>CM036535.1:31721467-32921467 GCA_020745685.1 Tautogolabrus adspersus | reverse complement strand
GAGCTACATGAAAAGTTTCACCATGATGTTGGACTCGGCGTTGGACATAAATGCTGATTTCCCTCCACAAAAAAGAGTAAAAAATAAATTTCTTAGGAACATCTCATGACAGACCACTCCAAACCCTCAGTTACCACATTGTGAACTTGTGATCTGTGTTTTTAGCTATTTGATCTCAGATGGCAGCGCAGTCACACCTCTGTGGTTGTGTGATTTTTTTGGGGGGGGGAGTGACTGAAATATCTAAATCCCACACAACAGGAGCGGGCTCAAATACACCTCTGTCCCCGAGTAGGAGGAGCAGCAGCCTCTGATCTGAGCTCTGTCTTTTGAATGAACGCTTTGGATGTGGTTTGTGCTGGTTTTTGTTTACATGCTTTTGTGTTTTACTTAGCCACAAGTTTGGTCCGCATTTCTGCTCAGCGGGGAACATCTGTCAGCAATAAGTGAGGCAGGAATGACTTTGTTTACAGCCTGTTTGTGATTTTCATTCAGAACATGTTAAGTTATCTTTACACACACAGAGTGTAACAGCTGTGTTTGGTGGCTTATAGATGTTTGTACTGAGATGTTGAACTGTGTTTCTTAGACTACCGTTCCACTGACATAAACACAATTTGTTAAGTGCATCTGTGCAACCTCAGCCTGTGGAGGAACAAGTTTATAAATGTGATTTATTGTTCTGTGAGTAACATCACTATGCAGGACCGGAGGCCTCCTGGACCGAAGCCTATAAGGTTTACTGAACTTCACATGTGGAGGAGACACTCTGAGGTAACGTCAGCGTGGACGGAGCAGCAGATGTTTCCTGTTCAGACACCTTGTTTAAAGTTACTCTGACAGCTTACAGGTCTGTGTGAAGTTTAATGTGAAGCCAAACGATTAAGGACACTATATATATCACGTCCAAGAGGTGTGTATATGAGTTTTCTTTGGTTTCTAACATGCAAACAATACAATGTGTCACCGACTGTAGTGTGTACTGTAATTTACCTTAAAATTGCTATCTTACCTTTTTTATTGCTTGATATGAGGCCTTAAAGGTCATATATTATCCAAACTACACTTCACCATGTTTCTCTAACACTGATATGTGTCCCTAATCCGTCTACAAACCCCCCAATGATGAGAAAAGTCCATCCTCTCCGTCTTTTCAGAAAATGTGTGCTCAAACAGGCCATTTGGAGATTTTCCCTTCATGACATCACAAAGGGCAGTAACCCCTCCCCCAGGTGGGTGACACTCCCACAGCTAGGTGTTTGTTCTGCCCTCTGAGTCTGCCTTCTCACCGTAAACATTCGGGCATGGCTAATAGAATAAGCATCGCGATTATTTTAAGATAGAAAACAAACAACAGAATATGCACTTGTACTTACAGGCACATGTTTCCTAAACTCTGTTGAGACAAACTTAAAAAACTGCTGACTCATGCTAGTCTGGTCTGCTGCTCTGATCCAGTGACACTACATGACTCGCTCTTTATATCTCATCTCATGGGAGGTATCCCTCTGCTGCCTTCTTTGAGGTGGTGGTGTCTAATGGGTTCATGGGCGCATCTTTCCTGCGCTCCTCGATGCTCCTATCTCTTGAATTGAAGAGGAGAAAATACTCTCCAAACATGCAAAAAGGGTACATCATGACAACTTCTTCAGCCTGTGAAATCACTTTTATACATTTCAGTGAAAATAGTGAAAAAACAAAGATTGATCTTTAAACTGATCCCATTTCTCACACTGCAAATGCATCTGTGTGCATCTCCTTGCACAAAGTGTTCTGATTTATTCATGCAGCCAGTTGAGAGCAGCATGTGACTGTTTGCTTTCTGTACATAAACAGATGTTGCAGATGTTCAGCCTGCTTTACTGTATTCAAACAGAGCAGTAAATGTAGAGGCTGGTATTTACAGGAGGTTTTAAAGTGGCCTTTTTTTGACTGTGTTATTTTCTCCCATGGGAAAGCGGTTTGTAAAATTACCATGGTGGTTTCTTGTAATGAAAGCTCTTATTATTATGAGTTTGGACAACACATTTCTTCATGACTGACTCATGTTGTGAGGAACAAGCTTGGGTGCACTCTCAGGTCCTGGGAAGCAGCTTTGTTTTTGAGCATTTTGAACCTGAGTGTTACCGACTGTGTAATTCTCGCTCATACCTTCCTGCCAGCAGTAAATCAAACTTGTTGTTCTCTTTGTTCCGCCTCTTTTATATTATGAACTTTTATGAACCCCATACGTCAAACCTTCACAGCTTCAGTGAGTGCCATTAGGCCAGCGCCACATCCAAAACATGTCATAACATCACATCCATGTACACGGTAAAGCTTGAGATGAAAGCAGGAAATGTCTGCAGGGTAAAAACCTGTCATGTGGGCACATATACAGTACCTGCCCTTCTTATACCACCCATGATGCATGCTGGGACGGTGCCTAATAACTACTCTAGTCCATACACCTGTCTTCTTTTACCTCATTTACCTATTTTTCTTCCTGCAGAACCAAATATCTGCATACACATGAATTCCCCAATCTCCTCAGTAGAGATTTATCTGTCTGTTTAATCTGCCTTAAGGGCATCCTTATAAATGTGTGTCGACTAAATTCACAAATATGCTGCTCCGGACGAGATGTATTTTTTCCTCCGAAGCTTAATGATACACTTCCAGGTCTTAATATCCTGCCTGTGTTGCCCAGACCTGCACGTTGTCTTGTCACAGACACAGATTATTAGCCTGCTGGGCAAACATGCAAAGAGTAAAATAGTACTTGAAGAGTGCAGCCTCTGCCAAGGACACTACAGCATTATTTAATTTTTTGGGGTTAATGTTAGCATGTGTTAGAGGCAGAACACGACATAAAAAGGATGTTTCAAGATGATAGAGGAAGCAACAGCACCTGATGCTGTAATGACAGAGTGTGCCTTTATATCAGCACTTTATGTAAATACACTGGTTTACAATACAGTATAATGTATAGAAGGGAGAAGACGTAGATCCCACAGGTTTCTCACCAGCCGGTTGATGTGAATATCATCACCTCCGCCCTCTTTATTACACACGCTAACTTCTCAAAAACATCTTCATCCACATAAAAACACAAAACGTACTGTTACGGCTGTCATGCGCACGCCAAGTCTAAAACGATGTCCCTGACATGCGAAAATGTTCTCGCCATTCCTCTGCAACGACAATTTCATTTTCAAAGTTGTCCATTCAGGCGTCTCTGCTCGTCAACATAGTGAGAGAGTAACTGTGTATGTATGTGTTAGCATGTTAAAAGTCCAGTTAGCAACGTTAGCACTAGTTTGGTTACGTCTGCCATCGCACTAACCTCATGTAAACAAAAGTGACAGCGTCGCACACGGACGTCAAACGGAGGAGAAACAGGCGTGCAGTGTGACGTTACAAGACCAACACTCAGTTTACCCCGTCTACACAGAAACACCTTAAACAGAGTTTCTGAAAATCTTCACCCTGGAAGGAGTTTTCCAAAAGGTGCATTATCAGTGACCGAAAAAGCGTGTGTAAGGCCAAAACGCCTACATACTCGCATACGTGTGAACTAGGCCTCAGAGGCTGGCAGGAAAGATTCCTGTCAAAGTTGTTTGAGTGTTTTAGAAGAATGGCAAAGGCGACTGCAAGTTGTTTATTTGTTTAGATATCTGTTTTCTTATGCCTGCTTTGTGTAATTCTGAACTTTTACAATTTACCTTTCGTTCTTTGGTGATAAAGTTTAAATTGACCTAACTTTGCTTCAGCGACTTCAACATGAAACCACGCTGGGTGTCTTCATGTTTACGTCGGTTTATGCCTGTCTGATCCACCCTGAGTGTGGAAACACTTTGTAATCCTCCAGGTACACACAAATATTTAAACTCAGATTTAAATGGGAGGTTTTCACCAGACAGAAACAAACACATCTTACAGGCTGCAGCACATCAAACCTCCTGGCTGCAGCTGTGTGAAGGCCACATGTAATATATAGGACTTTTCACACCACCACCGGCAGTCTTTCATCAGAGCTGCTGTGTGAAACTCTGTCCACCCATCGCGTTTCTCCAGTCATGCTGGCAGGCTGCCAAGCTCAGTAAAAACCTTAAAGGAGAGGGGGGAGGTGGATACCCCGCACAAACCTCCCCCGTAATGTCTTTGAGGAGTGTTAAAGTGCCTCCTCAGCTCTGAAGCCTCTTATTACAGAGCAGCACCCTGCAGACTGCTAAATGCACAGAAAGAGAGAGCGTACGTGCATGAATGTGATGATTACTGTAAACACCGAGGCGATCCGTCTCTTAGTAAACACACAGAGTATTAAACAGTGAAGAGCATGCAGTAAAGATGGAGGAACCATAGGGAGGGACAAGGAAAATGTCTCTGCAAGCCGGGACAAGCAGAGAGTCCTGAAAGCACTTAACTAATCATTATATACACACAGGTACGGAGGAGCCACTCACTGCTGATGGAAACATTTCTACACAATTTATGAACTGCGAGCCAACAAGCAGGAGTGTTGTAACAGACTTGACTACATACATTTGTAATAATTACAAACCCTTGTCCATCTGTATGCACTCTGCTTACAGCCTGAATTAGCCATCTGTACATTCCCCTTCACCCTGATGATGATCAATGTCTTAACAAAAAAGGGCGACAAAGACAGAGAGAACAACCTAAAGTCTAAAGTCACAATCTGACAAAGGAAAAAAAAAAAAAAATAGAACACTGAAAGTAAAGTCTTTTTGCACAAACTTCCCAAAAACACACCACAGCAGTATCAAAATATACAGCAAAAAACACACACACACACACACACACACACACACACACACACACACACACACACACACGCACACATACACACACACACACACACACACAAATGCAACTCAACTGGAAACACATTTCCTGCATGCCAAATGAAACCCTAATGGTATAGTTAAGATTTATGTAATGGGGTTGTTTAAGGTTCTTTTTAATTCACCTGTGCTCGCTGCATTAATTCCCCGCTGACAACATGCTACGCTAGATCGCTGCATGTGTGAACACAAACAGCCAAAAATTACCCTCAGTTACGCACAGTATTTTTTCAGCAGAAAGTCCAAGTGAGCTGGTGTGAGAACCCCGAGAAGGGGAGGGGGTGGTGACGTTTAATCCCTGTGATCGTTGCACAACTGTATGCATTCGACCCGTGAGTCAGATCTTTGTCTTGCTGTTTTGTCCACCACTTCCGCATCGTTCTTACTACGTCATGTCTCATTTAGGAGAATGGATAACTTAGATAAAGGGTCCAAAACGTTTTTTTTTGCTTTCCAGTGAACCTGTTTATTTCTGCAATGAAGGGCATTTAAAAAGGGTCTCTATGGTGTTTGGCTCGTTTTTGTAGCCAGCCTCAAGTGGCTGATTGAAGAACTGCAGTTTAAAGCAGAAGTGGTATAAACGATTAGACGCTGGGTTGAGTGCAACACTGCTGATTGCTGCTGCCTGTCTAATGCTCCCGTGGATTTATGTCCCTGCAGGCTCATGTTGTCTGCAAGTCAACTTGTAGGTTTGTAAATCATTCTCTTGGCATCTGTTGTGGGCTTCAAATGACTGCTACATCACATCCTGTGTAAGCGGTCTTATTCAGGATAATATTTACACTATAAAGACATGACCCTGTGTGGTCAAACACAAGCTAACAAGTAGCAACAGAAACAGTTGAGATCACAGCTGAGGCTCCGACACAGATACTCTGACACCCTGCAGCTCTGTGTGGAGACACTTTCCTGTGTTTTGTCTGCACGGCTCCAGATGATAGTTCAAGGTCGCGTGTTGAATCTAAAGCCCAGCTCAGATGAATTGTCTCCGCCTTGGCTGAGCTTAAAGGAGACTGTGACAGAGCGAGGTGGAGACGCTGCTCCAAGTTCACACAGGGGACATGTGGTCGCTTCAGCAGAACTAAGTCGTCCCAGCGTGTGAAACGGCAGATGACCTGCGTGTTACAGCCTCATACATCACAAAATATTCTCAAAATGTAAAACAAAACCTGCTAAAGGGAGGCATGGTACTTCAAATGTGAAGCTCGGTGAGAAACAAAGAAGACCAATGGATACAGTTACACATGGTAAACAAAAAGTGGAAATGTGAGATGAGAAAAGGGAACGCTGGTACAGAGAGATTAAGACAAGAAAGGTGCCCTGACATGTGGATGGAGATTCATTTATCTCCATTATTTCTGGTGAAGCAGCAGGGCAGGTGAGGAGAAGGTGAAAGGCTGCAGAGAAGAAGAAGGACACTGGAAGTTTAGGAAAGAGTGAGGAGGACTAAGGAAGGAGGGACTGTGGAAGGAGGTGATGAAAGAAAGGAATAACTGCACACATGTGAAGGCTTTGTGTAGGTGTGACTTACTGTGAAGCATAAGATTACAATCTGAAGTTATACTCACAGAAAACACATTTTTGGGGGACTATAAGTCAGATATTGAGCTGGTATGGAGAAGACTATGATGTGTCCTCAGTCATCCAGGCCATGGTCATTCTAAACTTAATCCAATAGGCAAGTGGCTGAAGGTGTTGAAGGCATTTCACGTCTCCTCCAAAAGGCTTCTTCGGTTCTAAACTGACCGGGGGCAAAGAAAGTTGAACTATGATGTACCAAACAATCAAAGCTGAATAATCGACCTTCTACATGTGCAAACAAACACAAAGGGAAGCATTTTTTTCCTGACAAGGATCAGGAACTCAGAGTAAATGTAAAGACCAAAGTTTGCGACAGCGAAGTAATTGTGAAAGACGAATTTGTATAATGTCAAGATGTTGACAAGAAGTGGAAATGTGGAGTATTGTGGAAATACCAAGAGTTTGCAAAGCGTTGATGCTGATAATGAAGATGAAATTCTAATTTTTAGTCTTTCGAGAACAAAGTAAAAATGTTTGAAAATATTCTTCCTTCTCTGTTTTTTTCTTACCTGACACCTGCAATCAAAGTTCGACTTCTTTCTGGACATTCAGAGTTTTCTTTTCTTTGTTGTTTTTACTTTGCATGACCCTAATTTATTTGTTATTTTTATTCCATCTCCAATTCGGTGATTTAACTTAATCTACTGATGGATTAACTAATCTCCATTTAGTCTTTATCTTCTGTTCAGCACCTGCTGACTTTCGAGTAATGAATGCAGAGGTTGTACAAACACTGAACTACATTTTTAATTTGGATACTTTAAATCTCCTAATTCAGTCTTTTAAGTTTCTCTTCCTGCCTTGTAAAGCATCTCCTGGGCTCTGATTGGAGGAGGGAGGCGTGTTCACCGGAGGAATGCAGCGCTCAGGTGGAGAGAGAGAAAGAGAGAGAGAGAGAGAGGGAGAGAGAGAGAGAGAGAGGGAGAGAGAGAGGCGGGGGACACACCAAAACACCGACACAACAGCCCGGCACACATACAACCAAGCACGGCTGACTGCTGGAGCTCTGTCGGCGACTCTCTGGAGATCTTACCGGCCTGTTCGGACTGAGAGGAAAGTTACAAAGAAAAGCTGCTGGAGATATACCTGCTGCTCCAGGACTGACCACACAGGAAATCACCTGCCCGGAGGCGATAGTTATACTTCATAATGTCTACCTGGATTAACATGTAGTGCCCACGTGAATTTCCGCGAGTCGTCTGTAACATAAGAAGGAAGAAAATAGCAAGTAAACCTCTTCACCTAGTAAGTCCTGAAAATGCGTATTTACGCGCGTCCCAGAGGACAAAACTGATGTGATTTCTTTGGGGAGGAGGGAAATTGTGAAACAGCGCGGTTTGGATTTATGACCTCTTTATATGCGAGAGAGAGAGCACGAGAGAGAAGTTGGTATAAATTTCAATAATTAAAGGAAAAGCAGAAAAGAGACACCCGCATTAGAGAGAGGGGAGGGTATGGATGTTTTTGGGACTGAAATCCGTTCGTTGGAGTCTGCAGCTGGGATGCACTGCGCATCTGCACAGCGACGTTTCTCACCATGATACTGAAACAAAGCTGCACCTGACAACCAACACCTGAAGCCAGTCCACCAGGATCCACCATGCCCTCTCTACTGAAGAGGTAAGGCTTTAAAATGTAGGCTAAGTGTTGTTGCTGTCTGCAGAAAGGATTGAATGAGAACTGAACACATGTGATTTGTGAGAAGTGTCCATTCTTGATGGGAGGTGATAAATTCCAGAGAGAGATTAATTTGTCCTTTTTTCTTTTCTGAGTGGAAACTGTTTGTGCTCTGATTGCTCCTCAAGAGGGGGGGGGGGGGGGGCTGTGGATGCTTTAAATATTTACCTTGAGTCATTTTGCTTGCAAGGAGCTGCAAAGCCTTGAACATTTTTTTGCAGTACAGTGAAGGATGGGAGGTGATAAATTCCAGGGACAGTTGTGTTTCTTTCCACTCCAGTTTGAAGCTGTTTGTTTTTACTTCACCACAAAGATTGCAGGACAAAGTGTTGGTCTGTAGCAGGGGTTGAGTCATTTTGCTTGCAGACTTGCAGCATTATTTGACTGTTCATCAAATGGAAACTTGACTTAAAGCAGTGTAGATAATCCTGTAGCAGCCTGTGCAGTGTTGTGTTTTCTCTGAGGGCAGAAGTCATATCCAGGCTCCTACTTCCTGCCAGCAGGTGAGGTAATCCTCCTAACAGTCATACAGTATCTGTGATATTGCAACTCCTGTCTCTGCATTCCTCCCATCTTGCTGCCGCACCACCTTTATCTCCTAAATGTCACCGGCTAAAAATACGCTGCTCATATTTGATCTAATCCCAACCCTGCTCCACAGAGCACAAACACAGGGGCTGCAGAGGGTCTGAATGTTTGCTCCAACTCTGCATGAAGTTTAAAAATCTGTCTCTTTAAATTATAAAATGTACCTTCTGCCTGGTCTTTTTCTTTTTACTCCTAAACCCAAACTAGAAACCCAAATCCACAATAACCTATACTGTAATGTAGGGTCTTATGTACAGAAGAGCCAGCATCAAAAAGTTTAAGCTATTTGCTTCAATACGGATTTGAAATATTGGCTGTTTATGATTGAGTGAATAATTGAGTGTTGACCCTGGTTGTCTATTTTCGAGTGCAGGAGTTTAATTTGGAGTGCTAATGATCTTTTGTTGGCAGGAGTTTAGCGTCAGCAGAAGGAAGTTTAGTGCTAAAGCTAACAATACAGAGTCATTGTTTAGCGTTACATTTATGCCTTTAAGAACTAATACTGGGATCTCAGCTGAAGACTGGTTCTTGCATATTGCCAGTTCAGTGCTGGATAATTACGCCTTGTCTGCAATGTGTAACATACTGAGGAGGTAGTAGCCTAGCTAGACGGTTAAACGTCATCACTCTCACTAGTCGGCACCAGAATTACTAGTCTGATAAACAAATTATTAATAATTTTGCCCACAATGCCATTCTGGTCCATCTGTAATGCAGCCACCCGCCACTAGCTGGGGCTGTTTCCATAGACTGGCTGTGGCTCTGGTAAATGGGTCTGCTCTCCTCGCTCTACTACCTGGATGTAAACAAGCACAGTGAACAGTTAGCATGTCGGCAGCATTTTGATCTCGATAATGGAGTTACACTTGTATGTAGGCAGTGTCAGGTTGAATTGGCATACCTGTTGGAACAATGCATGTCAATATTTAGCATGGGCACCGAAGGTTAGCAGTGCTACCCCTCCTCAAGTAAATAGAGTTACATTTCCATTATTTCCTAAGTGTTTTCTTACCTTCAGGCTAGTCGGTTAGTGTGAATTTTAATTTCTGTTTAACAGGCTTGGGCATTAGTCACCTAGGAACATCCTTATTTGTAATTCATCATTGAGAGATTGAAGCCATTTTTTTCAGATAGCATGGCTGCTGCTTCTTCTGACTCAGCAAACGGAGACACAACTTCATCAGTGTTTAAGTCAGTCGCCCGATACACAGAAACAAAATCCTCGACACGACTCGAACCCTCAGCCCTTTGTTTCCAGTCTTCTCCTTTCTATCTTTATTTCCTGTTTCTCTTCGTGTGTCCTGTCAACTAAGGGAAAAAAGCCCCCCAAAAGTCATCTTAAAAAAGAAAAGGGTTAATGTCACTGCCCATTGTGCAATTGTTGTGTGCAAAGCAAGGCAAACGTGAATCCAAATTTCACCTTACACCCTCACAGTCCTGAGTATTTGCCTAACAGCTAACTGAGTTGTTTTTTTATTTTTGTTTTCCAATAGTTGTGATATCACAAATGCTTTTAACCAATTTTAAACCATATTTTATGAGGCTTTAATACAAAAAACATGCTGAGATTCATAAACTCTGCATCCCAGTCCATGTGTTAAAGTGTGATACCAGTTTTATGGGCTGCATTTGATGTAATGTGTCAGGAGAAATGTGTCTGCTGTCAGTCAGATGAAGCTGGCTCCAGAAACAAAAAGAGAGAGCGTTTTGGCTCAATGCACATTTTCTGTCTCTGTGATAACTCCTCGGAGGAATGTTTGTTTGGTAAAGGAGCCACCAGCCCCATGAACTGATTTAATCTACTTACCATGGAACACTGAGCATATAGCTTCAAAACGAGGACTCTAATTTGCTGTTGCACGCAGTGATGTCACTCTCTCCTGCGGGGAGGAATTTCAATCCTTTTCTTCCCTGTGGATGTGAAGTCTGAACACTAAAGAGGGACATAAGTGTCTCGGAAAACGACCACTGAGGACAAAGTATAGACGACACAGAAACTGAGGTAGAACCTTTTTGTACAGGAAAGTTGATGTTTTACAAATAAACCATCACAGAAAACCAGATGAGCCCCAGATTCACACACAGTTTCTGAAACAGTCAACCTATATCATAAATCTGGACAGAACAGCTTGTTGCACATTGTTCAAAGTAAAAAAATCCAGGGTCAAAACAAGCCCAGTGCACACAAAGTTTATTTCCAAGGCTGGTTTGGTATCGTGGTTTGCTCTAAACTTCTCAAATTCCGTTTAAGTGTTTTCACAGATTCTACGAAAACAACACACAAACCTAAAGGACAAAAATAGCAAGTTTTCTCTCAAAAGTGCCGTCACTAAGCTCAGCCATCATCACATCTTTGTACATTGGTATGATGCTGTAATATCAGTGTCCCAGTCCGTGAATTCACATTGCATTTCGGCGTTGCGGAAGCATGGCTCAGCATGAGCTCCACATACACACACAGTCTGACATGCACAGACACACAGTGCTGCACTCCCCTGATGGCTTCATGGATACCGTCTTGCCTCAGTAACGCCTCTGTTACTACCTCTGAAGACGGTACAAAGTGCCCCCCCCATTACGCCTCTGCGACATTGCAGTCGACATGGCAGTAGCTCAGTCCTTTGGAACTTGGGATGGGAACTGGTTCAAGTCCCGATGCGGACGAAAATATGGAAGTTGGTCTGGTAACTGGAGAGGTGCCAGATCACTTCTAGAGTACTGCCGAGATGCCCTTGAGCAAGGCACAGAACCCCCAACCGCTCTATGCGCTCCCTGCGTAGCAGAGTGTAGCAGCCCCACTCTGACATCTCTCCACTAATGCATGTCCACAGGTCCTATTTGTGCATGTGTTTGATTCAGGCTTGTGTGTGTGAGAAGCATGTCTCTAGAATAACAGAGTGTAAATCCGATTTCCCTCAGGGATTAATAAAGTATATAAAATTCAATTTCAAATTCAGATTGAAGGCGATACGTCACAGTGGCGGCTTAAAAACAGCAGGCTGAATAGACCTACTGAAATGCTTAATGGCAAAAGAACAAGTTTACATGGTGAAAAAAACATGATGGCTGATTTGTCTGCCTCAGTTGCATCACCTGAACTGTAGCTCAATTGCTGTACATTACTTACTCTTGCTATTTTGATTTCAAAAGTGCATTCATATTGAAAGTTTTGCCTCTAACGATGAGCACCTGGATGGTTTGCTGCTGTTTTACAATACGAGAATGAAGTTGACATTTAAGTAAAAGTACATTTGGGGTGCAATCAGGTGCAAATAGCAGGAGTATAAACTTTGTACTTGAAGGTGAGCGACCGTAATGTTCTGTCCATTTTGCAGCTTTTACTCCCGTCAGATCTCCTTCTGCTGCGCCTTTGTCACATGATGGAAAGATTCCAGTCAAAGATTGACCAACAAACCACAAATCTCGTAATACGGCACATTAAACATGATGATAAAGAGGCTGACACTTTCAAACTAACAGACGGTTAACACATGAAGTGTGTGCAGCTGCGTCTGTAGAATCATGTTCCACCACATCCTGTCGATTAAATTCAGTTTCCAGGTTGATTTAAGACCAGACACTGAATTTAATTTACTATTGGGCAGCAGACTTAGTGTTTTGGATGAAGCCAGTTGAGCTCTTTCTCTCGTGTTTTCAGTCCTCGTCAGAGACATTACACTCAGACGGTGATCTTGGTGATGGACGCTCAGGTTTCAGAGTTCAGACAGATAAGAGTTTACTGCTCCGTGTTTGTGTCTCTCTGCACGAACATGACATAAACTCTGTGATTTACTGTTTGAAAGCTTCACTTCCAAGCAGGATTAGGGTTGTGGTTTTAATTCAGTAATTGTGTTTCTATACGTCTGTCAGCAGGATGTTTTTAAAACCCAGTGAAAGAATTTCCATGAAGCATGATGGACACGTCGGCTTTTAGCCAGGGAACGATTGATTTGGTTTTGGTGGTGATCCAGATCTGGGAGTTCTGTCTTTGGACCATTAAAGTTTTTTAGCTGTAATTATGAAAGTGATGGAGATGGAAACTTGAGAAACTCCCAATCCTGCGGGTACATTTGTGGCTTCTAGACAACAGTTTTTATTGTAATTCAGCTGCTAAAGCATGCGATTTGAGGTTAAAGATAAGTGGAGGGCCTTTAGTTCAGATTTTACAAGACTTATTTTATGACTTTGATTTAACGATTCATTTGTACATAATATGCCCAGCCCAAAACAAACGTAGACACTTGGACACTGTTTTAAAGAGAGCAAGAAGTAGAAGGATAATTACCAATAATATCTCATAAATAAACCATGTTGATGTCTTTGTCCAAGCTCTTGGAGTCAGTGAACATTTCAGGATTTGAGCAGACGTACTTTTTATTTGACCGACAGGGTTTTAACTCCACGCAGGACAATAAGAAAATGTGATTCATTCTCCAGTTCTACTAATCCAATAATATCCTAGAAGGTGCGATAATATCCAAAGATCCAAAGGTCACTTCAGACTGCACTGAGTTCACTTGTTTTCTTAAGACGTTTCCATTTGATTCTGTATTTTAACTATTCAGGACGTGTGTGGATGAATGCATGCTGTTACTCTTGTTAACTTTCAGCCCACGTTTAGTCTGGACATCCAGCGTTGTGACACACACTCTACAAAAAGGTCAACTTTAATGACATTTCAATGAATTCTACAAAATGTTTTCAATCTGCAGACTTCTTGGGGGGGTTAGGGAAAGGATTCCTCTTCACATTTTTAAAACTTTAGATCGTATTAAATACATTTCCGGGCTGTCACGATATCAACATTTTAAACTCAGATATGATGCTTTTAGAAATCGAACCATATGGATACCATGACAACAAAAATAAAAGTCTTATGCACCAAATATTGATGAGTCTCTCGTTTTTTTTATCACCAAATCAAACGGCAGAAAAACATTAGCAACATTTGCGTATGTAAACCTTGAAGGAAACCGTGCCAATATTTCTGTGAAATTTAAACAGTGTGCATATATTTGTAGTACTCCAAATGAGACCAAGAACGGTCTCGAGACCACCTTTTGAAGGTCTCATTCTCCTCTCAGAATCGAAATCAATTTTACTCGGTCTTGTCTCTGTCTTAGACTGGCAGGACTACGGATTTTAAATCAAGACCGGGCAAGACCACCACTGAGAGGATATTTCTCCACGTCATTACTGTGATTAGAAGGAAAACGCCTCTTTCTAAAAAAACAAGAACAATTCATTCATAATTAGATTTGTATCCCCCGGTTACGGCCGCAACCTTACAGGTGTTACAGTTAGAGAGTGACACGCCCGCTGCACACAAGTTGATGATTTTTCTGTGATATTTATGGTCTTGGTCTTGTCTCGTTCTCGCCCTGCCTTGGTCTTGGTCTTGACTCGGTCTCGATCCCTAAATGTCTTGGTCTTGTCTCGGTCTCGGAGCACTCTGGTCTCGGTTAGTTTTGTCTTGACTACAACACTAAGTTTGCAGGAGTTCCCCCGCAATTTCTGATTCATTCTTCACCTTTCTTGTTAAATAGAAATGTTTTTAAGGTTGTGTGGTTTTAAAAAGTCATCATGTTAATATATTTCAGAAGATCGTGCCTCTATCCTTTCTTGTTCATCATGTACAGTACTTTCTCTCCCACTATCACCTGCATGTTTCTAACGTTGTGAGACGAGGACTGTAGATGACCTGAGAGGCTCTGCTTCAGTCAGAGTGGCTGTGAAAAGATAAGCTCATAATCCCTGAGGTATGACGGTGTACTAAATTTGTTCTCCCTGTCGTGAAAGGAGAGAGTTAGGTGCAGCGGAGCGGAGGGGAGTGAAGGGACTCGAGTTGAGCAAGAACACGAGTGTAGACATTTTGGCAACAACGAAACCAAAAACAGGATACCAACGCCTGTCTTTCATTTAGTCCTTTACCACAATGCTCTCTGGGGTTTTTTTGTCAGGAAATGTAATAGTATTTGTTAAATGTTTTATTATGTCTTCAAGTGGAGCAGCTGCTGGAGCACAAAGAGCCTCCGCTTGTGTTCAAAGAGGCTGCTTTTTGTCTCTGCGAGCTGACCGAGCCACTGAGCGCTCGATTGTTGTTTCCTCATTCAGAGTGGACACAAGACGCAGAGGTCAGAGCCTGAACAGAGCCTTCACACTGCACATCTGTTCAGGGTTGTGTCAATTCATTCAGCAGCGGGCTCCATATAACCATCAGACCCTCCACAGGGCTCGCCCAAACTCTGGGTGGGTCACAGCTAAATCTCAGCAAGGGTCAAAAGTCAAGACCGGCCCCTGGTTGGAAGACGTTTTTCTTTTCTAAACTTGGTGGGTGTGCAGGGGGTTGTAAAAAAAACAAAACGCCGCTTGCAGGTCACCATGCAGGAACACTCAGACTGAGATCACACACACACACGTAAAGTGTCTTCAGTCAGGTGTCTGCAGTGTTGATTTGACGCACACCGTCCTGAGGTCAAAGAACACATTCTCACCTGCAGAGCACTCCCACCAATGCACCATAATAGCTCCAGTTTAATCGAATGATAACAGTGTTGAAGTGTTGTTTGTTTGTGCAGGATGGAAACCTGAGAGCTACCTGTCTGTCGGGGTGTGCTTTTAACAAAGTTCAGTCGTTACAGAGGAATTATAAACAGAGCGGAGAGTCTTTAACCTCTCTGCGTGGAGGGTTATGTTGTCTTTCTGTCTGAATGGGAATAAATCCCCGCTCTGTTCAGGCGTCAGGTCAGGAGACTGTGTTTGTCATTTTCCTCTTGAACTCTCATTATGAGAAGAAGAAACGATTCGTAAAACGACTTTAAATGATTTCATCATAATTCTTCATTTGATTGAGCTTTTTTTTAACGGGTTACGTTGTTAAGAACCTTTTGGGCGTACTCAGGAGAGAGCTGGTGGAGACAACTGCAGCAAAACATCACAAAAAAAATACTCGGGGTCTGGCAGGAGAAATTCCGGGTGAAGTCCGAGCCAGTTTTCAAGGAGATTTCTGCACGTGTGAAAGCAAATGCTCGAATACGTTTTTAGTCCAGATTAAGAAACATTTTTATATTATTTTCAGGACAAACTGCTCCGTTAAGATTGTTTCCCATCAACTCAACTCACATCTGGATTTTAAGAAATGTAATAATTATTTTCCACCAGCTAATGCAGGGATTGACTCTCCATGGCTAATTTCAGATATTTCAGGGGTTTGTTTTTCTGATTTGTTCTCTACTTTGTCATTGGATTGATTTCATGTCTGTGTGTGACCTTGTGTTGTTTTGCTGCAGTTGTCTCCAGAAAGGCTGTGATGAGCATTGACTGTATGTTTCTTACCCTGCAGACATAGTGGATCACTTTTTGTTCACATTTTGAAACGTCTACATTTGCAAGAAACAATATTAACATGGAAATCAAGTCTGAAAACTTGAAATTGAGGTAAATAAACCTCTGTCACTCTACACCAAATGTAAATATATTCATACCCAGATGAAAGCTCATTGTGTCTTGATGGGTTCAGTCTTTTTCTGGAACTTATTTGCTGATAATTAAAGTAATTGAATGTTGTACGTGTCGGGCGGGGCCGGTGTTGTTCCTTCTTCGTCAGTCACGAGTGCGGCTAATGTCAGTCAAAATAAACAACAAGTCTCGTATTGATTAAAGCCATTTCCCTCCCTGCCCCGGAGCTATGCACTAATGTGCTGCTATAGGCTTAATGAGAGCAGGAGGAGGCGGCGTGACCCCTGCTCACCTCTGAAGGGCCCCTGCAGGGAGGGGGCCAATCAGTCAGTGACCGGAGCTGCTGTCTTTTCATGTGCAAGAAGTGAAGCCAAAGATCAAGTGAAACTGAGAGAAACGGCTTCATCCCTGGGAGAGACTCGGAGAATGAGAGAATTTAACCTCAATGAAATCTACATCTCGCTAATTACAAGTCAGTGTAGATCTTAATAAGGCTCCAGTTTGTTCTCACAAAAGTCGTAATAACCGTTTTTTTGGACGCACTGAAGCAGTAAGTGAACATAACTACGGCATGTTCTCCTGTATTTGTTTTAGTGAAGCAGTGAGCAGAAAGTTGCCTTTTTTCAATACTGTGTTCAATTTACAATGTTTCTGCAGTTTTGTGTCTGTCAAGACCGGTCTCGAAACCACTTTCTGAAGGTCTCGGTCTCGTCTTGGAATCAAAAGCATTTTACTCGGCCTTGTCTCGGTGTCAGACTGGGCGGACTCCAGATTTTAGATCAAGAGCGGTCAAGACCACCACTGACAGACTATTTTTTTACGTCATTGCTGTGATAAGAAGGAAAATGCCTCTTACTAAAAGAACAAATATCTTCATTCATAATTAGATTTTTATCCCCTGGTTACGGCTTCAACCTTACAGGTGTCACAGTCTAAGTGAGTGACACGCTGCAGAATAGATATTTATGGTCTTGGTCTTGTCTCGATCTTGTCCTGACTTGGTCTTGGTCTTGACTCGGTCTCAATCCCTAAATGTCTTGGTCTTGTCTCGGTCTCGGAGCACTCTGGTCTCAGGTATGTCTTGGTCTTGGTTAGTGTGGTCTTGACTACAACACTAGATCTACCCTCTCTACCCTCTAATGGCTGAAAACATATTGTTAAACTCAGTTTTAATATATTTTCACTGAATTAAAGTTCATTCTAAATTGTTTACTCCCGCTCCTTTTAAAAATAAATCTGTGTTTTTTATTGCCTTGCATGGCCTCGATCACAAACAAATGCATGCAAAAGTGTATTAAAGAATATTTTGGGTACTCAGGCCTCACAAAATACAAACAAACACCACAAAACTGATTGACAGAAAGCTTTGCCAGAGTTACCACTGCTGGATATTTATAGAGACTGTTTGCTAAGTTTGTCATGAAGCTAGTAGCGCTATTAGCTCACTGCCTGTCTAACCTTTACTGGCACAGGAGCTTTGGCTGTTTAGAGGTCAAGGCTGTGCTTCAGGGAATGCTTCACCAACATCCGATTTCCTTTATTGCCCTCACTGCGGGCCTGGAGGCTTGTTTCTTTATTTTTTTATTTATGTATTTCTGACTTCATAGAGTTCAAGTGTTTTTGAGCGCTTGCAGCAAATGTATGGTTTTGGTGTTTGCAATAAGGTTTTCATTAACATGGTTTCCATTATAGTTAAAAAAAAAAACAAAAAAAAAACACGTCTACACGAAAATGATCTACTGAAAATGGATTCATTTTTTGTTTGCGTTCTCAAAAAAGTCTGAATGGAAACTTTTTTGAGAACGCAAACAAGAAATCTGTTGGATCCGGCAGGGTCCAACATTTAAAGTGACGCTGCAAATGTTGCTTCCCAGCACTTGTGGTGTGTGAATGTATCTGCGGGTCTCTGTGTGTGTGTGTGTGTGTGTGTGTGTCTGCATGTGTGGTGTAGTGACGGGGGAGTTTCATTACCGCACTGTTGCACTTTAAATGTAAAAAGGGCTAAAAAGACGAAAGATGCTTGCGACAGATTTTAAGAGAAACTGTGGCCTGCTGATGATATTCAGTCATGATGTAATGCAGCTCAGACTTCACAGATCAATTTGAGCTAAAATGTAAACCCCTCTTGGGGAAAGAACATCTTCTTCTTATTTTTCTTTTTTCTTCTGAAACTCAGTGCAGACTTCCCTTCACTGCGACGGTTTTACACAACTTAAACACGAGCCTCCTCACTGTCAGATTGTTAAAATAAAGAACCCAGATTGATCAAAAATTAAGAAAAGTAATTGAGTTAAAGGTTAGTGGGGGTTTAAACAGTGACCCTGTCGTCATGCGTCTGAGACGTTTGAAGTCAGACAAAGTCTGTGAGAAAAAAAGAAGGTCTCTTTCTTCCATCGTGATTTATGTGCTTGATCTCTGTTCCGGTCAGGTCGACCTTCCTTGTTCCACTGATATGAATTCCCCCATGTAAGGCTCGGATGCGAGCCGAGGTCGCAGAAGGGAAGGGCTGCTCAGCCGAGTGTGAGGCAGAGATATGTATCGTCTAATTAGACAGGGCAACTACTGACCTGGGACCGAGCCAAAACACCAACTCCAAAAGCATCGGAGCAGCTCTGTGTTTAAAGCCGCCGGAGAGATAAAAGAGACGGAACAGGCGGAGAGAGATAAATGATAGGCTGGAGAGAGACGTGGGAGACAAGGTCAGGGAAAAATGAAATGGAGAAGATTAGATTGCTGTTACTTTTCAAACAGAACACGTCTGTATATTTCCTCAATGAAAACGACACGTCCCATCACGATCAGAGTCTTAAACGTCAAATGACACAGTGCTGCTGTCAGCGGAGCGGTGCCAGGAAGCAATCAAAGAGAGGGGCTTTCCACGAATCACAGGCACTTCTCAGAAAAAGCACTTGTCCTTTGATGAATCAGAGGCAGAAAAGACGATGAGTCCACGTCTAACAGTTTCCCCCGAGGTAAAGATGGAGATGAAGTAGCTTGTAAAGCAAGCAACACAAGATTTATCTGTTAGCACCTCAGACGGGATCACTGTGTTGGTACAACTGTTGCCTTTAATTGCTTTTGACTCAGTTTTGTGATAGGTAAAGATGCTGCTGTGAAACTTGAAGTATTCCACTTTTTATTTGTATAAAAGTTTACAGATATGAGGCTTTCATCAGTGCTCACAACCAAAACTGTAAAACTTACCAGGCTGGCAGCTTAGCATCAGCGTTTAAAAGCCTTCTGAAAATATACTCACCTTTAAAAACTGAGAGGAAATGTCTTTTTGCATAGGCTCAGGAACACTTCCAGAAGCCATTGTCGCTACATCCACAAATGCTATCTGATACTCCACCATGCAGAGGTCCAGAGCTCGTGTAAGACAGACGTATAGGCTAAGGAGAAAACTGTCCCGAGGGCTTAAGAGTCAAAATGTGACATTCTGTTTGGATATAATGGACGCCGCTTTCTCCGAGCTACAGAGGAGAGCAACCAGCTAGTTTGCTATCAGTGCTCATTTCCAAACCCAGCATCCCTGGTGGTACGACGGTGCATTAGTGGACATGGCACTAACCTGCAAATTTGTTAAGGTGGCATTAATGCTGAACCATATACACAGATTTTAGAGCAACATATGCTGCACAGTAGACAACTTCCTTTAAGAGGAGGTCTTGCTTATTTGAGCAAGACAGTACTTGAGCACATTTTGAACGTATCAGAACCTCATGGCTCTGTATAAAAGAGTCTGTATGATAAACTGGCCTTGACTTGTCACCCAATGAAAGTATTTGGCACATTATGAATTGTAAAATATGACAAAGAGACTCCGAACCGTTTAACAGCTGAAATCCTAAACATGGGACAACATTAGTTCTCATTAGTCTCTTTAGTTATTTAGAGACATGCTTCTCACACACACAGACCCGGATCAAACACATGTACAAACAGGACCAGTGGACATGCATTAATGGAGAGATGTCAGAGTGGGGCTGCTACACTGCTATGCAGGGCTAACCAGAGCGGTTGGGAGTTCGGTGCTCAAGGGTACATCGGCAGTACTCGAGAGGTACCCTGGCACCTCTCCAATTTACGGTACGCATCGGAACTTGAGCCGTCGACCCGGTTCCCAACCCAAGTCCCTACGCACTGAGCTACTGCCGCCCCTTAGAGAAAAAGAAAAAGGGAAATGCTAGTTCCTGAATTCCTGAGTGTTGATAGAAGATGCTGCAGAGTTGTTTAATGTGTCGCTGGGACGTCGTTTTCCAAAACAATGACATATCTCAGTTGAAACATTTGATGTATTTTCTTTTTGCTATTTCTCAGTTAAATATGAGGTTTCTATGTTTTAAAAATAATGTCTTCTTTTTTTTAAATATATTTGACAGTGTCCCGCTTTTTTTGGAAACAAGTTGAATAATTAAAATGACCCTGAATGAACGAGCTCTGGTGCTACTGACTGGCTCTTATTTAAAGCTCTAACTCAGATTATTATTGAAATCAAAGACCGCGTGTAAACCCAGCAGGTGACGTTGGTGTCTCGCTTCCTTTAATATAACAGAAGTCAACAGTTAGACGGGGGATAGTGACAGCGCAGACGTCATTGTTCAACGTCTGGGTTCAGGGCCAGGCCCCTCCCTCTCTGGCTTTGAGAGAGTTAATAAGACACTGTTAAGGGGGGGGGGGGGGGGGGGGGGGGGGGGGGGGGGGCATTTAGGATTAATGATACTCACTGGATGGGGGGGCATTCCTGACCTTGGCTCCTCACCACAGGGGTTCACAGCAGCCCGGCAGCTTATTTGTGGATGTTATCAATGACCTAAAGACCTCTGCTGTTTCCTCTCTTCCTGTCTTGTCTTCTTCTTCTTCAACGCCTCAAACACTGTACATATGCATCTTCACTTTGATGATCCTGTGTGTGTATGACATGAAACACAACAAGGCAGACGATACAAACACACTAACAGTTTGTGTTTCTCTCTGTGTGTATTCCAGGAAGCTGAGTCTGTTCCCGGCCCTGACATTTGTCCTGCTGCTGGTCGCTCCTGTCTGCCTGTCGTCCCCGCAGAGTGTAAGTCCGACCTGCCCGCCTCGACACAAGTCACCACAGGGCCTCTGACAGAAATGCCTCTGCTCTGTGTCAACACTGCTTTTTTTATTGACACTGATGCATTGATTGTCAAACACAGCTCCTTCTGATTTCAGCACCAAATTCTGGTTTTGGTGTCAGAAGGGTTCTGGTCTCCTCCTACCGTACAAGACACGTTGTCCACTAACGTTTTGCGGGCATTAGCTATACGAAGGAAAACATTCTATGTGGAGAGCAAGAAGGGCAGAACTTAATCTGCCATAATGCAATCATGGAAACAATCAGCAGTCATCTAACAAACGGATATCTCGTTGCCAGTACAGCTGCTCTGTTCTCGCTCCTCTGTTAGTCAGACTGGAACTAAAGGCAACGATAGGAAAAGGAAGTCTTGGATGGAAGTGTTTTTTTTCTAAGTGTTGGCTACTCCAGGAGACACAAAAAAAAATGTTTGGGGGGGGAGAGGAGGTGTGGGGGTTCAGTTTTAAAGAACTTGTCAGTTGGAAGCCATCATGTCAACTCCTGTGTTGTGTTGTGTAAATATACGAAGCTAATAGCTGAGCGACAGAGTTCACCGTGTTGAATTTACACACAGGAGCCTGTCGGGGCCCAAGGCCATGTTTCCCACAGCCTCCCCATTTCCTCCTTCCTTTATGTCTTATTTTTCTTACTTCTGACAGAGTTAAATGCAGCGATTACGCTAATTTGCTCGGAGAAAAATCCTGCATTCAGGTTCCAAAGAGGAAAATCCAGCACATTTAGATAATAAACGGAGTCCAGCCCTTTGACCAGCTTCAGATGGGAAGAGGTCGCTGAGGTCTGCGAGCGTGCTGATTGGATTGTTTTTGCAGTGTGTTTGTCTTCTGATGGTATTTTTGTCTTGGAAATTGTAATGTTCCTGAAGGCTGCCATCCACTCACTTTCTCCCTGCTCTGACTGCTGCTGCACCACCTTTTCTCCTCTGACTGCAGCGTCCATCTTCATCACTGTTTGTCTTATTGTCAGGCAGACGACCCCCCCGCCACGGCCTTGAGGGCCGGCTGGAGTAAGCTGACACAGACAGAGATAGACTACCCCAAACATCAAACACAGGAATGTAGTGGAGGGTCGACACACTTCAGATCAGTTTTCCATTGTCTGTTGGAAAATCTCTAAGTCAGGACTGCACTGAGGACGTGTCACTGCCCAAAAACTGTTTTCGATGTTTGACATTGCTGAGACTTTTTCTGCATTGAGTCATAAACACAGCTGCAGTGACAGAGTCGTTGATGTCCACATCTGGACAACAAACAGATAAAAAAACAAGACAAGTAGACAAAACGGATCAAGACATGAGAGCTGGTTTTCTGGAGCCCCAGAATATGTTGTAGACTGAAATAGCGTCATTTCTTAGAGAAAAAGGCTGAGCTGAGTATTTTGACTTTCTGTCTTCACCTGTTGTCCTCATGTTTACTTCAAGGCAGAACATTTTCCAGTTTGTCTGTCAGCTCCAAACTCTCTGCTGAGTTCAGCTTTATCAAACAATGTGTGGACAGTGGCTCATCACCATCTTGTCCTTCTTTTTCATACAATTTCTCACCTCAGTGTTTGATTTTTAGCTTTTCAAACACAAGAGTAAAGTTTCCTTTCTGCTCGTGGGCTGCTGGGGGGAAGGGTGTGTTGTGAAGGTCAAAAGTCACTTTCATTAATCTTGAATGTCGGCCTGCCACATCTCCAACTGTTATCAACGCTAATTTGGAGCAAAGGTAACACTAATGAGGGCAACCTCAGGTGACCCTGCCATGGAAAATGATGGAGAGTCAAAACACAGGTCACTCTCAGCTGAGTGTGTGTGTGTGTGTGTGTGTGTGTGTGTGTGTGTGTGTGTGTGCGTGTGTGTGTGTGTGTGTGTGTGTGTGTGTGTGTGTGTGTGTGTGTGTGTGTGCGTGCGTGTGTGTGTCTGACCAGTTCTATTCAATGACTTACAAAGTCAGAAAGCCTCAGATAAAATGAGGCTATCCTAACTACAGATGCACGTGTCAGTACAGTCAGACACAGACAACTTATATTAAAGGGGACATATTATGAAAAATCCACTTTAACAGTGTTTCTGAACATATATTTGTGTAACCTGAGTGTCTAACGACCCACAAAATGTGAAATAAACCCATCCAGTCCTTTGTTTGTGGTCTGCATAAGTCTTACAACACAGAGAAAAATGCTCCGTTTCAAATGTGCTCTCCTTGTGATGTAGCAGAGAGAATCACTCCCATGATTCCCCGCTAGCCTCGACGTCATCTTTTGTTATTGTTTTGATTGAGAGCCCCCTGGCGGTGGATTTTACAAACTGTGCGTTTGTCTGACTGAACAAATTATGCAATCATTGGAGAAAATAATTGAGAGAGGGTGAAAAAATGAAATGTATACATTTGTACAAGCTGTTTGATCTTTTACCCTCAACACAATAAATCAAGTATAAAACACGACAGAAAAAATTCAACTTACACGGACTTCTCCTGCTGTACAATGTTTCTGATGATATTCCTGCTGCTTACATTTGCATGTTAATGAGAAAAACAGTGGGAACAAGGCATGTGTTATATGTGTTTTCATATACATCTGGATTGAGTGTTAGATTCTCCAGATAGCTCCAGCCCGTCCTGTAAGAAAGGTGTTCAAAGCAGTCGTTCAACGTGTGTGTAAAGAGTTAAACGTGTGTGTGAGCCAGCTGCTGTGTGAGAAACTGTTCGGGAACGCTGCCAGCTTCAGTCCTCCTCCAAGGAATAAAAAAAACTCAGGAATGCGTTTGAGGAGCGCCATTGAGATTTCTCTAATCACTTTTTATTGTTTGTCTCTGATGATCCTGATCCAGCAGGCTCACAAGTTTTTTTTAAACCATCTACGCTGAATAGATTTATCAGCCTGTTGGATTCTTGGCTATAAATAATGTGGGTGTTGTTAGCTGTCACAGATAACTCCCCTCTGAACACACTTTTTTTCCTTTCACAAATGACATCCCATCATCCTGCCAACACTGTTGTCTTCTCTCCAAACACACACACACACACACACACACACACACACACACACACACACACACACACACACACACACACACACACACACACACACGCGCAGGGATTGTGAGCTGCTGACAGTTGCCAGTTGCTACCTGACAGCTCTGTACATGCAGGCCAACACTGCAGATTGATGCTGCAGAGTGACGGAGAGCAGAGAGTCGAGATGCCGTTATGATGCATCCAAGAAACTCAGAATAAAATCCCAGCAGCACAGGATAGAAATTGAAGGGGCAGCTTATTTTTTTTCACTGCTTTGTCATTGTGTACACGGCAAACCTGGAACAACAGGTTGTAAACTTACAAAGAGTCTCAAAGTGACCCTTCAGTATTCATTGCTCCAGAGTGTTTACTCGCCCTGTCATTCTCAAAGGTCTTCTCTCCAAAACACATGGACCCAATTCCTAAACCTCGTAAAAAGTGAATAAAGCATTATCGTATTAAAAATGATGTTCTTGGGGCGCCTGATCGATCAGTTAGGAGAGCAGGCGCTTCATGTACAGAGGCTACAATCGTCATCGTTGAGTCTCATGTTGACTCCCGATTCGGATGCTGATTGGAGAATGTCATTCCACACTCTCTCTCTCCCCATTTCCTGTCTCTCTAAATCTTTCCTGTAAAAAACCCCAGAATAATCTTGACAAAATATCTTATGTTTCTGATGCTCTTTGGCTTTTGCAAGTTGTCAAGATACATCTCTGAGTCTTATTTTTTGTGAGTTGTGTGTTCCTCCTGTGTTCATATTTTAAAATGAAGACCGCTCAAGATGAAAATGTAAAATAAGACTTTGCATTCATACGTAACTGTGTCTGTTGCAGAACAAGCCCGTCAGTCCTTCTTACGAGTCATTGTTCCACTGAGAAGATTTTAAGACTTGAAAGAAGGTATAAGCGTGTTGCCTAACAGGTGTTTGTGTTAAATGTCAGTATTAAAGTTTCTCTCTGTGTCTTGTGTGTCTCAGTCCTGGATTTCTGCCTGGGGTCCCTCCGGTGAGGTCTCATCAGGTCGTCCGACTCGAGCCCGGCGGCAGCTGCACTACAGGAACGAGTGGGCCACATGGAGCGTCTGGTCCGTGTGCTCACGTAGCTGTGGGAGCGGAGCCTCCGTGAGGACACGCACCTGTATCACCAGGTAAATACGCTGAGTCAAAAACCATAGACTGTAAAAGAGGTGAACAGGATGCGACTCCAATGGATGTGAAAAATAGTCCTCTGGTGTGAAACCAAAGGTGGAACCTACTACTACTACTACTAAAACATGTCCCTTCTGTGTTGCTGACTCATCCCCATAAAAGTCTTGTTGTCTGTGTCACAGGAACCCAGTGGGTGGACCATGTGCAGGAGATCCCCGACAATACAAGATCTGCAACACCAAGGTCATTTCAGCCGAACGATCTTCATACTGCATGAAAAATATCAGAACAATGGCCCATGTTTGCTTTAGAAGTTGGTCATAAAGGTGTGTTCAGGGAAGGTGCAGCAGACGGCTTTCAGGGCGGGATCTGGAATTTCACTGACATATTAACCTATGTCCTCGCTGCACTGCTTTACACTGAACTCGGGGAATAACCAGCCAGTTATCAGACCTGCCACTGAGATAGAAATGTGCTGTCAGGTCAGCAGCTGTGTTTTGGACAGGTGGTCACTATCAACTGTAGTAACAAAGAAAAAACACGCAGCTTGTTTAAAGGAAGAGTGTGCGACTTTTTGATCCAGTAGATGTTGTCTTTGAGCACCAGCATGAAACCAAAACAAAGTGCGAAGGAGTTATCAATTAGAACGCACCATCATTAAGCACCATTAAGAGCAAGCGGCGGAGAAAATTATCCTTTGCTCGAGCTGCAATTGCCTGTGGTCTGCATTGTTGTGTTAGCATGCTAATGTTAGCACGCTTTAGCTAACTAATAGCTTTACATTGCACATGAATTGACACAGAATGACCGATGATCTAAAGACACTTACGTTACATCCAAATAAGCAGTGAGTATGTTATTCTTCTTTCTCTAGTCCTCGACTTAAACAGCTTTATACACAAGGCCGTCCCGTCCATGTAAAAATGATGTAAACTTCCAG
Organism: Tautogolabrus adspersus; assembly: GCA_020745685.1. Taxonomy (NCBI): domain Eukaryota; kingdom Metazoa; phylum Chordata; class Actinopteri; order Labriformes; family Labridae; genus Tautogolabrus; species Tautogolabrus adspersus. Next base: position 32,895,108 of record CM036535.1, on the reverse strand, counting down.
GGAATGAATGCACGTACCCACAATACAAATTAACATCTTAACATGATGTATGATGTGTGTGTGTGTGTGTGTGTGTGTGTGTGTATGCGTGCAGGTGTGTCCCCCCAACTCTGAGGACTTCAGAGAGATGCAGTGTGCTGCCTTCAATGACCGCCCGCTAGTAGCTGGAACCTCCTTTAAATGGACGACCTTTCATGGAGGTCAGTGAGTCTATTTGCTGTTTTTACAAGGTTTTCACAGCAGTGGTTTGTTTACAAAGTAGTGAATGTTAAAGAAGAAAAACTGGAACTAAATCCACTGTTGTTGCTGCTGAAGGACAACTGAAGGAATCTTATGAGCAGGGCCAACATCAATCCGTGTAATCTGTCCTTTTATAAATGGTAACGTTTCTTTGGAGCAGCCAAAGCCAGGCAGGAGTCGACTTTGGTGGTGAAGTATCATTTGAGAGTTTGTTTGTTTCTGCCTGTGCCTATGTTTAATTTGAGTAACTGTGTTGTCAGTCATGTGGTAGAAGTTTCATGCTGCCTCTGCTCTCATGTCCCCTCAGAGTCCTGCAGGGTGTTAATCCTCATAAGATTGTTGATGTTTTTAGTTTTCTCTTTAGCTTTCTGCCTCCTCTCTCGCCCCTCTCCCAGGCCCACTTACCTCTCTTCACCTTCACTCTGTTTCTGCGTCTCAGCCTCCTCCCTCCCTGTCCTTTTATTTCCCATAATAATAATTTAATGAGCCACTGACTGGAGATCTCTCCCTGCAGGCTCTAACCCGTGTGAACTGAGCTGCCTGGCCCTGGGTCACAACTTCTACTACAACTTTGGCCGAGTGCTCGACGGCACAGCCTGCGACAAGGAGCCCGGAGCCGTGTGTGTGAACGGCCACTGCCTGGTGAGTAGGACAGCAGTGTGTGTGCGTGTGTGCACGTGTGTGTGTTTTGTTCGTGTTCTGTATTCAAAAGTTGGGTATATAAGTGCGTATTTTAAAATAACTTTAAGATTAACAAATATTAAACCTGCAGAAACACACAGTCCTCCAAGCCGGCTCCTTCCCTGCATGTCATTCCCAACTCTCTCTCTGTCCCTGATTTCCAACTATATCCACTGTCCTGTCTCTACAATACAGGCACAGAAAGATCAAACTCAAAGGGGGCAGCCTTAGTACTTTCTTCTAGTCTTGTTCTTTTTTTGTACTAAAGAGGAAGCCACCAGAATCGTCTTGGAAGTGCGTCGTCAGTCAGAGAAAGAAAGGGAATAACTTCCAGAACCACATCGGTCTCAAATAACTCTCTCTCTCGCTCTTCATTCCCACCCTGTTGTGGTGTAAATGATGTTGACCACTCTGACTGCAGCTCTCTGGAGAAGTGAGCTCCATGCTGTGCGTTAGGGCCAAGGTGCACTCATCAGTGTGGACTGCAGCCTTCAGTTAGCATTACAGCTCTGCTCAGCACACAGTCCACAGTCCTGCTCCCTCATCCAGGCCGTCCCTGCTCACCCCCTCTCACCATCCTCACCCCCCTCACACAGATGGGGATGGTTGAAAATGAACTTGTGTCCCTCTGGACCTGCAGGACATTCAGATTAACGACATGCATGTGTAATACTCAGCGGACACATCTGCTACATGAGTGTACACTTCTAGAGGAGGTTATTTTTACACCACTTAGAAAGGGATTAATGTGCGTCTGTGTTTACATATGTCTATATATAATGTTTGTGTGTGTGTGTGTGTGTGTGTGCTAACGCGTGGTGTAAATAAGTGGATTTATGGACTCAGACTGAGGTCAGAGGAGCACAGGGTCTGAAACAGGAAGCAGATGCAGCGTGCAGCGAGTGTGGAGAGCTGCAGGTCACAAGCTGAGATCAGACTGCACAATGCATGGAATTTGTTCAATCAAGCAGCTGTTTCATTCTGCTCTTAGACCACATTGCTGTCAGAAAACTCTTGCTGAAAAACTGAGCTAGTTGAGATGTCTTGATATCACTCAAACACTCCAAATCTGACAAAAGAATGAAACACATTTCAATTGTTGCCCACCACTGGCAGATGAAATGTCAGAGGATCACAAGGTCATACTGATGATAAAGAGAGCTTCATTATCTGTAGCAGCATTTTACTGCAATCCCCCGAGCAGCTATCAAGATGAAGATGTCAACCTCTGACGTTTTAAGAATGACTCCTCAGGACACTATTAACTTTTCTAACAAATAGAAAGGATATAAAAGCAGTATATTGACTCGTTCGTCATATCTATGCTGTTGTAGGGTTCTTGTGTTGCTGTTGGTGTCGTAAGGTTTTTGAGTTCTTCTGTTGTTTGGGTACTTTGCTCTTTTTATAAAAGGTGCTACATGAACAAAAAAGTTAAGATTTGTCTTTGTTCATATACTTCAAGGAAGAATGTGCGACTTTTTGATCCAGTAGATGTCGCCCTTGAGCACCAGCATGAAAACAAAAAAAACTGCTGTTTGGCGACACCTCCGCTATTCTGAAGCCTCCGCTCTCCTGCAGAGACACACCTCCAACCCCTCTCCCCTCGCGTTTGTACAAAGGAGTTATCAAATTCAAACGTGCATTAATTAAGCACTAAGTGCAAGGTAGGGGGACAACATTGTCCTTTGCTTGAGCTGCATTGTTGTGTTAGCAGGCTAATGTTAGCGCTCGTTAGTTAGCTCGTAGCTTCATATTGCACATAAATTGACACAGAATGACCGTGATCTAAAAATGCTTACGTGACATCCAAATAAGCAGTGAGTATGTTCTTCTTCTTTTCTCTAGTCCTTGATTAAAACAGCTTTATACACAAGGTCGTCCCCTCCATGTAAACATGACGTAAACACGGCTCTGACATCAACACAGCTAGCAGGACTCGAGCTTCTCACTCATTGTAGACAGTCATGACTCAGAGAGACATTTACAGAGGAGATACTTGATTTCTGCTCTATTTATGTGTAACATGTTGCACATTGTGCCTTTCAATTCGACCAACATTAACCTCTGAGCTTGGTCACCAAGCAGCAAATTCTCACATTTTAGAAGTTAAACTATCAAATGTTTTGCATTTTACTTGATGGAAGACTTAAACAGCAAAACAATGGTCATATCTTCTGTAACTAAAACATTCATTTCACTGACAAATAAAACAGTTGATGCATCACTTCAGGATGAGTGTAAACATATACCTGAAATTGATTGACAGTCAACAGCTGCTCCAAACTAACTAGTATGAGTCAGTGAAGAATGTTTGGGACTAAACAGGTCAGATCCTTTAGTTTTAAAGCCTTATTAACTCTGATGGTTTTTCTTGCATGCTTGAGTGTTTTTCGATGTTTCGCAGCACTGGGGTCTTTTCCTCAGTGGGGCCCTCGTGCACATGGCTCCTCTGTCACTGAGGATTCATTTCCTGTTGTGCACACACAGATGCTGGGAGTGTTTTTGTGTTTTTAAGGGGCTTAGGGGGCTGATTACAGGGTCCCTAGATTGCTGCTTTCTTTGCCCAGGAACCTCCCACTTGATTAGTTTGCGCTGCAGAGCGAGTGATGAAGGCTGGAGAAGAGAAAACAGCCACTGTAATCTATAGCGACAAGATTCTCCTCACACCATAAACCATGGAGGTTGTCCTGCGTGCTCTTTGCGTTGGCATTTTAACGTGTACTGAGACGACTCTCGTCCTCTGTTTGGGCCCTGCGTTGGCTTTATTTCCTCAGAGTCAATGTTTGTGAGGAGGACAAAATGACGCAGAGAAGCAAATAGTAGAAGAAGAGACAGAGTGGACTGAGTTGAGTTATGGCAGAAGATTTAAGGAGACTGCTGAGAAGAAACAAAACAGAACGAAAGGTTAGAGGTTGCCAGGACGCTGTCAAAAATGTGTGAAAGTTGGACTCAAGTTGATCAACAAGTCTCAACTGAGACTTCAAACCAGAGGGATGTGGTGTGTGTCTGTGTTACAAGTATGGCCCAAAAAACATTAAAGCTCCAGTCCAAGATCTGTGAAAATGATTGTACCCATTAATCCTGATTCCTAGTACACCATTCAGATCAAATTGTTGTGTCCCAAAACATTTGTGTGTTTGTTTGTGTGTCGAACAGAGGCCAGGCTGTGACTCCATCTTGGGTTCGAAGCAGCAGGAGGACGCCTGCATGGTGTGTGGAGGACAAAACACCACCTGTCTGCACCACAAGAGTGTGTACCAGAGCAACGGGCTGGAAGCAGGTAGGACACACACACACACGCACACACACACACACACACACACACACACACACACACACACACACACACACACACAATCATCATCATACAGTCTCCACAAGGAATCAATTGCTGCAGTTTCAGACCAACAGGATCCAGGTATAAATCCCTTTTCGTGGTTTCTCTCCAAAGTGTCATTAGTCGGTCCAGTTAATTGAGGAGCTTATTGTTCTCTGATAAACTGAGCGTTCGCCATGGTTACAGTTTTGCTAAACAAAACCTGCTGGCTGTAGTCCAGGAACAAATTCAGCAAACAACAAGTCCTCCGAAATTACAGTGGTTAAAGATTTCAGGAAGGAGGAGAAGAACGGCGAGTTCTTCAGGCTCCAAATGACACTCTGGCTCAATGCCACAAAAACATTTCCCTCTTCTATTAGTACCTGTAGTTCAGAGGCTAACGCACACAGCCTGACTGTTCACAGCAAACATGTCAGGCGGAGGGGAAATCTGCAGGGTTTTCTCTCAGTTTCTGCACAAATCAAAGGAAAGAAACATTACAGGCAAACGGCATATGAAGCCAGCAAATCTGCAAATACTGTAGGTTAAAGAAAAAGTATCATAATTGGATTACAGTCCAATCGAAAAAGCTGCTTCTCAAAATGCAACAAAACAAACATTTGCTTTTTAGGCTGTAGAGACGCACGAGAAAAAACAGATACAGCAAAAGCAAATGAAGGTAAAACAATGTGGGATTTTCTAATGCTGCTAATATAAAGAAACCTACTGTATGCCTTGTTTAATAGACACTGCTTAGACTGCTTTAATGTTGTACACTTCTGTCAAAATGTGGATCATTGGATCATCATCAAAAGGCTCTGCAGACATGCCAACTTGCCATCATTTTTAAAACCATCAGCATCAGGGTCCTATGTGTCATTGTTTCGGCAAACTCAAGACGCACCAGCTTAAAATTAGGAATCGTTTATTTCATGCAAATCAGTGCAGAATGTTCCTGTCTCCCTGCAGAGGTTTGCCTAAAGACTGAGAAAGGAAGTGATGCAGCGGTGGAACCAAACATCGTCATTGTACAGTCTTTAGCTTTGTGTGTACGGACCTCAGTGCAGGAGACTGTCATGATTGTAGTTTAGGAGCTGAGTGCACCAGCTGGGCTTTAAAGAAGTACAGTAGGTCTTATCTCCAACGTCCGACTTAGCTACGACCGACTTCATGACTTAAAGAGTGCACCAAACCTTACTGAGACCGGTCGTAGCTGAGCCCGGTCTTATCCTGCTCGTCCACGTGAACATTTGCAGAGTGGTGTACAACTGTGCTGGTGAAAAAGTTCCCAGTGAAATAAAATCACAATCAGCAGAAATTCCTTTATAGACAGTAGTGGACTCATTTTTACAGCAGACTTTGGAGGGTTGAACATTTACGCTCATGTTAATCTTGGAGCTCATCTGTTTTTGTGACTGTCAACATGAATGAATAATCGGTCAAATGGTGAAAATTCAATGGATTTCAGAGAGTCAACACATCACAGTCCCACATGCAGAAAGTACAAACACCTGTGTGACTTGGCTCAGGTCTCTGCTCAGTTACATGTGCTTCCTCTCCTCGCTCTGTGCTTTGGCAGAGCAAAGAGTCAGCCATTCCGGCTCAGATTGAGCAAGAAGCAAACAGGCTGATAATGGTTGCTTTGTTTGGGCGATGTCATCAGCCTTGGGAGGTTTTCTCTCCTCCTGCAGCTGTTTTTCAAAATGCAGTGAGAACCCATGAAGCGGCTGCATGGACTCGCTCCTCAGGCGGTGAGATGCAGCCGGCCTTGAACACTGCATCGCTGTGACTTTGACATTTTCTCTTGTCACTGGATCTTCGTGAAGCTAATGAAGCAGATGAAGCTTGTGCATAGTTACTCTTTAGAGCGGGTAAACAGGGGCAACCAAAGCGCTTCAGAGGCCGTTATAAATGGAGTTCATCCTGCGGACACTTGTCACCCATGAACAGCGGGAGAACCACAGAGCTGTCGCAGCCTCGTTTTGTTTTCACAAAGGTGAAATATGGCTCTGTAATGAATGCTTGTGGTTTCAGCTCATTCATAAATGATCCCTGCATCTGCTCGTAAACCATTAATCATAGTAAATCACAAATATGGATTGTTTTATAATGACAGGCAATAAAGACTCTTACAGTAGCTGACAGTGTTGAATAATATCTCCTCAAAAGAAGATTATTATCTGATTATTGGTCCTGATTGTTTGAGAGTTACCGATTACAAAGTGAGAGCCTGCAGCAAATTGTTAAATAATGCGAGCGCACTTCTCAAACCACCCGAGGTTTATTCTTACTGTTAAATGTCAGAGACGTGCAGCTGTTGTTGGAATGCATCCATAACTTCCTGAATATACTAGAGTCTTTTAATGAACATGACTAATGTTACTATTTGAGCTGCATAATTACATTGTGTGAGCAGCTTTATTAAATATGAAATGATAACCTCGCAGGTTCATCCACTCAAAGATTTTTAGAATTTACAGCATCGTCATGTGGATGAAGGGCTGCCATGTATTTACAAAATGTATGTATTTATTTATTGTACAGTCAGGCAGGATATTAGCCAGGATATCGGCTGTGGCTCAGTTGAGTCGGTCGTCTCTCAACCTGAAGGTCGGGGGTCCAATCCCCAGCTCCTGCAGCAACATGTCCGATGTGTCCTTGGGCAAGACACTTAACCCAGAATTGCTGCGTATGCATGTGTATGAATGGGATTAGTTACTTCTGATGGACTCTTTACATAGAAACCTCTACCATACGGGTGTGAATGTGTAGGTGTGCGGGGTAAAAGCGCTTTGAGTAGTCAGAAGACTAGAAAAGCGCTGTACAAGCTCAAGTCCAAGTTATATGTGGAGTGAGATTAGCCAGTGCTTTGAAACAACAGAAAGCAGCAACAGAAACTACAACTTTGTCGCTTGTCGCAACTGTCAACTATCCTGCTGAAACACGATAATAACCCCATCTGGTGACACAATGGTTTTATATATTAACAAGAAACTAATTCCTGAGTGGAGCTCTCTGATGAGAAAATGATAGTTTAACAACACTGATCCTCCTGCTGCAACTACTTGTGGTGTTCACATCGTTATTGAGCCAATCAAAAGTCTCAGAGATCAACTTTCAGGTTTTTTTTTAGTCTTGTATGAATGTGCTTAAGTTCAAATCCTATACAAAATAAAATGTGCACTGTCTGTGTTAACATGTAAACCTGGAGAGCAGTCCCAGCTTTGGGCTTTGAATAGAAATAGCATGATTCTTCTGCATATGGCTTATATTTAAAGTTTTGTGTGATTTTCATACGAGTGGCTGCGATCAAAGGGAAAGAGCAGGTCGTCCACTTACATCAGCGTAGGATCCGCTTTTTCAGTCTGCATGTTGAGGTGTACTTGGGTAGAAACGGAAGAACCGCACCATCTGTGTGCGCTCTGTGTGCGCTCTGTGTGTGAATGAGCATTAGATTAGATCCTGATGAGCAGGTTGGCACCTTGCACAGCAGCCTCTGCCATCAGTGTCTGAGCATGTGTGAATGTTGGCATGTAGTGTGGACTGCTTTAAAATTTAGAAGACAAGATAAATGCAGTCTGTTGACCATTTTCTACCACTCTGTACATCTTTACATTGTTAGCTTGAACCGCAGTCATTACAGAGGTATCTAAACCTGTCATTGGAGTTCAACACAAGTGTTATTGAATGCAGCAAAAGTAAAAGGTCTCAGTCCATATCAAGCTTCACTTCCCATCATGCAGCTTGATAGCTTTTAGTAAACAATGTCTACACATCACACAAAGCAAAATATTAGCAGAGTAGAAGCTTTTGTCCTCCAGGAACCTAACACACAACTGCTGCCGTTACTTATACCAAACAGAACTGACTTTTTGAACTCATTATTGAGTGTGTAGCGTCTGTGAAACATGAGCAGTGTCTGTTTTAGACCAATGCATATCCGCTGGTTCGGACTTCCGACAAGACTTCAGCCTCTTTTGCTTTTCACTTTCCTGCGTATAGCCAACTGCGCTGAAATGCCAGTGCGATACATCTTGTACTACAAATGGAAACCAGAACACATCCAACACCAGTATCCAGTCCTTTGCCTACTTTCTGCATTTTTCTGCAGAATCTGTGAATAGATCTCCAAAGTTTGGTTCCAGAGTTAAACTCCCATTAATTTTCTCCATGGTGGATTTTATTATTAACCATGATGTCATTACCATCAAAGGTAGACTGACCATGAGCTACCTGAGTGTGAACAATGGTATATGCTCCTGTAGCAGACACGTTTTTATGATATAAAGAAAAACATGGTTTATTCCATCCTTTGGGAAAAGAACTACTCTACCATCAATCCTCTGGACGTCTGTGTTTGGTGGAGCCTCATTTCATTCCAGCGAATGTTCCCCTTGAAAATCCCATATCTATCAGGCTCTGCTGATGAAGACATCACAACAGGCGATGTACCTTCTCTCCGTCTCTCCAAAACTCCTCCACAGATACAGAAGACACGTTACAGCTGTTTGTGACGGGCTGTGCTGTACTCCCTGACGTGTAGAGTTTGATAAAAGGAGATGAACGAGCACCTCTTTAACAACAAAGACAAGATATGTCGGACTGTGTACATAACTTCTCATTTGCTTGTCTCACATCTGAGTCCCGCGGTGTAAACTAAACTCTGGGAGGCATCTGTGTACTTTGAAGATGAACCTGCTATTATCGCTGCAAATCTTTTTATGGGATTTACTTTACTAACTCAGTGTTCACCTACATTTAGATTCATATCGAGCACAAAAACTGGACTTAAAGAGGCATATTTGTTTTTTCTCTCCCTCGCCTCGTCGTAAAAATGTACTAAGTGCAGCGTGTGTGTCCCAGGTTGTAAAAAATGTCCTTTAATGATGTGAAGTATTTGAAAAAAGGAGGAAATAAATTAACAAATAAATCCTCTAACCGAGTATTTCTGTCTGCCAGCCGGACCTTTTGGATACAACGAAGTGACAATGATCCCGGCTGGAGCCACTCACATCCGAGTCACAGATAACAGCAGGAGCTATCTCGGTAAGATTCAGCGTGGTACACACACATACAGGCACACACACACACGCACAGGCACACACACACACACACACACACACACACACACACACACACACACACACACACACACACACACACACTGACACAGCTGGTCTAGCATGTGTATCAGTTTGTGATGACTCACTTTGCGTCATTGTCTCCATAGCTGCAGAGCACATCAGACATTTTTGACTTAAATTTCTAGACTTGCTATCACTTCCTCGCCCCAGAGACAAGACGGGGATCAGTTGTCCCATCTGGTCTCTGGATCAGCTTTGTGTTTACCAGGCAACAAAATAATCAAGGGCGTCTATTCTCATCCTTGTTCATGAGATCAAAATAAAACGGGACCCTGAAATGAGGCACGCTGCGGTCTTGAAAGGGAAGCTCGTAAAGCCGCTGGGGCGAGGCAGGTGAAGGTGCTTCTTGTTTCCATTTCATGTCATGGAAAATCCCGCTCTCCGTGCACTGAGGAGAGACAGCTGCCTTATATAGACAGCTGGAGCATTTCTGTTTCAGAAAGCCTGCGTTTACCTCAGCATGACCCACTGATAGAGAGAGCTAACTGCTGGAAAAAGTTTGAATGTTCGGTATCTGAAATGCCTCTAAATCTGCTTTAGAGGCAGTGTTAGCCCAAAGTTTGCCGGTCAATGCATCAATCTGATTTTATCACTTTTGGGTCCCCAGAGGAAGACGTTTTTCATACAACACAGTAGCTTTTCAGCAATATGGCAGCAGCTAGCATCCAGCAAAGCTCAACAATAGGCACTGCTACCAAAGCTAGGGTAAATGTCAGAAAAGTTTTTCACCGTACATTTTAAGGGTGTAGTTTGAGGTTGAAAGTAAGTCCAACATAAAACAGTAAAAACGCAACATTAAGCATTTTAAATGTGAAAATCATTGTTGATCTGGCACACTAAAACATGGGGCTGCTAGTCATTAACTTGGCTAGTTTTTATTTGCTCAGATTATTTCAGTTACAGTTTTTATAACTTCAAGTGGTAAATACACACTCGTTTCATGGTCAATATCAAGGTTTCTCAAACAGTCAGACACGTCAGGAGAGGCCCAATTTCTTGCTAACATTAGCATTAGCTTGTTTCTCTGCGTTGAGCTAGCTTGCTGAATTAAAAGCTGCTATAAATAAAACCCATAAAAACACAAAATAAAGCAGTTACATGATAAGAAACCTGGGTTTCTCTGAAGCTCTGTGAAAAATACAGGATGTCAGGAGGGGCTGTTAGCCTAGCTGTAGGCTAACTATCATTAGCTTAGCTCATTTCCAGGGGTTTAGCGTGTTGAATCAAAAGCTATTATAAATAAAACCCATAAAAACACAAAATAAAGCAGTTTTATGTGGACATCAGTGTTTCTCTGACGCTCTTAGGCTCACACAAGATGTCAGGAAAGTCTTGAGCTGCTGCTAATGTTAACTAGTTTGTAGGTCCTCAGCTTGTTTTTATGTTAGGAGTCCTTCATTGTTGGCCATAGTCAGGTCATACAACAATGATAGCCATCATATCACATCCATTGGAGGGAAGCAAGGTATCAAAACAACACTCACATTCAGGTTTAAGAATTGGTATTGAGCAGGAGACATTGGTATCAGACCATTTTTAGCATCTAGCCGTATTTGCCTCGTCTTTTCAGCTCTGAAGACACTGAACTTGTCTTTTCCCTTTCATTCCTTTAATCCTCCCTCGTGTCCTTTTCTTTCTTCCCATTACTGTCTTCCTTCCTCCAGCTCTCCAGAACGGTCGCTCTCAGTTTGTCATTAACGGTAACTGGAAGATCAGCATTCCAGGGGAGTACAACATAGCCGGGACGAAGCTGCTGTACCGGCGCTCGGCTGACACCTGGGAGAGCTTTGAGGTACCAGGACCGACCCAGGAGGACCTCCATCTGATGGTGAGACACCATAGACACAGGAACCTGACATTTTGATCAATGTGAATCTATAGACATAACATATATTTGTTTGTTTCATTGATCTTCATTGTGAAACGTTTATAAAGTTTGACTTGTTTGAACTCAACTCTGTATTTAACTTGAAAACCATTCTCTTTTATTGAGAGCATTCTGGTAGGTCTGTAATATCCACGTATTTGAGCCCAGCAGGCAGGAAAACCAATAAAATAAAAACACATTCTGCTCTCCCTCTTCTACTCTTGCAACATACTGTTAAATTAAAGCTAATCAGCCTATAGTTAACATTGCACAGGCTGATAGAAACATCAGGTTTGCATGAATAATTGATTGTTTCCATCCAGCCTCTGTGCAGGAAACAGATGTACACTGCTGCCTCCTCGTAAGACCTCGTTAGAAAGTGAGTCGGCTGTTGGATGTTTAGTGAAACATTGTTGGTTGAAAGCAACTTCTGAACACTGTGATCGATGTGTTGTCTGAGGAGTCCTGCATAGCAAGTATGAAAACAACAACAGCACTCTGGAGTTTGGGTTTATTACCTTTTAATTTGTTCTAGTACTGGTGTGAACTCCTTTATTGAGCTATGATTCAAATATCTGTTGGATAATTTACTAAACATTGACTATTATATCTAATTCATACCAGCTTTGCAATCTAAAGCTCTGTTTCCACCAAGCGGTCCGGTTCAGTTTGGGTTCGGTACACATTTATTGGCGTTTCCACTGTCAAAAGTTGGGAAGGGTCCCAAAATAACTGATCCGTACCATCCTACTTTTTGGTACCCTTCTGTTTTGGGTGCCAAGCGTATCGATCCGACCCTAAAAGCTGGAGCTAGACACACTGCAGTTTTAGTATGATTAAAGAAAATAAATCAAAACCTTTCCAAACCAGTCTACAAGCTTACATGCTGCTTGTGCGCAGGTGCTGGCCACGGACAAGAACACGGGGATCGAGTACGAGTACTGGCTGCCACCAGACCAGTACGCTCTGTACCACAGGAGTCCACTGCGTGAAGCTCACCACACGGCTAACTACCTCCCCTGGGATCAACCCATCACTACAACCACCACCACCCCTACAACCAGCACCCGACCTCCTCCTGTCACCACCCGACCCCCCTGGTGTAAGTCCTGCTTCCAGCTACATTTGATCACACCTGTGTACTTAGGGCTACCCGCTTCAAAGACTACAGTACAGCCTTTGTATCCTCAGCCATCAGCACCCCCAACACATTTTTTTTAATGTGGAAAATAGAAGATAGATAGAAACATTTGATCGTCATACACTCTATGAAGCACTGAGATGATACAGAATGAGCATGAAGATTCAGTCTGAATGAATATGTTTAAATGTGTCTGTCATTAACAGCAGTCTGGGATAAAAGTGAGATGCAAACTTGTGTGTGAGACATGAAGTATGAAGACAGTGCTCGTCTCCTTACACTTCTGTCCTGATTGATTTAGAATTTATTTTAAAAACTCTGTCCTTAAGACCTTTTAAGGGAGCCTGGGAGTCGCTCTCTCGTTACAGTTATCAGACTTTCGCCAACACATTACAAAACGGCCTCCTTACTGAATGCTGACACACTAAGTCTCTAGCTTTTGTATGAATGCTTTCTTAATATTTGACTCTTGTTGAAAGCTTTGGAAATGTTTGACATGTGTTTTTTATTATTTTTACCATCTCCACGTTATGCTCTCGACCTCCTTTGGGCTCTTGGCTTTCATTTCTCGTTTGATCTGCCTTGTCTGGTTTGATTTATTTCTTTTAGTGCAGCACTTTTTAACGCTGTTGAGTGCTATGTAAATAAAATGATTATTGTTATATTAATAATAATGGAGCATCAGCTGACCTGGGCTGAGTTTGTGAATACTGAACTTACTGACTTCTGTTAATGTGAAATATTAAGCCGAGATTAGCAGTGAGTACGTTTTATCACCTGAACACAAGAAGACTTTGTCTTCAGTTTGCTGCAGCGCTGATAATGTAGACAAAGTATGAGACTTCATTCATGACTGTGTTTGAGATATGGTGCTCTTGGTGATATTAAAATACTTGGCAGGTCTGGCACAGAAAATAGAAGCAAAAGTCAATCACTTTATTCAATATGATACGATAACTCTCTCTGTAACTCAGCTTTATTTATATAGCACCTTTCATACATAAAAACATGCAGCCCAAAGTGCTTCACAAAAGAACAGACAGAAAAGAAAGAGTTAAAACAATAAAAGTAAAAGATACGATAAGATATGTTACATTACGATGGGATAGGATAGGATATGCTATGGTATGATATGATACAATACATTATGATACAATACGATCGAGAGGCTAGGAAAGGATACGGTACGGTACAATACCATAAGGTACCGTACGATACGATTAGGTACGATACAATAAGATAGGTTAGGGTAGGATACGATACTATGTGATTCGATAGGATACAATACGTCACGATATGATACACTTTATTGTCCGTTTGCCAACATTTGTCTTGGACCCTCTGTACACGTCCTCAGAGTCCTAAGAGGAGTCGGATTCAGACACTTTAAATGTAAACACCTGTGTGGCAATGGGACATAAGTCTGACATAAGTCTCTGGGAACATGTGGGAATATCTCTGTAATTCTATTAATAATCTGTTGAGTCTCAGTTCAACAGTATAGGTTATACAGAGGCTCATTTCAGGGGTATGAGCCTGAAGAAGAATCAGATTCTCTTGTTATTTACTCGAAGGTCTGCAGAAATAACATTATCGTTGTGCAGATTTGTAAAAAGTCAAGCTTTGTCACTTTTATGCAGAAATCTCTTTAAAGAGATAAATAAATCATTGTTAGGACACCATCAATGGAAGCAGTTATGTTAAAACGTGGACAACATCCGCCAGTTTTTTGCCGTAAACACGGACTGTTTTTCCTGCATACACAGAAGCATGCTGATACGTGATTGGTCGATGCAGCTCGGACGACAAACCGAAACCAGAACACTTCCCATTCTGAACATCCAGACGTGTACAGATTCTTCTTTCTTATGTAGAATCTGTAAATAGAGATTACCGAAGCTGAGGAATGTAACTGGTGTATCTCTCGTGATAAACCTGCAGTACACATGTGCTGAATCTCTCCTCAAGCACTCACATTCACATGGGAATCTGCACGCCGCCGGCAGTCCTGTGTGTCTGTCAGAGTCCATCCAAAGCTGTAATAAATCTCAGTAGCCTATCTGGAAGTGTTTCCAGCTGATGGATTCGTGCCAAACAGAGTCATGTTGTTGCCAGAAACAGTGATGATAACGATTGTTTGTTAGGTAACAAGGTGAACACTCAGGTCGTTGAGTTTGTTCAGGAATGTTCATGTTGACCCAGCCGAAATGAAATCCTTACAGAGTTATTTATTTACTTTTGGATACAAAATATTTGTTTGTGATGCATTTCATGTGAGACTGAACTGTTTGCACGTCACAGGCATGTTCAGAGAGGGCTGCTGATTTTATTACCCTCAGACCAAAATATCCAAACAAAGAATTCCTCTTTTTTTCTGATTTTGAAAAATGCGGATGTGTGCTAATGATTTGTTCAGCTTTATGTCTTTACAAAGGTGGTCTGAGTTTCACTTTGGCACCAGTGTTGATGCTTGGACTTGAACTGAATCCAGGAGTCTTAGAACTGCAGATCTTTATTCAACATTTTTATGGATTTTATCTGTTTGGATTGAAGTTCCTTCTCCATATTTTGGCTTGTGGTTTCTATGTGGCTGTGTTTTTGTGGAAAGCTATTATTTTTTATGTGCATGCTGCTCCTAACCACATTATTGATTGATTGAGTTTATAAAGCATAAAGTGTAATAGGAGGAATTTTTACAAGAAGATCTGAGTCTTCACATGTTTGTGTGCCTAATGAGTCCACATAAGGAAATTACAAAAATGTCATGTTTGGAAATGTTCACTTGTAATCCTGAACGTTTTGTTTTTTTCAAACAAGCTGTTGTTTCTAATAAGCTCCACGAGCTCCACTGCTCAGTTTGAACTAGACCGATTGTTTACATCATCATTGACTCAGAATTCTGTGATTGTTTCCTAGACATAAGACCTGTGAAGCCTCCACGCAGAGCTCCTCATCACGGCCGCCATCCACGCCCCAGCCAGCCCATCCTGCCCCGCCTGGAGCGCGAGGAGAACCACAGAAACCTGCTGCCTCAGCCTGCACCTGGAAGTATGTTCACCTGTTCACTCTCTCTCCTCACCTGATGCCCCGACAAGCTACGTCTGGCTAACATGGGACTAGGGGTGGGAATCATTTCTTGGGGCCACCATTCGTTTCAAAAACGATTTTAGGTTTTAGCCATATACATGCAAGAACAAATCGACCCCAAACTGCATTATCTAGATGTGTTCGTCCGACTTTGAGAAATTTGGCTTTGTAGGATTCTAGCCGGTTTAACATGTTTACGTGTATTTGAAAAAGTCCAGTTTTAGTCGAACTAACACAATACATTGGCTTTTTTTAACATCATGTAAACGTCCTGAAACAACAGAAACATGCTGCAAAGGGAGACGCCCCTGTTGCTCCTGTCAGCGACTGTGTTTTAATTTTATTTTCTATTCTGCATTTAACTCCTGGAATAAATTAGCAGCAAAGTGAAGAAGTGGAGCTGTTTTCAGCTCTTTAAAACCATCCGGGGCGAGACGTTTTTCACCAGAATTATTGACATGAACTTTTATTACAATGAGAAAGACAGCAAGCATAATGTGTTTTTTATGATGTTTTTATTACAACAGATCTTGTTTGTGTTTTGTTTGTTGATCAGAGCATTGTGGGAGATGTCCGCGAGTCAAAGGTCGAAGGGAACGTCAGAGACAGTATTGCCAGAAGGACTTTGGTGAGTCCTTACCTTTTGAAGCGTTGCTGTTTTTGAACAGCTTCTGACAGAACTTTAATAGGTTTGAATTTAAATGTCTTTTTCTGTCTCCTGTTAGTTTTCCGGGGCAGAGTCATGGGGAAGCTTTACAGAGGCGAGGAGACGCGTTACGACATCCAGATCATTCACACGTACAGGAACGGCTACCGCCTGGAGCACCGGGAGTTCTTGTGGGTCCCTAACGTGTGTGACTGCCCCCACCTGGAGGAAGGGAGGCAGTACATTCTGATGGTGCGTCGTCACATTAACTACGAGCGCACGTTAAACCGCATCCTGCTGGAGGAGGACAGCTACGTGGTGCCATACAGACCCAGAGAGGACGAGCTGCTGCGACCGCTCGAAACACTCTGCAGCAACAGAGGACGCAAACAGCCTGCAGACCTGAGGGGCTGAGAAACAAACCGCGTGTGTGTGAGTGTGTGTGTGTGTGCACACAGAGACTGAAGCTCACACTACAGCTACATTTACTCCCAGTGTTTCTTTTCTGATGAATTCCAGTGAGGCACGACTGCAGGAAGAAGACATCTGGAGCACACAGAGACGGTTTCAGCCTCATTTTGACTCAACGTTAATTTAAAAGCCTGAGCAGCTTACTGTACCTTATAGAGCACTTTAGGTGGAGCTTCTGCTCACCTTTAAACACATACCAAAGAGAAGAACATTGACTGAAATGGCCTTTTTGTTGTTGTTTTTTCCCCACTGTTGCCATGTTATGTATTGTATTAGTGTATTTTCTGTGTGTGTGTGTTCATAGACTAAAAGGAAAAATCCACCTCAAATAGTAGATTTAACTAAGTCCAGTTACAGTTAAAGCTTGATCCCAGTAAACAAGCCGAGGGGAGAATCGATTTAAAGTATGTCAGACTCCGCTACAGTGGGTGGCGATATGCTCCCTTCAGCTAGCAGCTATTTGACCTTCTTCCAGTTGATCTATTACGTCACATATACTAAACATTCGACCAACATGTTAGGAAGCTGCAAACTGTTTTCCGTCCATCCATGTATCTGAACATGTTAAAACTCTTTCAGCTGTGTCTCCTCGTCTGTCCAGAAATGCGTGATTCTTTCTCGCTCTAGCACTCACCATGTTTTCACCTCCGTCTTGTTTTCGTCCTGGCTTTCTTCTACGTATTTATGCTGTTCGACTTCTGAGTCAAAGCTCGATGTGGGATCTGTTGAGCGTGCTCAGAAAGCCTAGGACGGTTTGGGGTCGATTGAGGTGTATGCACGCAGGAGTAAATCGACCTCCAACCACTTTATGGAGGTGTGTGAGTCCAACTTTGAGAAATTCGACTCAGTACGATTCAGTACAAAGTCTTAGTTTTAGTTTTCTCTGAATGCATATAAAAGAACTGATTCTAAATCAGTACTCACCACCTGCTGACTGTCGACTGCTACACAGCTGCCGTTTGACTCTTACTGCCAATTTCCACATAGTGCGTTCCATCAGCGCACCCTGTCCCAATGGGGCCGTTTCTGGAGCGTGAGCGCAGTGTTAGTGTCTAGAAATATCCATGCCAGATTAAAGGGGCTAACTTTCAAAAATACTGTGTTTGTAGCGATACAGCATAATGATTTATATATAGCTACAAGTTACATATATGTAACTTTTTACATGTATAAATCGTTTTTTATCGGCCACTAACAAGCGAACGTTTAACTGATGTGAAAAAGTAGATGTTCACTGTCTATCTGTGTTGCCTGTATACAATTTGCCCCGGGTCTGATTTCTCCGCGGAGAGCTCCAGGCAGTGTCATTTTATTTGCGTTCTCAACGTCCTCCTCAGTCCGCTCCGCTTACAGAAATCACAGTACGAACTACAAACTCATCACACACTCCCGGTCTTCACCTGCACAGCCAGAGGCCGCCTTCACCACACTTATATCCGTCCTAGGAGCTCTCACAGGCGGACAAACTCATCACACACTCCTGCACTCAGGCAGTACCTGCCGAGACTGTCGTTTGTAGGATGGAGAATGAGACACACAGACTCCTTCACAGACTCTCACATGTGTATGACCACTTACCTCCTCTGTAAACATTATGCCGGTAAATATCCAGTGTTTCAGGGGCGATGTTGATGCTCGTTTGTGTACGTACGAGCAACAGGTTACTGGTGCAGTTCGCCTGACGGCCATGCGGTATCGCTACAAAGGCAGTATTTTTGAAAGTTACATATAGCCCCTTTAAAATCAATTCCAGTAAATTGATCAGAAAATGTCATATTTAGATTGTTTAAAACTGCTTACCTTGTTGGTTCCACTACTATAATCTCATGATGCAGGGTTTTCTACGTCAAAGTTATAATATACAAACATCATTACTTCTACACTTTCAGGAAATAGACCGAAATATAAGGACGATCCTGACTTTAAGATTTCTTCAAACAGCAGCCACACACATTCAGTCAGGATTAAGAGGTGGATTTGTCTTTTTAACTCCAGATATAGTAACGACATATTGCTCCACAATGTAATTATCTATCAAATAATTAAGCTTAAACCTCGACACATAACTTGTGTGTGTGGGTCACTTATTTAACAATTTTCCGTGTCTGTATTTGTGCCATTATTTTTTTATAGTGTCTTAAATCTGGTCTGCTTTGTGATACTTTATTTGAGAGAGATTATGAGATCGACAGTATTTTATTGTGTGGCACTGATTAGCTACAAATATACTGGACTATAATTTGAATATGATTGTTATAAGAAAACGTTGTTGTCAATAATAAGTTACCTTCTGTGCCTTGTGTTCTGTATTTGAAATATCACATTTTACTCTCAAACCTCGTGTACGTGTGCCAAAATAAAGTCTTTGTACATTTGTGCCGAGATCGTACCACCCACTCTTCTTTATATGATGTTTATATGTGTTGTAATTTTAAAGACAATTACACATTAATTAAAGGTCACACATATTATTCAAAACACACTTCACCATGTTTCTCTAACTCTAATATGTGTCCCTAGTCTGTCTACAACCCCCCCAATGATGAGAAAAGTCCATCCTCTCCGTCTTTTGCCTGCTCCACTTTTCAGAAAATGTGTGCTCAAACAGGCCGTTTGGAGATTTTCCCTTCATGACATCACAAAGGGCAGTAAGCCCTCCCCCAGGTGGGTGACACTCCCACAGCTAGGTGTTTGTTCTGCCCTCTGAGTCTGCCTTCTCACCGTAAACAATAGGGCATGGAGCGAGAAAGCCCGAGCCACCCCGAGCCCTTCCAGAGAGGGACGTGGTCAGACACAGCTCATTTACATTTAAAGCTACAGACACAGAAACAGCCTGTTCTGAGCAGGGCTGAAATAGAGGGGTTTATAGGCATGATCAAATACAGGATCAGAGTGGATTTAGAACAAGAAACTTCACACACATGTTTTGGGGAGCTCTGAGACTTATTTACACTGAAGAGGAGGAGGATATTTGACCTTTAATGTGATTTCTGCTATTAAACACACACAGCAAACAGTCAAACACTGGGGCTCTGAAACGTCTCAATGCCAAGTTACCTTTAAAAACACTGATTAAACAAAGCAGACATGACAACAAGAATGTTTGTAAGAAAACAATGTATTTACAAAAGAAGCTTCACATCTATGACAAACAGAAACACTACATCAACCTGCAGATAATATAACTCTATTCATATTTATTTTGACTGAGCCAGTTTCCTGCTCATTAACTCTGAGGAAGTCGTCACAGAACCTCGGGCTCAACGTCCCCTCAGGAGAGGGGGAGGAGAGTAGAAAACAGTCCCATGTCCACATACAAACATAAACATGAACATAAGAGGGAATAAAGGGGACATCTTAGATTAACAACACGGTTCCCCTCAGCGTCTTGCAGACACGACTTCTTCATCTGAAGGCATGAGACAGAAGCTGCTTCTATCTCTTCTGGACGTGAGTGCTATTTTTTCTTTTTAGCACTCTCGGTTTCAATCTTTAAAGTTATCAAAAATTTAGTAAAACATGTGTAACAAAATGTAAACAAGAAAGAATCCCACTGAGACGAGACTGGTGTCCTGTAAAGCAACATAATGCGACATGCTTTGAGTGTTTCTCAGAGATTGAGACAACATGTCCGGCAGCTTTTTGGCCCCATGATAACCCCTCAAGATTTGTCGGTGTAGGTGAAATTATTGCTCTATGCTTAGAAATAAAAAAGAAAGATACTGCAGCAATGCAATGCTCACTGAATGATTTGAAAATGATGTCGTCACACAGTTTTTGAGCTTGCTCTGACTCCATGGTTTTCAGTCCTCTCAGCACTTTCTGCAGCTGAGCATTCATTGGTCTGCTATACAATTAGTTTACAATGTGAAATAATTAGTGCCGTCAAAAAATCACATTTTTAATCACGTTTGAAATTCCTTTGATTGGCATTTAACATTTTTAATTTTAAAACTTTAATTTTGAAGGTTTGTACTTTATTCAGCTGAGAGTTCTTTACTTGCTGTTTTTAAACCGTGCTTTTATTTTGAAATAAAGTAAGGACCTCCTGGTAGATTGAAGGTCACGACATGAACTTAAGCACAGAAACAGGAAGTGGTTATGGATCAAAACAAACAGCTCAAAGGAACGGTACCAAAGGTCAATGTGTGATGTCATAAGGTGGATATGACTTTGGACTCGTCAGCTGAGCTGTCTGAGAGTTTGTTAAAGTGAAATGAGACATTCAAAGATGCAGCAGTGTCCTTCTTTTACATCACTGAGACTACAGGGAGACACTGAGGAGGACTATCTACGGTGAGCCTAAAGGGACAAAACAGTCTGTGATTAGTTGTGATTTTTTAAAATGTCGGCATTTCAGACCTTAATTAATCACGATTAACTAGTTAATGCTGACAGCCTTTGTAATAATGTTACATTTATTATACAGTAACTTCAGAAAGCAGCTTGATTTGAGTATGTGTGCATAGTCACCTTGTTGTAGAAAAAATATTTTTAATACCAGTTTAATGACTTCACAATATCAGCTGCGGTAAGATCAGAGTAACCGCGCACACCAGGAGTGTTTAGATAGACTTTAAGGTTTAACGCATTTAAAACATTGAACGCAAACACACGGGCGGCTGTGGCTCAGTGGTAGAGTCGGTTATTTCTCAACCTGAAGGTTGGGGGTTCGATCCCCAGCTCCTGCAGCCACATGTCTGATGTGTCTTTGAGCAAGACACTTAACCCTGAATTGCTCCTGCTGCTACGTCGGAGGAGTGTGAATGTGTATGAATGATGGTCACTTTACATAGCAACCTCTACCATCAGTGTGTGAAGGTCGTGAATGGGTGTGTGACATGCGGTGTAAAGCGATCATTTATAATGATATGTGCTGGATTTCTCTGGTCTTGAAAGCTGTCTGTTCCTGCTCTAGCTGCACCCTGAATGATAGCACGGCTGTGCCCACCCATCGATCCTCAAATCAGCTGCGTTAACTTTTCTGGGGAGTAATCTTCAAATCACACAACATTGGCCTCCTCTTAAACCAATATTGGTCACAAACGTCAGTCTTAAATATCAGTGGAGTTCCTCATCTTGAAGAGTGAAGATCAAAAATATTTCTGTCCCAGTTGAACACATATTTTATGTTGAACTTTTAAGAACATCTTATATTTCTGTGTAGCTGCCTTTCAGTCGCTCAGTCACACCTTCTGTCACTGAGCATTTAATAAGCAATACTTATAGAAAAAATATACACAGAGAGTCGTCTGTTATTCTAAAGACCCTCGAGACTTCAGGTCTCACTTTAGAGGCATGAACAAATCTTTCTTTGGCTTTGGATGGGAAATAAGAAGCAGTCCTGAAGCTCTCTGGCTCAGAGGTTAAAGAAGATCAAACATTTATGAGTGAATGAAAAGATTAAAATCATTCTTTTATCTTTGTGCATGTTTTCTGGTTTGTTATTGCATCACCTAAAATGACGCTCTAGCGTTAAGTTCAGTCAGGAAGACAACGATTTGCATTCCCGGTTGTTGATTATTTCTCATTCGTCCCTTTCATTGCATGCTAACTGCTCAAGCAGCCGTCTCATCAGCTGGTCTCATCTGTCCAATAGCGTGGTGTCTCACCCTCATCGTCTTTCTGCTCTCTTTTTAAACACGACTCTTTGCTTTCAGCTCCTTCATGCTGCTGTTATGCTTGTGTTGCTGTTTAGCGGCTCGGCCCCTCCACCTTCCCATCTCCAGTCTTCACAGAACCAGTCTTCACAGAACCGTCCATCTGGTCTCAGCACGCCTCAGCCACCAGCAGCACAAGCAGATGCTGGACTCCACAGGGGAATTATCCTGCTGCAGCTCTATGCAGTCCTCCAAAGATCACAAAACCTATTTTATAGTGTTGGGTTTAAAAGTAGTCCTTCCTCTTATGGAGGGCTGTGGATCCGTGGTAGAGTCGGTCGTCTCTCAACCAGAAGGTCGAGGGTTCGATTCCCAGCTCCTGCAGCCAAATGTCTGATCTGTCCTCAGGCAAGACACTTAACCCAAAGTTTAAATTTTCTGTTTCCAAGCAGAAAGATTTGTTCATGTTCTCACCATGACCTGCCCCGCCTCAGATCAGAGGAATAACAGAACTCTGTATCGTAACGCAGTTTGCTCTTCAGACATATCAGTCAAATGTTTGCCTCTGTAGCAAATGTCACAAATCAAATATTTAGAATTCCTCCTCTGGTATATTGTAAAAAATCTAAACATGTATTTCAAATAAAACTAAGATAAAAGAGTAAAAATGTATAAACGTTCCCATTTGTACGCCCACTTACTGTAATCCACATCATAAAGAGAGAGAGTCCACGTCTTCTGATCCCTTTGGCAATTCATACTGTAAGTGTGTTTCCAAACAACATCCAGTCCTTGTTTGTGGTTTATGTTCATGTTTGTCCATCCTTTGACATCAGGTCTTCTTTTTTCATTAGGACACGGAGCTTTAAGCCCTCTGATTGGTCCTTCTCGCCGCTCTGTGAGCTCTGTGGGATCCATTCCTGAAAATCCCCTCTCACAGGGGGGAAGCTCAGAGTCATCCGACCTCTCGTCCACATAGCGCCCTGTTCGCCTCCGTCCTGCCGGCCCCTCGCAGAGAGTGTCAGACGCTGACAGATACGTGACGGGAGGACGCCGCGCGGCGTTTGATGCGCGAACGTCGAGGTCTGGATTCAGTCTGACAGCTGCACAGGGGACCGAGCAGCAGCCACAGGTAGAGGATCACACAGGCCCAACACGACGACATCTTCACCCAGAATGTAGACCAGCTGCCGTGGGTGAAGGTGGTCTCCAACACTGCTGACTCATAACTGCAGGAAGAACAGCACAGATTAAATTCAAAATTTTTTTTAGCATCAATGTTTTTTTATTATCCTGCAAACTTTTATTGTTACCTGCAAAACTTTTTTTTTTTTACTTATTTCAATAGTTGAACAAAAGTAATGAGGAAAAATGTTTCCTTTAAGTCTCTGAGTGGTTTCTGCCACCTGGAGGGCCCAGTGGCCTAATGGATAAGGCATCAGCCTCCGGAGCTGGGGATTGTGGGTTCAAGTCCCACCTGGGTCGATGTGTTTAAATACCACATCTATAGAGTCACCTGACTTATGTCATCCCTACAGAACCATAAGGTTTCAAATAATAACATTACATTCACCGATGATAAAAATGATGTGGATGAAGATGATGCTAGCAGAAGCATTTTTTGTATCTGTTGCCGAGCTTTAATCACAGGAGAAAATTATTCAGATCTGACTTAATAAACCCATCAACACGTTTTCTGTGCCATGCTGAGCTTCCACACATTACAGCGGCAGAACTTCTTAATGATGCACTTTTAACGCTGAATGTTTCTCGGTTCTGTTTGTCTGTTGTCTCTCTAGCTCATCATGTGATACTGATTATAAACGAGGTGCACCTGGTCTCAGTTGATTAAAAACCCTGAGCTGACATAAGAAGACAGAAGAAGAAGAGTCTTTTTGGAGTGAAGACCACCGGGGTTTGTGACTCCAGGATGGGGATTTTGTGTTGCTATGTTTTGTTAATTTATTCCTTATTTGATCTTTGTTTTAAGAGTGAGTTCTTTGTGTGCCAATTAATAGTAATACCACTGATTCATTTGTTTGAAGGTGTTTTCTTTGTTTAGTATGGGTCAGTTTGGGTTAGATGTTCACCCCATAGGGCCACTTTGGGGGGGGCTTAACATAGACTTTACATTTATAATGAAACCTTTACTTACTCGATTTGTTTCCTAATTTGTTGCTGTTAAATTGCAGAATGAAGTGAAGTTGGGAGAGACTAAATGTCACCCTCTCCCACTTTTCCCTTACAGCAAACATAAAAAACACAGCGCCGCCCATCAGCCCTGATCCCTCAGTGCACTAGAAGTATTCACACAATCCCTGAGAAAGAACACAAATCTGAACAAGACTGAGGTTTGCTGTATAAAACTGACCTGAACCAGTTAGTGAGGGTCATCATGACGTAGAGCGAGGCCAAGAAGAAGACGAAATGGAAGAAGAAGTAGCTGTAAGCCACTCTCTGGGTCTCATTATGAATGACCTTCTGACATCCTTTGTTCTCGTCATCGATTACAAACTCGTCGTCAGCTGAAAGAGACACGTTGAAAAAGTCAGGATGTCTCTCATCGCAGCAGCAAAACGTTTCAAACCCTGTCAAACTAAACTGTGAGGATGTGCAGACAAAGACGCAGAAAACTGTTGCATTCATCAACCTTAAAAAGCAATAAAACATCCGTGACAGTAATATGGACCTGAGACTCTTCACGCATTTACAAACCTGCACACATTGCAAAAGCCGAAGATTGTGTATTATTAAATGCATCTGTACAGACCTTCCTCTTCCTCAGGGCAGCAGAAGCAGCAGGTAGCTTTCTGGAACTCGTAGCGGTAAACTTTGATCATCCAAAACGGACCGAACATCTCAGCCAGGTACGACGCTTCATTACTGAGGACGGAGGAAATTAGATTTAAACATTCTTGTTCCCACTAAAGTTCTCCTTTAAGGGATGTAACAGTAAACATGTATTAGTTGACTTGTTGTTAATAATTGAGGAGTTTACTCGCCATGCAAAGAGGACGCAGCAGTACATGATGAACGCTCCGATTATTGCCACAGCGTTGCCTTCCTTCTGGATGCCTTCTTGCCCCGTGCTGGGGTAACAGACGGTCATGTTCTTGCCCTGATGCACAACTGACACAGAGAGGAAAACAGCATGTTTAGTTTCATGCTGCCACATTGATATCATCATCATCATGAATATTCTAATCAACATAAACAACATCCTAAATGTCATCATCATCAATAAGCTACTTATTGATGTTAAAAGAGCAATATGTAACTCTGACACCTAGTGTTTAAAATTGGTACTGCAGTCCAAATTCAAAACATTGTAGAGAGCTGTCTCCCCCCCTCCTCTCTAGAGTGGATGCTCACGCAGGTTGCCATGTGGTGGACACTGAAGCTTCAGTGTTTAGCCAGCTCTGCATCGGTCTGTAAACCTTTCTGCGTTCTAACCTCTCTCCATTTTTCAAAAGCATCTCCAATATTGATCCTAGTTTGAGCACGTTTCTGCTCGTGGAGCTTATTAGAAACATGCAGAGGCTTTTTAGGTCGGGTACAATCACTTCTATCTGAACCAGTTCTCTTGTCCGCTTCCATCGCTACAACACCTGTTGGTTTGACCTGATAACTGCTCTCATATCTGGCAAACCGAGGAGCGTCCAAAACGGTCGTGTAGGGGTGCCTTAAGACCGCCTACCTTCTCTGGTCCAAACAAATCCAGACCATTCAGGACAATTCCACAAGTCTCTGTCTTTTGAAAATATTTTGTTAGTGTAACATTTAAGCAAAATGGATGAAGATTTATTGGTTAAGATATAATCTGAAAAACAACATGATGATTGATGTTTTATGTTATTCAAATGCAGCTTTCTGATTCACTAAATTTACTGTTTGACTAAATTCAAACCAGCGAGACCTTGGAACTAGAAATTAAATTACACATTAACAATGACACTGAAGTTCAAGATATTCTTCCAAAAATACGCAACCAAGGTATGAAATACATTTTAAATAAGAAATATTTAAGGTCGCCCCTAATGTAGGGGGCTATAGTCCTCCAAGCACTCGGCGCAGGTTCAAGTCTGGCCTGTGGCTCCTTTCCCACACTCCTTTACTACTCTATCCTGTCCTATCAATAAGATATTAAGTCATATATTCCTGTATTTGTAGATGTAAGTGGTCCAAACATGACAGAATAAAGGGATGCAAAATGGGTCTTTAACACGCAAAGCAACAACACGGTCATCAACTGCACCCGTCACTTATGGAGACCTCTGGACTGAGAAATGTTTACAGTGCACTTAAAAGTCTTCTCTGGACTAAATCTAGTTTTTTCTATCCGTCCACAGCAGGTGTTTGCAAAAACATGAATTATTCTCTTTGACTGAAGACATTTCTTTCAAGCAGGCACGACAGAGTAAAAGTGTCACATGAAGGTCAAGTGTTGAGTCACTTCATTCTTTCACCTTCGTTTCATTTCCTGGTAAATTCCTTCCTTTCCTGTCAAAGGGGGGGTCTCAGCTAATCTTATTCCTTCTGGGAATCTTCTTATAGACTCGACCTCTGGACAATCTCTCAGGCAAACACACAGCGCTCACAGAAATTAACTTTAACTTGCTTTCACGTGCATGTGCACAAACTCTAACACCAAAGCACACACACATCAGCCCAACCTCTAAAGAGCCGTTTCAGGCGACTGTGGATTCCTGAGAAGTTTTATGTCAGTGTTTTGTGAGGCGGGAAAGGGACCTGAGCACAGTGAAAACACTTGCTAATTACAGGATTAATATAACGCATGCACACACACACACACACACACACACACACACACACACACACACACACACACACACACACACACACACACACACAGAAACACAAACACACATGGGTCAAGAGTCGCTAAGGGAGAGAGAGCATGTCCTGCTCTAGAGTTGGTTTTTCAATTCCACTCTGAGCTAATTGTTCCTCTCAGAAACATGTGGGTTTCTATGTGTGTGAGTGTGTGTTTGTCATGGTGAGGTCATCAAGCAGAATAAGCCTTCCGGGACAGACTCGGCCTAAGAAGACAGTAAGGAGGATGGATTTCTTTGTCTAAAAAACACACACACACACACACACACACACATTCCCCTTGGCAATGTAACCATGACAGGTGTGGCACCCGTGAATTAAAGCAGCTGAAAAAGGAAACTCAGCAACAGTAGGTGGAAATTAAATATTGCAGAGCAGTGGAGTGTGTCAGGGTTGTGCGACTGTGTGTATTTGTGTGTGTGTGTGTGTGTGTGTGTGTGTGTGTGTGTGTGTGTGTGTGTGTGTGTGTGTGTGTGTGTGGTTCACAGTCTGAAAAGTGAAAAGGTGTTTTTATAACAGACAGACAGAGTGCATATTTTCTCAACAAGTTGCTACAATGTCCTGTGCTGCCCCAGGACTCACACACACTCATACTGTACACTCACACCCGCGCACGCACACACACACACACACACACACACACACACACACACACACACACACGCACACACACACACGGACACACATAAGGCCTCTGTGGACATCTGTCAATACAAAGACAAGAAATGACAAAGCTGACTAGATGGAGCGTCAAGATATTAAAGTACCAGAGAGGGCCGCTAAAGGCCAGTGGATCCCTGTAGGCCTGTGAGGTGCATGGATTAATTACATAACAAGCACAGGCAGGGACCCCTGGGCCAAAAGGGGCTTCAGAAGACTGCTCACTAACTGCCTCGGCCCATGTGGGTGAGAAGATTTCGTGTTGGAAAGTGAAGTTATTTGTTGTTTCAGAAATAAGCGGGGGTTTTTTCTAATCACAGAAATGAAAAATTAGCCAATCAGTGGTGGTCTTGACCGGTCTTGATTTAAAATCCGGAGTCCACCTAGTCCGAGACCGAGACAAGACCGAGTAAAAATGCTTTCGATTCCGAGACGAGACCGAGACCTTCAAAACGTGGTCTCGAGACCAAGGCTGATTTAGAGTAATACAACACTAATAAAGAATGACCAGAAAGAAACACAAACAACGACAAAAAGATGGATATCGATCATAAGAGACACAATTACTAGAGATGGTCACAAAATGACTTCAGATGTTCAGTGAAGGTCTCTCGTTCTCCTCCGGTGCCCTAGCGCCCTCTATTCACCAGCCGCCACTTATTGGGCCAATTTTAAACAACTGATCTTTTTTCTGTGTTTTGTGTGTTTGTCCTTTAACCTCTTGTGTTATCTGACTTTTCCTCGGATGCATACAACAGACCAATAAACAACAAGTTTCCTGACAGTTCAGAGCAATATATTGCACTTTATCTGTTCATCACTGTGAGGAGGTGTGTAACGACGCTGCCAGGTTTGTGTTCCTGTGTTATTATGTTGTCAATGGATCCATGAGGAATGTGAAACAAATATCCTTCAGTCTGCCCTCACCACAGGCCACCAGCTCAGCAGGCAGCATGTCAGAGCACATCTCATCCCAGATTATCTGTGTCTGTATGCTGTGTGTGTGTGCGTCTATGTTTGCATGCGTGCCATTAAGATGTAAACCCAGGATAAGACAGGGGCCCTCTGACAAGCCGCTGCACTAATGTCTCAGTAATGTGGAGGCTCTTTGTCTTACCTGAAGCTAACAGGTGAGTCATTATGTGGAAATTAAAGGAAAATTATAGAGGATTTACAATATGAGTGTGTGTCTGTTGGTGTGTGTGTGTGGGCTCTTCAGTATTAAGTCATATTGGATATGATAAGGAGGTAACCAAGAAGATATTTTGATAAATTTTGCTTCAAGAAGCTGTTATTAGCTGCTGAAAATAAAGAAGAGATTCAGAATCAGATTCCCGCAATTTTACACGTGAAAATTGAAGTAAGCGGTTGCTTTTCATTCGTCCAGTCTACACAAGGTCAAAGGTCATTTGAAGCTTCCATGCAAAATGCAGCATTTTAATTTAAAGATCCTATATCATCCTCATTTTACGTTTCATGTTGTCAGGCTGTGAAACCTATAGAGTTGCTTTACATGATTTATTTAAGCTGCTGTCTCTTTAAGGCCCCCCCTCCCAACGTGCCCCCCTTTTTTCTGATTGGCCAGCTCTTCGGAAGCCCTCCGTTGGACAAAAAGCTGCAGGGCTGCCATGGGAGAGCCGCTCTCCAGAGCTGGTTTCTACGACTTGAGGCCTTTGCACACTGAGTCCGTTTTTTTTGGATCCGTAATCCGGAGAAAAAAAAACGTGACGCACAGACACCTTGCAATACGAGATCGTATTTCTTTTTTAACATGCGTCAATGTCTGAGGAAAATTGCGGACTCGGTGTGCAATGGCCTTTACATAGAGGCTCGATGAAGTGTAAGATGCTTAAATTTTCACGCTGAGCAGCCTCTTTCAAATTTCACATCCTGAAGTTTTGCATGAGAGCAATTGGTTCCCATAAAAAAGTACTTATCATTATTAAAAAACAGTTGTGTTAGTAATATTCATTTTAGCACAAAGAAGATTGCAGGTACTTCTCCCTGCACCAAATTTGATCCTTTAATTCAAATGTAGAAATTCACCTTGAAAATCTCCCTAAGGTGTGTCTATGTTGGAGGTTTGTGCGTCAGTGTTGACACTGGACAGAGACCTGAGGTCAGTGTCTCAGCGGAGCTCTGCAGATCTGTTTCTGTGTTTCTGCTCTGTGTCTGGTTTGTTAGCTTACTTTTCTCCGGCGGGCGGCTGGACAGCGCAGAGAAAGTGAGGTACATGACGTAACAGCTGATGATGGAGGCTTGGAGGAGTCCTGACCGAGGCTGCTCTGCAGAGACAGAGAGAGAGAGAGAGAGAGAGAGAGACACGTCAGTATACTCAAATAAATCCAAACTCAAGTCCTCTGCTCTTAATCGTGACCTCGCCAAAAATAACAACACTGCAGTGACCAATATGTGCACTTCAATTAGTTCATTCCAGTTAATTATTTCCAGCTCTGCAGCAGCTGTGTGTTTCAATCATAAAAACAAACATGTGCAGACAAAGCCGGTCTGCAGTCAGAGAGAAACAGGTGATATTAGCTTACATCTAATTATTATTATCTGCAGCAGCTCTGGTTTCAACAGCGGGATGTTTTTCATGACTCGATATGCACTAAGTGTTATTTCTCCGCCGAGAGTTGATGACAGACGTGTGCGTGTGTTTCATCAACTCACTCTGCTTCACGCACGGTGTGACGGCTATGAAGGACATGAAGCCGCACAGCCCCAGGTTGATCCACAGCAGGCCCCTGTTGAACTGACAGGCGATGGGGTGTGTGTAGTACTTGTACATGAAGGTGAAGGCCATGGTGGCGATTGTGTAGAAGAAGAGGGTGGCACACGTCACCGCCAGATACCAACGCTTGTTCTCTTCTGCTCCGGTCAACCTGGGAGCAAAATATAAGAATACAAATAAACATTTGATGGAGGGCATTTATATTTATATTTTATTTGATATGATGCAATATGTCTTTAAGGTTGCTCATGGTTACAGTGATATAGCTTTAAGTCAAGTTACGTTATAGATCATTGATGCCGTTGTTCGGTCTGTGTATGTCATCAGAGGCGCTGCTTTACCTCAGGCAAGGCAGGCAGCTGCTTGGAGCTCCGGGCTAGCAGGGGTATGTCATGGTAAGCTAAGAGACGGATATTAAAAGTGTACGAGATGCACGGCAGAAATTGTCCCCGTGCTCTTGCTTACTCACAAAGTACAGACTGTTCACCCTTCTGCCATCAGGTAAACGGTACAGAACCATAAGAAGCAGAGCAACCAGGCCAAAGCTTTTTTCCCACTGCAATAAGACTTCTAAACTCTGAGTAACCCCACCCGATATAGGAATAGAACCCGCTGATTAACATGTGAGGACTGCACTTTATATTTGAACAGACCACCCTGCATCTGCACATACTGTCCTCCTTTTGCACATGTATGTGTGTGTGCACGTTTTGCATGCCTGTGTGTGGCCGTGTACATATGGGTATGCAAGGTTAGAGTGAACGTGGGTGTATGCGCATGAGTATACTGTATATAAAGACTGGCGTTGTATGGGTGTTTGAATGCATATGTGAATCATGCAGACATGTAGACATATGAAGTGTCAGGTTGTGTGTGTTATATGCGGGAGCGATGTGTATATATCTGCATCATGGATCACTGCTTTTTACTGCACCTTACATTTTCCGCCCTCCTTATACATACACATTACCCTCACTATACTCTCTGATTGGACTAGAATAAGTCGTTCAGGTCTACACTGAATGTGCATGTAATGGGGATTAGCTGAGAGCGTCTTCCACATCTGTCTATATAACCACTTTGCTTTAAATGGTTATCTTCTATTGAATATGTTTTACGACTGAAGTGATTTAGAAGATGAAATGTAGAGGAGAAGAATCAGAAGAAGAGATTGTCAACAGTCGGGTACCAAACAGAGCCAAACTGCAATCATGTGAACAGAAAATTAAAGCTACGAATGACAAAAATGTGAAGAAAACAATTTAGGTTCCAGATGTTTGGATGTATGATACAGATGTTGCTGAAGTCAATCTGTGTGATTTACAAAGTGATGTTGGACAGAAGATGAATCCATCATCATCACAGTGTGGAGGACAGACTGTTTTCTCCAGATGTGATCCGGTCTGCAGGCAGTATGTGTTTGTAAGTGTAAGTCTACCAGGCTTTTTTTACATGTGTGTTTCGTTCTGTCTCTTTGTTGCTTCACGTTTGTTTCCGTCTGAGGTCCAAGATGAACTCTGACTGGTTGAAAAATTCCCAAAATGTAGGTCATGATTTCTAATTACGGAGGAGGTGGTGGGTCCTGAGGATAGACACGTTGAGAACCGCTGGATCAGAGTAAAGTCGGCAAACATAACTCACGTTTTTTTGAAGTGAACATATTTATTCCTGCATGTGACCCCAAAAGGATTCAATGAGACTTCTTTATGGCAGTATTTAATTTTGATTTTTGCATTAAATTGTTGAAGTCAGGCATAGTGTAAAAATATCACATCTCATATGTGATTATAAAATGTGTCATTTCAAACATCTGGGCACGATGTTGCTGCTGTGACAGTATCGACTCTTCTGGTTTCATTCCTTCCACCAGATGTTGGAGTCCGGGCTGCAAGGATTAACTCGCATTCAGACACAAGAGCATCAGTGGGGAAGTCAGGCAGTGAAGCTGGGTGACAAGGTCTGACTTCCAGTTCATCAGGCCTTATATCTTTGGTTGTAATACCTCAGAATAAGATGTTTGTCAGGACATGTCAGGTGGATTTGGCTGATAAAAAGTTGTTTTTGTGTGTGCCTTTATGGTAGAGAAAGGACAGCGGATAGAGTCCGAAATCAGGGAGAAAGAGTGGGGAATGACTTACGGTAAAGGAGCCACAGGTCAGATTCTAACATGGGCCTCCCGCTTGGAGGACTAAAGCCTTCGTACATGGGCAAACGGCTATGCTACCTGCGCCCCTGTAATGAAATATTTTGGACTAGAAAGGAGATAAATACACTCACTTAGATTTGAGTTTTTGCCGTGTAGGCACATTCATGAAAACGGTTAAAATGTATGTTAACTTTTGAAAGCAATGTATCACTTTCTGTCCTGTGGGTCCTGGGGGGGGCTCAGCTTTTCTTCTATACATGTGGCTCTAAGGAAAAAAGGTTGGGAACACTGGTCTAAAATAAAAATGTCTGCAGTCGTAGGATCTCTTTGGCCGTTTAAGCGCTGAGAACAAACCCAGGATTAAAATAAATTCTAAGGCACACAAAAGTATCTCAACAGCTGTGTCCACTCTCTTTCTACCAAACAATGTAATCCTCATAAGGACGTTTAATCCATCACCAGCTTGTTGCACCTTTTCCCCCAATGCTTTCTGTGTCAGGATTTAAACCACTATCACAACTTAAACAGACCTAGATATATTATCTCACTTTCTGGACTCTGTGACTCACCAGTTCTTGTTCCAGGTGTGCGCAAAAGCTGTGATGAGGATGAGTTGGATGAGGATGAAGGCAAATCCTCCCACCACACCAACGTAATGCCAAGCTGAGAGGAGAGAGAGAGGGGGGGGGGGGGGGGGGGGGGGGGAAGATGAGTGTGATTTATTTCAGGGAAGTGAATGCGGGATCAGAGAGAAAGAGAGTGAGCTGTAAATCACATCAGAGCTTTGATATCAGACTTGTATCACCAACAGATTTATTG
Organism: Tautogolabrus adspersus; assembly: GCA_020745685.1. Classification (NCBI taxonomy): domain Eukaryota; kingdom Metazoa; phylum Chordata; class Actinopteri; order Labriformes; family Labridae; genus Tautogolabrus; species Tautogolabrus adspersus. Next base: position 32,861,702 of record CM036535.1, on the reverse strand, counting down.
TTCCTAAACAAAGTGAAATCTCGCTGAACAGATTGATGATCCAATAACTCACGGACCTGAGTAGATTAATTTCAGGAGTGGCTCTCTGCTGCCCTCTAGCAGGATACAGGAGGAGGTGCACTCACAGTATATTTATTGTAAGTATGAGTTTATTATTATTATTTTAAATATTAATCCCTGAGGGAAATTCTGGTTTACACTTTGTTATTGAGGGACATGCTTCTCACACATAGGCCGGATTACACACATGCACAACAGGACCTGTGGACATGCATTAGTGGAGAGATGTCAGAGGCTGCTACACTCTGTTTCACAGGGAATGTGCCAGAGCTGGTGGGGAGGGTTTGGCACCTCTGCAGTACTGGAAGTGACCTGACACCTCTCCAGCTACCAGACCAACTTTAATATCTTTAGTCCACAACGGGATTTGAACCGGCGACCCTCCGGTTCCCAACCCAAGTCCCTACTCGCCTCCATAATAATAAATCGAAACAAAAATCATTGCCACCAGTGGGACAAATTAGCACTTGTATGAAGTGATATTAACACCAATCCTTCCCCAGCAAGGGTTAATTTTATTAAAATAATAAGAAATTTTTATCAAAATGACGAGTCAGCACAAGTTTCTCAAAATGATATTTATTTATCTGAAAATGATTCATTAATCTCTTAAGATATTTAAAAACGTTCTCAAAGTTACGTGTTTACGTCTTAAAACGAGACCATGTCTAAACGAGGTCAGAATAAAGTCTGCTCTATGAATTCTAACTTTTATGATGCAAAACCTTCAATAGTTTCTTCAAATAAATATTTAGTGTCTGAAGATAATGACTCGTAAGTTCCTCTCAATAACGAGGAAGGGCCTCAAAGTCACGAGTTAGCATCTGTAAAAACTGATGCAGTGACTGTAATATAAAAGTGAAGTCTCATGCTCACCATGTAAGAAGGACTCTGTGGGGATGAAGAAGGCAGCGGTGCACGTCCCCAGCAGGGTGATGAACTTCAGGAACCAGAAGCTGGAGAGACATCACAGGTACACATATTAACATTTAAACGAGTTTAAAACTGAAGACAGTATTTATTTAGTAAATAAAGCTTTGCGTTAGTTCATGCAGGACACAGATGTTTAAAACTCTATGGTCAAATGATGCATCCCTCAGTTTTTAAAATCTACAGAAAACTACGATTTGAGGATTTTCTGATTCCCCTGTTCTGCTTCTCTGATAAGAAGTCGATCACTGTGTTGTTCAGTTCAACCTTTTGGACTAAATGATGAATTGAGCCTCTCATGTTTCCTGTAATGTTGTCTGTATTGACTTTTTTGTACAGAGGAATAGTTGTCGTCTTATAAATAGTGTATGTATTGTAAATATGATCCCATTTAGGATGGGATGTTATTTGAGTGGGCTCCACACGAGTGCTGTCACAGTTCTAGTTAACTTCCAGCTTACCTCCCACTTTCATTAACCAATGAGTGATGATTCACTGTGAGCAGGACTTTAGCTTTTCTTTAAATCTGTATCTGTAACAGTTCGTGCATCAAACGTTAGTCCTTTGCACCTAATTCAATTTGCCTTAAGTGATTCGCGTGCTCCAGGACTTTCTTCGGTTCCTGTCTAGAAGAAGGTATCCACTGAATTATTCTTTGTACGTCTTAAGTCCTTCTCTGAGAGCACAGACCTCCATCTGTGGAGTGGCTGAAGCGCAACAGTTTCCATCTACTTTGCTAGTTGTTCAGATGATTTTGCTTTGGAGTTTTGGAAATCATGATGAGGACTTTTCTTTGTCTTGTGTGTTTGGCATCAACGACAAATATTCTGCAAAGGTTTTGATGTTAAAAAAGTATGTGCAAGCTTTGTGTATTGCTGTGTCTCCTTCTTATTATATATATATTATATATATATGACTTTAAATATTCAGTAAAAAGTAAAAAAACACAAGCTCTGTTATATTTTCTAGGTTTACATTAACATCAAGGCTTATTCTTCGACGACATAGCTCTGCAGTTTACTGGATTGAAGCAGTTTCTCTGCAGAGAATTACAGATTGAGTCTTTAATAAAATCCCTGCACGTCCCTGTGGGCTGTCTGCTCTTAAAGAGGACACGCCTCCTTCAGTGGGGCACTGGGTCACTCTCTGACCCCCCCACAGAGCAGACCGAGCTGTAACCTCTGCCAAAGACCCTGAAACCCTGAGGTTTCCTGAGGCTCCGATAAGACCGCCGCGAGTAGACTTAACGCAGAGAGGACCAGTGTTACAAATCCTAATCCCAGCTATACGTCAGAGCTCTAATCGACAGCTCTGGAAAGTGTGACAACAACGAGCTTTAAATAGAGCAGCAGGCCGGCTCAGGTGAGCAGAGAGTGAGAACACTTTCTCAGTACAGGAAGTATTTAAAGATTTCTTAGTCTGAAGATACACCTTGTTGCACTGATGAACTATTTTAGTCTTTAAGTGAAACCTTGTGTTTATAAATAACTTCCATAATCTGCACTAGATAAAAGTATGACAAAGAAAAGTCATGATAAACTCTGCAGCACTGACCCGTTGTTAATGAGCGCTCTGAAGTCCTGACTTGACTTCACGTCTATGAGGAAGATCGCCATCATCAGGTAGAAGCAGGAAGTGCCGAAGCAGACTCTGTAGACGGCTGAGTAGCCGACCAGCATCTCACAGTGCCCCCCGCCGTGCGCCTGGTCACACACCACGTTAAAGAAAGGCACCTGGAACACACAAGGGGGGTGAATTAGTTTTAAGAGTAGATCCTTGTTTACTGTACGAAGTCCCCTAAACGACTAAATCTTTTATGAAAAGTCTAAACGAAAATAAAACCATTCACAAAAGAGCACGTGAGACGAAACTTGAATTTAGCTGAGACTACTTCCTGCTATTCCCCAGACTGAAACAGGATCCGGGGATGTTCGGGTGTTTTGAGCCTAGAATTGAACGTAACTGTCCCATATGGCTTTTTAGACTACGAGACAACAATTAATAGAAATGTTTGCACAATGAAACTTTACGTCACAGTATAATTCTTGTGTCTATGTTTCCACTTGAAGCAGCTCTGACCTTCACGTTTAGACGTTTGTGAACTAAAGGTTGTTGGCAGTGACGGGGAGAAAATACTCTGATCTCTAACTTTAGCAGCAATATCATGTACCACGTACCCAACCTGAAGTAATATACCCAACCACAGCAATATAATAGCTAATCAACTGAGCTGAGTCGAAACACGTAGACACATCCCTGTTAAATAAAGGATTTTTATACTGCATCAGAGTGCCTCAGACTTTCGGTTCAGACCGCCTTTCCACACTACGAACTTTGTTTGAAAATGTTGCCATGTGCAGTAATGTAGAAAAATTGAGGATGCAAACCCATCGTGATTCATCTTAATCCAATCAAATCGAGAGAACAGAGCTGATGCACAGCCCTAGTCTGCATGCTCTCTGACTTTCAAAGTTATCAACTTGATTTAGTCGATCTTTTGCAAATTTGTGTGTGCATCTTTGACTACATTCACATGATCTCACAGGTGTCTTTCATATACGCTCTTTTCTTGTGTCTGCTGAATCTATCCCCCTGCAGCTGATCACAAACCCTGTGAGGGGTCGATGAAGACTGCAGAGCTGAACTTCAGTGTCTCATCTGTTCCTATAGCAGCTCAACATTCAGGAGTGAAAGTCTTAAAGTGGGCGATCAGTTGGCATTAAGCTTGATTTACCACCAACATTAAATAAGACAATTACTCAAGATGAAAAAAAACATGCATGTGAATTAAATGTGCATGAAAATGTAGATCGTATTACTGATGAAATATTGTTAATGTCTCAGAAACTGACATTAGGAGGGCAGAATGAAGTGAAATCTAGTCGTACTTTGTAATAGTTGCAGCTCCTTGAATACTCCAGATGTGTTTTATAGTGAGCTATATTTTTCTATAGTTCTCTTTTTCATGGTCCACTTTCTTCTTGCTTCTTGTGCTTGTATTTGACTTATATAAATGTTGTGTTATGATGTCATGAAGGGGGGGATAAGATCCAGTAACTCACGTTTTCCCTCACGAGCTCAGAGACGGTCCGGGACAGCATGAGGCAGGAGACGGCACAGCTCATGATGTGGAACAGGGTGTACATGATCCGCGTGCTGGTGGACGATTTGACCGGAGGACAGAAGGCACAGCAGAGCGAGCAGGGAGCCGGGCCACAGCAGCAGCAGATCTGAAACAGAGGAGGACGGAGGTAGATAAGCATCCAAATAAACACAAAACACACGTGGAACAACCCAATACTAAAACTCATCGTGCAGGTAACTGACTCGGCAGCCAGGGGTCCTCTCCTCGATAACACACAGTAAATGAACCGAGTGTGGTCCTAAAGAAAGCTGTGTGAAGGTCACATGAAGTTGTAGGCTGAAACTCCCCATTTAAGGGGTGAGATCTGTCATGGAAAATAGAGCTCGCCTTACGCTGTAGCTGTAAAGAATAAAGATCTGGCAGGTTGGATTGAGACTCACCTAGAGGTTTGCTCGCCCATTTGACGATTGTATTACGAGCGTGTTTGTAAACTCTGTCGTTCTGATGCATTCTCTGGTTAAGCTGAAGCAAGTTTGAGGCTTCATCAGTGTGAATAAGACAAATAAAATGAGCTTCTTCTAAAATCTTTACAGTAACAAACTCCCTCTTTTGCTTCAAAGGACGGTTTCTGTGCTGAGCTACAGTGGAAGGACAACGAGCCACAAAGACGTTTCAATTTGACAAATATCTACTCGATTCTTGTCACTGAGACTCAGATTGGTGTCTTTTATACACAGTGCTACGTGTCGTAGTACTTGTGTATGTGTGTTTGTGTTTACTCTCCCTCTCTCTCTCTCTCTCTCTCTCTCTCTCTCTCTCTCCTGTGTGCTCTCCAGGTGTTGCTTCTCAGCCTCAGTGTGCCCAGCCACACCTGTGGCAACTTAGCAATTAGGGGCTGAGCTATAAAGAGCAGGAGAGGAGGCCAGTGGGCCATTTGGCTGCGTGTGTGTTCAGGTGTCTTGACTTTAGCAAGTGTCAAGACACCTGACTCCTTCAGTGTATTCTGTGGAGGGAAGTGTCTTTTTTTTTGACTCCATAGTGTGCTTTTAATAGTCGTTTTTGTGCTTGTTAGTTTTGGACTTTAAGATACGATCGGCTTCTCTGTTTGTTTGTGTTTTGTGGAAGAAGCTTGTTTTGTGTTGTACTTTTTTCTTTAGTTTGTAAATAAATCCTTTAAACTTTTGCTTGTATTTAGTTCTTTCTTCTTTTCGCTGGGTTTTATTATATCGTTACTCCCCTCATCCCCTATCTCAGGGACTGTAACAACAGAAAGACAAATAAATTACTGTGAGGATGCATATCATTGAGGCCAGTTTGGAAACTAATTCTTTGTTCATGTAGTTGTCTTTAAGATAGTCTTGAGATATTGATGACTCTGCACTGTTGATTTTCACATGAGGGGAAAAAATGCTGAGAAACCAAATCAAAATTCCAGCCAGTCATCTTTCAGACAACACAGCACAACTCAATGTGAGCAGTTTGTCACGGGTTACGTGAGCCAGGACCCCGAACTCAAGATGAAGTTTGGAGGTCAGTCAGTCTATCAGACAACTTGACACAGATGGAGCGTTTGGCAGAGCAGCAGTTAGCAGCAGATTAATCTAACGAGTCCATCAGCATCTGGCTGGTTCTGATTCTGAAAAAGTCAGGGCTGTGGACGACTGGATGTGAGCCCATCCCTGCTGATCCTGAACTAAATCTTAGGAGGCAAAAAAAACCTGCACGCACATCTGTCTGATGCTCAGCAAACTGCAGATTACAGTCTGCAGGTCTGTCTGAAAGGTCAGGGACGAACGATGGAGAGGCGCAGTGTCAGCTGTATGAATGTTGCTGTCTCGCTCGTTCACTTTCAATACCAAGCGAATCAACATGAATGCATGAAGTAAGATGCAGGAAGAGTAGCTGCTACTTAGGTAGTGGCTAATGGAGATCCAAATAAACAAATAAATGCAACACGTGCAGCCTGAGAAATATTTTTCCCACACTGCACATTTTTTTTATGAATGATGATGCAGTGAATCCAGAATTATTAAAAATCATCACGTGCACGTTATAATCTGATGGATAACTCGGAGGGAGATTATCCGGCGTCTTCTTATTGAATGGAGGACTGAATACTCCATACTGTGTGTGTGTGTGTGTGTGTGTGTGTGTGTGTGTGTGTGTGTGTGTGTGTGTGTGTGTGTGTGTGTGTGTGTGTGTTAGTTGAGTTTCTACACAACCATTCGTCCATTGGACATCAGACTTGGCGGGTGTATTGCTGTGGACCTGAGGAAGTGCAGTGCTGATTTTGAAGTTAAGATGAGCTCATATTGTTGCTAAAACATTTGAAATAGTTTTGCTGTGGCGCAACACGATGGAATCAAAACCTAGCGGAAACACGGGACAAGATAGAGGCTTTCTTTAGTACTAAATACTGTCCCCCTTTCCGTTTGACGATTACACGTTAGCTAACAAAAGTCGCATGAAATCACTCAGCCAGGATGAAATCAAATGGCCAATGTTATGCGACTTAGTTAGCTAGCTAACGTAACTCCGTAGACATGTAATGTCATTTTGTGTGATTAACGTTTGCTTAGCTGTTATTTAACGTTAGCAATGCCAGGCGTTAGCACGTAACACGTTACAAACCAGCACATTCTGAACGGGCGCTGCACTGGTGTCTCAAATCTTAATGTCTGTTGAGTGACCTCTTCTCTATCAATGAAGTGAATTTACTTTAAAAAAAAATATTTTTTCATATTTTGCCGGGTTTTTTTTATTTTTGTAACTTTGTTGATAAAAGTGCTAAAAAATATATATCTACATTTTTCAGAGAAGAAAAACTTTAATTCAAAGAGTCATTCTCAGCCCCATGAGTAGCTGATGAGTAAGAAAATAACCTAAATGACTGACAGGGTTACCCCGTGCACAGCCTACCTACATTCTCAGGTGCAGGAACAAACAATGAAAAACAAATCGATAATCCATGGCACACTGAAAATTACTTTAGTGTCATTTTATTGTGAGTGACGTGTTTCACCTTTAGCTCCCTCAGGTTACAGCCTCAAACTAAAACTATAGCGTGCATCAAAACAACACGACATATTCATCCACATCATATATATATAACCTACTTTACTGAAAAGCTGCTGCAAACCTCACGCAGCATGCAGGACTTACAAAAAGATTAAATACATGAGATTTTGCTGGCTGCATAACAGGCTGGTGGCTTTCCTGTGTTCATAAACTATAACCAGTACAAAAGAATCACTTAGAAGTTTGTATTTCTAATCGAGCAGTCCATCAAATTGTATTAAATCTCCCATTTATAAACCCTGTGGCTCAATGTGCGCTCAGAGACATGAGAGGTCAATAATGTGACCTTTGCAAACTCATCAAACTATTAGTCCCAGAAAAAATATTCTTTTAGCTGAAATATATGAAATGTAGGAACGAAGACAAAATCGCAAAGTAAGCTCCCTTCCGTGCAGGCAGCCAGGTGTTTCGTGAGCGTCCTCTGGCCTACTTTAAGGTTTATAATACAGGATTAATAATGAGAGGGCTCGATCTAATACAGTGACTCATACTGTATACATGAAGGCCAAACAGTGATGAGTCTGATGGAAAGACTTTTGAATAAAGACCAATAAGTGGAGCATCCTTTATTTATGCACAGAGAAACAACGTCGTAATAAAAGCTCTGGGCAGGTGTTTAAACAATAAAATAAAACGATTGTCTTTTTTTCCAGAAACAGAGCAGAATGCAGTCCAGTCAGTTTGTTTGTCAGGTGTTGCAGCGATGGGAGCGAGCGAGAGAACTGGTTCAGATAGAAGTGATTGTACCCGACCTAAAAAGCCTCTGCATGTTTCTAATAAGCTCCACGAGCAGAAACGTGCTCAAACTAGGATCAATATTGGAGATGCTTTTGAAAAATGGAGAGAGGTTAGAACACAGAAAGGTTTACAGACCGATGCAGAGCTGGCTAAACACTGAAGCTTCAGTGTCTGCAACATGGCAACCTGCGTGAGCGTCCACTCTAGAGAGGAGAGGACGGAGGGAGACTCTCTCTTCTGCTTAGTTCTATCAATAAATCACAGGAGATACTCATCTTTATTTACACTAATGATTCATAAATTGTGTTCACTGTAAATGGAGGGATAAATGATAAGAAAACTGCACATTAAATATTCTTTCATTTCCCTCGATTGTCTTCACTCAGCTTTACAGATGGGCAAAGCCTTCCAGACAGACTTAACTGTATTTACAGTAATACTGTGTTTTACAGCTATAGACCCAAAGTTTGTACTATGGGGGCGCTGATGGCCCAGCCCTCTGTGGTTAGGTCGCCCCCCATGTCCAGAGGCTGTAGTCCTCCAAGCGGGCGGCCCGGGGTTCATCCCCCACTCTCTGCTAATTTCCTACTCGATCCACTGTTCTATCTAAATCAAGGCTAAAGCCTCAAAATACATCTAAAAAAGTGTTTACTTTGCATCTAGCATCCAATTCAAACATAGTACTTTGTCATAAAATTAGCTTAGCTGCGGACATATATGGCACATACATCCATTGCAGTCAGTACTGCTTCTGTCTTTGCTGCTCAGTGGATGTGACATCATGCACAGAGGACTGTTAGTTCACAGCAGCTAGAAGCGTGTCGGTTCAATGGGGCAAAATGTGACCAGAAGTTGGACCCACTTGCTATATTTGGCATGTTGCAGGTGACATACAGTACATGGATTGGGTCTAACATATTGGAAGTGGAAGTATGGACACTGGTATGCAGCCGTCATCATTGTTTCACCAGACGGAGCGTGGGAGGAATGAGGTCACAGGCAGGAAACAATACATTACTCAGAGAGGTATGGGGTTCTTCTAGCTTTTCATTTGGGATAAAACCATTGAGCGTTTTATCTAATATGATTAAAATACTCTGTTACAAACATCTTACAAACGATATGAAGTTATGATTTCAAAGATTAAAGCTGTTTACGCTCTGTCAATAAATCCCACTGAAAGTCAGAAATGTAGCAGAGTAGTAAAACATCCATCCATCTTTGACGCTGTGAAAAAGGCACAGCAGCAGCACAGGAACAAAAATGTTGAAAATTCAGCATGCTAACGTGTTCACAGTGAAAAACTTTACAGCCTTCAGATACTTGAATAATATAACATTTACCAGCTTCATTAAACGTCCCAAAAAATCGTGGCCATAAACCTTAAAAACTGTCAGAAGTACCCAGATCAAAAGCAGCTTGTTTTGCTCTAAATCAAGCGGCAACCTCCCATGTGGAAGTGTAAAAACCTGCAGTTCCTGGAGTGTCCACTTGAGGCTGGATGCAGAAGCCCCGGAAGTCACATACAACAGATATTAACATGTTTACAGCCTGGTTCAAAGAAATGAAGTAGGTCTGAACAGTTCATGTCTTTATCGGTACATGCTGTACGGGGGGTGAATTTCTTGATAACTCATTCGCTTTGATCTCATGGAGGATACGAGTTATTCACAATACGGCGTGAGTAGCTGACCTGATTTACGGGCGTGCACAGTGTAGATCGTTTAACAGAAGAAGAAACAAATAATTCTAATCCAAAAACCCTTTCCAGTATATCAATATTTAATTTGCATTTTAAAGCACCCTGTTTTTCAGGTTTACGGTCCAAATCTAAAATATATACGCTATGGGATGAAACTAGAACTTTAAACCTTATGATTCTTCCATCTATCTATCAAAAACACATTACTGAGCCACTCTGTTGCACTGTCTGACCTGTAACTCAATTACCTCTGACACCTTCACTACAGTTTATTCTGACTCACCGTCCTGCTGCCCCAAATACTCACCAGAGCACCAAATGTGGATTAATCCACCGCTTAAAATAGTCCCCAACAAATACACTAGGCTACCTCCTCCTCCTCCTCAGTGACGTTAGCTAAAAGCTGCGGTTCTTAGCTGTTCTGAGAATGAATCTAAATACTTGTAACTCATGTGTAAAGTTTGAGTCTTTACGTGGAACCGGTGTTCTTTCAGACGAGAGTCTCAGAGAGGTCAGAACGTACTCAGAGACGATGTAACACATGTTGATATGTTGTTTTTTCCACCTTCCCACTCAGTGCTGTCATCATTAGAAGGTAGTTTAACACACTCGACATGCTTTTCCAACAACACTCGTTATATATGGGACTGGAAACACAACTCTCTGAACTGTGCAGTAACACATATCAGATGATTGCTTCACATCTCAGATTCTGACCTTACGTTTTCATCTCTTCCTGTAGTTCTGGGAGCTTTACTTAATTGCAAATGCAAATAAATAAACAATAAACAGATAAAGATGATAACGTGAAGTCTATCTGTGGTCAGAAAGCAGAGACTACAGACTTTTTGCAGAAATAAAAAAAGTTCGGAGGAGTGGAGAGAAGTAGGCTACCTGTTGGTGATCAAAACGACATAAACACCTGACAAGATGACCCGATGCTCTTCAGTAAACTACTCCACAAACACGACTCAGCAGATTGTTAAACCAGCAACTGAGACCATCACAAGCTCCATGAAGTATCATTTACCTTTGAATCAAACCGTGCAGATGTTCCTGTTGTTTGACTCAGAGTGTTTCATAAAGGAGCCTGTCATTCGAAGTGATCCGTGTTAAAATAAACGACATATTGATTTAACTCCTGAACAAAATTCTAAAAATTGCTCCATAATGACAAAGCTACATATCACAGGGGCGCCGGATAGATTAGCGGTTATGTCAAACGCCCCATGTACGGAGGCTGTAATCCTCATCGCAGCGGTCGTGGGTTCAAATCTGAAGTCTGCCCTTTGCTGCATGTCATCCCCACACTCTCTCCTCCCAACATTTCCCGTTTCTCTTCAGCTGTCCGATCCATTAAAGGCAAAAAGACCCTAAATAACTTTAATAACAGCTTCAATATCAGAATACTGTATCCATGTTAAAGCTTTAGAAATAATAATCCAACACACTCGTACAGCGGTTCTCAACTGGTAGGTCGGGACCCAAAAGTGGGTCGCAGAAGTGTTATCAGCGGGTCGCGAGCATGTGCCTTCAGTCAAGTCTGTCTTTTTTAAACGTGCTTTTGTTCAGTGTCTTGTTTCTGTCAAATGTTTTGCACCATCTGAGGTACAAAACATCTGACTGAAGCTGCAAACTGCACCATTTTGAATTAAATAAATCTGATTGGTTGATAAATATCAGAAATTTGGGCCGCTGTTTTTAAGGGAAGAGCTGGTGGCTTGACGAGTTAAGAACCACTGCTCCAATATTGAATAAAATATAACACTGAAAATGTTCGATCTATATTACGAGTACTTTTGCTACTTTAGATTTATATAGAAATTAAAGGAGCAGACATGATGTTCATGTTCTTATTCCCAAATGTTGTTGCTAAACTATGATAGCCTATTATTCATATGTATTAGTTAATATAAAAATGTTTTTGTGATATCTGGCGATCACAATCTATAACAAAATCTTCGCTCATGAAATTCAAAAATGATGGAAGAAAACATGTTTGGTAATAAAAAAGAAGACATGTTCCTTTAAAGATATAATATATAGATTCCGCCACCAGGGGGCTCTCAATCACAACTACAATAACAAAAGATGACGTCGAGGCTAGCGGGGAATCATGGGAGTTCTCTCTGCTACCTCACCCGTGAAAACCAGCTCGACGTTGACCGTAGTAAAGACGAACGGGCGAAACCGACCTGAGGAAGAGAATCTGTTTACCGACGAGCTAATGTATCCGAGTATAATTTACGTGACGTTTTTATCACAGCAGCACAAACAGCAACAGTACGGCAGCTTTCAGTAGCAGCTCACGCTTCCTTATGCAGCGGTCTTTGACGTAACATCCGGTGTTTCCACGGCAACGATAAACGTTCTGTCTGTCATGGCGGCTCATCGTGGCGGCAGCCGCGACAAGACACGTCCCGTTACAACTATAAAATTACAGATTTCTCTGCCTTTGATAACTGTTGGAAATATTTGAGGTGATGTAAGTACTCAACAAAAAAAATATTTAAAAGGTTTAGTCAATTTTTAATTAATTTAGATATTTGAATGTAAACATTGTCATAAAATTCTACTTATTGTACCTTTAAATGTTTGAGTATATATTTCTGATAAGGCTTAACTTGTATTCTAAAAGAAGGAGATATATTTCTCACTCAAGAGTTCAGAAATAATCATTAGATAAAATACGTTCAATGTCACGAACACGTTAAACTGACTCTTCAAACTTTTACCACCTGCTGCTCCTCAGCTCTCACCTGATAGGCCACCATGTTGAGGAAGTAGTTGTAGACGCCGCTGCTGTTCATCCCCTGATGAGTGGCCGACATCGTGCCGTTACACTGCTTTTCATCGGCCGCTCTCACTCTACATTTGGCCATGAACATCCAGCTCTCACAGGTTGTATTCAGCGAGCCGTCAAAGATGGCATCCCCACATCCTCAGAGAGGCCAGAACACAAAGTCTCCAACACAGCAGGCGGAAAATGAAAAGAAAAAGTAAAGCTCCAGAGTCCAGCAGCTTGTCCCTGCACGCTCCTTATGCTGGATTAACAGTAAATCTAGTCCTGCTGGGATCCCCGCTGCAGCAGAGAGCCTCAGCATGAGCGTCGCTTCAGCTGCTCCTCTTCCAACCTCACAAGGGGAGAACTTGTTTTTCTGCCCATATCCTGCGTGCTTTGGCTCTGAGGCTGAGGTGGGTGCTGCCAGAAAAGAGGGAGAGATGGTGGCGAATGCCCGGTGCCTTCACCCACAGTCCCCCCCCCCCCCCCCCCCCCCCCCCAGTGCTCAGATTAGGCAGAGAGGAGGGGGTGAGGAGGAGGAGGAGGAGGAGGAGAAGGGAGAGGAGTAGGATGATGATGACAGGGACCATGTGTCAGTCCCATCTGTCCCTCCCTTCCCCTCCCCCAGCGGCCGCCGTGGCCGCACAAATGCAACAGTTGAATGGGATTGGGAAATACTGGAGTTAAATCCAGCTTTACATAATTAAACAATTACCTCGTGAGACTTTGAGATGCTTGACATCTCACTACCCCCCCCACCTAAAGACCCCCACCGACCCAGACCAAGACCCCGTCCAAGCCCGAGAGTGTGTGTCAGTCACAGAAAGAGGGCACGTTTATAATCCTGACAAGTTATCAGGACCGCAGTACGACCCGGAGAGCCTGAAGTGGGACGGACTGTGAGGGTGCATTAGTAGAAGTGCTCACAGATTAACAATAAAACAAACTGATGGTTATTTGTGGATCTCATGGAAGTTCACAGAGGTAAAAAAAAAAAAATGTTTCAGCTTTAAAAAGTCACTCTTCGTTCACTATTACCATACAACATCGCCTCATGGTGAGCAGAGGCCCTCTTCTTGGAATAAATTATGTGAAAACAATCAGAGAGTTTCCTGCTGCTCTGGAATGCCGACAAATTTAATTTCTCTAATTTCCCACAGCCTCACTTGAGTTTAGGTCGGCCCTGTTGGATTATAAAGTAGTAGTTCTCTTTCTTATTGTCCTTTAAAATCATGAATCTGATATTTGATTAGACCTAACAAACATCACAAGTAGAACTTTGCACGTTTTGTCTCTTGCACGTCTCTCGTTATTGTTCATTCAATCTGAAGACTTTAGGGCTCAGAGATATTTTGAGTTTTTCAGATAAATCAATATATCTTCAAACAAGATATAAGGAGATACACTATCATATTGTGTGGTTTATGTTGCGTTAAAATATTGTTATACGTGTCTTAGTAGAGCTACCAGTTCACCTATTCTAGTTTCTATTTATGTCATCTTTCATGTCCATGTTGACATCGTGCAGCCGACTGTTAATAAAGCACGTTTAGCGTTTGGCCCGTGTGGATTTGTCTTAGAACTCACTTTGTTTTTCAATATTTCTTCATAGAAAAAAATATGGGTAAATATATCGAGTATCGCCATTCAGCGACACAATATCGAGACATGAGTTTTGGTCCATATCGCCCAGCCATACTTTGTTTTAATTATCTTAGTGTATTCTGCTTTTGAGCATCTTATGTGCAAAATAAATGAACATTTTAAAACTCTTACAAACATGTTTGTTTAAAAGAAGACGGTCGTTTTAAAAGCCTTCATGTCAAATATGTGAACTCTATTCAAAGCAGATCATGATGAAGTCTTAAGGTTCAATAACTGATAACATTTTAGATTTCTCTCTGGTTTGATGATCTTCTTTTTCAGCGATCTCTTGTTGATGAATGCACGACTTAATGCAGAGTTATAAATCATATTCCTAAGATATGTGCTTGTTAAACACTAAATCACTTTCTTTTTTTCTTCAGAGAAGGGCCTGAAAGTTGGTCAGAGTCCACATGTGAAAGCTGTTTGTTGCTGGATATGCAGACAGTAGAAACACTCATGCTGCGTCCTGTTTGATCCCAGCAGCAGTGAAATGAAACGCTGTGTCTGTCGGCCGTAATAAGCGCTGAGTGCAGAGGAGAGAGTCGGAGCAGATTTGGGTTAGTGTGCAGGGCGGAGCGCCGGATAATCCCGTCGTTGTTCAGCCGTCCTCTCAGTCAGGATGACCTTCATCAGCTCAGACGAGACATCGGCTGCGTCCTTTAACTCTCTCTGGGTCAACAACAACACAGACCATCCTCACTGAGACAGAGACCAACCAATCAGACTGCACCTCACCTGTTAACAGACTTTATAACACACATTGTTTCTGCAGATAAAAGGAGCCTCTGTCCCCTGAATCACAGCCGCTCTCTCTGTCTGACCTGTTAGATTTAAATCCCTCTCTTCCAATACGTAAAATTCAAAGTGCTTTCACTTTAAATGTTAAATGGACTTGAGCTTGTGTAGCGCTTTTATAGTCTTCTGACAACTCAAAGCGCTTTTACACTGCAGGTCACACCTACACATTCACACCCTGATGGCAGAGGCTGCTATGTAAAGTAAAGTGACCATCAGAAGTAACTAATCCCATTCATACACATTCATGCGGCACCTACGAAGCAGTGGGAGCAACTTGGTATTAAGTGTCTTGCCCAAGGACACATCGGACATGTTGCTGCAGGAGCTTGGGATCGAACCCCCAACCTTCCTGTTGAGAGACGGCCGACTCTACCAACTGAGTCACAGCTACACCAGAAACGATCTACTTTTACGTCACAACCTTTCATAGAGAAATATGTCACTCCACTGTTCACCTCCTTACACTGGCTCCCAGTTACTGCTCACATCATATTTAAAACTCTGCTGCTCGCTTACAAAAAACAGCCACAAAGACGACTCCTCCTTACCTAAACTCTCTCATCCAGGTCTACACTCCCTCCAACCCACTATGCCCTGCCAATGAAAGGCATCTGATCCAACCTTCACAACAGGGTCCTAAGACGCTAAATAGACTCTTCTCATCTGTTGCCCCCTGGTGGTGGAATAAACTTCCAAACTCAATTCGATCTGCAGAGTCCCTTTGCACCTTTAAGAAAAATCTAAAGACCCAGCTCTTTATGAACACCTACGACCTTAATGATGATGATGATGATATTTAGGATGGTTCTGATTAGAACTCTCAAAAAACAGCTGTGGATGTTGTGCTTTGCCTCTGGTCACTTCCTGTCAGCACCTCTGGTCACTTCCTGTCAGCACCTGTGTGTCTGATCAGACTTAAAGCTGTTTGTTAGCACTTACTGATGTTGTTTCCTCCTCTCTAGATCCTTGCTTGTGTTGTTCTTACTCTCTGATGTACATCGCTTTGGATAAATGCGTCCGCTAAGTGAATGTAAAATGGTACCTTTTATTCCAAAACCTTCAACTGACAGTCAAAAAGGGGGGGTTGACTGGTTGCTTACTGTGGTCAAAGTAGATTTACAGAAATAGTAAATTGTGTTGGATGCTCTTGGAAAACAGGGAAAACATTGTACACAAAAGCGGAAGAAACAGCGAGAAAAATTAATAAAAAATGAGGTCTTTACTATAACGTCTAAACCGTTTAAATCGCCAACATGTTTGGACCACAGAAGTCTTCATCACGGCTGACAACTGACAGCTTTGATTATTTTACAATTTAAGGTTTCCACAAGCCAAACACATAAAAGTGGATGTTTTTGAAGCATTAAAACTTCCCAAAAGATTTTACAAGAACAGCTTCAACGTCAGTCGACTGATGAAAATGATACTGGCATATTTTCATAATCTTAATTATGGTGCGTTCCAATTACTAACTCCTTGAGTTTGTTTTGGTTTAATGCCGGTGCTCAAGGGCGACATCTACTGGATCAAAAAGTTGCACATTCTTCCTTTAAAGCCATCACTCATCAATAAGCTAACAGCTGCAAAGAGTTACCATTCTTCATGTTTGTCTGCAGTCTTACAGATTAGCAGAATGAGTTATTCTTAGGATCCGTCTGTCTTTAAAGACATGTAGAAAAACAGCAGCTAAAACAAACTCCAGACTGTCCAGCAGGTTCAAAACACGAGGTCAGCGTGGTTATCTCTCAGCTAAGAGGCTTGGACTTGCAAACACAGTGAATGAAGCATCTCTGAACCGCACGATAAAGAAGCAGTTGTAAGATCATTAGTGAGAGGAGCTGATGGACAAAGAGGAGCCGCTAAGAGGCACATTTAGAGTCATTTACTGACTTGCACAAGCAAACTTTCCTTCGCCTGTGTGCTGCTCGAGTTATGTCATGTTGTGTTTAGTAATGCCTTCCTCACGAGCCAAACTAATGCTTCATTTTGATACAGAAGTGTGCTATTTACAACTTCTTAAAACAAAGTGGACTAAGATGAATCATGTAATCTGAATAATGCATTGAGAGATTTGGCTCATTAAAAAGTCAAAACAGTCGTTGAAACGACCAGAAACGAACCCTGTGTGACACATTTAAGGACCAAGAGCGTCACCACAAGCTAAATAAACGACTATTTTGGTCAGATCCCATCCTTAATCTCATCGTTGTTTATTCCAGCATGAGCGGCTGTAAACCAGTACGTCCCAGTGGCAAACACGTGTTGCTGTGAGCGGTCCAGGCAGGGGCATTCCTGGGGGCCCCTTTCTCTCTCGGATAATTACTGCTGCCTTGTGGGAGAGGAGGAAGTGCCAAAGAGGACAAACAAAAGCCAATAAGCGGATGCAAATCGCCGCTTGAGTGAAAGCGCTCAATCTATGGTTTCAGGGGGGGATGGCGTAATAACAAGTTGGCTGAAGTCCAAACTGGTTTACAAAAAAACAGGGAAAGAAAAATGACCCATTCATAATCATTTTAGGACTCTTTCTAAAGATTACAAAGGAGTAATGGTTAAAGGCAGTGTTGTTTTTTAAACCTGAATAAGATGTAAGTTAAAGGATAGATGTAACATGTCGATGTGCGGCTGCCAGCAGAAAGACTCGTCCCTCCTATAGCAACACAAAGCATCCATTCATAACTGCTGCATGACCGAGCGCACAGCCTGCTCATGTTCTGGAAAATTAAAACCCCAAATGAAGGAAAGTTCGTTGGGACGTTGTGTAAAAAAAGTGAATGAAAACAGAATGTGATTTATTTTCAAAACACTGAAAACCCGTCTTAAATTGAAAACAGCAAAATGTGGAAACTGACCAATTTCATTGTTTTTTTAAGATGTATTATTTATTGCTCTCTACCTTTATACGATAGGACAGTGGATAGAGTAGGAGACCAGGGAGAGAGAGGGAGTGGGGAATGACATGCAGGAAAGGAGCCACAGGTCGGACTCGAACCCGGGCCTCCCGTTTTGAGGACTAAAGCCTCCGCTAGGCCATCTGTGGCCCAAATGCCATTGTTTTTTGGAAAATGATATGCCCATTTTGAATTTTTAAATTTGATCCAGACAATTGGGACTGTGGATACAAAAGACTGAAAAATTAGCTAAATATTTTCAGAGCATCCCAGAGAGGCGGAGTCGGTCCGAAGTAAAGATGGTGAGGGGTTCATCACTCTGTGAAAGACTGTGCTGGCAAATATTGCACTTGAAAATGTTTCTCCACATAAGTCTTGGGATTTCATCTCCCAAGGTTCATGTATTAGTACATAATATCATAAGAGAATCTGAAGTAATCTCTGTGTATGCAGGGGTCAAAGCCAAAACAATATTGGGTAACTGTGATTTCCGGGTCGTCAGGCAGCCTTGCATTCAAAACAGACATGATTCTGTAGTGGACATCACTGCATGGGCTCAGGGACTCTTCCAGAAGCCACTCTCTGTGAGTACAGTTCATCACTGCATCCACAAATGCAAACTGAAACTCTACCATGCAAAGAGGAAACAGGTGTATAAACCAGATACAGAAACGTCGCCACCTTCTCTGGGTACGGCTCAATGGACTGAGGTGAAGTGGAAATCTGTCCAGGTCAGACTAATCATAATTTGACTTCCTTTTTGGAAGTCCTGGACGGCGGGTCCTCCAGGCTGCAGAGGAGAGGGACCACCATGCTTGTTATCAATGCTCAGTTCAAAAGCCAGCATCCGTAGTGGTATTTGGGTTCATTAGTGTACATGGCATGGGTGACCTGCACATTTGTAAAGGAATCATTAATGCTGAACCGTGTAAACAGCTTTTGGAGCAACATATGCTGCCAAATAGACAATCTGTTTTTCAGAGAAGGCCTTACATATTTCAGCAAGACAATGCTAAACCACGGGTGTAGACGGAGCACTGAGGGAATGCTACTTTCAAAATCACGCTAGTTTTCTAAAGTTACCAACCCTGCCTTTAAATCAGCAGGTGCATCCTGCAGAATCTCACCTGAGCCCGAAGCAAGCGTCCTGACATCACGTCTGTGAGGCGGTTACAGCTCTACACAGTCAGACAGCCGTCAGTCATACAGCAGGATGAAGGGGTTGACGTGACAACAGCAACATCCCTCCAGCCCAGGTGCCATACCTTTCGGCCGCTCACGACTACACACATCTCCTGTGGAATGATCAGAGAGATCTGGTGACTGGTGTGGTTCTGTCAGTACTGACCACACAGGCCCATGGTTTCTCTTTTTGTTAATCTGATTATTGGGGGGTGGATTGACAAAGCTAAAGGGCACGAAAGGTCTAGAGACACAGGAAATCAGCTGCGATAGTTGTAAGGCTATTTGTATTTAAGAGTAAACCTCTTAAAACAAACAACAATAGACCAGAATAGACCAAGAGGAGGACCTCAGAGTCCACATAATCCAGTTTTTGTCCTTTTCTCTCATTAACAACAAACACTGTTAACAAATCAGATAAATCAGACCTTTGTACGCTGTTTTGAATCTGATAAGAAATATTTGATCAAATCAGAAATTAATACTTTTTTGAATGGATTTGAATTCACAAAATGTTCCTTAAATGGACTTTCAAGTATTTGGACGACTTTACTTTAAACTATTTGTTTATGGCTGCAGACAAACATAGAAGGCTACATGTAGGGGAACATGCAGTATTCATGATTAGCTACAGTTAGCAGCAAAACCCTTTTTTCTTACTATGCTATATTGTATTTTTTTTATGTCTTATCTTCAATATGGCATGGAAAACAATGCTCAGAATATTAAATAATTGGATCTCGTATTGTAGTTAAAGATACACAAGGCTGTGTGGATTAGCAATCTGATCAAGTTGTGCACGAGGGCCCTGGGTTCACTGTGAGGTAATTGGTTTGTGCTAATTCAATTATTGGCCAGTTTGTTTGGGAGTGTGCAGCACTTACAGTATAACTGAGGAGGCCGCTGAACATCAAATCTTGTGGCACCAGTTTCTAGCACAGAAGCCCCACTACTTTAAGTTTCTGTGTCAAGAATCAAAGAGAACACTCAGAGGGTTTAGGGTTATTCCTACAAGATGTCATAATACCAGAATTTTAAACTTGAATGGATTTGGGTGAAAATCAAACAATTGAAACTTGTTTTGATACCAACCACAAATAGAAATCCTATACGCATCCTATGTTGGGTAATTTCTTGTTCTCAATTATCAAAAGTTGCAGGCTAACTTCTGAATGTTGCAGATGTTTGTGTCCAGTTTAGACAGCCTGTAGGAGTTTGCCTCCTAGGAGTGTCAGGACTCACACACCGGGGGACTTTGAGGGTTTGTAGGAACACACGCAAATTATTTTCATTTTCTTACCCTTTATATCCACACTACTGACTTGCACTTTTAAGAAACACAATTTGGTGAAATATGAATCTTCTTCGCTTAAGTTAGCTTAGCTTCAGGGGCTGAAAAACAAAGATGTATGTGAATAGTCACAATTACTTAGAAAATTGCAGGCAATCTCTTGTTGTCTAAACTTTGAAAATACCTTTGTTGGCAAGTAAGTCCCTTGCAAGTTATACAGTGTGCAGATGTTTTTGCTTGGAAGTTTTTATGAAAAAAGGAGTATTCAAAGTATTTTTACAACGGAAAGTACAAAAAAAAAAATCTACATTAGCACGTAAAGAAAACTACCAGCAGCCTGTTGAAATGCCCCATGGATTTTGGGGTGGCCAATAGGATTTTCAAGTGGGGCCCATGACACCCCTATGGACACTCCCCTGCTCATACACAATGCAAAAGAGGCCCAACAGCAAATGATTGCACCTGGAAACCTGGACAGGGTGAAAAATACTAGAAAAACTGTAAATGTTGTAACTGGAACTGATGTCTTTACTGTCAAATAGTTTATTCTGCAATAGATAGATAGATAGATAGATAGATAGATAGATAGATAGATAGATAGATAGATAGATAGATAGATAGATAGATAGATAGATAGATAGATAGATAGATAGATAGATAGATAGATAGATAGATAGATAGATAGATAGATAGATAGATTGATCCCGAGAGAAATTCAAGTCCTTCTCACATGGAAAATTCTGGACCCATCTACGTTTCTAATCTTTTTTGTTCTCCCTCTATAAATATTGATAATGACATATTATGTTAAGCATGTTGTTTCTTATGACGACCCTGTTGGTCTTGTGCTGTGTGGACTGGTTATGAGTTATATAATAATAATAATGTTGAAAAAGGTTAATTTCCCTAATATACTTCACAAATATTTATTATCAAAATGAAAAACAGTAAGACTTTGGTGATCACGGTTGAAACAGTTTCTAAACAGTGTAGCCTTTAAATAATGAACAAATTAGTGTATAATATTTTCAAATTAATACATCTATCTAATCTAATGTTATTTTTTTTATTATGTAATATATTTTAAAGTAAAGCAACACCGTATTTCTAGACAGTGCTCATAATAGTAATTTATATAAATATACAGATATTAAAATTAATTTCTTTGCTGAAGTTAAAATTTCGGAACTCTTATTTTATCACATCTGTTCTTTCCGGTCCTACTCTGTTTCTCCTCCGTCCGACGTCCGACGGAACCTTCCTTTTGGTTCCGGCCTCACTGGAGCAAACATGGCGGCTGAGGGAGACGTCGATCTGGACTTGGAAGCCGATGAAAACTGTACCGGGAAACCGGCAGAAAAGCCTCGTAAACATGACAGCGGGGCCGCTGACCTGGAGAGAGTCACGGACTACGCGGAGGAGAAAGAAATCTCCAGCTCTGATTTAGAAACGGTGAGAGCTCCGTGCTAACGTGAACGATAGCCGGGAAACATGCGGCCACGGCGGCTACACTGTCGGTACATCATCACCGGTGTAATGTCAGGGATGCATTTCTCGGCACAACACCTGTACAAAACTAAGCAAAGTGTGTAGTTTTCAAGACTTGTCCCTTTAGTAGCTCTTCAGACAGACTTATAATTAAATTAAATATTATAAATGACACTTTACGGGTTTTATTAAAAAAAAAATTGAGATTAGCTAACTGTTTGTTAGCTAGCTAGCTAGCTAAAGCTGCTTTTTCGATTTACTTCATTGAATGTTAACAAGACAAAAACAGTTTTTCACCATAAGAACAGAGAAAATGTCAAATAAACATCTAAAAAATAATACATAAATTAAACTGCTTAGGGCTGCACGATATTAAAAAATAAATATCTATGTTTTCCATCTGCGATTTAAGAAATACAGAAATTCTGACCAGATAAAATGTAAAAAAAAAAAGAAAAATTTTCTAACATTGTTCAATATTTCAAAACATTTAGTGCAGTAAATAAACATATATTAAACTTTTACTTTCTGTGCCTTTCTGCTGCAATAACTCTAAAATAGCATTTTACTGCTGAAGCTAAATAAATCCCTAAAGTTTTGTTTTACCTCTCCCTGTTCTGAGTGTAGGTGATATCTTGAGATTAATCTGACAGCATGTTAATGGTGTGAAAGTATGATTATTATATCCATGTCTCCTTCCAACAGATGAAGGGAACACATGCCGAGTGAGAATGTTTTTATTGTGATTATTTCAGACTGTCTTCGGTCACTTTTTGGATAGACAGGACAGTGGACAGAGTTAGAAATTAGGAGGGAGAGAGAGAATGAATGTGGAAAGGAGACACAAGTCAGATTTAAACCCGGGTCGCCTGCTTCGAGGACTACAGCCTCGCCTCTGTACATGGGGCGTGCAAACTAACCCCTGGCGTCTTGAATTATGAGGCATGAACGTCAGTTTGTTTGTCTGTTTTGTATCAATTTCATGCTGGCATCTATTACACACACCTTCATATTCAGAGAGGAGTTTTTTTATTAGGAAGAGGAAGTCACCTGTTGGACAAACTCTGATCTGTTTTCATATTCATCTGCTTGAACTGTAGTATTCTTAATTTAACATGTCAGAAAGACTCTTTTCCTATCTCATCATTTAAAGAGTCTCTTATTACATCAGCTGACATGTTTTTTGTTAAAGCCACTTGAGGACTTCCTCTGTGAAATATTGCAGCTGTGTTTGCTTCATATTTGAATCTGTGTTAATAAAACTTATTTCCCCTTCAGGCGATGTCAGTGATTGGAGACAGAAGATCACGAGAACAGAAAGCCAAACAAGAAAGGTGAGGTCACTGCTGACACTCTCAACTCGTACATGTGAGGGTTAAAGCAGCTTCGGCTGTTAACTACTTTGATTTTCAAAGTAAATCGAAGAGATAGTTTGTATTTGTAAGGACTTGTATGAGGCACAGTCTGTGTTTTAGCCTCAGGTGATGCTGGTCAGCTCGGCCCCTTTGAGAAACCGTGTGGAGCATCGGCACAGAACAGAAGCTGGGCTATACATCGCTACAGATCGGGCCATTTGTACCACATCGATCTTGATTTTTTGGGATCAAAGTGATCCTTATTGATCAGGGTCTGCATGTTCTTCCTTGCAGTAGACTTAAACTAAAGGAGGCTGCTGTTCAGGTTGTTGCTTTTAACTTTGGAACCGAGAACTCTGTGGACATTTTTTAAAACACTTTGTGACATCTGCTCTTGATTTACTTACTAATCCTACTCAAGAAGTTTTGATCACAAACTGGAGATTTTATCCACAATAAAGCTAGGATTGGATTCATTACCTGATCTGATGCCATAATGAACAAGCAGATTTCACGATTCACTCCTGTCTGATACCTTTAATGGTGTTGGATCACTTTTAAACAGCCGGCTGTGATGTTCTGTTTGTGTGCAGACGACAGAATCTGCTCCTGTGCTCACTGTGTTATTTTGCTTTCAGAGAAAAAGAATTGGCCAAAGTAACCATCAAGAAAGAGGATGTAGAGCTCATTGTAAGTCCTTCTTCTTTTTATTTGACTAATTATCTATTGAGGTGACGTGGGATTGGTGCATCCTTAGAAACATAATGACGTTAGAGACGTGTCTTTGACATTTTGTGAAGCTTCATGATAATATTCTGATGTAATGCTGTTCTTTTGTGACTTGGCGATGAATACAAAAAACCTCAGATAACGTGACGTGCTCTTTCCGTGCAGATGTCAGAGATGGAGATTTCGAGGGCTGTGGCCGAGCGCAGTTTGCGGGAACACATGGGGAACGTGGTGGAGGCTCTGGTGGCTCTGACCAACTGAACATAACGCATCGACACACTGGACTGCTTTGTCGTCTTGGACTCTTGGACTCATTAGGACTGAAGCAAACCCCAAAGTGAAACTGTTGTCATCTAATCTTTGCCCCTTTTTTTTCTTTTTTAAAATAAACGTTGAAGTGACTCGTTCTCTGCCTACGACTTCATTTCTAATTGTTTTTGTTCTATGTTCAAAGGAGGAAAAATGATTGAAAATACAAGTTTTATTCACAAAAATGAAGTTACACCACACTGGGCTGTGACAAATATTGAGGGGGAAATAATGAAGTTATCATTTGACGGCAGCTCAATGCTTTAAGGGACATTTAAGCTTCATATTTACAGCCATTATCCCACATTAAAGTCATTTTGTGACCATTTAATTTAAAACCAGCTGCATCTGGGATGTTTTGGTTCTTATCAAAAGAAGGAAACATAAAATGAAACACCTTCCAGGTAGATAAAATGTTCATCAAAGCAGTGGAATCAGTCTCTTTCTACCTCGACATTAAGTCGCGGCGGGATGCAGCTCGCTCTCTGTACAGTCTCTGAAGCTGCACTGGGGTCCACATGAAGTCTGTTTCACGTCTTAAGTCTTCCTCTTCTTCACTGTGGGCCGGTCGAACACGTCCCTCACGCCTGCCGCCTTCTGCTTGAAGAACTTGCTGTTCTGAGCGCTCTCCTGCGCCCAGGCAGAGTCGAATGATGTGGTGTCCTGATCCACCAGGTGGGTGTACTTGGTGCGTCCAGAACGACCAAAGTTTTTGACCTGAGGAAGACAAACCACAACAGGTTAATGGAGCAATATGTAACCCTGACACCCAGTGTTTAAAATCAGTACTGCAGTCTAAATTCAAAACATTGACAAGAGCTTGAGAAAGGGATGATGTGATCTCAGGTGAATCACTTCCCATTACAGCCTTCTGTAGAACAGTCTCGTCTTCAGCATGCTGCTAAAGGTGCAGTGTAACAGAGAATATACGAGTAAAGGCCGCTGACCTGCATGACTTTGGGTAAGATGGTTTTGTTGAAGTGATCCTCCAGAGTGGGAGCGCTGAAATCTCTCTTGTACACATCGTCCTCCTCATCCTGAAACACAAATCATGAATACAGTTTAAACACTGAGCAACCTTCAGCTCTTCAGCTGCAGCGTTACTGTCTGTAACATTACATCAAGTCAAACAGCGTTTATAAAGCCGCTCTGTTAGCTGCGTTCTCACATCAGCTCACTCTGACATGCTGCAGAAAAAATACCAGGGGTCTGGCAGGAGAAACTCCGAGTGAAGTCAGAGTGAAATATTTGACTGTTTGCCTTCACACATACATCTCCTCCCGCAAATATCAAAGTTTTCTGCAAATGTGAAAGCCCTACAACTTAAAACTATCCAAAAGGCTCTTGATGTTATTAGAAACTTAATTTATCAATATCACTCCTAACGAGATGTATCCAGACAAAGCTGTAGGGTATGCTAAAACATAAACCTTTCATTCAACATGATGACGAGATAAGTAAGATGAGCAGAAAAGGTTAAAATCAATGTATCGTGCAATAAAAGTCAACCATTTGAATCGTGACTCAAGAAAAGTCCCATTTGACTCGCAGCAGTTTCATTCTCACCATGAAGAAGGCTCCTCTGTGGTAGTACTTCTGCAGGAACTTGTATTTCCCTTTGGATGCTTTGTTGGTGACCACTTTGCCGCTGTTTCGGAGCTCAGCTCTGCGCTCCTCCTCCGTCAAGTTGTGGAATCTCTCAATCTCAGCCTTCTCCTTCTCCATGCTGAGGAACAAAAACTCGTTACCATCCTCATGGAATATTACAGCACTGTGCTCACTAAAAGTACTTAATATGGATATCTGTGTTGACTTACACTTCTCGGGCCTCTCTGTCCCTCTTGATGCGTTTCAGCTCTCGGACTTTCCATGCTTCGTATTCCTCCTCCTCGTTCTCTCCGTCAGTGTCCAGTCCGTCCAGAGCAGCCAGAGTACGCCGGTTCTCCTCAAACTCCTTCTTGGCCTCCTCCTCCACAATCTTGAGGGTGTAGCGTCGTCGCTCCTCCACCTGCTTCTTGGCCTCGACCTCCAGCTCTCTCTGTTTCAGCTCCTCTGCTTCGCGCTCTGCCACTGTGACTCTGTCCTTTCTGTGGTGCAAATACAAAAGAAATGCACAGAAATGAGCTTCTCACAGAGTAGACATCAGGTTATCAAAGAAAAGTTCAGAAACATTTAATGAGATTTTAGTATTAAGAAACTTGTCAGTCGTTTGAATTCATACTTGCGAATGAAGACCGGTTTGAGTCGTGGTTCTGCTTCATCCTCGCTGTCTGTGTATTCTTCATATTCAGATTCTGACTCCGACTCTTCCCCCGACTTTCCTTCCTCCTCCACCTCCATCACCTCCATCTCCTCATTCTTCCGTTCGACGGCTCGCTGACGCATCATCGATCGTCTGCGCTCAATTTCCTGCACAGAACAACAAAGTTCACATTCAAAACTGTCCTCAGTGTAACTGGCAGAAATTCTCAAAGGCAGGGACAAGCACAGATACCAACCTCATCATCCACTTCTTCCTCCTCCTCCTCCTCTTCCTCACTGCTCTCCTCTCGCTCTGGGTGCCACGTGCCTTCATCAGAGTCTTCACTGCTCTCCGCTACAACTTCAGGCTCTGCAATCTGTCTGTGCCTCGCAAGCCTGAGGACAGAGAAAGAGAATCAGCATACATGCGTCACAATGGACAATGATCATATCCATCAGTTTTTATTCATCTTGTGCTAACTCAAATAAAAGTTGTCCCAACTAGGATCACATTTTCTGAAAGGTGTCATACCTCTCCTCCACGTCCTCAGAGACGCGGTTGAGCAAACGTTTGAGACGTGGGTCGGAGACGTCCTCCTCCTCCACCTCCACCTCTGCCTCAAGCTCCTTCCCCTTCTTCACAAACTGGAAGTCCTCCTCCTCCTCATCTGACGACTCCATCGGGGCGTAGTCAGGACGTTTACCCGACACATACCTCTTCACCTTCACCTTCTCCATGGAGAGCTCGCCTGAGAGGTGCAGAGACAATAATGAGCTGCAGGTTTACGTGCTTTAGACGACGTTTGATAATAAGGAATAAAAACAGCTTTGCAAAAACTCTTACATTGTCAAGTTTCTAATGTTACATTTGTTGAGACTACAAGCCATTATTATCCAGCTCCTCTTTTACTTCTTTGGATGCACAATGCAGGTTTTGAAGCTGATTCTTACATTTGAAAGGGCTGAAGTGTTAGTAAGACTAATCCATCATTCAACACTACAATGATCGACCCCCCCCCCCCCCCCCCCCCCTAAAAAAAAAGGCAGGTTCTAGTGCATGCAATTAAATGAAACCATCTTTATGCATGGGGACAAAATAAATAAAATGAGTGAGTAAAAGATGTTTGATACAATCGGAATCTCGACCATTACCGACTTATACTCATGGTCAGATCTCGAAGTCTCACAAACTATATAACAAAACAAGGCAATAGCACACTGAGGGTCAGAATACTACAGATATGAAGGACAGGTCCCTTTCTCTGTACTTCATTACACTCACATTGTTACTTAAAACAAGACGTGATACTCGACTCGTCCTAAATGATTGTCATCCTAAAGTTTGAAATCCTCTGTTTTCTCTCCAACCCTTCCTCCCAGTGACCTTCTGGTGTCAACAGCAGAAACCTTTCCAGTTCAAACTATTCTTCAAATCTAAAATATCACATGAAGTCACTCTGTCACTTCTGCATGATCTGAACTTTCTGTCTCTGATCAACAACAAAACTTTGTGGTCGTAGCATCGATTGAATACTAAATCAATATCATGTTGTTGTTGTTGTTGTTGTTGTTGTTGTTGCAGTGTATGTTGTGGTTCTTGAAAAGCATCTTTACATTTAGTTTGTTGAGACACTGCCCTGATACCATCTAATATCATATCAAATCTTAAGAGTATTTTATACCAGACTGTCATCTGGGACACATATGGTCATCTAATGGATGAATTTTTGATCAGTTAGTTATTATAAGTGCATCAGAGGGAAGTGGATATTTCTCTATGGTCTCTTAAAGTTTATTGTAAGACCTTTGCCTCCTCCTCAGTCTACACTCAGCATCTGTGACTTATTTAACTTCACTGTATATCTGATGTATTATTTAACTATATTGTCTATAACATTTGTATATTGGCGGATTTTGCATATTTTTCTTTATGGATCTACTTCTATTGGGCATCTACAGCTTTGCTCCGACAGTATTTCGTTGTACATTACACACATTTGTGATTATTGAGCGACACTAAAGAGAGACATGGACATTAACATGCTGCTGCAACCTGCAGTATTTTCTCCTCACTGTTGCAAGCAGCACATTTTTTAGTAAGCCAACACAGAAAAGTATGTTGTTGTCGTTAATTCAGGATGTTTATTCGTGTTATTTGTGGTAACAACAGTGAGGTTACGCTAGGTTAGCTAGCTTAGCACGCCGCTAGCCTCCTGCTAGCTAACTGATCGGGCTCACCTTTGTCGTTCCGGACCGGCACGGCTCCGGCCGTGGACTGGATCGGAGGCAGCTTCATGTTGAGGGCTTCACGACTAGACATGGCTGCCTGGTCGATTGTATTTACTAAACAACGATAGAAATTAGTTTTCCACTTTAGACAAACCGCAGCTCGTCTTTCCTTTCAAGCTAAAGGAAGTTCGTCTTCTTCTCTTTTGAGGTTTATTGGCGGTTGGTAAACAACGGATTGGTGCATTTCCGCCCCCTACTGGTGTGGAGTGTGTATCGCAATATCTAATGCAGGGATAGGCAACTTTGGTCGCAGCAAGGGCCACATTCATTTAATTCTCACTGCCAGGGGGCCAAATTGTAGGATACAAAAACGATTACAGTCAATTATGTGTCAAATTTAACTCAACATATACCAGTGATCAAATGTTATTATGGACATATTTCTGGTTTTCATGATTTCATGGCAGATTTTGTCACGTTTTCTTCATGTTGGGGCCACGTTGAGGGTTGAAGGGGGCCGCCATTTGCCCACCCCTGATCTAATGTGTTCCACTTTTCTATAAATAATTAAAAAAAAAAAGAAAATAAATGACATCTTGTTGATTAACTTAGTTTGTCTGAGGTACTAAAATAACATCCTATAGCACTCAAGGGACCTGATGGTGAGCGGAAGTATTCCTTCTTCTCCTGAGACAACATACAAAACACAAAATAATTTCTAACTGACTTTATAAAGCACTGACACACAACAGTTTACTGATAACCACTGGCGTATCTTATTTCTGAAATAAATATGAAGTTAGAGTGTTACAAGGTAATATGTACACTACCTCCCCCTGGTGGCTCATAATGTAGACGATGGAAGCTTTCATTAGAACTATTACTACAACACACCTTCAAATTAACTAAACAACCATCATATACAAAATAAATTCAGGATCACACAAACGTATATGAAACATTATGTATTTCAATAATTTAGTGTACAAATCATAGACTGTGGTACAAATGTATCGTATTGTATTTATGAATGCTCCACTGTGTTACAGCCGTGTTGTCAGAGATGGAGCCCTCTCTGTTTGAACAGCTGCTCCAGCTTCTCCTCCAGAGCCAAGTTGGTTCCTTTCAGGCCTTTCACCACCTCTGAGGACCACATGAAATACTCCTGAACCCGCTCGCCTGTCCAACCTGCCACACACAGAAACAGAGAAGGGATCGGTACGGTGAATGATGCATGTGGAGTACTGGTACGAGCCAATTTAGATTATGTTTTAAGTTCAGTCAGTCGGTCTATACGACTTCTAACATCTCAACACTTCAATAAATATGACCAGTTACTTAGACAGATCGACACACCTAGCTGTCAAACATGGAACCACTTTCCAAATCATCTTCATTATTTTAGTCACTTGAATACTTTCAGTAAAAATTGTTGACAAATCCACAAAGAATGACTCTAACTATCATTTTATACTCCTAAACCTTTGGCTATGTAGAGTGGTCTGGCATGGCTGAAGAGAGGTTCTGTTTAATTTGCCATGTAATCGTAAAAAGCAACATGTTCTTAAACCTACATTAGACTGCATCTTCTTGGAGTTCCACGTGTTTAAAAAAAAGACGATGGAAAGCATTTTAAAGACTTATATGTGAAGATATAAATCTTTAAACTCTGGGAGAATTTGTTTTCTGCTGAATGTCAAAGAAAGTCGTGGCTGGGAACGGGGATTTATTGATAATAGAAAAAAATAAGGAATTTAGCAAACCTTATATTTTGTGTAAACTGATATTTGAACGGAGTATGATTATAATATTCCTGAAACCATCAATATGTTCCCCTAAAGACGAAACAGAACAATATGAATTGATGTGAAACATTACGTTGTGAGAGGGACTGAACATCCAGAGATCGGAAAAATTATAAATATGAATAAAACTCTGAAGTTAAATGATGTTCAGCAGGGGAAACGTAGAGAGGGAGCACAAAATCAAAGAAACAACGTGTCCACTCAGTGTTCAGACTTCTCATTATTAACTGCTTATTTATTATCAGCTTCTCATCAATCTTCTTCTAAATCATTAGGAGGAGTTTTGGATTGCTTTGCATGTGTTTGAGGTAGAGGTGGGTCCTCTTTGCTAAAATAAAGGGTACATAAAAAAGAATCTTGTTTTCATGATGGTGGGGAGCTAAAAATGTGTCCAGTCCAAACAGAAATTCAAGTGAGTGTTAAATGCCATTAGTTTCAAACACATTAATAACTTTAAAGTGACAACAGTGGATGACCAAGCTACAGTGAAAGTGCAGTGACAGTGTGAGAGGCTCTGACCGACAGGTGTGCAGCGGTTCAGGTCCCTCAGGTTGTACAGTTTATCAGCCAGTTTGACCAGTTTGGCCTGGCGGCTGCAGTGAGCCGCGTGTTCCACCTGCTGACGTTTTCTCTCATGTTTGGGGAGACTTTTGTCGTCCGTCACCTCCTGAACGATTCGAGCCACGATCGGCCCAAACTTTGCCTCGAGCTCTGCGGGTGAGGTGTCCGTGTCCTCCACCGTGTCGTGAAGCAGAGCGGCCTGTAACACAGAGAAGAAATACACAGACGGAGAAGGACAACAAACAATGTACGCCACAGTGAGATTCTACTGATAACATACCTGCAAGACCTCGACGTCTGTGACGCCTCCTTCATGGCTGAGGATTCTGGCTACTCCTTAAAGTACACACACACACACACACACACACACACACACACACACACACACACACACACACACACACACACACACACAGAGCTGTGAGTATCAGAGAGAGCAAAGTCAACAGGAGCTCTCATTGTTTTCAGCTGCTGCGAGAAGTATCAGATAAACTGAGCAAAAACATGGAACAATAAATCTTTAATGCGTCTGAAAGATTCAGTCATGTCACGCTCAGAGAAATGATTGATGTTAACATGTACAGAAATATTTACATTTTTACAAACATATTTTAACCCACGCTTTAATATTCTTTAAAACAATCTATTCATTTATTTCAATTAGAGCCCGACCGATTAATCGGCCGATATTAGCTCATCCAGTGATGTTTGGTATCTGCCATTTGATCGCAGATATTACTAGATTTATTCAGCAGTCAAAAAGCATTTATTTTGAGTTACATTGTATTACACTAACGGTTCTCTGTCACCAGCAGAGGGCGCTATATGGGTTACAAGCATCGTCACTCTCCAGAGTGTTGATGCACGTACATGCACAGTTATGTTCCAGTTGAGTGACCATCTTGTCTTCATGATATATCTTCTCCACAAGAGGCATCGTCCCTAAAAAGAACAATAGATGTGTATGTCTATCTCTACAGATCGAACATTAATCGAAGAAAGATATCGGCCGATATGTCGGTATCAGATTTTTTTCACTCCCCAATATCGGCCCCAAAAATCACATATCGGTCCGGCCCTAATTTTAACATCATTTTGCCCTCAAACAAAATGCCAGAGAACATGTGTATGAAACCTTTGTTCCTACAAACATAATTTATTTTTGAGTACTTTCATTCTTTTATAAAAGTTTAATTCTGCAAAGCATCGTGTTACTCAAACTAATTCTTCATGACAACTTTTTGAATGTGAGGAATCCTGTTTGTTCAATAACTTTGGCCTCATCGTCAAATAAAATGTGGACAAACGATTTATAAAGAAAAAAGAAAAATGATGATCTTTGTTGGTTTAACCTGAAATGTAGACGTACTCTAAGACCAACTTAAATAAATAGATAAATACTAGGTTTTATTTACAGTGCTTTTCATGGTAATGCTTCACTTCAGAATACAAGTCTTATGTAAGAGCATCATTAGTTCAGTCTGACCAAAACTGCATGTTTGAAAACAACAGGATACTGATATTTCAGAAATGTCAGAATTAGATCAGAAAGAGAAAACTAATTATAGCACTAGTGTGCGCTCATCCAGGCAAACAGGTGCAGGACAAGAAAAGTACAAACTGCAGAAAAAAGGAAATGGTCCGCACACTGTTCTGTTCACATGAGCAGTTTTATTTAACCAGGGCAACGTTTCCATCTCCGTCTTCGCCTGAGGAAGATCTCATAGATCGAAATGATTCAAGATTTGCATTTGTCACATGCTCACACAGATGTGCAGTGAAATGTAAGGCCATGCAATAAACACTCAAAAATTACTATTAGAACATATTTACAATCAAATGTAGAAATATAAGATTTAAAAAATAAATATACAACATGTAGAAAATGTACAAGGATATTAAAGTGAACATTGTAAAGTGTCCAAATGTTGCCCTGTTTCAATAAAACTGCTCATCGGAAGCTGAACAGTGTGCGTACCTTTTTCCTTTTTCTGCAATAATTCAATATCAGTCAAAAAGTATTTAAATACTAATCCAAGAATTTGTTTTGTATTATTTATTATTCTAACCTAGATCTATAACGAAAATAAACTGATCTACAGTTTCATAATAAAAAAGAAGCTTTTCGCACCAGTAGACCTCTTATTTTCCAGTAAGAGTCAGAAGCAAAACAACTGAGGGGGTCAAAGTTCAAGATACTTTTTGATTTCACATGTTAAGTAGGTTTCAATTCAATAAAAAAAACACGTTATTTGTCCCTGGGGAGCAATTCAAAGGCACATAGAGCAGCAGCATAGGAAGACAATAAGGAGCAGAAAAGACGGTGCAAGTTTGACTAAAAAGATATACAAACATATACAATTAAATATTTAAATTAATATTAAAATACAAAATAGATTAATGATCGATAATATAGAAAATTACCGAAACTTTAAATAAAACTAAAACTATTCAGGCACCTTTTTAACCAATAACCAACTCTGTATTATCTGCACAAATACATTTCAGATTAATTTGTGTTTCGATTTAAACGTCGATAGAAGTTTTACGAGCAACACCTGAAGGCATCACATCAAAGTCAAAAGACCCCTACGTACCGATTGGGTGATTAATGTACGGCGTCTCTTCCGGGTCTTTACGTCTTTGGTCGCGATGTTTCTCTGCTGCGAAATGAACCGTCTCCAACAATAAAACTGAGTCTGAACTCATGATGGAAGACAGAATAACTGCGTGTTGTGTTGACTGTCACCACCTAACAACTCCGCTCCTCTAGAAGTGTAGTAGTCCGTTCCTGTTTTATGTCCGGATAGAAACAACTGCTCATGGGATCAGTTCCGCTTATTTAGCTCCGGAAGCAGGTAGCCTCTATTCTCTGCTAAATTCCCCCATTTTTCTTACAATTTAACAAATATTCAACGCCTAATTTTTCTGAATTATAACAGATTTTTTGTTTACACATTTCCAAATCAGTGTTTAGATTTCCTGGTTGGCCTAGTGCGGTGTGAAGGGTGTGTTTTTAGCCCACAAGCTAAACTAGCTAGTAGATTAAAACAACAGCATATTATTTTCCTCTTCTGTGTTTCATTTTTTGTAGTACACTGACAGTGTTTCTTTTTTTCCTAGAGTCACGACACTATACAAATATTTTATTGTTTTGTACAGTGGGTGAGTGTCGTCCTCGTCGTGGCTCAGGATGGCTCACGGTGCTAGGAGAGACTCCCCGGAGCTCCCTGACTTCTCTCTGCTGAAGAGGCTGGCCAGAGATCAGCTCATTTACCTGCTGGAACAGGTAGGAAAAGAATACCATTATATGTCTGCTTTATTTAGCTTGGCTAGCGACCACCTGGTTCATACTGCACACAGACTGTGCCAGTACTGTAACAGCCATGTAAAATGCATTGTGAGCTTTTTTAAAACACAACATTAACTCAATATACAGTCACTATCAGAAGCTAAAACAGAGATATAGTACATGTTTTTACACTGAGTTTGAATGGACTGTGTGCTAAAAGGAAGCAGCTGTTGCAAAGCAGATGTTGCAGTCTGACCACGCCCCAAATATAATGTCACAGCAGGTATTAGTCCAGGGGTTCCCAACCTTTTTTTGGCTTGTGACCCCACTTTGACTTCACAAAACTCTGGAGACCCCAGACATCCATTCACATACAGCTTTTGTTTTCAATCATGTAATGTAATGGTTTTACTGCTGTGTTGCAAGTAAACATTCATGTTCGACCACATTTAGACTTTTTTGGTGTTTGTTATTGTGGACAGAGGAAGAAAGGCTGGGGTGACATATTTCTACACAATGGATGACAGACAGACAGAGACTCTGCAGGTTTCTTGTTTTGGCATTGGCTACGTTCCACAGTAGCCTGTGTTTATATTGGATGGCGTGTTAGCTAGACAGCTGTTTTAACTTCACACTTTTGTCTTCACTCTTTAATCTTCCTCGTCTCGTCACACAGCTGCCGGGGAAGAAGGACCTCTTCATCGAGGCCGACTTGATGAGCCCGCTGGATCGTATTGCCAATGTGTCGACGCTAAAGGTGATCATCAGCTCTCTCTCCTGACTCCTCAAACTGAGAAAGAAAATTAGTTTAAAATCTTAAGATTCATTTGTTTTCTTTCTTTACAGCAACATGAAGTCGACAAACTCTACAAAGTGGAATACAAACCTATTGTCAGCACCTCAGACCAGTGAGCCACACACACACACACACACACACACACACACACACACACACACACACACACACACACACACACACACACACACACACACACCTGGTGTCATTGTATGATGATGTGTCATTGCTCTCTTACAGGCTGTGCTTTCTGATCCGGCCAAGGATACAAACTGTGAAATGGATATGTGGTAAGACCTGTTACAAGATTTCTTTGTTCAATGAAGGCTAAGTACAAGTTTAACTATAAAATACTTACTCAATCAATTAGACTTAATTTGTTAAAACAACAATAATCCAACACAAAGTGCTTTACACCCCCACTACACATCGCTTTAGTCCTTTGCTAATTGTTTTTCACCAAACAGTCACATTCCTCGTATGTGTAAATGGACTACATAACGACAGCAACATGGTAAAAAAAACAACAACGGTGCCTTGCATAAGGACACACCAGCAGTGCTCAGGCACCTCTCCAGCTGCCAGACCAATTTCTAGACCTGGTCCACACCATCCAGTTCCCTACAGACTGAGCTTCTTCTGCTCGTAACCCAGAATGATTACATGTCTGACCTTTGTGATCATATACATCCTTTATTTCTTGCGTACTTTAAGAAGCCTACTTTATATTTAATGCTATATTCTTTATTGTTTTCAGATGTGGCCAATGCAGACAAAGCAGCAGGAAGACTTAGAAGATACAAGATCATCTTTACCCCTCAGAAGGTTCGTCTCACTTTGCTGTCGTGTTCTTGATCACTGCTTTGATTTGTTTATGTCATCAATGACCTGCTCTCATTTGTTTGTCTTCCAGTTTTATGCGTGTGAGGCAGTTCTGGAGGAGCAGGGCATCTTTGGTGGTGAGCGTCTTTTACTTTCTTCAGCAGTGGTTAGTGTTTGTTAGAAGAAAGATTTTTGTACTTGTGTTTTTATCTGCCAACAGATGTGACCACTGATGAATGGTCTTTCTACCTTCTTCCTCTGGACGAGGACATCATCAGTCTGGAGCTGCCAGAGTTCTTCAGAGACAACTTCCTGGTAAGTAATAAACACAGCGTGAGTTTGTCTGGTTGTGCAGGGTGTGTCCCGCCTCTCCACCCCCCAGCCACCCCGAATGGGATAAGCATATTGATGATGGATAGATTGATAGATCGTGGATGGATGAATCATTTTGTACACACATATCGGTAAACTGCCTTTTAACCCACATCACTCAGGCAGGGGACCAGCGGTGGGTGAGGACAGCTGGCAGTGCCCTGCACCTCCTTCACTCTCTGTACGGCCCCTTCTCTAAAGTCTACGGGATCGGCCGATGTTCCAAGGTGCAGTATGACCAGAGACTAACGTGCAGTTTAACCTTCAGATCCACTGTGTTGTGTTTGATAATGCTTCAACTCTTGTGTTATGAGGAGTGCATGATGAAAGTTTGAACTGCCATTAACTGTGCATACATGCGCTGCATTAGATGGCGTACGAGTCATGGAGGGAGCAGGTGGAGGAGGGAGAACAGACAGCTCGTCAGGCTGAAATAGGAAAAGTTTTTCTCATTGACAGAGGTAAGAAGCAGACCAGGACCCCTCTCAGTGGCTGTCATGTTGAACTGAGCTGTGTTTACTCTTGAACATTGTCCTGGTCTTTGCAGATGTGGACTATGTCACGCCTCTGTGCTCACAAGTTGTCTACGAAGGACTCGTGGACGATATATTTAGAATCAAATGTGGTGAGTGTCAATTGCAGAGGAAGGTTAGCTGTGTGTGTCGTGTAATATTCTGCCTTTTTAAACGCTTTTTTCATTTATTTGTATTTCATTTAACCAGGAAAATATTCTCATTCAGATACCAGATCTATTGTTTTCAAAGGAGTCTTGGCCAAGACCGCAGCGTAAAAGTTTCAGACCGAGAACAAAAGACAGACGATAAACAAAGATGACATCAATCAACATTTAACAGTTAAATGTGAAGTAAAGATGTCGAGCAACACTAGCCCCTTTCAGACTGCTGTTTTCGCAAAAGTACAGTAACTAAGCTCATCGCGTCTTTGTACATTCATATTTATTCTGCGGCGGTGTATGTTGGTGTCCCAGTCTGTGTATTCACATTGACGACAAAGCGGGAGCTCCACGTACACACACAGTCAGACATGCACACACGCAGCGCTGCACTCCCCCGCTGGCTCTGCTGATCCTGTCTCGCCTCAGTAACGCCTCTGTTACTACCTCTGAAGACGGTACTGAGGGCGGATCACTTCTTCCCCCCATCACGCCTCAGCTGCATACAGACTGAAGGCGAAAAATTACAGGGACGTAAATATCGCGACTTGAAATGACAGTCTGAAAAGGATAGTAAAGGTTTCGCCAAACCGAAGTTTGTTTTGGTTTCATGCTGGTTCTCAAGGGCGACATCTACTGAATAGGAAAGTCGCACATTCTTCCTTTAAATATTTGAAGACATCATTTGGCCACTCATGAGTGTTATATTTCAACATCTTCCATCATCACAGATTAACCATAGACTCACTACTAAAACCATTTGGGGTTAGTACTCCCAGCTCCAGCTTAGACTGAGTTGTTTTATTGTAGAAATAAACTTCCAAGTTGTGCGAGGACCCTCTGATTGTAGATTTCTTTGTGCACGTGCTTGTGTCGATGTGTTGTCTAATCACGGCATCTGTTGTGCAGGATGTGTGGAGTTTGGACCCGATGTTACGTCCTCGGACAAAAGTATCAAAGTCATGTTGAACTCTCAGGACAGGGTGAGTGTGGCTGACGTTAGCGAGGAGTCCTCTGCTGCTGGACTCTCGGGACGACCTGTATAAACTCTCTGCTGTCTCGTAGGTCTTCAATGAAATCAGGAACGAGCATTTCTCCAACGTCTTTGCTTTTCTGAGTCAGAAAGCCAGAAACCTCCAGACTGCATATGATGTGAGTGAATGTTTATCGCCCTCATCGATCACTGTTACTATGGTTACTTAAGATGTTAACACTTTCCTTTATTATTAATCCTGCAGAAGCGTCGGGGGATGGACATAAAGCAGATGAAGACGTTTGTGTCTGAGGAACTGAAAGGGTTAAAACAGGAACATCGATTACTTAGCCTGCGTGAGTTTTTAGATCAGGACTTGAATCTGTAAATCACAG
The DNA here is from genome assembly GCA_020745685.1 of Tautogolabrus adspersus. NCBI lineage: Eukaryota > Metazoa > Chordata > Actinopteri > Labriformes > Labridae > Tautogolabrus > Tautogolabrus adspersus. Next base: position 32,823,481 of record CM036535.1, on the reverse strand, counting down.
TGATTGTCACATATCTCTGTTTAAAGCTGCTTTATTGACGAGCACGTTCTCTTTCAGACATCAGTGCCAGTGAATCCATCATGAAGAAGAAAACAAAGCAGGATTTCCAGGAGTTTCTGAAGACTGAACACTGTGAGAATCATTTATTTTATCCACTTTGATTCAGGTGTCAGTGAGACGTTTGTGAGTTTTCACATCATATATTTTTTATACCAACGGTTGATGTGTTGTTTTCTGTTCCAGCTTTACTTGAAGGATTTGAAATCCGTGAATGTATTTCTTTCATAGAGGAGCACATCAACAGACAGGTGTGTTAACGGAAACATGTAAATTAGGGCTGTCAAAGGATGACATTTATTAATCGCGATTAATCGCACATTTTTTGAATCGCATGTTTGAAATTCGATATTACAGTGGCCAACAGGGTACCACGTGCACAGCCTATAAACGTTCTCAGGTGTGCACGGTTGCAGGAATATACCATGTAAAATAAATCAAAAATCCGTGGCACACTGAAAATTACTTTACTGTACTGTGTCTTTAGGTCCTGACAGAAATTAATAACTCATGTGCTCTGAAAAAGGAACGAAGAAAATTCATCATCTGTAGCAGTAGTAAGCTTGTAAAAACTTCAACCAATGTCTGCCACGAGGTACCAATCTGATGAACCAATCACGCCTCCCTGTCTCTCTGCTCGTTCTCTACCCCTTAACGTGCACTAGCCCACACTCAAAGCGCGTCACTGATGACAGAGTTTATACTGTGAGTTTGTCGTTGGCTGTTGTGAGTGGTAAAATAGTCACGATTTTTTTTAAACATTTATTATGATAAAGTTTAGTGTTTACTTACCGCTGAATGAGAAACGAGGTGACGTAGTTTCTACACAATGCAAGCGATGAGCTGAGGTCCGCTTCTGGAGCAACGGCGCTCGTGCATGTAAGTGAGGGGCGTGGCTTTTGAGGGAGCACAGAGGGGAGGGGTTGGGTGAAGACGGAGCACTGAGGGAATGCTACTTTCAAAATCATGCTAGTTTTTGAAAATTACCAACCCTGCCTTTAATTAATCGCAATTAACTAGTTAATGTTGACAGCCCTAATTTAAATACAATGACAGGTGAAATAAAAATGACAACAAGCTGGAAACTTACTCGTGTTGTTTTTTTTAAAGGTCTCCATGATAGAGAGTCTGAGGCTGCTTTGTCTTTTGTCCATCACAGAAAACGGTGAGTCGTCTTTTAAATAGACAGAAATGCAAAAGATTCTCCTGCTAAAATGAACAACTGTGAGATGTGTTTGTTTCTTCTCTCTCACAGGTCTCCTGCCAAAAGATTACCGGTCATTAAAAGCACAATATCTACAGGTGAGATTGAATGTTTTTAATCTGCCGCCTGTAGTTCCCAAACAAACTGTTTTATGGAAGTAACATAGAGACCGAAAGAAACTTGTATCTCGGAAGAAGTGATAAAATTATGTCAATTATGTTTGTTTTTGCTTAACCTCATCAGAGCTACGGAGTGGACCACCTGCTCACATTCACAAACCTGAGGCAGCTCGGGCTGCTGGTGGAGCAGCAGCCGGGAGAGACGCTGACTGTGATGGAGAGCAAAGTGGGCAAACTGGTTAACGACAAGACTGCAGGTTAAACAACATTCTCTTGATCACAGTCACTTCTGTTTACATGTCCTGATGTATTATTTTTGGATTTCTACAGAAGGAATACATTTGTCTTTTCTGCTTGATTTATTCTTCCAGGGAAGTTGACTGACGCCTTCTCTTCTCTCGCCAAGAAGAGCAATTTCAGAGCCCTGAGCCGAAGGCTAAATTTGGTACATTATCTTCTTTCATATTTTTCCTCCAAAATGCATTTTCCAGCATGTCATCGTGTTTTTTAATGAGAATATTATGATTTATTGCGTAAAGGTGCCAAAGTCTGATGAAGAATACGACCTGCGCGTCCCCAGAGACATGGCTTACATTTTCAGCGGTGCCTACGTCCCCCTGAGCTGCAAACTCATCGAGCAGGTGATTAAACCAGCTGTTTTTGTTCATTTCACAGCATCTGACTGGTTGTCTTTATCATAAATAAATAAGAAACCACATGATACAGTTCTTTTTCCTGCTCCGGTCAACTGTAGGTGTTGGAGCGAGACGGTTGGACGGGGCTTGAAGAAGTAACCCGGCTACTAAACGGGCACGAATTTGCTGTTACAGGTTAGATTTGAAGCTCTTCACTGAATGTTAACATGCTTAGAAATATCAGGGTGATTATTGACTTCCTGTATAAAACACATATCTTACACTGAAAGGGGAAAACAACACATCTGTCTTTTGTAATCACCATTTTCACACCGCTGACGGTCACCACTCGTAATATAGGTACTTCTAATGGAGAATAATGTCTGAGAAAAAGTTGAAAATGGCTCTGCCGTTGTCAGCCCTTGGTCTATTAGTGGAAAAAGAAAAGAAGAGGCAGAGGCGAAAAATAAGGAGAAACCACACTAATGGGTGAAAGCATGGATACTACAGCGGCATGCTCAAGGGGCTTTCCCGAAGCTGTGTCGAGAGCTGGAGATAAATGAAACCTCCGAACAGCCAATCAGAGAGATTCCTCTCACCGACCGCGCCGACTGACGCTAATTCAGCATTGGCCGAAAACAGGCAGACAGGGGCAGACAGGTAGGGACTGAGCTGGACACACCGCAAAAACTAGGGCGAGTTGGACCGACGGCAGTTGATCTCCTTGGTGTGTCAGGGTCTTTAACCTTAAATGACCATGGAGAAAGGTGGTGTCTTTGGCATGTGTATGTGTTAATGGGTTTCTTATTGGTGTTTTACTTGTGTGAATTATACAACAAAGGCTTTAGACAGGAGAGCACTGTGACAGCAGAGGGGCAGGATGAAGAAGAGATCCCAACACCTGGGATTCATCTTCAAGCAACATTTAGCAAAGTTACAGTGGCAAGAAAAAACGTCCTTTTAAGAGGAAGAAATATTGGGCAAATCCAGACTCATGATGAACTGCTGCCTGCTGAAACTGCACCGGGCTTGACAAATGGGCTAGAGGGAGATATAGGAAGAAGGATATAGGGACAAACAGAGGGGGGTCCATAGCAGCAGGTGTCCTCCACCAACGATCCAGAGGAACCTACAAGAGCTCAACGTCTGGCTTAATTCTGAAACAATCACAAAATGAACTATGTTGACTCGGTGCAAGTCCGCGATTGATTTACAGAAATCAGGTCGTTCCAGTGCTTTAAGTTTCATCCTCTTTATGTGCATGTTAACACAGACTGTTTAAAAAGAAGACTGCTGAATGCTGAAGCTTTTGTCTCTCATCAGGCAGCAACGGAGGTGATTCAAAAGCAAAGAGCGACGCTCAGCGCATCATCCTCGTCATGTTCCTGGGCGGCTGCACCTTCTCAGAGATTTCAGCCCTACGCTTCCTCGGCAGAGAGAAAGGTAAACATGGTCTGAACTATCTGCTGTCCTGACTTGTTACCAGGTGTAGTAGTAGAGAGTATGACCTTGTATTCCTGCGCTTCCAGTACATGATGATGATCCATTTAAAACATAGAAGGGAAATGTTTTCCCCAAAATAATCTCAGAAAAACATGAAAACATTCATATGAAATTAAGTCTTGTACCTTTTTTTATGGTATGAAGAGAAAGATAACTCTGCTTACGTCCATGCGATGTGTTAGAGAATGTTTATTATTTTTGATTGTTTCCCATGACATCACTAGAAATAAAAAAGCTATAGACCCGTTTATTTAAACTTTCAGAGAAATTCACTACTAATTCATTACTTTAGTACTTTAGCTAACATTATTGCTCTTTTTTTTCCAGGTTATAAATTCATTGTGGTAACAACTGCGATCACAAACAGTTCAAGACTCATCGAGTCTTTGCTGGACAACCATGTATGAAGCGTGTTGGCCATTTAAGACGGACAGATACTGAGACATTCCTGCAGACACTTGTCATGCATTCCCTGCAGTGCTGACATTACAGCTGGATTTACAGTACACTAACGCCCTGTGTCTGACATTAAAAGAACTGTTAAGATGTATAAAGTGAATAAATGTTTTTAACACGACTCTGGCTGATTCTCCTTCTCTTTATCTTAGGGTTCAGTCTACTGCGATTTAGTGTTCAGTGTTTTATGATTTTATTTCTGCATCAAACATTTCAACTGTCGGGCATTTCATAAATGACTTCAAGCTGCTTTTTTATACGACATAAAAAAAGTATAACAACCAAACTGACCAAAAAAACAACAACACTCATATATGAAAATACGTTGCATTGATGTTTTTGTTTCCTTCAACTTGTTTTGTCTGAATGTAAAGTGCTTTATAAATAAAATGTAGTATTATCATAATGTTTAAATAAAAATAAAGTAAAGGAGAAGTTATTTAGAGTCTCAAGGCACTTCTTTATTCCAACTTTTTCAAATACTAAAGATTTTCACGGCATTTTTAAATGCTACTGGATTCATTTCAAAGTAAATGTACGTTTGTTTATACAGAATTTACCTTTAATCTAAATATTCTTACAAAAAAAATAATTATTAACAAAAGTGTCATTGTCGTTGTTGCGTTGCGTCACCACGCCCTGCATGAAACTGTGGCGTTTGTTTCATTCTCGAGTTGTTTTTTCGAGGGGCGGGCTGTTCTTTTGATTGGCTGTTTAAAGCTTCCGGTGGGCGGTGTCGGAGCGCGGCTTTCAGAAGGAGCCAATCAGAGAGCGGAACGCCGCTGCACGCGCATTTTGAACTGTCGGGTAGCAACGGACTGGACTGGGCTGAAGAGATCAGAGAGGAGGCAACGCTGCGCTTATCTTTTAATTTGACAAGTTTGAGTTGTTTTAAACTGTTTACGAAGTCGGCAAATAAGTCTGGGCGATAACAATGAGGCGGAGGTAATGTTAAAACTTATTTTATGCCCACAGAAAATACTTTAAATGAAAAAAAAAAAGATATATAGGCTGGGATTGCTCTTAACGCTAGCTAACTTTAACTTCATTACACCAGCTAGCTTAACCTTAAAGTAGCGGTTAGCTCGGTCATATTAGTGAATTTGGTTTACTGTTTAAGTTGTACACGGTACAGTTGATTTAATAATCGATGGTGGTGTCTCTGTGTTTCTGTAGCGAGGTGCTCGCAGCAGAGTCGGTGTCGTGCCTGAATAAAGCGCTGATCCATCTGAAGGACATTTGGGAGGAAATCGGTATCCCAGAAGACCAGAGACTGCAGAGGACTAATGTAGTCAAGAACCACATTAAGGTGAGACAGCACCAACACTTTTTGGATTTCAATCCCGATCAGTCTATTAGTGTTAGTGTTTTCTTGGTTCCGCTGATGTATGATGTTTTTGAGGAGGTTAACACTTGACCTACGTTATAAACAGGTTTCGACAGAGGGTGAGGGTGTGTGGGGGACAATCCAGGGTGAAACTAGAGACTCTCTGGTCACTGGTGAAACGTTTTCGTTTGGGGTTATAACTTGTAAAGTACACAGTATTTCTAAATCTGACCCTCACTTGATACATACACTTTATTGTCCCTTTTGGGAAATTTGTCTTGGACTCAAAGTGCTGCCAACATGTAAACAGAAAGGAATGCATTATCAAAGAAATGCGATATGAAAAGGCAGATCAATTTATAATTCAATGGACTCTTTCTCTCAGGCAGAATCCAAAGAAAGTACCAGAGCACACGAATCACTTGAGGCAAATTTATTTTGGTGCAAAAGAAGCTGATATCTGACTTTCTTGGCCATAAAGACATCAAAATTATTAGAATAAAATTCAACGCCTTTATTGTCATTGCACATAGGACAACACAGTTAGAGAATTCATCACATTCAGCAACACACGCATCCATAAACATTTTTAAAAGTTATCGACAGAAGGAGATAAAAACAAGCAAGAAAATGAATGTAGTTCATTCAGTGCAGTGTTTTTGAAAACTCTGCACCTCTGTGTAGTAATGCACATTACATGGATAAAGAAAAGTGCACATTATTGGTGTTGGTGTTTGGGGCAGTGTTCTTGTCAGTGATGGCTCTGGGTAGAAACTGTTTTTAAACCTTGATGTCTTGAGGAAGAAGTAAAGAAAAATTCACCCCTTTGCTATTTACAAAAACGTGTTTCCCTTCAAGCCAAAAACAACAACAGTATATTGGTTTTATATTTGACAAGAAAACTTCCTATGCAGACACAAGGAAGAAAAACTTCTTTAAGGAGTCATAATGTTATGCAACAAGGCACTTTATGGTCTTATAATCTTTCTGAAGGGTTAGCAAACATCAGTAGTGTGCATTAATAACCTAGGACGGGTACTAACAAGACATCTGTTTCTGCATGTTTTCATATGGGACCGTCAGCAGATGTAGTTACTGGATATTTATTCTGAAATCTACACACATCTTTCTGCAGAATGCTTATTTTTTCTGTTTATTCACTAGAACTTGTTGGAAATGATGGTCAAAGAAGAGGAGTCTCTGAAAAACAGGCTGATGAGCAGCATTGAAAAATGCAGGAAAGAAATGGAGAAACTTTGTCTGGAACTTCAGCTGCCATTGTTTGAGGTAACAAAACCTATTACATCTACCTGAAATACACAGCTGTTTGATTTGCTTGCTAACGATTGATTGCATACAGACATTTTGTTACTGTTTTGTAAGTGTACACTTTATTGAGGGAAATCTGCTTGCTTAAAACATTTCTATTCTAATCCAATAATAAAGTAGTCTTTGTTTGGTTGATCATAAATAATAATGGACGTGCAGAAGCAAAAATAAACCCCTTGTTATCTCCTCTGTATGTTCAGGAGGAGAGTGGTATCAGCATGCTCCAGCAGGAGAGAAACATCCGCACACAGGTGGAGGCTCTGACGAAGGAGAAGACTCAGCGGATGCAGCAGCTGAAGGTCCTTCTGGAGCAGGACCAAGACCTGTGCGACATCCTGTGCTCCATGTCTTACGGCATCGCTCCCGACTCTGTCCCCTCCCTGGAACAGCTGGAGAGCTTCCAGCAGCACATCGCCAACCAGAACGAAGAGAAGGTGAGAGGGATCATCTGCTTTGCTTGGTTGATGCGGTTTCAACTCCATTCATCTTTGGACCCGTTTCAAAGCTGCTTAGAAAAAAATCAAAATGCATACAGGATTTTTTATATCAGAAGTTCCATTAAATGGCTCATAAGGTCCTAGTTTTTCTTGCTGGTTGACATGTTTCTACTTGAAACAAGACATTTTAGGGGTATTTGAGAATAATATTTAAAGAAAAATGTCCCTGAGCTGTTATCATACCGTCCTATCCTAAATCATAACATTAGGGGCACTTGGGATGTATGACATCGCTTAAAGAAATTGAGAAAGTGTACAGGAAAAGCCTGAAGGTTGCAGGATAAAAGTATTGGCAAGACTACCCCCAAATCATGAATTTAAAATTCTCCTACTGTAAATACTTAATACCTCAATTATTTTTGACATCTCTTTGTTTTTGTGACATTTTACCAAAGTAAAATACTTTTTGTACCAAAAGTAAAACATGTGTTTTTCATTAGAAAATATGTTTATCTGACAAACCCAGTCTAATCCGTACTTGTCAAATGTCTTGCCGCTCACATGTTTCAGGCGAGGCGGTATGCTGAGTTCACAGATGTCAAAAAGCAGATCATCTTGTACATGGAGCAGCTGGACCACATCCCTGAGACCAGCTTTGAGAAGGACGTGGTCTGTGAGGACGAGGACTCTTTTTGCCTCTCCAGAGACAATATCACGTCACTCAAACTGCTTCTCTGCCAGGTGAGAGTTTTTTAATAACAGTGCTGAATTTATAATCAAGCTTTCATGTTTTGACTGACTGATGTTTAACCTTTTTAATACAATCCAGTGGTATATATATACTGAGAGATCCCTCACCGGTACCTCTTTTATTACAGTCTAACTAACTGTTTCATGGTCACAGTTAATGCACAAGTGTTGGTGACTGATGTGTGTTCGTCCCTCTTGCAGCTGGAGGAACGTAAAGCAGAGAACGAGGCGATGTGTGAGAGTCACAGGGAGAAGATCCAGCAGCTGTGGGACAGACTGCAGGTGCCACAGGAGGAGAGGGAGGCCTTCAACGAACACATGGTCACATCCAGGAAGAGGAACTTGGAAGCGGTGAGGAAATACAAGTGTCCTGAGCCACGACTTGACGATCAATTTATTTTTTTGACAGTCCATTCTGTGGCTTCTGCTTCTTCAGTTTACACTTTACTTTTCCTCCTCAGTTGCAAGCAGAGGTCCAGCGTCTTGAGGAACTCAAACTCCTAAACATCCGAAATGTCACAGACGCCATCCGCTCAGAGATCGCTGTGTTCTGGGAAAAGTGCTTCCTCAGCATTGACCAGCGGCAGGATTTTGCACCATATTTTAGTGGTGGGTTCTCTTGCTTTACATTTTAACAGTTTCATTTAAAACAATATTGGACTTTATCAAAGTGCTAAGACGCTGACTCTTTTAGAGGACTTCACTGAAGAGCTGCTGAGCGTGCACGATGCTGAGATCCAGCGCTTGAAGCAGCATTACGAGGACCACAGAGAGCTCTTTGACGGGGTTCACCAATGGGAGGACAGCTGGAGACTCTTCCTGGAGCTGGAGGTGAGTACACCGACTCTGGACTTGATTTATGAAAGACTCTGCATGGACATGAACCTCTGATCAAGTCAGCAAAGGTGTTCTGTCTTCAATGTAATACATTTTGGGTTTAAATTAGTCAAGTCTGAACCTAAAGAAGACTCCAGTAGGTCGCAGGAGGCCCATTGAGGACACATGTAACTTACGGGTTCTGGAAACCCTCAGCACTTGCATACAAAAAAGGAATGTAATCTTCCTTTTTTATGTTTCTCATTCTCAGAAAAAAGCCACAGATCCGACAAGATTCGCAAACAGAGGAGGGAATCTTCTCAAAGAGGAGAAGCAGAGGTCTGAGCTGCACAAAAGTCTGCCTAAGGTAAAATGTGGATATAGATTATTTTTAAGCATCAAGTTTCTTTTACGTCACAGTAACTCATTACTGTGTGTCTGTGTTGTTGTTTTAAGCTTGAGAAAAAACTAAAAGCCCAGATCGATACGTGGGAAAGTGAACAGGGTCGGGAGTTTCTGGTCAGCGGGCAGAAGTTCCTGCAGTACGTGGAGGAGCAGTGGGAGCTGCACCGAATAGAGAAAGAGAAGGAGAAAGAAGAAAGGGTAAACAAATCCCTCTTATTGTATAGTGGGCTAAACCTGTATGCTTAGTGAAAAATGTGTTGACACGTCTCTTTGACAAACTCCTGACAGCATCTGAAGAAGAGCAAACAGACCGAGGTGGACATGTTGTATGGAACAGCTGTACGCACCCCCACCAAACGCAGATTCCTCGGCACCACCACCCCAAACAAAACACGCAAGGTAAACCACGTTAGTGGCTCACGTTTATATTTATGGTACTATCAATTCTTTGAGACTAATTCATTCTCTTAGGTCGTCTGGCTCTGTGGGCACTAACCCCCCCTCCCTCTGCCTCTTTTATCAGTTTAATGCAACTTCCAGCATCTCTAGCGCCACCTCTAACAGCACCATGCGCTCTGCCTTTGGTGGAACTGTCTGTCGCTCACCTGGGCCCCGCCCACCGCTCTCAGCAAACAAGGTTGGTCAAAGAACTACAAACATAATGGAGAACAGAAAAACAATAATTTTCTCACGCAGTTCAAACTCAAGATAACGTGTGATATGTTTATTAGACATTAAAAAAGGAGCTTAAGAAATCAAAGTTCTCTTAACAGGGTTTTGTTTTACAACGCTTATGAACCAAGACAAATGTTTAAGTGCTTTTACCTTAGTCAAGGTACTTCTCTCAATCTTCCCTCTAATTTGGTGCTGAAATATTACATTCGTATGCGTGGTATTAACCCCTGTTACGCCTCATTTTGCAATGTGTAACGCACAGAGGAGGAATGGTCGGGTAAAGTGGTTCTGCCCCTGATCCGCCGTCTGAGGTAGTGACAGAAGCATTATAGGGGGAGACGGTGGCAACGTGTAACATCGGAGCCGGCATGGTCGAACAGCAGTGTGTGTGTGCATGCCTGACTGTGTGTGTATGTGAAGCTCCTGCTGTGTGTTTACACGCTGTGCCTTTCCCGCTTCTGCAACGCCTTAACGTCATTTGAAATCTACCGGGACACCAATATCACACTGATGCAGATGCAGTGTTTAAGTACTTGGTTGGGGAATCACAATCTGTAAACGGCTGTTGGTACACAAACTTACCACACTTTCTAAATGTGACCTTTTAAACATGCAACTTGTGTCGTACTCACTTGAGTTTATCACTTCCCTCTGATTGTTTCAGGCTTAGTGTAGGTTGGACTTGTGTCTTCTGCCTCTTTATTCAGCTGTTTTAATCATCCTTCAGGTCTGTTTGTTTTAGAGGTAGAGATCTCTGCCGTGCTGTTGCTCCTGCATCGATCTGTAAACACTGATTGTTACGTTCCCCGAGAGGTCTTGAAGAGGAGGGGAGTGACAATCAAAACTGAAAATGATGAATGAAGAAAAAAGACGGGGAATTAAGAAAAGCTAACAAATGATTTATTAACAACTTAAAGTGGATAAACAAGCTTCTATCAAAAACAACTCAAGAGAAGCCAAACACTGACTCAATTTAAACACCACAACAAAACTCCGATTAACAGGTGAAACTATGGCACCGCGTCAGACAAGTCGCTTCCACACGATCACTGCATGACCCACTGGCGACTGCTCTCACCTCTCCTGCTTTTTATGCTGAGGACGTTTGATTAATAGTTGGTGTCAGCTGAGCTCAATCACCAGCTGCAGAAGGGACTCGAGAGAGCACCAACCTGCAGAGCAACAGGAGAGAGATGAACACAAAGCACACACACACACAGCACTACGTCACGTAACACTGCAGAAAAAACAAAACAACTACCAATACTGCAGAGTTATTTGATGAACAAAATGCAAGTTGACTCGTGATCTTTGGAATTCATTTTCCTAATCATTGACTGATTGCTGTTTTCTGATGCTAGAGAAGATCGTTTGTTCCACTTGTCGCATGTTATTCTCTTCTTCTGTGCGTCCTCCAGGGTCCAGCAGTGCGGACGCCTGGTAGCAGTAAACCCCCCAACCCACGACTGCAGGGCTGTAACAAGGAGAATGAGGTCCGGTTGAAGGGGACCCCTCTGAGTGGTGGGTTGCTGAACTCTGCTAGTCCACAGCCTAACGTCAGCATAACCTCTGTTGCCAGCACATATTCTGAATTTGTGGTAATTTAAAATTTTGTCTCTAATTTATTCTCTCTGCATGGTTTTCCTAATTCATGTGCAGTTCGACTCTTAAAATGATTGTTTAATTATCAGACAATGATAACGTATGTTAATGGTGTACATTTATATTATAGAGGGACTTGGTCAACACTGAATCTGTTCAGTCAAGGTGTGTTTGGAATCCTTAAAGCTAAGTGTAAATGCCACTAATCCCACGATGACTTGCAGTTATTGCATGCCTCTAATCAAAGGGGGAAATTACCCTTAAAGACAAGATGTTTAAACTTGAACATGCAGTCAGAGGGAAATCTGCACTTTATAAGGCCCCGTGTCCACCTAGCGTTTATTTTCTGAGCACCATCGTCTTTTCTTCAATGAGCTGAGAGCGTTCGCAGCAGCGGGCGGCCGCCTGGAGAAAAAGTGCAGCGCCCAGCATCTTTTTCCATGTTCCCCACCTTTATGTGCGGCTGCTCCGAGCGCTCAAGTTGCAAATCTTTCACATTTTCAGAAAGGCTCTGTTGACGTCACCGGCACTCTTCCAAATGTATGATATTCCCCGTAGTTTTGCCACCTACGGATCGTGTCTTGTACCCACATCCTCTTAGCTCCGTGTCTGATTGGGAAACAAACGATCTCAAATACAGTAAAAAGAAACAGAGGAGTGTTGTTCATACAGTGTCGTTGTCATAGAGACAAGACGGACGTGCAGCGCTTTTCTGTCCGGAAAAAAACGCTAGGTGGACAGGGCGACTTCAGAAGCATTCTGGTTAATGTAGGAATCATTTCAGCCATGTTTCTTCAGTTCTGTTGTTTCAGTCAGTTATCGCTTATTTTTGCAATTTTACTGCCAACATATTTCCAAGCAAACCAAATCTAATCCAGTGTCTACTCCTCCACTGCTGAGGGACTTGGCACAGAATCATCAATGTAATGCATCAAAAGGACTTGATTCACAAACCATCATTTAAAAACATCATAATCAGGTCAACAGAGATGTTGAACACAAAATCTCTCTAATTTAAATGCTCTACATTTTAAAGTTTAAAGTGCAGCTCCATTCAGTGGATGTAAAACAAAAATGTGGACCTTTTCAAGAAAAATGTGCAAACCAAAACTGAGTAGCACTTCACATCAGGATAGTTTCTACAGTTTGACCCATAAAAATGAATATTTCCTCTCTTTATTTCACCGTTTAAACATTTTGAGTCGGCCTTTTCTCTCTAATGACACTAACAGCTTTCAGAGTGGCTCATTTCACAGGAATGAAAAGTGATGAGTGCCTGTTTGTGTGCTTCTTTGAGTCGCCTGCTCATGTTTTCAAACGTACACGAGAAGAATCGACTTTAATGTCTGCTCTTTTTGGTTCTATAGCGAGACCTGTCCAAAGCCTCCAACGCCAAGATCCAGCACAACGTCCTGAACTCCACCAGCACCAACCTTTGACCTCCCCACTCACATCGTCGCCCTTTCAATAAGGTTCTGATCTCTCCAGTGTGGATCTCTGCTACCTGCTTTTAAATGTAAATGAAGGTGATAATATATTAAGTGTTAAGTCAGTGATGAACACTTTGAACAGCTGGTTTCAGGTGCTGAGCGTGTTGTCATTGGAATAAATAAATCATCGCGCTGTCCATCACTGTGTGTATGAGGATAACATGTTTGTGACTAACACTACTTTGGCTCTCTGTATGTATAAAGAGGCAGTAAATGTCTGCATCTATTAGTGCACATTTAAATGAAAGAAAGTTAAGAATCTTCTCTTTCTGAAGTTATGCAATCTGGGGTTACAGGCCAAATGTATTATGAATACTACTTATGCACTTTTTTATTTAGAACATATTTTGCAGTGCACACTCACTGTCTTCCAAATCTGTTTTTATATTTGTATGTATGCTGTAAATATTTCTGTCTCCACTCCTTCTCTTCATAGGACTGTTTGACAATAAGCTAGTTGTTGAAACAGACAGTTAACATGTCATTTATAGGTGCTGCGCTATAGTCTGAATATAGTTCAATCATATAGATTCAATACACTATTGTGGCTGATTTAAAAAAAGCTTGTCAACATGTATTAAATGTTTTTTCACTTGACAATAAACGACTGATATGTGTTTTATTGGATCCTCAATTTAAAACATCCACGTTTATTAGTTTTTACACATCAGATAGGAACATGATATATGATAACTTTCGATTTCTTTCATCAGCATTAAGAAGAAATTCAATCTGTCAAGTTTGCAAAGTGTAATGTGGGGGAATCTGATTCGTCTGTTAAAAAAAAAAAAAAGAGATGCAACCGGCTATCATGCGTCTCCTTTTGGTGATTTATCTGTTCTTTATCAATTTAAAGCACACAAATAAATGGAGGCTTTTATTGTTTGATCTCAAATCCTTGTGGAGATTGTTGACTTCTTTTTACACCTTTTATTTAGCATGAGCTTTAGCCAAGAGACATTTTGTCAATAAAATCTCAGATAACATGGATTACCAAAAATTCCTTTTCAGCGTCTTCGTCTGTCTGACCTCGGTGTCAGCAGATTCCTGTGATTGGAAGACTTAAAGAGTGATAGGGCCAGCTTGAGTAAGGCAGCTAATCTCTTAACACCAAAGATAAACACAAAGATTCAGTGAGGATGTGTGAAGCAATATTTCAAAAGAACAAAATAGTTGATTTCAAATGTAGTGATCCGGTAAGGGAAGATAGATTAAAGCTTCAGGTGGATTTCAGGCAGGCGTAATGTACACAGGGCAGGCGGATGTCAATTTATACCATTTGGGTAAATTATTAACAAAGTTTGATTAATTGAATCAGTGTTGATTAACATCTGGTGACGTTATCTGTCTCTGCAGGCTTTGAATTTGTGATAAGAAGTTCAGATGTCTCCCTGCTTTGATTAATCTGTGTTTCTGTCAGTCCATGATGTTTTTTTACACCACCAAACTTGTTCTTCAATCGTCCTTCTGAGGTGTCAGGTCTGCTAGTTAGACATGTGCTGGAGTTCACCTTTATGTCTTATTTGTGGTTTATTTGTAAAAAACAAACAAAAAAACTTTAAATACAAAACAGCATAGATTGAAGAACCAGTTAAATTAACAATAAGGTAATAAGGTGTGAATTACCCCAAAATAATCAAACAAAATATCAACCAAAAAAAAGAAAGACAATAAAAGGTGTTTTATTTGCTGTTGTATCGAGTTTGTGGAGTCACAGATTTTACTCTGAAGGATTCCGTAACGGAAGTCCTGTTATTAACTGACCAGACTTCCGGGCTCCGGGGGGAGGGACGCGATACATCTTTAGAGGAACACATGTGAACATGTCAGACTTCACAGTTCACTCACACCTTTCTCAATAACAGTGTGTGGTTATGCGCTGCCGGCCGACTTTTAAATCTCAGATTTCGAAGTTTTTCAAAACAAAAGGATCAGCCATGTCCGGAGCGTTAGCACGGCTGCTCTTCTACCCGACCTTAGCCTACAATGTTGTCATGGAGAAGGTGTCCCTGAGACGGTGGTTTGACCGAGTGGACGACACCGTGATCCTGGGAGCGCTGCCGTTCAGATCCATGACAAAACAGGTCAGACTGCTTTAACAGGAAAGCCTCTTTCACCTGCAAACACTGAACACAACCTTCTTCTTCTTCTTCTTCTTCTTCTTCTTCTTCTTCTTCTTCTTCTTCTTCTTCTTCTTCTTCTTCTTCTTCTTCTTCTTCTTCTTCTTCTTCTTCTTCTTCTTCTTCTTCTTCTTCTTCTTCTTCTTCTTCTTCTATGTGCACCAAAGGTCATTTAATATTATTTATACCAACATGGTTTTAGACTATGATCAACAATGGCACGAAATGGAATTATTAAGCTCGGTCACTATGGCAACATAATCAGAATCAGCTTTATTGGCCAAGTTTGTTTACAACTACACACAAGGCTCAGTACTGAGACACACATACACATTTAGATTTTGCAGGCCCATAGGAACAATAATTATTGAGAACCTACTCCAGAAAAAAGTTCAAATCAAAAGGACTAGATAGAAAAAGAAAAGTAATGAGAATGTGAATCGTAATAGAAATAAAATGTACAATAATAATAATTCAAGGACAACAAGAGAAGCAATTATTCACAATTGAATACATATACGAGTCCCCCACACAGGACTGCCTCACTGGACTGTGCGATATGATAAATACATAACACTGTGCTATATAGTTGATATCTATTTTATACATAGTTTTATTTTTATTCCTATTTATGTTTGCACCTTTTATTTTTATGTAAATACATGCTGCTGTTTTTTATGCTGCACTATGACGAGTGTGGTTGTGATCTGCCCTGTGAGGTACAATCTGAATGACAATAAACAAAGTCTAAGAGTCATCAATCAGTATTTAGTTCATAGATAAAAAAGGTGGACAGAAACAGAAAAGAAACCAAATAGAATAAACACCATGATAATAATAAAGCAGGGATAGAGCAGCTATTCTCTCTCTCCTTTTCGTGACTGTTTGTCTTCTCTTGTTTGTTTAACAGCTTACATGTTACAGTGTGTTTGAGGTAGATCATATGATGACGTCACCGCCTGCAGCCTCGCTGTTTCTACGAGCTCGTCTGTTAAAGTGTCGTCGACTCGTCAAACTGATTTCTCCCTCTTCTCTTGTTCCAGCTGGTAGACGCAGAAAATGTTCGAGGCGTCATCACCATGAACGAGATGTATGAAACCAAATATTTCTGCAACTCGGCCGAGGTGAGTTAACGTCGCTGGTGTTTCCTGTAACGTGTTGAAGACTCAGTCAGGTGGACATCTTGTGTTTATTATAGGAAAGTAAACATGACCCAGAAATATTCAGCAGCTACCCACGACTGTGGTATGAAAAGTGCATCCATTCTAACATGGCTCAGGTGTTCATTTTACACATATTTACATGTTCAGTCAGTTTGACTTGTTGTTTCTGTCCTGTGTTTATGTCGAATGTTCTGCAGAATATTAGTGATCTGTTTAGAGTAGACATCAGTTCTTCTTTAAGTGCAACATTTCTCTGGTTTCAGCTTCTATATTGGGAACATTTTCTGCTCTTCCTTTTTTTTAAAACACAAGTTAACTGGAGATCGTGGTTTATTGACTTTTAGACTAAAAAAGCAATTTAAAGATTAGGGCCCGACTTCAATTCAAATAAAAACCAGTCATTCAGTGAGATTCTTGCTGAAATGAAAGTGATGTGTAAAAAATCCTTAAAATGTAAGTTTGCACACGCCTGCAACCATGTAGGTTACAGACGCACACACACAGGGCTAAAGTCTATACATTGAGCCTACCTGTGTTCTGCTTTAAGCGTTTCTGACAATAAATTACGTATGCCAGGGTTTCGATAGGCATGTTAGTGCGTGAGCCAGACTGCGCAACTTTAGAGGTTTTAACCGCCTCCGGGGACAGCGGGGGTCCCCAGTTTCTAGCACCATTATTTTCGGGTTCTCGGGCAGAGAAGTTTGGGAACCCCTGACTTACTACATTATAGAGCTGTGTATACAGAAACCAAGCAGCCATGGTAAACACAACACCACACAAAGGGCTGCTGAGAACCAAAAACTCAACTTTTCTGCACCACATGCGGATTGCTAACAATGTAAACAGAACCGAGTTTCTCCTCTACCTTTAACGTGTTCCAGTCATTTATAAATGTCCAGTTAATTTGATGTGTTTGATGCCGCCTTCAGGAGTGGCAGGCTGCAGGTGTGGAGCAGCTGAGGTTGAGCACAGTTGATCTCACCGGCGTTCCCAGTCTGGAGAATCTGCAGCGAGGAGTGGAGTTCGCCCTGCAGCACCGAGAGCAGGGGAGCAGCGTGTACGTCCACTGCAAGGCCGGACGCTCCCGCAGCGCTACACTGGCTGCTGCGTACCTCATCCGGGTCAGTATTTCACAACAGGAGGTTCAGCCTGAATTTATTTACAGCGTAGGATATGTTGGACCAACAATGGTTACAATAAAACTGGTGTTATCATCCAGGAGATTCATTTTTTATTCCATGATACTTATTCAATGAAACCAGTTGTGACATAATGTGTTTTTTTTTACCTGACAGTTACACTGCTGGACTCCTGAGGAGGCCTGTCAGAAGCTGGCGTCTGTTCGGCCGCACGTCTTGGTGCGCTCAGCTCAGTTGGAGATGCTGAGGAGATACTACCAGCAGGTGTGCGGAGAGTCCAGCTGAGAGAGCAGAGCAGAGGGTCAGACCTCATTATGCTCTTATGGCAGCTGGCAAAGTGGACTCAAAGCCTTTTTTAATTGACACAAATCCTCCACGTTACTGTTGTTCAGCCACTGATAACGAAATGCCAAAACTTGTTGTTGTTTCCTCCAACATTATGTAATCTAATTCTCATGAGCTTTACTGGAGAATGGCTGACATTGATTCAAATCATATCACGCCCCGTGTCCACCTAGCGTATTTTTTCTGAGCGACAGCGTCTTTTTTCAATTGTTCTCAATGAGGAGCGAGCGTTCGCAGGCGGCTGCCCAGAGGAAAGGGCGCAATGCCCAGCGTCTTTTTCCAACCAGTCCGCATTTTTTTTACTTTTCAGAAATGCGCTGTTGACTTCTACAGCGCTCTTTTCAAAATATAAAGTATTCCCTGTATTTTTGACTCCTACGAATCGTGCCTTGTACCCACCTCCTCTTTGCTCCGTGTCTGATCGGGAAAAATGATCTCAGATATAAAACATACGGGAAAAAGTAACGGAGCCCGGTCGGTGTGAATGTTGTCATGGAGACAGGACGGACGTGCAGCTCTTTTCTTCTCAGCGCCCAATCGCTTCATGCTAGCGCACAGCCAACGGTTTAAACGCTGGGTGGACGCGGGGCCTCAGCTAGCAAAAAAAAGTCATTTTCTACCAGTAATGTTCTAACAGATTTGTTTCAATCTCTCATCATTCAAAGATCAACTTCTCTCCTTTAATTACCCGACATCAGATTTCCTGCTTGTTGCTGGAACTCATTTCTTCTAAGTCTTTAATTCTTAAAGCTCAAATTATGTTCAAGAATGTTTCAAGTTAACACTCTGAGTGTTTGGTTAGCCAACAGGTCGCTCGGTTTCAGACTCAAATCCTTTGCAATGCCGACTGTGATGAAAACATGAATCAAAAGAAACACTGCAGTCAGTAGAAGTGTTAGACTTCAGTGGCTCAGGACGACGATACTTCAGTTCATATTTCTGCTATGAAGCAGTTACTGTTTATAATTTGATTTGAAATAAAATATTTGTGAAATCAATCCAGTCTAATGGCCTCCCTTATTGTCGAGCATGTTCAGGAAACCTTCATAGTCAGACTGTTTGTTCATATTTCAGATGCAGATGTTTAAATATTTACTGTGTGATAGTTCTCTCATGTCACACATGTTGACTGAGTCCTTAACCTCAAAGCCCTCTCTCTCTCTCTCCCCTACTTCTTTCTTTCTTTCTTTCTTTCTTTTGTTTGTTTGTTTTCATTTATTAAGATCCCCATTAGCTTCTGTGTTCACCAGTAGCTACTCTTCTGGGGTCTCCATATCTTCATTGACAAGATTTCTTTTAAATGACATGAAACACATCCCTGACATTCACACTGACAATACAACAAAACACATGACATAACCAATGTAACACACCATAAACAACACAAACTCAACAAACTGTCTGATACATACAGCAGCTCAGCATTAATATATTCTCCACTTCAATAGTTAAGAAAAGAAACTATCCTAAAAGAAAGACAGTTTACTGTAAAGTATTTCTGGAGTTTTGGTTGTAACTCACTAATCTACTTTTCACACTTTTTTCTTTCTTCACCTTAAACTTTTATTTAAAGGGAAAATAAACAAAAAATAATCTTCCATGAAATAATCAGATCAAAAACAAGAACCTGAGATTGGAAGCTTCTTATTTGGATTACAAGCTCCCTGTGGACGTTTGGCTATAAACACTAAGAGCAGTGCATCAGGGACTTGAACATGGCAAGCATTTACAAATAGTGCAGCTGTATGTACAACTCTTCTGCTAAAAAAGTCTTATTAGATCCTCGTGTGGCTCTGCTGCTGTTACCTGGCCCAGGAAGCTCTTTCCGACAGCTTCATACAAGAACTGATGAAGGAACAATCAGCATAAAAACAAGTAATTACCTTCAGAACTAAGTAAAAGCTTAGCCTTAATATCAAACAAAGGATTTGTACTAAGTACCTTTGACAATACTGCATAAACTAGACTCCTGCTCCCCCTCCTGTCCACCAGGGGGCGACAGACCGCAAACAGTCACATTTCCGTCCGAAGCAAATAGTGAGCAGAACAAACATGGCGGCGTCGTTGATGCGGTTTGTCCGCGGAGGACTTGGAAGGAGTTACAACAGTAAGAAGACCTCAATCTCGTTTTAGTTTGCATATAGTGTGTCTTGCAGTGTGCTGTCTTAATCTGTGCGCATCTGCGTACCCGTGAAATCCACACTGATTAGTTTTTAACAGTCAAATGTCTCGTGTTTGACCTTCGAGCTAGCTAATGCTAATGTTAGCTTTCTTCTGCACCGGGTTGAATAACGAGCTTATATAGGACCAGGTGTCAGCTAGTGTCATTTCCTCCGCTGCTGCTCTGGAGATTCAGGTGTGTAAGGTGTGTTTTTACTCCTGTTTAAATCCTTCCTCTTGTTTTGTTCAGTTGCGAGGAGTTCCTGTCTCCTCCAGCAGCAGAGCAGGCTGCAGAGCTCCACCACAGAGACCAGTCGTGAGTACACTTCACCCTGTGCTGCTGAGACTGCACATACATGCTTACTGTTGATCATCCGTAAAACAGCATGACTTGTCAACATGTGTCTCTGTCAGCCCACATAACATCCAGTTTGTGCCCCTCATGTATCAACTAAACAGGAGGAAACTACTCAGAAACTAAGAGTTACAAAGGCCCTAATCTCTCTGTGTCTATGTAATTTGCAATCTGCATGCAGTTGCCGTTTAGGTCCTTAAATTCATGGTTTTACTTAATATTTCTAGTAATAGAAAGGGGCTGGGCCTTAGAACCTTTATTTGAAGTTTCATGGTAGATAAATAGATAGCAGTGTTTCCTCATGATGTATCAGTTAGGGGGGGTGGCCTGGTCCCTGGCGAGGGGTTGAATGGATGTGAATGTGAGTTCTGTCTGATTAGAGCTGTTGTAGCTGAATTGTCCTCTTTTCTTTATGCAGCCACCGTCAGGCCCAAGGATGCCGTCACTCACAACCAGCTGGCAGCGTTTGGGGAGTATGTTTCCGAAATGATGCCCAAATACATCCAGCAGGTCCAGGTCAGTTCTTCTGCTGCTTCATGCTTTAGTGATCAAATACTAGAGTGGTTTTTACGTATGCACCCCTGAAATCCTCCTGATCTGGTTGTTTACATATGCACCTCACAGTCGTCATGTCGGAGAGGAGGGGTGAACAACAACGCTATTGTTACAATATTTGTCTTTATATTAATGTTATGTGTAGTTCGACAGAATCAACAAAAGAGCAGAGAAGAACATATTGGAGAACAGGAAATATAATGCAGCCGTTTAATTACGTGCACAGAGATCACATTGGTCGTTTGCAGACAGTCTGCTGTTGTGCACTGATCGCAGGGAATAAACGTCACTCCCTCCCACTCTCTTGAGGGAATTCTTCTGATTTTTTTACGTTGTTTATTTCTTTTAGAGATAGGACAGTGGATAGTGTCATAAATCGAGCAGAGAGAGTTGGGAATCATGGATTGGGATAGGAGCCCCAGCCTGCTTTGAGGGCTATAGCCTCAGTACATAGGGCGCACGACCAACCACTAGGCTACTGGCGCCCCCAAAAAACTCTCCAGATTTTATCCTGCTGTGTTCTCACATCAGCTCACTCACACTTCATGCAGAATAAATACTTGGGGGCTGGCAGACCACTTGATTGAAACGCATATACTCATTTGGATGTGTAGGTGACCTGTTATAATGAGCTGGAGGTGATGATCCATCCTGATGGAGTTATCCCAGTGCTGACTTTCCTGAGGGACCACACCAACGCCCAGTTCAGGAATATGATCGACCTGACGGCTGTCGACATCCCGACACGGCAGAACCGCTTCGAGGTAGCTGTCGCACCACGGACACACAGACACTCACCTAGAAACAGAGACGGATTCCACTTTGATTCATTCTCATTCAACTCCTGATTCCATCGTGTGTCACATTTTTACCCACAAAGTAAAGTATGGTTTTAACCGTCCCCCAGCACTAGACTGTGTATAAAGGATCTTTGTAAATTATTTGAATGATCAAAAATGTTCAGAGGAAATAGTTCTGTGATGCAAGTGTTGAAATACAATTAATTTTTGATGCTATGTGCATGGACTGTTGCTCTCTTTGGTGAGATTAAAACAGTTAAACTATGTTGATTTGTAATTATAGTGAGTGCTCACTGCATCCTGATCATTCTTTAACACGTCTATCTCTTGTTGAAGCAGCGCTGGTACCATCAGAAGCTTGAATTTCATCTCTAAACGTCTTTTTTTCTGCAAACATTGAAATATTTCTGCACTGTGGTTGGTATTCTAAGATGCGTGTTATGCATTTAAGTTGTCTGAATGTTGTTGTGGTGATCATGTGTCTTTGTTGCTTCACAGATTGTGTACCACCTGCTGTCGCTGCGCTACAACTCCCGTATCCGTATTAAGACGTACACGGATGAGTTAACACCTGTGGACTCTGCTGTGCCGGTCCACATGGCTGCAAACTGGTACGAGAGGGAGGTGAGTCAGAACCTGCAGGCCCAGTCTGAAGAGTCACTACTCTGTTTTATTGTATTACCATGTCAGTCTTTCTCAGTGGGGATTTAAAACAAGGAAAAACCTGGATTTAAATGACCAATGGGTTTAAAAAGTTTTGGATTTGTTTCAGTAGATTGTTTCATCCTGCAGCCATGAAACAGACTTTGATGGCTGCAAAATAATGTTCATGTTGTTTTTTTTCTCTGAAATGCTGTGATTCTTTTTACTGTCTGATGATCCTTACAGAGAGACACCGTCTTTCCATATTGATTATACGGATTAATATCACCTGCAGGATGATCAATGCACCTTTTAAATTTGTCGTAAAAAATAACAGAATTCGTCCTTAGCGATAACAGTCCAACAGACAAGCTGGAGTATCTGTGTGTGATTTTGGCGTTTCTGTGTGTTTTGACAGGTGTGGGACATGTTTGGTGTGTTCTTCGCCAACCACCCCGACCTGAGGCGTATTCTGACCGACTACGGCTTCGAGGGTCATCCCTTCAGGAAGGACTTTCCTCTCTCGGGATACGTGGAGGTGAGCTCTGACAACAACACGTAGTCTGTTTTATCCGGCCTCATCAGTGAATTAATCATTTGTTTTCTTCCAAAAATAAATGCAGTAGTATTGGCAGGATGTCAGTAAGACTGGCAGGATGGAAGCAGTGCCCAGACGTTTAGTCTCAACCTCTGCTGGATCCTGTGTTTGTTTTTTTATTCATTTATTTATAGAGCTCTTGGTAATGAATTCAGGTCTCCCACTGGCCCTGAACACATCCTCTATAGTTCCTGCCAAGAAAGAATAATTTATCTTCATCGTACTTTCAAAAAGTGCATATATTTCATTGAAGGAATAAATAATTAAATTAGCCTCTTAGATCTGTTTTTTAAAAATGTAACATTTGGTCAGGATCTCACTAAAGAAAAGCTCCTTGTGGATTGTTCTTCTTTGGCATGCATCAGTGATAACCTCAAAAACCCTCAAACTGCTTGGAAGAAATGTAAACATTGATTCTTCTTGAGAACTGAAGCGTGTCTCCCTCCTCAGGTGCGCTATGATGACGAGGTGAAGCGTGTGGTGGCCGAGCCTGTGGAGCTGTCGCAGGAGTTCAGGAAGTTTGACCTGAACACGCCCTGGGAGGTTTTCCCGGCGTACAGGGAGCCCAAAGACGCCCCGCCCAAACTGGAGGCTGGAGAGGCTCCTGAGAAGAAATGATGTCCCTCATGTTTCATCCCCACGTTCTGTCTGTTTGAGTCATTTTGGGAGACCCAGCCCCCCAACTGAACAAAGCCACCTGAATATTTATGTAAATAAAGATACGAATAAAACAATCCTGAAAAGAGTTTTTTTGTGGTGCTGTGGTTTTTAAGAGGCTGAAAGTCTTCCAATTTAAGTATTGTGTGTGGACACCTGAACATAACCCCCCTATATGTGACCCCACATTTCATCCCTCACCTGTATAAATACATCTGCTGCTATTTCAGCGTCCACTCTTCTGGTTTCAGCCTTTCAGCATGTTTTGGCTCCTGGTTGCCTGGATTTCCTCCTGCTTAGGACCAGTAGTCATGGTTTATTAAAAAAAAAATTGGGGGCCCCTTTGCCTTTGTTAGAAAGGACAGCTGAAGAGAGACAGGAAAAGTTGTGAGGAGAGAGTGGGGGACGACATGCAGCAAAGGGCAGAGGCAGCATTCAGACCCACAGCTGCTGTGATGAGGAGTACAGCCTCCGTACAAAGTGCGTCTGTTGGCTCTCCGTCATCGTTTATTTTGAGGAGAAGATTTTCTATACTTCAGGCTCAGAAAGCTTAATGACAAAGACAAGGGGGTGTTCACAATGTTTGGCCGTATATTTCATCGACTGAATCATTTGAACTTTTACTGAATTATGAATCACCATTTCAATAATTACTAAGAGTTGTTAAGACTCATGAAAACACTTTAAAACTTTCTCTGTTAACGCACATTTGTGACACATCGTTGGATAATAGTATAATGTTACTGAAACAGCTGAAGCTTCTGAGGCATGGTGAGTCAGACGGATTACATTATTAGATAGGCACCAAATATGATGATAATGGGTGTGAGCTTGAAGGATGGAAATGGCTTTTTCTTTATTTCAGTTGGACTTAAAAAACTAAAGTAGCAGCCATCCTCTTTATTACCTTCTGATATTTTTGACAACAAAAACAAACTGAGCAGCAGTGGGTCAGTGGGAGAGCCGGTCGTCTCTCAAGTAGAAAGTCAGGATTTCGATCCAGCAGGCAAATCTCCGATGTAGTCGTGGGTGAAAAAGTCGATACAGCACAGTATCACATTGTTTTGTGTGGCGATATATCGATTCATGGCAGCCAAGTGTCGATATTTTTATCGATATTGATCATTGATACTCAAGTATCTTGATAATACCGTATTGTGGGGCCTCTGGTGATTCCCATCCCTCGTCCGATGTGTCTTTAGGCAAGACACTTAAACCCAAGTTGCTCCTGCTGCTTCGTCAGCAGTTCGTAAATGTGTATGAATGGATTATTTGATACTGATGGTGACTTTACAAAGCAGCCTTTATCATCAGTGTGTGAATGTGTAGGTGTGAGGCGTAAAATAAGAACTATACAAGCTCAAGTCCTTTTACCATTTACATTTTAAAAGAAGTGGAAATCAGTGAAGTCTTCATGTATGATATCTGAACTGGTGCAGTTTCAGCAAGGCCCCATTATCACAGTGAAAACCTGGTTTAGAAAATATCTGTAAAGTTTCCTTTCAATCAATAAGAGGGTTCATTCTTAAAATGTTCTTACCTTTGTTGTGAAGTAGTGATTGTTTTCTCTCCACACAGATCTACCCATACTGACGTCCTCCAGCAGATGGCACTGCAGCACACGATAAAAACTCAGAAACGCGCAGCAGTCATTTCTCTATACCTGCTGAACGCTGGGATCTTTATTTCTGTCTTTATCTCACATCAATGATCGGACAAAAGCTCGGTCTTTACTTTTCTGTTTTTTATTCAGTCAAACATGTTCATTGAAGCATTCAGTTTACACCAAAGAAATACTCAAAACATTTCAAAGAGTCAACATGAGCCGGACTACTGGAAACAATATGTGGGTCAACATGTTGTTTAGTTTTTTCTTTTACTTATTTTTCCATCATTTGGTGTTGGTGGTGTTTTTTTGCTTTCTTTGGCTTGTGTGCAAAGCCCAAGGAGCAACAACCAGGGGCATGTCCAGACTTTTCTGGGGTGGCCATTGACTCATGCAGGGGGTGGCATTGAGTTAGCGTGCACACACAAATGAACATCATATATTTAGCCTCATGTCTGCTAAATCAATTTGTCGGTACCAAAATGTTGCCAATATAAGTGGTTTTGCAAGTTTGAAACAAGGCCCAAATAGTTGATTGTAACACAAGTCCCCCCTCCGACAAGGCAAAAGATCCAATCATAGTTCAGGAGTTTGGGGTGGCCCATGCGACCAACCTTCTGGACACGCCCCTGGCGATCAACCAGGAATTATTTAATATTTAACATTTGACCCGCGTCTGCTCGACATAGTTTCTAATACAGAATGATCGATCCGTCATCAGTTTAATCAGAAATAAAGAAGCACAGACCAGAAACATCCAACATAATGTCAGGAACTGTACAGATAAATCTCTGGATGACAGTTAACAAGCTGAGCCCGAGAAGCTGCTCAGACATCTTCTTTTTTTTTATTCACTGTATTTTCAGTTACGTGCATGCATATCAAAAGTGCTTCTGTCACCATAGTGAATGAGCTCTGTGTTTTTATGACCAGGTTTCACCTTCACACTCCGATTATTCTAACTGGGTCAGCTCCGTCTGAAGGTGAAACTGAAGCTGAGCTCCCGTGAGGCTGGAATGGAGAAACCACTGAAGGGTTAGACTGTGACAGAATACATTATGATCTGAAATGATGCACACTCACAGTTTAATTTCATACTGTGAAAAGGGAATTATCTCATTGTCCAAAGTGTTGTCACGTTCGGAGAAGTCAGTGCAGCCGTAGAGGACAGGAAATTGTCGATTAGTAACAGTGTGAGGAGAGAGAGAGTCCTGCTGAGAGTGTGACTCCAGAGAGTAACTGTCTCTTATTAGTTTGTAGAGAAGGTGTGAGACCATTTCCCCGCTGACGATGAGATCACAGAGAGGTGACGGAGAAAAATTCAGCTTTTCAGGCTTCTCTTGAAAGTATTACATAGAACATTTTTATGTTTTTACAGATCATAGTAAATTCAGAAAGAGGACCCTTATGTTTTCCTTATTGTGCTTTGCTTTAGTTTAGTGGCTCTCAAGGTGCCAAACTGATGCACATCAGGCTGCAGACATGTACCTGATGAGATTTAAATATTCCATTACTGTCAATATTTTATACTGATCAGTTCACGGTGATGTTTGTGAAAGCTATGAACAGAAAGGTCATTATTCCCTTTGCTGGGCCAACGTCTTAAAAATAAATGAAAAACTTAAACATGTCCACATTTTCTGGGGAATCCCTGCAACCTCCTCAAGGACCCCTCAGGGTCAACGGACCCCGAGTTGAGAATGCTTCTGTCCTGCATCAGCTCTTAAGTGAATTAGTTTCAACACAAAAGTAGAGGATTGCCTTCCACAAGCTTTTTTTTTTTGCTACTTATGTTTAATGGAAGCTTCTTAGCATGACGCATGTGTGTTAAAAAAACAATCTGGTGGTTTACAAAGTCTGTGTCAGGACCTGCAGGAGTCCTTTCACCTTGAGACCCCCTGCCATAGTCGTCATGACTTCAGCATGAACATATCAAAGTATTTTCTCCTGCCAGATAAAGTTTTAAGAGAGGAGAACATGTCCACAAGTTCACAGGAAGTTTCTTTTTGAGAACGTTTGACACAATGGTTGAAAGAATGTCTTTTGTCATTTACATGATCAATCATCTTGTCACCCCTCAGCCATATCTTGTAACCTTGTAGGGGGTCTTCACCCCGACATTGGAAGCCTGTGACTTTTTTGGAGGACCACTTAACTTATCAAACTTATTACAAGTTATTTTGTGTTGTGCTTGTGTGATTCTGGTGACTATAAAACCAATATTCACTGTGTTTTAAGCCTCTGCTTTGGTCACCACCAACTCAGGGTTTGTATTTGCAGCGTGTTTGATGATAATGAGGCGACGCCTGCCAACTCGCTCAGGCAGACAACTTGAGTTGCACTGATTTCACAGTCAACATGCGTCATCATCCGCAATCCCCTGACAACGCATCCTCCCAATTAGCGGTCTATTTAAGCTGCAAGATTTACGGTCTCTCCCTCTGCTCTGTCATAACCAGCTCTGACCTGCACCAGTACTGAACTCTTTCTAAACCTCACCTCCACCCCAGCATCCACCTCTAGGCTCAGACTGGGGGGGGGGGGCTAAAGATATCATCCCATCACTCCACAAATTTCTGCATGTAAAATAAAACTGCGAGGACTGATGAGGGCGGAGCCTTGACGCCAAACACACAGCATGAGTCGTCTGACTGAACTGCATGTTTGATGTTGATGCATCTGTTTGAGCTTTCTGCAGCACATTTTTCATTTGTAGTCTAATTCAGTGAGTGTTTTTTTGGAGGATATTTAACATATTACAGCAGGAAAAAAGTTGATGAGAGTGAACAAAACCCCCAAAACATTGAGCTAAAAGACTCTATAACGCTCCACAGTGCTGCAGGAAACTGAAGAGTGAGGGGAGATCTCTTAGGAGTCATTCTGTCGTCACTTTCTCAACCTTTCACTCAAAACAGATTAGTGGAGCTTAAAACGTCCTTTTTCAATCCTTTCAGCACAAAACACAAAAACGGATTAGTTCAACATATTACAACCTGAATTCATGAAAGAGGAAACAGAGCTCTATTTCTGCTGAGTTCCTTTTTTGTAAAGTAAACAGCTCACTGGTGTGTTAAGACCACAGTTTATATCAGAATTTCACTATTCAAGAACTCTCATCCAGTTAACTCTGATAAAAAATAAATGTCAATGTTAAATCACTGTTAAGTATCACTTCACATGGTGCCGCTCCAGCACAGACGGGGCTTTCATAAAGTCGAGGTTCATCACAATTTGAACAGCGTCATCCTCCTCCGGGCGGCGTGAAATTAAACAGACATGCATATTACAGCGGGCCCGAGAGAAGCAGTTCAATTTCCCCCACAGTGGTCGCCATCTGAAGAAATGAATTAAACGCTGCTCAAATTAGAATCAAATTACGGTCCAGATCTCAGCAGGCCCACAGGCGGCATGTGGTCAACAGTCGGTACGGGATGGAAATGCAGTCTGCACTTTTTGAACAGAACTGTGTCGGTGTGTCCCGCTGTCCTCTTCTCCCGCTGTGGTCGAGAAAACGCAGTGAAGAGAAGACTCATTTTGACACAGAACACACTGTGCATATTGTTTTCACATGCCTCTAAAGACGTAAAGACAAATAAACTTCTTTTTTTTTTTACACACAAGCAGAAACATCGAGTCAGAGACAAGGATAACAAATGCACTTAAAGAAATATTTCACTTTTAAATCAAAGTTCTGTGATTACTCCCCCACCTTCGTGTCAGTCTTAACTCAGGAGAAGAAGAGCATGTGGGGTAATTACACGTTCTGATACCACACCTAAGGGGAAATCTGGGATTTCTTATTTTACATATTTTTCATCTTAATGACAGGATCGCTCCGAGAGATTGCTCCAGCTGGTCGCCTTTAAAAAGATGCAGTAATGGCAGCAGTGTAATCCTTTGACTCTGTTACGTACAGCCCTGTTCTCTCTCTTGTTTCTCCCTCTACCTGCTGCACACAATCTGTGCTCAGCGAGGAGGAGGGGTATTTAGAGGAGCCAGGATGGAGAGACGGGGTCACTTACCCACACACTGGGTTTATTTCCAGTTGTCCTATTTTCATTTTTTCTTGTTTTCTAGGTTATTTTTTCTTAGCTAGTTTTTACGAGAAGGTGCTGAGAGCGATGGCCCATTACAAGGTTGGCTCGGAGCCTTCCCATCATTTGTGGTTTTTGTCTCCAGTCCCTTTTGCCCCAGCTGTATCTGGAGAGTTATTGGATTTAAAAGTAAGCCTCTGTGTTTACACCTGTACTTTTCAGATTCAATTCTTTTTATTGTGAGATATCCTTTCAAACAATTTGTGTAAGCCCAGATGTAAGAGCCCGAGGTTGGATAATCGAGCGAGGAAGCACTAGACCAGCTACTCCCGTGTCCTTGAAGGTCAAATCATAGATTTTTTTACACTGGATTTTGTCGCCGTTGAAGATGGCAGTAAGGCTAGTAGTTGTTTTGTTCTACATGTATATTGCTGTAAGGATTATTTCCTGTATTGTTGGCGGACATTAACAAAAGCTAAGTGAGCCTAACAGTGGCAACATAAAGCATTTTAGGAGATGGACTTGAGCTTGTATAGCGCTTTTCTAGTCTTCTGACTACTCTACTACTTCTGACACGCTTTAACACCGCAGGTCACACCTACACATTCACACCAATTCACACTCCGATGGCAGAGGTTGCTATGTAAAGTGACCATCAGAAGTAACTAATCCTATTCATACACATTCATACACGGCAAACTAAGTGGTGGTAGCAATTCGGGGTTAAGTGTTTTACCCAAGGACACATCGGACATGTTGCTGAAGGAGCTGGGGCTCGAATCCCTATTCTCCTGTTGAGAGACGACCGACTCTACCAACTGAGCCACAGCCGCCGCAATCAGGCTAATGTGCTTTGAGGATTATTTTGTAGTCATAACACAACGTCTTGCAATCACCAGCTGAAGCAATCTAGTGGAGCAACTCCAAAACTTTTTGTACCACTTAGAAACTTTTCCCAAAATGTATCAAAACTGGGCCAAGACTGCTCCAATTTAACAATCCTGGCTTATACTGTTCAATGTAACAGCATTCACATTCTTCCTTCCACCAGAGGATGAAAAGATGTGTGGCAACTATAATCGTGGTGTTCTGAAAATGGGCAGAGAGGAGTCTTTGAGCTGTAAAATAAATGAAATAATTTCCAATGTTTCGGTGGTGGTCGTTCTCACTTAATTGAAAGTTACGCTGACACAGAGGAGAGCAGGTAATGACTGAATTTTCATTTCAGAGTTCACGTTACGGTCCTTCAGGGTCCACATTTAAGTGTGATGAAGTTATTTCCTGGGAAACCATTACCTGGAAAATGAAGAGATTTTCATTTAAGCTCTGCACTCAAGGTTCAAGGTCTCTGTGACTTTGCAAAGGAATTCGTTTGAAGAGGAAGCTTCACAGAAAACATTCATGATGAGTGTTTACACACAGTTCACAATCTGCCCAGCCACTTTTGTGGACTCCGAGACTTTTCCACTTTGCATGAATTCCTGTGACAATGTTCAGTCTTTATGATGTGTGCTGCAGCTAGGGTTTCTTTTCTGACTGGCTGCTGGTGGCCGTGTTGGTGGAGGTGGTGGTTGTGGGGAAGTCTGGGTAGACCAGGAAGCCGGTGAAGGTGATGTACTTGGCGTGGTTGCTGTAGGCCCCGAAGCCATCTCTCTGGTGCGAGTAGAGCCAGACTGTGTCTCCTGGTTTCAGCGACAGCATCAGGCTCTGACTCTGCAGAGCTTTCTCCCCCACGCTGTCGTCGTAGATCATCGCCTGCACCTCCAGATGGTTCTTCATCAGCTTCACAGACAGCGTCTTCTGCGGCAGCTTGCCCACGTTGAAGGAGAAGTAGTAGGCGCCAGGCACGCGGCAGGTGAACAAACCCTTAGTCACGTTAAAGTCCTCCCCAATGTTGACAAAGGCGGTGTCGAAGCTCACTGGCTGGTGCTGCGGCAGGCCCACCTGGTTGACTCCCACAATGCTTTGGGTGCGTCCAACAGAGAAAGCAGATCTCTGGTCATCCTCCTCATCATTATCCTCATCTTCCTCCTCCTCAGTATGTTGCACCCTCTCTTCCTGCGTGTCTCTTGTTACAGACATGTCATGCTCTGTGCCCTGGTTATCGTCTGACAGGGGGTTGTTCTCTTGCAGGGGCTGCTCGGAGTTGGAGGCAGGATGGTGCTGGTGGTGGTGTGTCTGGTAGCCGTAGGTATCAGGGTAGACGAGGTAGCCGTTAAAGGTGGTGTAGTGTCCTGTGTTGCTGTAGAGTGCGTAGCGAGGGTCACCATGGAGGCGGAGCCAGACGGTGTCGCCGAAGTCGAGCTGCAGCATCACGCTCTGACTCTGCACCTGAGGAGGGAAGCAGACTTTAGTAACCCACCTGATCCACACCAGGGTCGCTCTCACACCAAACATAACCCGATCGTCTTCGTCTCACAGGTCCTCATTCAGAGGAACATGTTGTGTAATCCGCTCTGTTCTGCTTTCATTCACCACAACGACACGAACACACACTCTGAGATAAGACCCGCATGGCTTTATACAGTGTGAGCTCTGACATGACAAAAGGCCTCAGTTAACATTTCCTTCGAGGGTAAAATCCATCCTGTAACAGCATTCTGTTATTGTTTAGATAAGAGGCTTATGGAAGTCTGTAGTTCAATATTTTGTTGATGTTGAATTGTTGTTCTAATTAGAGGCAACAGTTAGCTTAGCACAAGGACAGGAAGCAGGGGAAAAGCTACACTGACTGTCAAGGGTAATGTCTGTGTCTGAAATCTCTACTGACTTAATAGTGAACACACCATTTTTACTTTACACACACAATACTTGAAGGAAGAATCAAGGTCTCAACCTACCTTCCTCTCCTCTCCAGCGTTTTCCTCGTACACGATGGCCTGCACCTCGTTTCTGTTCTTCATCAGCATCACTGACAGGTCTTTGTGTGGAAACTTTCCCACCGTGAAGGAGAAGTAGTAGGCCCCGGGGATGCGACAGCGCAACATGCCAGCTTTGGGGTCAAAATCCCCACCTATGTTGACGTAAACAGCGTCGAAGGTCACAGTCATCTTGGGCCCGCCCTCCATGCTGTTAGTGCGAGCGACAGAGAAAGCTGACCGTAGCTCCACTTCATCCTGCAGACGGGCGAAACCCTGCACACCGCCCGTATGGCTCAGGCACAGCAGGCCAATCAGCACGCTCGCTGGGAGCAGCATTGTATCTGCAGAAACACAAAGAAAAGGGATATGAGCACATTGCTCTATTGAATAAACTAAAACATACTTATAAAGTCATTAAAGAATATAAGTTGTGCAAAAAATCTATCCAAATATAACTGCAATTGGTGGAGTCGCCCCCTGCTGGCCATTAAAAAAAAGCAGTCTTAAGTATCTCCAATATAGAGCTCTACAGTGACCACCAACTTTTCCCCACAGCTCTGGTTATGTAAGTCAGTTTCCTCATTCACATCCTCCATAATCCTTACACCAACAACTTTGATCCTGGAACCAAGATAACCAGCTACCCGAATACTCGTGACGATAAAACCTATGACTCAGCACATAAGAAAAGGTTGGGAAACAGAAAAAAGGCAAAGGTTCAAGACCGGCGAAAGAACTACGAATCCCACAATCCATTGTGATTCCAACAAGACCCAACAAACGATAGTTAAGCACGCTTCAAATGTTTGAAGGTAAAGCATTGAAGCCCTACTCCTAAACAGACATTAGCCACATAATGAAGATAACATGCATTTGCACATCACAAACATGAAATAGGCTCCAATCAATATGCATCAAATACAAACACCAAATCCCTGTGCCGCTATTCAAGCACATCGCCCTCTGCAGAGGAGGTATTAATGTGTCTTTTATTAGCAGAGACAAGCGCTCTTGTACTCTCATTGTCCTCCACTAATGAAGCAGCAGGAAGCAGACACACACACACACACACACACACACACACACACACACACACACACACACACAGGTAGAGCTGACAGCACCCTCACAGCATCCTCACACAGAAACAGATACCGTGTGCAGAGCTTCAGACCCAGAGGAGGTGCTCAGTGCAGTTTATCGGCCTACATGAGGAGAATATAAGGAGAGAAAATATATGACGCAGGAAGAGCAGCTCGAGCTTGCTCCTTTATCACCTCAATAATGAGGTTAAGAAGTGGGTCATGTAAAGCTGCTGCATTTTCTGTTTTTTTTCTACTTATACAAAAGGCCTCAGCAGTCCAGGTAGTCCAGGTATTCACGGGTAACCTCTCCTATGACTTTTCTGTAACACTTTACAATAAGGTACAGGAGTACCAGGAGGGAACCCACGTATGAACGGGGAGAACATGCAAACTCCACACAGAGGCTCCTGTCAGACGGGGTTTCGAACCAGGAACCTCCTCGCTGTGAGGCAACAGAGCTAACAACTACACCACTGTGCAGCCCATTCAGTGACATATTTCATTTATTCCCCAAACAGTCGCTCAACTCTCAACACTACTGAACTGTCTTAGCGTCATTAAAGCATGGATGGCAGACAATTGCTTACAACTAAACTCTGATCAAACAGAAGTCCTTATCTCCGCCCCTGAGGCCATGGTGCTCGGTGTTATGGAAAAAGTTGGTCCCCTATCTGTTTGTCAAGCCTGTTCTGCGCAATCACAGAAATAGGCGTTTCTTTTGGTCAGTCTCTGAAACTTGAGCACCATATTACTTGTCTGGGTCTCTCTTGTTTTTATTTGTATTTTGTGGATGTTTTGTTTTGTCGTTAGTTGTGCAGTGTACAGGTGGGCAGGATGGCCATCTGGTCCGATCAGCTGCTGCCGTCCAGTCGGATCATTTTCTAGCATGTTTAAAATGTTAACATACGAAAGCACACACTCACACAGTGAGAGCAGAAGCACTAGCCGATTCCATAACTCCAGGGCTTTTATCCTGATTGTGCCCGCACTGAATGACAGCGTGTTTGGTGTTTGGTTTTGAGTGGTGCGTATGAGACAGCTGAAATACACATCTGACTTTATCTGACTCTGTCTGTGGGAGTTTTCAAAGGAAACCTTATTGGTAATTGCCCCGTCCTGCTTTTATCCGTCCAGTGTTAGCTTTGGTCGTGTGTCCTACCTTTGTGACAGTGAGCCCCGCCCTTATCATGTCTGATTAGTCTCACCTGTCCCTCATTACCCCTGGTGTATACAATCTTAAGTCATTCCCTGTTGCTTTGTTTGTTTATTTTTTCATCTTGCTCCTCGTGGCCCTGCTCGAGTTTTCTGAAACTGTTGGTTTGATTTCTTTTGGATATCTCCAACATCTCATGGACTCTGTCACGATGGTAAGTCTTTTTTACCCCTTTTGTTTGTTTTAAAAATGTCACAGTCTGCACTTAAGTCTTCTGCATGTGTGAGACCAAACCAGAGGAACCTAAAAGAGTACATCTCCCTGTCTCCCTTTTCCCCCCTAAAGGTCTAAAGCATAAATGAGATTTTGTTAGATTCATGTTTGTTTGTTTCAGCCATAAAATATACATTTTTCATTTTGTTTATTAAGACAGTTTGAAAACATCCCTGGAAATCCCGCTTATGTTGTTTTGGAGCATTTTTGGCAAAGAGGACATCCATGTGTGTCAGACTCATCACTTTATTTACATAACTGGTATGAATCAGTGCTCGTCGTGCCGTGTTTCATTCTGACAGCCTCCTCTTCACTCTGCAGGAAGGATTTCATCATCACTGAAAGTAGAAATGTGTTTAGATTCTGAAGATATGAAATGTGCCGCTTTTGTTTTATGACTTCTCTCTGTTTTCAGTCTCAGTGCGTCACTGCCTCGGCCTTGAAGTTATTTACAGTTGAAACTGAATTCTCCTCTTGTATGTTTATACCAAATCGACCTCTTTAAATGGAAACTAATTATAGCGCTTAATTGTACTTAAGGCACTGAGGCAGGACGGATCGTTTTTGTCTGATTACTCGTCCCGCTGCAGCAGAGGGAGAAATCCATTCTGTGAGAGCAAACAGTGCTGCACTATTTACTCTGCAAATATTACAATTCAGCTTTAATGAGAGTGAATTCAGGTTTAAACTGTAGCCTAAAACAATAAGCGCCTCATTGACAGTGCATCAGTGAGGCTTGTTGGTGTAATGACAGCTTGCACGGTGAAATAATGTTTGTTTGTTTGTGTGATGGCAGCCGTTTTTTACAGACTGAACTCCTCAGAGAGTCGGTGTGACGCTTCAGGTTCAAACAGAAACCAAAGAATAGATCAAACAAACCTCTTCCATAATGAGCACCCATGGGAGAAAGGCACAGAGAGACGCAACAGAACACAGCTGAATAGAAAAGACTTCAGCAGAATGAATCCAAGTAGCAGCAGTCCACATGGTTTGCATTTTGGTCGCTTTTCTAGATCTTGTTTTTTAGTATGCACACAATTTTAAATTATTATATTTCCAACCATAGCAATCATTTCATTACACGTGCATTAGTTCTCATGGTTTAAGCAGAATGTGTCGGTGTCAAGGCGTTTAAAGGGTTCAGGGTCCAGGTCTTAAGAGCTCCGCCCACCCCCTAAGCTGAGTACAGCGCAAGGTCTCGCTTGCAGCACTCAGTGATGTCACCTCTGAGCGTCCAATAGGAGGGAAGATGGGACCACAAGCTCTAGTTTACAGACCCACCGTGACACCAGAGGGAAATCTCTAGTTTGAAAAGGAATGTCCAACAGTTTGGGCGTACCAGGTGTGTTTGAAACAGCAGCAGAAATGTGTGTCGTGCTCGTGAAGCGGTCGTTAGAGAGCTGCAGCTCCTGGAAGAGCATAAACTCCCTGAGGATTTCATGAACACACACCCTCTCCTTCTGTGCTGCTCGTGTCCTCCTCCTCAGCAGGAGAAAGATCAGAGCTCTCTACTGAATAATGGACAGATACAAACATACTGTGCATCCAACAAGTAGGCTAGCTATTTTCCCGACTACTGTTTCGGTCACCTTGCAGGGTTGCTTTTGTTTGCAGCGCATATTTCGTCCTATCTGAAAGGACCTTCAGACTGGATTTTAGCAACTCGTTTTGTTGGTTACCAAAGAGCTGCTTTGATTTATGTGTTAATTGTTTGTTTTAGCAGGTAACCAGTTGAATTAGACTTCTGTGTGACTGAGGTATCAGATGGATTCATGAAGACAAGCCTCGTCTCTGTCGTTGCTCTTCTGCCTGTGCAAAAAGCAGATTTCTATTGAGAAAGTAAACGAGCACTTTGCTACAGACTGGTGTGTTGGTGGATATCACAGAGTTTGCAGAGAGACAGAGTTTGATCCTGCAGATCTATGATACATGAACAACTCCTACGTCACCAGTGTTTTAGAGAGGGCTGGCTTCTTAAACAGCTTGATCGACCAGACGACCAGATGCATGATTAATCATCCTGTAGTTTTCAAGACATCCTCCAATGTGTTGGCATATTTCAGTCTAGATCAGCTCAGAGGACTGACGTGACGCTTCTTGATCTTCACTGTGAGAGGAGTAAAGACTACGAAAGAAAGAAAAAGAACAGTGATGGCTTTTGAAGAAAAGTTGAGACGCCTGAGGAGTTTTTCTTTTAAACTAACTTAACTTTATAAAAAATGTAATAATCATCCCATCAAATGTTTTCTGTAAAGTATGACAGCAGTGTCAATATCGCCTTTTCAGAAAAGAAACATCCTTAAAAGAAGTCCTCAGGAAATCAGAAACGACTCATTATTCCTGAAAACAACCGCAGTGACAGCCTGCTAAAAATCACCAAAAACATATTTTTTGTTCTCATTACGTGGGTTTCATCTATTTCATTTTGTTTCTTTCCAGTTAAACTCAAAACTGGAGTATGAAACACTTTATTATCCTGGAAGATGAAGGCTTGCACGCTTCAGTGAGCCTGGCTGCGGTGTTATCAGGTGGACTCTGATCTTAAGGGAAGTCAGCCGAGGAAAAGCGGTCTCAGGCGAGCAGTCACTGTCTGCACGGCCCGATGACTCCCCACAGCGCTGCCGAGTGAAGCCTGATGTAACAGTGAAGTGCTGCTTGTGTGTTTTTTCTTCACCACACATGACGTGAAGGGTGGACGTCTGGTTCAGTGCTTGACGGGCAAAACACAAAGCAGTCCAGTATCCGTTTTATGATTCTGTAACCTGTGATTCATGTATTGTGGTGATGCAGGAAATGGTTTGTGGGAGGAAAATAAAAGGTCCGGGCGATAGATGGATGTGAAGCATGTATTAATCTAGAGTTCAGATGCTGTCACAGGCCTGCTTTGTTTGTTTTTCTATGATCTGTTAACTGGCCACACATTTAAAGGGAACATGTTCTATTTTGAACCTGGTGTATTTCCTAAAACTGTTACCATCAGCTCCATTCACAAAGAACCAGTATACCCTGGACCTTGTGTGAATGTTGAATTGACCTCCAACATCTCTGTTTTTCATGATTTTTGTGACATATGTATATATCAGGGCTTCACATATGGTTTGCTTCCTGTAAGCTTTAATAACACTTAGTTTACTTCAATAGGCTCTCTCTCTAGGGATGGATGTGAGCTTGTCTGTCCACATGCTGTGTGACAAATACACAACCCTTAATCTATGATGCACTCTTGGACATTGGGTGCATTCACAAATAAGCCGTTTGCTTTGAGGTGGTGTGAATGCTCAAACGAAATCTGGTGCCGACCATAGAACTGATCTTTCGTCTGCTTGAAAATGGAGGGTCTCCGTTCGCTTCCAAGTGCACCAAAGTTTCGTGCGTCATATAATAGAACGTGATCAGAACTATTATTATTTCAGCCATCACACACTGTCATCTGATCCGCAGTATCTACACCATCTCTGTGGCAGTGTTTGACATTCTGAGTCAGTCTGTTTAGGCTTAAAGGATGGATGTGCCCTTAAGAAGAAGACAGCGGCTGCAGGGAGAGACTGAAGGACGCTGCCCAAAACACTATTACTTATTTGTGTGTTTTTTAAGCCAGCAGTTTCCTGTCAGCTCCACGCCTATTGTCTCCAAAAGGTCAGCGTATCTTAAGATTTCAAAAGCAGCCTTGTTTAGATTGCCCTTCATGCATTTTTAACAGTGGATTTTAAGTCTCCCAAAACTCAAGGATTATTCTTTCTCTACGCCTGAAGCTGCATCTGACTTTTAAATTTAAGAAAGAATGCAAAAGTTTGGAAAAGTAGAGCACATTTGCATATAAGCGTGGCCGTGTTTGAGATCCACACATCCTCAAAGACAGCAGAACACGGGCATCTTCATGACTCTACAGACCTCCTCTTTATTCCGCTCTTGCATCGCCCTAAAAACCGAATTAAGCACCACCTCGCAGTATCGGCTGCATCTGTGCCTCCACACTCCGTCTCTATCTCAGGTTGTGGCTCTTCCCTTAGTCTAAAAATAGAGAAAGAAGTGAGGCTGATTTTCTCCCTGGAGACAGATCAATAACTGATGATTGAGACGGGGATGAAAGGAGGGACAGGAGGAGGGGAGAGTTGATGGAAGAAAAGACGAGGACATGATAGGAGAGAGCAGGCTGCACAAATGTGGTGAAATTTCTCGTGAGAGTGGATTAAGAATAGAACGTTAATATGTGGGAAGTTATTTGGCAGCGTTAGTGTTATTTCTGTGTGTATGTGGGACTGGGCTTTGAGGAAACGTGTTTGTGCGTGTGGCCGATATAACTTTGTTGTGTGGGTGGTAATGTGTGTGTTTGTGCTGTCATTGCTGCAGAGGTTGCTGTTTGAAGAAATATGTCAAAAATGAAAACTTTGTGCGAAAACGAGCTTGCATATGTGACGCAATTGAGTTTGTTTTCTTACTTAAATTGTAAAGTTGAAAGTCTCTTGGTTGTGTAGAATAATTTGGGTAGCTTCTGCATGAATCATTTGTGTATTCTTATGCTCATGTATGTGTCTGGTGTGGTCATGCATGATGCGTGGGCGACTGTACCGTTTGTGGTCCAACACATGATGAGTGTGTGTTCATGTTTCTGTGTGTGTGTGTGTGTGTGTGAGGGAGTCTCTCCTCCATGCTGGGCCATCTGCTCTCCCTGATAACAAACACATTAGCCCCTCACACTGAAGCTAAACAACCACTCTCCAACTCTCACAGAGGATTACTACTTTATATCACCTTAAAGTCCGCTCTTAGAACCTGCTAAAATGCTTTTATATATTTCCTCCTGTGGCAGCGCTCACACAGAAATTCCATCATGTAAATGTCTCAAAAAGCCGTTAAACCTTTAGGGTACCCTTTTTCCCCCACAGTTAGAGAGATTGGAAACATTATTCCAGTGTGAAGTTTTATGATTATAGCCACATTTTAATTAACATATTTATAGTTTCACTGAATATAGGGACCTCATGTATGCTGTTGGTGTAAAGGATTTTCTTGTGGATTCATTACTGGTAGTGTAAAAAAAAAAGCCTGAGAACAATGTATTGATTCTTTGCACGACTGTACGAAATTTGATATCACAAAATCTACCATGATTCTTTTTGAATTTAGAGGTTTGAGATGATATCGTACATCGTGTCCTAACAGCATGCAAGCGTCTGATATCGCTTCTCATCGCTCGCTGTCCATGCTGCATCTGTTTGATATTTAAGATATCTCTAGTATCTTAAATGAACTTTAGCTTCCACTTGTTAACAGTACGACATCTAGGGCTTTTATTTTGAAGGTGGAGTATCAGAAGTGTGGTGCTTTTAGCCTTTGAGCCAAATAGTTATGCTCCGAGCCAGAGCTCAATATTTCAATCACGGTTGTGGGTGTTATAAATGCACAACTATCTTCACTTTGCAAAA
This sequence comes from Tautogolabrus adspersus, assembly GCA_020745685.1. Taxonomy (NCBI): domain Eukaryota; kingdom Metazoa; phylum Chordata; class Actinopteri; order Labriformes; family Labridae; genus Tautogolabrus; species Tautogolabrus adspersus. Next base: position 32,783,704 of record CM036535.1, on the reverse strand, counting down.
CAAGCAAACAAACTATGTTGAAGAACACACCATGTCGCTAACTCATCATCCACATGTACGGGAGTGACAGAAAGGAAAATAAAAGCGAGGTTAGAAAAAAGTGCTTCATATCACTGCATTGCTAACAGGCTGTTAGGACACTGTAATGGGAAACAATGGAACCACGCTGATTTTGTTGCATTTCATGCAATTAGGACCCGATGTGTAAATATGAGTGTCATCTGCATAGAGGAGAAAGAATGCCATGTTATCTAACAGTCACTATGCCTTCCTTCTTCATTTTAAATGTATAACATGCAACTTATGATGAATATAAGCTGTTTAGGCAGCATGCTGTTTATGGCACCTCACCATGTCAATGTGTACAGGCATTAAAAATGATGAAACAGAAATACTCCATCTTCCCTCTGATGGTCTTGTTTGCTTTTTGATGTCAAATACGGGCACCAGTTTCATTCCCAGCTAAAAGTCCTCTCAGGAGCTTTAACAATTCCTTCTGCTCATAAACTCAAAGATCATCTATTTAACATTGATCTGAAAGTGTGTTTAGCTGCAATAGCTGTGGACTTTGCTGCACAAAGCGAGGACAGAAGACTCATATTTTCCATCAACTTTACCAGCTGGTGCTGCACAGATTGACGAGCTAGTAACTGCAGGTTGCTCTAAAATACAGGTATCACTCTCCAAAACCACTTGGTTCAATTTCTATTGTAAGCTCTTTGTTGAAGCCGAGTGTTATCAGTTCTCGGAGGGGCTGTTTTCACTTTCAGCATGATCCAAGAGTAATCCATCTGCAACCTCCCTTTCTCTCTCTCTCCACCTTGGTCGTTCTCGTACCCCCCTCCTCTCTCTCTCTCTCTCTCTCTCTCTCTCTCTCTCCCTTTCTCTCTCTCATTAGATCAAAGCCGCACAGAGGACTATTGTTTAGTTGTATCGTCGAGCACGGCTGCACAGGAACCAAATTGACAAAGAAACACTCATGCATGGGGGCACACACACACACACACACACACACACACACACACACACACACACACACACACACACACACACACACTACCGTATTTATGTATTCTGAACAGCTGTGCATGAAACATAAAGACATTCTATTCTAAAAAGAAAGCGTTTTTTGGGTTAAGGTATGTTATAGTTCTTCCAGGAGTTGGATGAGAAGGCTGAACAGAGCCAGCTTTTCCCCCTACCTTCAGTCTCTGTGCTAAGCTAAGATAGGCTAAGCAACCCCTTGCTGTAGCTCAACTCTAGCTGCACACACTCTCTGTTTTCTAACTTTTTGTTGCGTGGTTGCTCACCATTTAAATTTAAACCAAATATAATCTCTGTGTCTACGGTTAAACTCACTTCATAGAACTATAAACTCGATCCCTCTGCCTAGTTGTCTTGAAACAGCTCACACATGAGCCCTTTTCACACATGAACTGCACTTCATGTGTGAATGCAAACTGACTAATTTTTCAGCCCGACTTCATCCTGCCAGCCCCCTACGTCTGCAAGAAGTCAGGGTGTGTATGTGCTCTTCAGTGTGTTCTTTAAACTCTAAAAGCCGAAAACTGTCATCTTAGCTTTGGACTGTATTGTTGCGTCCGCCTTCTTGGATATGTTGTAAACCGCTGTCTGACGGGGAAATGACTCCCTCTGTGAGGCACATGTGTGAAAGGGGAACTCAGGAATATCAGGGGTAGGGTGTCCTGAATTTTTCTGCAAACTAAATATGTGAAAGGGGCTTTATATTTTGTATTGAATCACTCTATCACTTTTAGATTCTGTTCATGCTTAACATGCATAGATGTTCCAGTGTTTCAGATTTATCTGCCAGATTTGGCCACCTAACAGGCCCGAGGGCTCTGGCACTGGGTACCTCCTAACAGACGGATTGTGCAGGATCTGTGTGCACGGCTTACTGTCTTCACTGGGGTTTTGCTCTGCCAATGGCGCGCGCCCACTGGGGGAATAAAGACAACAACGTGCAAACATGTTCAATTATCTTTCCAAGGTTGTTCTGTGGTTCATTTGGTGCCTGTTTCGATGTAATGTTGATAAAATGATGGGAAATATGGCCAGGAGTCTGTACATTGTCAATTGTCGGCACGTAATTGCGATGGAGTAGAGCGTAGTGGTGCGAGGGTGCAGTGGAAACACTAGCTTGACTTTAAAGGGAGTGATCAGCTCTGGAGTGCCCGACATGGACAGGAGGGGGCCCACAAGGATCCTAAGCAAACTGGCAGTAAAGCCCCTCCTACTTCTACAGTCCTCTTACATGACGAACATGAAGTGGCATTGACTCCGCACAAACATGAGATTTATATTTATCGTCTAATTTGTTACCCCTGATGATTTTATACAGTTTATATATAATTTTTAAATGTTGCCATCAGAAATGCAAAATAAACTTTATTTCACAAAAGGTTTGGTTTAAATTAAATGTATGGAGGTGTCATGACCACATATACGATTCATCGTACATCACTCCTGTGACTCTCTCCAGGCTCAAAAACATGTTCTGAGGACATACATCTCCATTCATGGCCATGTTTGCCCACACTCAGAGGATGAAATATCTGGTCCTTTATGAGCTCAGACAAACATCCATTGTGAAGCTCCAGCTCAAGGCCAAACCCCCGCTCATCTCCCAACAACAAAGGGGGGAGGGGGGGAGAGGTGGATGCTGCTGCTGCTCTCTCCTCTCACACTGCCTTGAGAGAGAAATCGCCTCTGAAAATGACTTTTGTTAGAATATCAGCACCCAGACTTAGAGGTCACACAGTCGCCAGATCAGAGAGAGCAGGTCCAGATCCTCTGCTTCTGGATCCTGAAGCCAGATCAGAGAGAGCAGGTCCAGATCCTCTGCTTCTGGATCCTGAAGCCAGATCAGAGAGAGCAGGTCTAAATCCTCTGTTTCTGAATCCAAATCAGAGAGTGCAGGTCCAAATCCTCTGCTTATTATTCTTTATATTTTCTTATATTTTATTTTATTTTATTTAAGTTTTTGCTTTTTTGGCTGTATTTCCCTTGTTAACTGTTCTTGCACCAATACACCAAGACAAATTCCATGTATGTGTAAATGTACTTGGCAATAAACTCGATTCTGATTCTGATTCTGGATCCTGAATCCAAATCAGAGAGAGCAGGTCCAAATCCTCTGCTTCTGGATCCTGAAGCCAGATCAGAGAGAGCAGGTCCAAATCCTCTGCTTCTGGATCCTGAAGCCAGATCAGAGAGAGCAGGTCTAAATCCTCTGCTTCTGGATCCTGAATCCAAATCAGAGAGAGCAGGTCCAAATCCTCTGCTTCTGGATCCTGAATCCAAATCAGAGAGAGCAGGTCTAAATCCTCTGCTTCTGGATCCTGAAGCCAGATCAGAGAGAGCAGGTCTAAATCCTCTGCTTCTGGATCCTGAAGCCAGATCAGAGAGAGCAGGTCTAAATCCTCTGCTTCTGGATCCTGATGAGGAAATAATCAATGCTTCTGACACTTTGTCTTAAGCAGAATGAAAGCTTAGTGTGAATCAGAAACAACAGGAGGCGCTGCAGGCACCAATGGAAACTGACTGTTGTTCTTATTCATGACAAAAGCTTTCATATCTCCTCGAGCTGTTTAATGTCATCAACAAGAATTTTAATGAAGATTCAAGGAAAATGTGTCCTCTTAGCTGTCAACGGCTTTAAAATGATACCTGAGGGAGTCATTTTGTATCCGACGTGTTTTCAGAAAGTATAACAGCGAGGTTTTCAGTGCGGTGAAATGCTGAATTGAAGTTCCTGATCACAGTCATAATGTCGGAACAGTTCAGGCCTTTTTTAAAACCTGAGTTCCTAAAAGATGTTCAATCAGATGTTTTCTTTAAGCATTTCACAACTTGTCTTTTGTTGCCATTGTCCCAACTTTTTGAAAAGTGTCGCTGGCTTAAATAAAAAATGGACATAGCCTATAGTTTTCCAAAAATAGTATTTTATTTTAATTACATATGAGGTTTCATTGTTTTGCTTTTGTGTTTATTTACATTTTACACAGCGTCTCAACTTTTTAGGACTTTTTAGAACTTGACACGTAACGAAACGACCGAAAAGAACGTACTTTTGTCAAGATTTTGAATCAGTGACGGGAGGAGATATTAAGGTATTAAATAGGAAGATTGCACATCAGTAGATGTATTGAAAGGATGGATGTACCTCAGCGTGTGCGTGTGTTTGTACTCTTTCTCTGTAGAGGCTCACAGACACGGGAGGAGAGATCTAGTCTGAGTTATTAATCGATCCCTGATGGTTTGGATCTCTCAGATGGATAAAATAATACAAATCAAAAGCCCATACCATTTAAGGGCTTGTGTGTTCATCAGTTTTACAAAGCTGCTGAGGACGGTTGTTTGATGAGTGACGTTTCACGCCACAGTGCGGTTAATTTTTATCCGTGATTTAATCAATTGTAATTGACGCGTCATTTTGACGGCCCTACTGAAGGAAGATATCAAGTGAATCTGCTGAATCTCCCCGTGGGTTTCAAGAGTTTTATGGTGAGTTTCAGCTCATTGTTCAGCTGTCCGACCCACTTCAGTGTTCTGCTTCCCTTTCACTCATCCCGTAGGGTCGTTTTTGACTTTAGCAGGCAGCTGTCTTCAGACAGACTCAGTGTGAGACTATCTGGAGAGGAAAGTGGGGCATTTAACAGCTAAAGAGCCAGATATTTCCCTCAGGAGTTGGTTGGGACTAAAAACAAAGATAAAAGAGAGCAAATATTTGTCTAACATCTTGACGTGTAGATAGAGAACTGTTAGCTTACAAATGGACCATTATAACTCGAAAGATGATAGTATATAAACACGGGTCCCTCCTGAGTATTTTTAAAAGCAATGATGGCAACCGCACACTATGCAACTTTCAGAGGTATCAGATTGCTATAGGCTACTGATGTTATCTTGACTTGTGGTTTGAAAAACTGCAAGTGCAGAGCTGGCTAAACACTAAAGCTTCAGTGTTTCACAACATGGCAACCTGCGTGCACATCGGCTCTAGGGAGGAGGGGGCGGGGCGACACAGCTCTCTCTCCAATGTTTTGAACTTGGACTGCAGTACCAATTTTAAACACTGGGTGTCAGAGTTACATATTGGTCCTTTAATTTCTTATTTGGTAAACATTTGCCCTTCCTGCACGTTGGTCTTCAGTCTTTACCTGCCTGATTTTGGCCTCTACTGGTTTCTGGATTGGATCTGCTCTTAACTGTCTTGAGTCGTGCTTGTTTGTTTCTCTCAGTTCTGCACCAACTCCCTTTACAAATGTTGTTTTCAAAGCAATAATGCAGGTATTAGGAGGGCATAAAAAGCGCTACAGTTTCTACAGGGTTGACGAGATTTTGCTCAAATCCCCTGACATGAAAAGCACAACAGAACCCCTCACACCAAGCTGTTTCATTTTAGGTCAAATGTTCTAAAATACAGAACAAGAAAAAAATACTGTGCTCTGCATTTTCAATCCGCCGTGTTCCTCCCCTGAGCATCCTACCACCTCATTGGTTTGTGATCATGTTATTTTTTCCAAAATGCATTTCAGCAATTTCTCGTCTGACCTCGATCCGCATTATGCAGCAAAACAGAAACTGTTGTGATAGCAACAGTAATGAAAGAGAGAGGCAACTGCGACTGTGAGTGAAAAAGACTATTCATCTGTCTTTTCTGCGGTGGATCTCTCCCTGCGTGAATACTGAATATTTCTGAAAATGGTGCAGGTGATGTTTTTAAAGCTTTAAAACATCTGCATGGGGCCTCATTGTGAAAGTTTTTGTTCTTGTTAAAACGACGAGGAAACGCTCCAAGAAATTTTGCATTCCTTTTTTCTGTTGACTTTGGTCCTGTTTTCTTAGACTGAAATATCTCAACAACTCCTGGATGGATTACAATAATATTTGGTACCAACATTAAACGTCACGAGTGAATGAAGCAAACTGACATTTGGTTATCCTCTACACATTTTCCGACTGATTCCCCGGCAGTTCAAAGTTTAAATTTGAATGAAATACATCTATATTTTTGCAGGCACTACATTTACTGCAGCCATCCCATTTCTATAAGATTGAAGTTGTTGTAAGGAAGGCAACAAGTTAGCCAGTTGTACACAAATTCATCCAATTATTCTTTAATGAATATTTCTTTGCTTATCTAAAGGCTGAGTCACTGTGGCAGCAGGCTAAAGTAAATTACCCTTGACGTCCCCTCTCCCAGGCATCATTTTTTCTAGCTGGTCTTGGAGGACTTTGAGCCGCCAGATGAGATATTTAAATCCTTCAGAATGCTCTGGGTCTACATCAGGACTGCCTGTTGAAGGCAAATAGAAAATCCTAATCAGGTGCCCCAACCACCTGAACCTGAACCACTTGAACTGGCTCCTTTGATGCAATGGAGTACAGCTCTACTCTGAGCACCTTGCTGATGTCTGAGTTCCTCACCCTATCTCTTTAAGACAGAGCCAAGACTCTTCAGACGAATATCATTAATGCCACTCGTAACCTTTTGGTCACTATACAAAGCTCATGACCATGGCTGGTGGTTACAAAGTAGATCAACTGGTAAATCGAAATCCAGAAGATAACGATTACCGCCTGGGGATTTCCCCGGCTAGTATATAGCTAGCTATTTCTAGGGCAGCAGCAATCACTGTCCACCATTTTTCCTTCTCCAATCTATCATGTTACAAACAGGAGGACATGTCAAAGAGGCATTCTTGCGCCTTCCACAACTCCACCAGTTTCTCCTCCTTTTCCACACTTCAGGTGAACTGCACGTTCCTTCGCCTCCCGGCCATGCTTACTAGTTTGCAGCTTCCTGTTTGCTACTAGTGAGGTCGATCCTGATGATATTAAACATGTTTGACTTTTTGTAACGCCGAGACGAGAAAAACACTAACTTATAACAGCTTGGATGACGACCTTACACCAAACAACCAAGATCACAGGAGCACACTGAAACAGCTACACTCTCATGATTTTATTCCGACTTCTGTAATTTGTCTGTGTCTTTGAAAAGGCTTGAAATGTTGTTAGGTGTAACAACAGAACAAAGCTACCAGTCCGGAACTGTAGCTCACTTAAAGCAACATCACTCACCACCGACTGGATAAAAAAGTCGATTAAGTTCAGTACACTGTGGGACACATATAGTAAGCGCACAAACCCCCCAAGCAGACTTCAGTGGCCTTTCACATCTATCGAGCGCTGCGGTTTGGAAAGAATGGAAATCAATATATTCTTTACCTGGATCCTTCAGTCAGCTGGGTGACTGATTCCTCAGAAACCTTCCAGGTCTTATTAGAAAAACACACTTCTGTCTCTCGCTTCCTTCAGTCCATTTGATACAAAACACAGGAGATGCTATTCTTTACATCTGCATGAGAAGGCCCTGAAATACTCAAGAAGGGTTCCACAATGATCGATACTGCTGCTGTGCTTTCACATGAAGGTTGGAGGGTGAATGTGTTTTTTTTCTGCAGCCCTCTGAGTCGAACTCCTACAGTACCTGCTAGGAGGGCGAAATCAAAGCGCAGGCTTCTGAGGGGAAGGTAGATGTAAAAGTTCACACCTCTGGCTGGGAGTCAATATCAAAACGTGCACTTTAAAGGAGGACGGACATCAAAGTGCTCAGCCTATTGTTACTATTATATCCATTATCAGGATGTGTGGACTTAAGAGGGGAAATAAAAGTCTCTAAAATCAAAGGGTGATGCTGAATAATTAATCTCTCAGGTATGGATGGAGAAAGGATTTCTATAGAGAACAGTCTTTAGAGTGCACTGACTTTGGGATTGCACATTTCATATAATCTGGCAGGTGTAAGCCCAGAGGAGTCTGGGCAGGAGATCTGACAGCGAGCCCCTGGAGTCCTTCCTAAAATACCTTTTTGTGTCCTCAAAGTTTTTATTTATATATAAAAAAGCTTCACTATACTAGGATTTTTTAGGCCAGCTTTTGGGATCTGCAGACGAGAACCTTTTTCAGAAATAAAGCAGTTTAAAGTGGGACAAACTGAAAAGGAGAGGATTTGAATTCTACTTTGTGTTTCATGTGCCGACAGAAACTGTGCCCATGAATAGGTTTTGAAGGGATGACTGGGATTCCAGTCAAGAAACAGTTTAGCATGAAATCAGTGGTTTAATTTTCACACATTACTAGATAAGCATCAGAACACGTAGATAAAATGAACAGACCGTCACTTTGGTGATTATTACTGTTTACAATTTTGAAGTTATTATCCAGGGATCAGATGCACTTGGAGTGCATTTCAATTGCCCTATTTTGTAACTCCCTTTAAAATCTGATGATCTCACACACACACACACACACACACACACACACACACACACACACACACACACACACACACACACACACACTGGTGTGAGCAGAGCTACTATCAGGATCAATCTGTTGTGTCGTGCTCAGACAACCTGCTGAGCTAAAACACTGCTGTCAGGGTAAAAAGAGGAGGTTTGTTTTCTGCAATAATGGATACAACTACAGAGTCGTACTGGGACCAGGTATGTGACAGAAACACTGAGAGGGAGGGAGATATGTTTTATATTATTGCTGTTTGGAGTTTGACTGTTAAAAAAATCTAAATGCCTTGGATCAAGTCGAACTTTACACATTGATGTAAAAGGAGGAAGATTTGATTTTGTAATTTTGACTTCTTTTAATTCAAAACAAAAAAAGTCTCCCTACTTTTATTTCTAATGCAGAGTGCACGCTCTATTTCTTGCAGGATAAGTTTCACATTGATTTCAATTTAACACCACTGGCCATTTTACTATTTTCAATATTCCTTATTTTTACTCATTTTTCTGAACACACTGGTTTTCTAACCATTCCACCTTCTGACCTCTCAGTCAGTGTTTGCCCTGCATAGATCCTAGAGGCAGAACAGACACCTAGCTGTGGGAGTGTCACCAACCTGGGGGAGGGGTTACTGCCCTTTGTGATGTCATGAAGGGAAAATCTCCAAACGGCCTGTTTGAGCACACATTTTCTGAAAAGTGGAGCAGGCATAGGATGGAGAGGATGGACTTATCTCAGCATTGGGGGGTTTGTAGACAGACTAGAGACACATATTAGTGTTAGAGACACATGGTGCATTTTGCATAATATGACCTTTTAAGACATAAATGCTAAATGTATTTAAATGTCTTCTGGTGGATTCTGTGTTTACATTACAACGGCTTGCTTTCCACCTCTTTTACTCTCAACATGATCTGTTTTCCTGCAAACAGCCAATGCTCACTTACAGCTTAGTGCACGATACACCTGAGACTGCAAGAGAAAAACCAGAGCACTGAACACAAATCTGCTCCTGCACCTACAGCTTTTGAATCCTGAAAATCGGGATTTTGTATCGTGAAACACGTGTGCTATGTACACCTTTTTAAATTAACATGTTTAATCCTATTGACGCCATGATTTGTTTAAGCTTTCTGAGCTAACAGCGGCTAAAGATTTTTTGCTATTTTCTAAATCATAGTTTCTGTTATTTTTCCTCTCCTGCAGTCTCACAATACAGTTCTCTCAATGTTTCATATGAACTCAGACATGAGAGAATATATTGGGTGGAGAACCAGATCGGTCACTTCAGTAAAATAAACAATTTAATCCTCACATTCCTTCTCGTTAACGGATCGCCTCTTGTTACTCCTTTTGGCTTTTTGATCCATGCCTTGTCTGACACCACCCTCCTCTGCTCCTCCTCCTCCCATCACAAGGACACAAAGAATAACGAGAGGGTGACTAATGAGCCCCCTCTCCCACCTCCCTGGTACAAGCAGAAGATAGAGAGACCTGGTCACTTGGGACAGGTATCAAAGATAGTTGGGGGGTCTGTTATCTGGAGGTGCACTGACAGACCCCTGCTGCTGCTGTCCCTCTCATTAGCCACCCTCCCTCCCACCCTCCACTGCTCCTCATCCTCAACACTTGTCACCATGCTGTCAGCTGCCCGCTCAGCTGTAGACACGCAGGACCAGCCTGGGGACCGGATGGATGGATGGAGAGAAGGAATACAAAAGAGAGGAAGATTTTGAGGTGTAGGCTTGTCAACTGAAGCACACAACAGAGGGGATACATTTCTCTGAACTGTAATCCGTCCTGCAAACGTCTCTCTCCCCTGCCACAAATCTGAGTACAAAGAGCAGAGAGAGAGAGAGAGAGTGCTCGTTCAATCCTGCCAATTCACCTGAAACGGCTGCAAAGAGAAACATAGGAAAAAAAGAGAGAGAGATGAGGGAAGAGTAACAGCTCTGGCAGCAACCTGATGTCTTCGCAGGAACCTCGGCAGGATTCGATCTACGAGTGACAGACGAGACAGGAGAGAGGCAGCACGCTGAGCTCATTATGTGCCTGATATTGAAGACCAAATACACAAATGTCAGTCATGTAAGCAGCTGGTTTGGGATTAAAATGTGAGAGTGAGGTTGTGATAAAAAATTGCAGAGCAAAAAGTAAACAACCTCTATTATTTCTGATTCCAACGTTTTCTTGTCCTGCTGGATAACAGACCAAACAACTTTATGCAATCTAAAACTGAGTAAATACACTTTAGTTTTTTTTGCATCTGCTCCTGGGACTAAAAAGGACTTGTTTTCACAGCCGCCATTTCACTCTCGCACGGTTATCCAACCGTTATACAGAGAGAAATGAACCAGAGGAGGAACAGTCACAGATTTATCCACTTACTCATCGTTAATCCATTTACCATGCATAAAAATAATCTGCTTTTATCTCTGTGGCTCGAAAATAACTCATCTGCCATGCAGTTTCCCTGATTAACCGTAGGTGTTCCTTCACTAACTAATTTTAAATTGTGAACGAGATGTACTGAATGTAATGAATCACACTGAACCAACTCAATCAAAAGCTTTTGCATTGGAGCTGCTTTGCGCTAAATGTCAACATCCGAATTAAGGATGTGCACGTTTAGTCGACAACACGGTTAAACCACTAGCTGATAGTGTAGCCATCGTCGGCCATTGACTTTATGTAGCTCCGGTTAATGAGCCTGCTCTGCAACATAGATGTAAACAAGCACAGTGAACGGATATCATCTCATAGGAGCAGTGCGGTTTAGCAGTATTTTGATCTAGATATTAAAGTTGTATGTAGTCTGTGTCAGGTTAAACTGGGATATTGACTGGATCAATGCATAATGACGTTTAGCACGGGCACATGGATGTTAACTGAAAACGGACCAGATTTTTGGATTTTCGATGATCTTTAAAGAAGTAGCCTTGTTTTTGACTTCTGACTTTTTGTTAAATACATTTTTTTTAGGTTTCTGCAATTGGGTCCACCTCCTATGATTTTCAATAGTCCTGACAATGCAGACATATAGTCACCTTAATCTAAGCTGCACAAAGCATTCGTCTTTTATGTTCATTCCTTGCCGTTGACTCTTCATGCGATCGCACTGTGTTTTAAAAATGGCCTCAATTCTGTGTAGACACACTGCAAGAAACAGCACCTGCCATCTTTTCACTTTAGTGCTATAATTGTAGCCATATGGGCTAATGTGTCGTGCTAAATTTGCAGTCCCTGTTGCTATAGAAATTTGAATGTGCAGAAAACACCCTAAAGCTTCCCACCTTTAATTTGCAAAATTCATTTCTATTTCAAACACTTTTCACCGAGTCCAGCCAAAAGTAGACAGAAATCGTGCCCTAAGCTTTACGTCTGGGACAAGAAGTTGAAGATTTGGTGAAGGTTAAATTTGGGCGCATATACGGGAAGAGTTCAGGGATTAGTCTCAAGGGGTAAAATGTGTGTATGTTTGTGTGTTTGCAAGATTTCCAGGGTGTTGCAGGAGACAGATAAGTGATGCAACAGAGGGATTATCAGATGACTCCCTCAGTAAGTCAAAGTCATCCCCTGCTGCAGTGCTGTCATGTTTCTCTGCTCTGAGCTTATTTATATCAGACACTCGCAGAAATCCAAACCTGGAGGTGTGAAGTAAATGCTTTAAAACAGTCTTGAGTTTATTTCTTAGTTCCTCACAGCTGTTCTCGCTGCTTTAATGCACTCACCTGCAGTCGGCTGTGTGGTTTCAGGGTCCTGTGTAGGCTTAATGTTGTGGTTATAAGACATGCTGGCTCAGAACAAAACAGACCTCCATCTGCTTTGAGCATTCTGGTTGTTGTTTGCAGAGGTGTATTCAACAGCAGCTATAAACTGCCTTAGCAAATGGCCTACATTCAGTTTTCTTCGGGTGATTTTACAGCAAAGGAAAGGTCAAAAAACATTCAATTTCTAACTGCGTCTCTTCTGTTCAAATCATCACCATCTCCTCACTCTTTGAAAAGGCTGATCCCTAAAAGACGTGTTTTTTTTTCTCGTGGCTGAGAAATGATTATTCAGTTGAAATATTCATCTTGTTTTTGCAGCAAGCGCTTCATGACTGTTGTTTGGTACTTTATTCTGCATCTTAGAAATATTTCAGAGATCAAACTGCTGCTGTCCTCGACTGACTGAGAGAAGGTCGTTCATGCAATTAGACGCTGCTGCTTTGCTCCGAAGTCTTCTCAGAAAACCAGCGAGGCTCTACTCTGGTGCAAAATGTAGAAAAGATCGATTTCAGTTTTGAGATCTCTGCACCAGCTCGGTTTCTGAATCAATTTCAAATTGGAGTTCTTTTGATTGCACTGCATTTACAAAGCTCTGCAGGACCCCAAAAAAAATCCATATTAAGTCTTCACTGGAACACTTCCATGTACACAAACAAATCTATAATTTACATGTTGTGTTCCCGATGTTGTGTATACTTTTTTGCCTCATATTAAGATATGTGTTTTTATTTAAAGTGCTCATTGAACCAAAACTTAGCACCAAATACATCCTACGTTCACGTTCAGATTGTGTTACTGTTTGTTTTGTTTTATAGAAGTCTGTTTTGACGCTGAACAAGGACAGGGTTTCAATGAGGTAAAGTCATTTCTTTGACTCTCCATGACCTTCATGTATTTATTCCATCACAGTCTCATACATTCATTGCTGATGTTTTTTTCTTGCTTAAGATCATTTTCCTTGAACCCAAAATAGGAACTGATCTGCAGAGTCCCTTTCAGAAAAAGCTAAAGACTCAGCTCTTTCATGAACACATTCGCACTTAATGATATTAATGATGACGATGATGGTTTTAAGATGGTTTCTATGCTGATTAAAACTCTTAAGAGCAGCTGTAGATGTTGTGCTTTTCCTCTGGTCACTTCCTGTCAGTAGCTGTGTGTCCAATCAGACTTAAAGCTGTTTGTTTGCACTTACTGACGTTGTTTCCTCCTCTCTAGATCCTTGCTTGTGTTCTTCTTACTCTCTGATGAACGCCGCTTTAAATAAAAGCGTCTGCAAAATGAATCGTAGAACTAATAAACAGCGTTCTGCTCCTTCTGTAAGTCTTTCACATCCAGGAGACTTCTACACATGCTGCATCTGCAGGCTTATTCAGCAGGGTGACACCTAGAAAATGTGAAGCCACAACTTCTCGATCGCTTACTGCTTGTTATAGACAGGGCGTGATTTGATATTGAATGCAGTTTTCTTGGAATGTGATTAATTTTGTTAATCATGATCATGTATTAGCTGGATACTTGCTTAAAATATGAACAAGATTACACTGTACTAACTGTGCAAAATGAATGATTGGGTGCGTTCTGGCTAATTACTACTGCCTTGTCCTGTAATTATGAGATCATTATCTCAAAAATCTTATCGTTCTTGTTATAATGAGATAATGCTAATTGTAGTTTATGGGTGTCATAATTATTCCCTCCTCTCTGGTGAGTTCTTTGAGGGTTTTTTTTAAACAAACAGCAAACCATACAGCATTACTTAAAGTCATAGCTGCACCATGCACCATGCATAGCTGCATCATGTTCAGGATCTCTAAAACAGTGGATCATCCGTCAACAACGTTAAGAATTGGTCTGCGCTCATGTGCATGTGTTAATAGAATTAACTGTGTGAAACTGAGCTTCAGTAATTCAGAGCTCTGCATGAGGCAGAGGGAGTCTGTGTGGGATACGTGACGGGACTTGTTAAAAATAATTGCAGCATGAAAAGTCTGAGGCGTGTTATTCACTCTTTAAAGGCAGAGGAAAATATTAAAATTAACTTTATCTGACGGATTCAGTCCAAAAAATCCCCTCAGAAGAACTTACGCTGGAAGAATCACCACCTGTCACAGGTGCATCAATAATGAGCAGATCAATCCTTTTCATCCTTTGTGTAGTGAAACTATTTAAAACTTAAACATGAATCAAGTGACAGACTAAATGAGAGCGTCAGAGCTGTGAGCTGGATAAAAAACAAACGAATTGTAAAGGCTCCTCTTCTCTTTTTTTCATGGTCGTTTTGATTTGGGTCACAGCCCTGTGTCTTTCTGATGAGATGTTGGGAAGGTGGTCGTGGCACGAAAAAGGAGAAGAGCTTTTTCTTCATATTGTGTCCTTTTAAATTATCCCAATTAAAGTGATATGTCAGGGATGATGTACAGTGAGAAGGTAATTATTGCAAAATGGAACCATGACAGGGTGAGGAGGTCGCGTTGAGGTCTTGCTCAACCTGAAAGGTTCTTCAGGGATTACAATCCACTAACTACACTTTATCCTGCTTAGAACACGGCTACTTAGGAAATCCATTATTTTAAACAACATATTGATTTGGAAATAACTTTTTTATTTTACCCATTGAGATGAAGATCTCTCTAACAAGGGTGAACTTGCCAAGAGGGCAGCGTGTACAGGACATGATTGATCCGCAAACGAACGGGAAACTGAAAGTGAAAACTTGGAGAGACGTCAGGCAAAACGTTTCAAAATAAAAGTTCAAGGCGTCTGAACCCTAGAGTGTAAAATATTATTGGATGAAGCCTGAGTGACGTCAGCCATCTGTTATGGGAGCGAGCTCCGGAGGCTCATCGGCAGCAGCCGCCATGTTGGAAATCCTGTCTCACCCTAACTTTGAGTCAACCTAACGACAGGCTGAGAGCTGGAGCTGAGGCGGGTTTTAAACCTCTTGACTAACCGTTACATCGCGCCCACCTGTCAATCATCTCAGCTAGGCCCTTATCTATGGATAACACGTATCGTTTTCAAATCAAAGCAGAGCCGTTTAAAAAAAATCACACCCGCGTACAGTGTATGCCAGTGATGACAATAACTAATCAGACCTGTTTAGTTTTTTGTACCAGGCTGTAAACATGTTTATTTATGCTGTAAAAACGGCTTTTTTTGAAAGTGGTGTGTATGTGACTTCTGGTGTTCCTGGAGCCAGCTTAGCCAGGTCATTTTTCAAGACCGGAGGTTGCAGCTTGGCCTGATTTAACATTTGTTGTTTTTAATTATCACAAACTGCAGACTCACTCCTGCACACCACGTCTCCTTTTTCTCTCACTGCAGCTTTTGCTTAAAAAATCTGACGAATCAGCGTTAAGATAACAGGTTGTATCGTTTAAAATCACATTCTATCAAAAAGTGTTGTTATTGATTTTACAGTAAAGCTTTATTTCTTCCACCTAGGAAATAGTCTGTTAAAATCTACAACTAGAGCTGCGTCAGTAGCATCAGTTAACTCTGTAGCCTTCATAAAATGAGCTACAGTAGCTTTCATTACTCACATTGAACTGTGAGACAAGGTGAACACATCTGCATGAATCAGTGCAACACCTGGTTGAGTTTTCTGCCTTGTCATGTCAGTCTGTTGACTTTTTTTTTTCTGTTCACCATTTTAAAACATCCACGCTCAGTTTTGCGTTTCCTTCATGAGAGAAAAACAATGTGCCATCTTTAGTTTTGTAGATTTCTCCGTCATAGTGTGCAGGTTTTATGTGTCCTTTATCCACTTTTCACCGCTGCTATCGTCTCTTCTCTCTGACCTCTCTTTTTTCCAACAGTAAAAAGACGGATGTCACATTCACAGCGGATTGACACGATCACAGGTAGACTCTGAGCCACGTCCCTAGCAACCATCTGCTTTTCTTAGTTCTTCTTAATGCAATCTATCTAGTGATAGCAGACTGTTTCTATGCACAATTGACCAATCATAATCAAGTATGAACACAGCCATGAAATAATCCAAGAGGTTTTTGAGTGGCATGATTCTACCTTCAGTGTGTGGTGTCCATTCTTTGTAGGTTTCATTGATTCAATTCTTTTACAAGCTTTCTGTTTGAGATGAACAACAGAACCTACACTCGAGAAAGTTTTGTTCAGCCGTACTTTGGCAAACACGTTATTGTTGGCAAAGAAGAGGAGCAAACTGTCACAGAGGTGTGAAGAGTTCTATAAATGTTTTGGTGTTTTTCTCCAAACTCTGAAAATCCAATCTGAAGACTTATGCAATCTCCTCTGAATTGGCAAACTCAAACTGCCTCTACTACAGGGGGTTTATTTGAGTGTTCTTTTGCATGTCTAACATTTGTATGTCCTGTAGGTTTGTGTGTTTAGGATATTTTGCAATCTAGATACAGTTGAAAAGTGACTTCTTTCTGTGTTTGCGCTCTCCTCTGCAGGAGCTGCCTTCAGCCTGCCATAAAAGAGGAGAGAAGCAGCTGGATTCAGGTGCACAATGACACACAGATGCTGTAAATAACACGAGCATATGCCCTCTTAGCAATGTGTAATCTGCACGAACACTGAGTAAGATGATGAATCTGTAGCCTGCAGCAGATGTGTGTTACACCGGTGTAGATGAAGATACTCTATCTGCAGACAAAAGGAATCAACTGCCACAGGGTGGAAAAACCATCTTAAGATAAGGAAGATTTCATCACCATAAGCCATATTCACCTCCTCCTCATCCTGTGGGGCTCTCTGGTATCTCCCTCATGGACAATGGCAATGAATAAACCATAGGATATCCATACACACTGTTTCAGCCACGCTGCATCCTACTGTGACAAGATGCTACAAACAAGAGGATGCAAGTGTGGCACAGCTGAACGTATAAAAGATGCAGGTCTCCTCTCACACAGTGCATTATATCAGCCCAGCTATCACATGCTATTAACACTGTGAATACATTACAGTGCATACATTCCTCCCACAGAGGTATCACTGTTTCTGGAGATCAGTGCAGATAAATAATGCATGCCGCTCAGACGCGGCACGACTGCTGAACGGACACAGACACCACAGCGCTTTTCCACCGGCACTCGCACAGCATGCAACACTTAAGGCAGCTTCCATTAATATTACACCAACACTTGCACCCTTTTTGTGATGAGAGTTTAACTGGAGAATGATACTCCTGCATTGGATGAAGGCAGCACATTCTGGACTCTCTCTTTGTTGATTTTGTTGACATTCATCCGTCAGGAAGCAACAAAAACCTCTGAATGATGCTCCGCTGTTTACGCTGCATGCCTGCACACTCCACTCTCACAAACACCCCACACTCACGAACTTCACTCCCTTTCACTCTGTTTCTCTGAATCTTGATTGTATTAAAACATGCAATAATGCTTAATAAAATCTCTCACAGAGACAAAGAAGAACAGGACTTGTCTCACCTGTTTGTATGTGAGTGATATCTTCTCTCCCGGGTGTGTGTGAAACGTAGAGCTCAAACTTCTGTCTCTGAATAAACCTCTCCTCCCTCTTTACTCTCTCTGGCTTTACTCCCCCTCCTCCCCTCCCTCTTTACTCTCTCTATCTCCTCCTTCTTGTTCTCCTCACCCTCTCTCTCTCTCTCAATCTGCTCCCTTCCCACCCTGCTCACTCTCCCTCCTTGCTCTTTTTTTCCCGTCACTTGCTGGTTTTTCTCCATCTGCTGCTTTCACCCTCCCTAGTGTCTTCCGTCAACCTGCTGCTGTCTTTGAAGCTTCGTTAGATAAACCCCCCAACCCCACATCAGCATCACCACCTACACAAATAGAGATATGTATGCTAAGGAGAGCTGTGATATTAGGGAGGTTTCAGAGGTGCAATGCGCACCACTGCAGCTGATCTGCTGGTTAGATTCACTCAGATATGATGCTCTGTGAAACAAAGTCCTACCGTGTGTGCGTGAGTGAGTGTGTGTGTGAGTGTGTGTGTGTTCTCATTAAGTGACAAAATGAGCACATACGTTTCCACTGCAGCATTTAGAGGTCCCCTATTTAGATAACTCTCAAGCCTACAATACCCCTCTTGGAAACTTATTTAAAAAAACACTCATAACTGAAGTAATTTAATGGTTAAAAGCCTTTAGAAGTTAATTTTCTATTCAATTAAAAAACTGTAACAGACATCCACAATTTCTGAATGTAGCATCAAGGCTAATTAATGATCTACGTCCACTTTGCATATACCGATACTCATAGCTCTGCGTTTATTTCATACATATTTCTGCACGTTTTCTGGAAGCTTATGGACACGGACCAATCGTTGCAATACTACTGGAAATCATGGGGGCAGTGTTGAGCAGTTTTGCACAAGGTTAAAGCCAGACAAGCGAAACACAACGAAGAAGAATACTTTGGAAAATGGTGGAACTTTTTAAGGCAAGAACGGCAAGTTGGTTAGGAACAATGAACATAAATATGTTGTTAATTCACCTGACACATGGACAGACAACTACTACAGCACAGGTGGGTGGAGATCAGACGGGAAATTAATTTCAATTGGACGGCAGCCAAGACGAAGTAAAAGTTGGTGCAAACCGTGCCCTCTAGTGTATTGCATTTTTAAACATCTATCCAAATGTAAAGGATGCGAGGGAATATATGGTTAGCTATATCGTTTAAAATGTACACATCTGTTTTCATAAATAAAGGAAGAATAAATGAGCCTTTATTGTCTGCCGTCAGCGCTATAGGAGTGTCTGTGTGTGTGTCTGTTCATGGATCTTCTACCTCTAAGGTAAAATTTTAAGTGATCAAAATCAGAGGTCCCCACTTGGTGAGTTTAGCCTGACAGTCCCCGGTTTGTGCTATAGGTATACATTTGTGTGTGTATGTGTTTTGTGCGTATGTGTTTACAGATGTTAAGAGATGGAGGAGCAGCCTTTAAAGACAATTTTAATTAAAAAAAACATTAAATTACAGACACAGCCGTCTCCAATTGGTCAGTGTCTATTGGCATGAATGTGTGGACCATGAGTTTCCCCGCTGGGGATCAATAAAGTTTTCTAATTTGTGTACCTGTTCACAGATAAATACAGACGGGAGAGCAGCTTATAAAGTACATTTTCTATTGTTTTTTTAACTGACTAGGAACAGAGCCTGTTAGTCCCCTGTTAGCCTATTAATGTGTGTTTATGTGTTCACGTCCCCACTTGGTCAATGTAGCTCAGTTTCCCCGGTTTGTAGTATTTCTATCATGGTTGGAAATCCCCTTTTTGCCTACCTGCCACTGAGACAGGTGGATTAAAACAATTTCTAGTCACTATTTTTGTTTTTCCTGCCACTTTGGTTTAAGCACCATAACATAACGACATATAAGGATTATAATAATCAAGAAATGTGTTATGAAGGGAGATGAGAATACTGTTATGCTCTTTGTCTCACTCATAAACAGAAATAAAGGTTTTGTTTCGCAGTTTCAGTTAAGTAATTTTGAGGCTGGATAGAGTTTTAATTTCAGCCATGTCCTCAAAGACCGATTTAGCTGCAACTAAACCTCAACTGGGAGGCGAGATAATCAAGTTTTTTAAAGGTTTCCGCTGGAGAGTACAAGTTTCATTAAAAGACATGTTTTTTACAAGTCTGTTTGTGTTCAGTTCTCAGGACGTTGTAGATTCTAAGTTAATCTTTGCGGTTTGAAGTTCTGTCTGACTTGTGTTGAGTTGCTTCTGCCGAAAAAACCCAATTTCCTGATATGGCTGCTTCAAAATAAAAGCATGTCAATTGACATATACACCTGAAACTTTTATAGTGAGGAACTTGTTGTAGAATGTGTTTGTCATTGAATGAACGCAGCTTTAGGGGAGCTACCATTAGCACAAAACACTGCTGTATCCGCTGTGGGCCAAATTTGGGCCGCTTGCTTCTGTTCATAAAGTCAGAGCGGAATAAGCAGAAGACCTGGGATTCAATAAATGTTGTATTCTGTCACAAATCACTCTGTCATGTTACTTTTATTTGCCCGCCAACGTGGCCGGTAGGTTGAGCAAATTTACCTGACACTGCAAAAAAAAACACCCGTGTTTGACGGAAGACGGGTGCTGATTTCCTTCCCTGACTGGTATGCATGTGTTTGTACGTGTTGTGTGTTCACAGATAAATAGGAGGGGAGGAGAAGTGTGCCATAATAACCGTTGGTGTTCCGCTATGTGGCGACAGCGCTGCCAACTTACTCCCTCCTGCTTGTTGTTGGGAGTCATTATCTCACCTCTGGTAGAGAAGGGAGGTGAAGCGGGGGAGTTACAAAGGGAGGGAAGAGGGAGAGAGAGAATACATGTAATGCTCTCAAATTGAAATTCATCCTACCCCGTCTCCCTTTATAATCTCATTCAAATTCCACAGTCTGTTGCTCGCTCATATTCAAATGAGCACTTGACTAAATCCCTCCTGTGCCTTTGCTTTTCTTGGCAGCGTTGGCAGGCTGCCGCGCTCTGCTGCTTCTGAGCATCCTGGATGCTTCTCGGCAAACTGCTCTCTCTGTGTTTTGGCCACGTGCAGAAATAAAATTAAAAGAGTGGGAAGCAGGGCGGCGCAATGAGGCTGAACAGGTCTGATGGCAGGCTGGCATCGTGCATCTGCTCTGACCGGAGGGGGAAGGTAATGGAGGGTGAAGTCACGAAAGCCCAGGACAGGTCTTCACTGTTTACTCACATCAGGTGTTGATGTGAAAGTTTGCTGTTTAGTTAACCCACAAATAAAGAAGTTCGGAAAAATCTTCCGAAATGTTTGTGCATACCAAGAACTCTTCTCACCGTCTTTTTGAGGCAGATATTTGTTCCTACTTCGTTTGATTCATACAGTAAGGAAGTGGCGTCATTTGCGTTACCCGAACCGGCCGCCTCCATCCTCGTTTTTTTGTTTAGCTTTATTCCAGAAGAGTAATGCACACATACAGTCAGGTGAACAAAAACAAAATCACAATGTAAATCAGATAAAAAAACTGATTAAATAATATAATAAAATACAGGAAAGTACAAAAGACAGTAATATACAGTATATATAGTCAAATAAAGCAATAAAGACGCATACATAAACATGGAAATCCTTATTTAAATAGAGGGGGAAAGGTCTTTTTATAATGCAGACATTTGTTAATTTTTTGTTGTTAATTAAAAGGAGCGATTTCAGCAGGGACTTTAATTCTAGATTAAAAATGGATTCAATTAATCCATGCTCGTTTGTTTTGATTTTGAGGCGCACGTGAAGTGACGTTTACGGTTAATTTTGCACAGCATTGTGGGTATTAAAATACAAATCATTTCCTGAAAGGATGCATCCGATCCATACTGCATAAAACCCGGAAGTTAGTATCCATCCTGAAATGTTCAGTATACTGAGGTGGACCCAACAAATGCCCACTGAATGACCACGAGGGTTCAGTCTACTGAATGACCACGAGGGTTCAGTCTACTGAATGACCACGAGGATTCAGTCTACTGAAACTCCCTACTGAAAAGTCCGCACTGCATACTGAACTGTGGCTATTCGGAAAGGGCCTGTGGCTCTTCCGAATTGCAAAGTGCCTACACACTCTGACAGTAGACAGTCCCTTCTATCCGTGCTGTATCCTGTTAGGACCTACTGTTCAGTAGGCGTGCACCGTAGGCCGATATTTGTTCCTGCTTCGTCTGATTCATTCAGTGTGGAAGTGGCGTCATTAGCCCGCCTCATGTTATTGACTCTCCAACTCAGATGTGAGACGGTGGCTCAGTAATATAATACCAAACAATTTTAACAACTTAACATTTGGAAGGCGTTTTGATTTGGAGGTGCATGTGAAGTGACATTTTACATTTAATGTCACACAGCATTGTGGGTGTTAAAATACAATTCATTTCCTGAAAGGATGCATCCAAACCATACTGCACAAAACCCAGAAGTTAGTATCCATCCTGAAGTGTTCAGTCTACTGAGGTGGACCCAAACAAATCCCCACTGAATGACCATGAGGGTTCAGTCTACTCTGCCAGATAATAATAATTGGATTCACACTTCACAGCAACATATTTTTACTAGCTTTAAAAATCTCCACATTTCTCCTTTTCAAAATAAATATGAAAATAGGGCAGGGGCTTAATCTTCTACCACACCGTTTTCCCTTTGTGGAGGTCTATTTCTGGGCCCTTTATTCTACCATCTGCCACCTCCAGCAGGTGTTCTGATCCTGCGCCATGAGACCAGGACAGACTCAGCTAACGACCCGCCCCAGCTATCACTTAATGACGGGAGAAGACTGCAAATTGGTCCCGATGTCCCCCTTCATTTTCTCTTTCCCCCCTGCCATTTTCTCCCCATCTCCACCCTCGCTGTCACTCTTTTTCTCGCTCTCTCTCTGCCTATCCTCCGTCATCAATCCCTCAGTCCACTTGGGACTAGCCAATTAACCTATAGCCGGTGTAAATGTGCCAAGCAGGGAGATGAACAGCGCCAATGTCTCTCTCTTTCTACGTGTTTGGAAAGAAGGAGCCCATGTTTCTGTTGCTCTTGGTGAAGGAATGTCAGAGTTGTCTTTGCTGGCATTAATTAGTGAGAAAAGCATCTGCTGCAAATGCAACTGCTAGTCCAAAAGCCTTTGAAATGTCATCTCTCGGAATACAAATTCAAGAGAAGAGGATGCTCAGATAACAAAAGGCGGCAGATATGGGAATATTTCCTCACAAACGCAAACAGCAGAGTTGGGTTTTTTATTTTCCCCAGTGTTAAAATTAAGACTTATCTTCAGATAGAAGGTGACATGGTGTGCAGGGAGCTCCAGGCAACCTTGTTAATAACAAAGCGGAGTCTCATCTGTGGAAATAGATACGACGATAAGCCTGCTGCATGACATCTTCATCCTCGCTGACATTATGTTTTATTACTGCTGCATGCCACCCAGAGAGACAGATGGAGGGAGAGATAGATGGATGCAAGGATGAGAAGTAGATAATGAGGGGAGGTTTATTGGGAAATGATCAGAGAAGCAGAGAAAGATGAATGACAAACAGAAACCTTGTGAAAGAATTTGTAAAGGAAAGCTAACACTGTATTGCTGTCATATCTTTTTAAAAACCTCTTTAATCTCTCATATAGAGCCGGTACATCATCAAACCTCGTCTACGTGCCTGTCATTTGTAGATCTTTTCCTGAGTTTTAATTAACTGCAGTGATTTCTGTTTTGTAAACCCTGGGAGCTTTAATGAAGTCAGTTTATTAAAGTCAAACTTGTTTTGAATTCTCCTCACTCAATACCTCAGAAGAACTTCTTTACGATGATGCAGCCTCTTACTTTATTTTATTCAGCAAGCTAGCCTAATGCTAAGCTAGCTTAAAGGATTGAGGTTGGCTTTGATTTCCAATGGACGTTAGTTTTTGTTTGTAATATTTCTACACCTGCAGACACACCAGCTATAATCTGCATGCACATACTTTGTGTGCTTTTATGGCAGAATAGGTCGTCACATTTTAAATGATCTGACTGTTACAACTCAAACCAAGAGAGTGCCATCTTTTCAGCATCAAGTTTCTTTTGCAGAAAAATTGGCATCTTAGTTTCATTCTGTAACTAAATTTTGTGATTGATCCTTCTAAAACCCAGACATTTAAACACCGTATTATCCAGAATATAAATTGCACCGATATTTAAGACGCAGTCTGTTTTTGGAGGGGTCTCCCAGAGAGATAAAACGTTCAAACGTGATGATTTCAGTACGCTAGTTGAGCTCTCAGCCTATGGTGAAGGTTATGAAGCATGAGCCGCGCTGACCCGCCACCCTGGTCACTCGTTAACTTTAATTGAGAAGTCCTTCAATCTAAAGAGCACTCCATTATTTACGGAACAATATACCACCGTTTTCTTTAAATATATAATTGTGACCTAATGAGGGAGAAAACGTGTTTAAAAGTGGCGCTGCCTACCTGGTCTGCGTCGCTATGTATCCCAGCACAGCTTTCAATACACAAGGGGTCCGAATTTTGAATTGTGTCATGTTGCGTGCAATGTGTGATGGTGGCAGCTGCATTGACGTTGATGATGGCACGTGTGTCAGAATGGGGGAAGAAAAGGTATTTAAAGAGCATCAGATTTTACGGAAGTATCTGTGTGATCTGAACGTTAAGCTAGCTCTCTTTAAGAGTGAATTTGCACAACACTGGTGATGATGTTTATATCCTGGGATCGGCGCACACCAGTGCAATCTCTATGCATGTACGGAAACTGCTTCATTATTGGGGCAGGGGCAGCCTGCCTGGAGTGCATATGTGAAAACAGTTTACGATGAAGAGTGTGAACGTGAGTGTGTGAGTATATGCTTACGAGGAAAATGATCGAGTGTTCCCCCAGGCAGTGATGTAACCGGCTGGTTTCATTAGAGAGATTCAGATTTCCCTCTGGTTAAATATTCATTACAGAGATCCATGGACGCTCACTGACTTCAGACTCCAGCTGAACCTCCGTGGAGGAAAAACACGTTTCCACTTGACTGAATTTTTCAAATATTTGAATATGTTAAAGTAAGACTGAGTGGTTTTTGATTTGTTGAATTTAATTATTAATGATTATCTGTATCTACCCATCTACTTAGAATATTTTTAATATCTTTCATTTTTCCCCTAATCTTGGATCCCCATCTCATATTTTATTCCTTAATTTCCCAAACACAGATGGCAGCTTGGCGTGCGTCATACTTAAACCCCAGACTTTTCGTTGCTGCATTCGCATACTAACCAGTTTCCTTCCTGCAGCCATGAATCATCTCTTATATCTTCAAAGCTCAATAACAAAAAGATCAACCGTTTCTGGTTACTTACAGAAAACAGATTCGGGTAGCTTTAGTTTATCGTCCACAGCAGACTTGGGGTTGTTTTTAACATCAAGGGCGTCAGAGAGCGTTGCTTCAGGTTGCGAGGGGCTCTGTCACTGTGGGCTGCCCTAGTTTCATCATTAGGTCTGTTTTTATGGAGCAGGATAGAAACTAAATATAGCAGCAGAGTGGGCTCAGTCACACTACAGAAAGAACAAACCCATCGCCTGTTGTTGTTAATGATAAATGAAGACGACGCTGTTATGTAGCTGAGTCACGATACTTCCTGAAGTCCAATAATTTAAAAATAGGAAACTTTCAGGTTTAAAAGTAGCATCGAGAGCAAGACATCTGATGAGACAATCAAAGTTAGTTGAGATAATAATTGCCTGAAATGCTTCATTTCAGCTTCTGTCTCTTTAAGGTCCTTCCTCCCCACTTTTCTCCGATTTGCCAGCTCAGTTTACAGTCGCAGGGAAACTTGAGTGAGATTCTGGGTCTTCGTGTCCTTGAAAGAGCTGTCAGGGTGGTCCTACAACTTTGCTCTAATACATTGGCAGAACCTGACATCAGGTTCTGTCCAAGTCTCACAAAGTTCTCATAATGTGTCATAATACACCAACATCTGTGTATCTTGTGTTTATAAAAACTTCACTGATGTCTATCTTGATAAGTCTGATTCGAAGGGAAAAACCCAAAGATATTCACTTTTAAAAGATGAATACTAAAGAAGCTGGAACAGGAACATAACGTAGGAGTTTAGGCTGAACCCAGACACGTAAAGACAAACAGGTATTGGTTTAAAATAACTGAGCTTTATTTAGCAGGAAGGGTTTTGAAGTTTGGGTTTGGGAGTGGGGAAGTAATCCAGGAGGAACGGGGCTGGCAGGCAGGCGGGATGATCTGGCGAGGTTGGCTGGCAAACTAAAGATCATAGAGAGCAGGTTTGAGGCAGGCAAACAAACAGGGAGGAAATCAAGTGGGCAAAAATCTGAACTAGAGCTGGAAGTGAGGAACATAAACAAACCTTGTACAACATAACGATCCTGCTGAGACTCACTGTCATTGCAGCGTTCTGGAGGAGGCGTTGATAGCTTGATGGCAGGCAGGTGTGTTGGTTGCACATGCAGGGCAGGTGAGCAGAAAGACAAAGAGGGCAATGGGGGAGACGGAAAAAAAACAAAACACACAAAGAACTCATCGCTCCTACGTTTGTCTGAAAAAAAAAACACAGGCTGACAGGTGTCACAGAGGAAGGACCGTGATATTAACTGATGGTGAAAAATGTTGCAGATGAATTTTTGCTTGGTCTCTGTTTGTTAACGTTTTTTCTTTTTGCCCTGGACGTGCCTATTTTATGTACAAAACCAATGCAGTTCAATCAATCAATCAATCAATCAATCAATCATTATTTGCATAGCGCCAATTCATAACAAGTGTTATCTCGAGATGCTTCACAAAAGAGCATATGGGATAATATGCAGGAAGGATTTCTCCTTTGTATTCCTCAAGTTCCTGTTGTCCACACTTCCTTGCCGCTGAGGTGGAGGTCGGAGCAGGCCGGGCTAGAATGAGGACGGTGGTCATTGTGGGGATGACACAGTCCGATGGTGGTGGCTGGGCGTCAGGGACGTCAGTTCAGTGTTTTTGTTGCTCGGTTTCCTATAAGTGCACAAATGCCCCTTGGCGTCATCTGTTTTTGTTGCTGCTCTCAGTTAAAAATACGTAATGTTTTGACCACTGCTGCACTCTTTGTCACTTCTTTCTTACCCACCAATCAAAACAAAGAAGGGGCGGGACATCTGACATCAGCAAGTCAACCTCAAAATCGTCAAGTGTGTATCCAGCCTTGGTGACACAACTGCAGTGAGTTATCCATCTGCACAGGGTGTTGATGGTCATTTTGATAGCATTACCTGACAGGTTAATCTTCAGATTATTGAGATTTTTCAAAATGTGGTCAAACAGTCCAGAGGTTATATTCAGACCGCTCTTGAACCTCGTGTGCTGAGGTCTTACAGGAACGGCTTCAGCATCATTAACTCTGGCAGCTGGCCCTTCACTGATAGCAGCTGGTGCTTCTTCAAACACTTGGACAGGTGTCACAGAGTCAGGGTCTTTTACCAAGAGTCCTCTGTAAGAGCTGGCAGACACTTAACTGCACCTTCACACCGCTTCAGAGAAACACCCACAGGTATCTCTTTTCTCTTGTGTCCCGCTGTTTGAGCGAGTTCAACATCAGCTTCTTAAACTGTCGACCTCTGCCTGAGTCTCAAACATGCTGCATCCTTTAACAGGTTCAAGCTAATGTCAAAGTGTTGCGCAATTGCTCGCTAATGATGTTGTCCAGCCTGCTAGAAATGTCCCGGACAATTCTGTGGCCCTTCTTGATTTTTTAAACCTCCTCTTGTGGGAATGAGTCATCTACATGGCAAACCAATCTTATTGAAATCTTAGATCTACCATTTCCATATCTTTAACTATACATAACTTTGTGTCTTTGTGGTCTGTGCCCGAGCAGCCTCAGGTACTGCAGTGTCTATATTTGGCTCAGGTAGAAAAAAACAATAGTTGAAAGCTTTATAGCCTCTATCCAATTTTCCCATTAGAACTAATGGACTGATGAAGGTCTTCTCTGCGGTGGACATTACCTGACCTTTGAAAAATAACAACAACACTAGAGAGCTACAGACCTGTGTTCCAAAGAGGAAAAAAACAAAAACCTACCCATCTTGCTTTTCTGCCTCCGCCAAAAACAACCCTGCTCACATTTTCAGGAGGAAATTTAAAGATACAACAAGAGTTCCTGGGTAAATTTAAAATCAGCCTTTCACATTAGCCATTAGCCTGGACCCAGAATTCTGCCTCTGACTACTGAGGTTTTTTAAGTGCATGCTAAACTAGCCACTAGCAGACAGGATGCAAAAACTGCTGAACTAAAAAGATGAAGCACGTTTGCATTCAGTTCAGTTCTGTCAGCAGAGTGAAAAAGTACCTCTTCAGCTTGGAGTCAGGCTGTGTGTTGCTTTCCCACTGTAACATACTATAGAAAAAGCAGTAGCTCCTGAAAAGCTTAAAATGCAGCCTCTTTAATAATTTGGCAGTAAATAAAAGCCCCATAATTCATTTACATCGTGCCAGTCTGAGCTGCCAATGCAGAAGGGTACACGGATAAAACATTAGGTCGTCTGCAAAGAACTTTAACCTGGTTTATCATCAACCATTACGAACTGTGTTATTGTCAATATGCTGGCTGAAAACACACAAGCAAGCATCTATTTTAAGCACACTGTATTTCTGTTGTTTACTAAGACACACAAGGATAAAAAATAGACCACATTATAGTCTCAAGGAGCAGTAAACTCTTTCTAATATGTAAAATAAGTTGCTGTGCAGTGATTTGATGTCAAAAGTCATGGACAACAATCTGATATTTCTGCACAATATTTCCTCGCCTCTACCTGAAGTGAACCCAGCTAATGCAGCATCTGTTTGATATTTTTCATTACTGCAAAGGAGGCAACAGGTGCACAATCTGCAGCGTTACTTATATTACTTGTTGTGTTAACAACCAACAGTCATCCATCCATCCATTTTCTTCCTCTTATCAGAGGTCAGGTCGCGGTGGCAGCAAGCGCAGTAAGACTTCCCTCTCCCGAGCAACACTCAAAATTCAATAAACATTGGTGCAGGTTATGTCATTTACTGCTTATGTATGATAAGTTAATATAGCGCCGTGGAGAACTGGCATTGTATGGTTGATGTGAAGTATTGTAGAATAAAAGCACAGTGTGGAAATCGTCCTTTTAACTGTCTGAGCTAATCACCTATCCCTGGATTTCTGCTAACTGCAAATACTGCCAGCCTCTTCACCCACACCAGTCGCTGAACAAGAAACATAATGAAGCACTTTCACTATGTGAACAGAGATAGCACGGCATCAGTCACAGGATACATACGTCATCATGCAGTGAATTTTCCTGGATAATATCCTTCTGCATTCTTACATCGGCTTACACTGACTTCACCCAAAATAAATGTACTTGGGGGCTTGAAGGAACATTTCTGGTTTAAGAGGAAGTGAAAAATGTGCTGTTTGTGTTCAAGGTCAAGGTTTCTTTATTCGTCTCCCTGGGGAGAAGCACTTTCTCCCCAGGCGGTTCACCACATACATTTGCGGTTCATACATTTCAGGACATTTTTAGTAGTTTTAGTTTTGTGTGAAAGCGCTATGATAAGTAGATCCAGTGCGGTACTTATGTGTTCTCACCTATGTTTTTTTTTCAACATGAACCTCTAACCACCTTGAACACCAGAATAAGTGAAGGCCCCTGCTGTTGCACAGTACAGCTCCATCCCTCATCGCTCTTCTGACTCCTTCTTAAAGAATAACTCAAAACTATTCCATGCTATCTTTGGCTTTTCCTGCCGCTAATTTGCTGATATTGAGAGGTAAGGTCTTTGAAAGTTCACAGTTTTGAACAGCCTCTGTTGTTGCTGTTTTAACTTGCTCAGCAGCTAAATGTGAAATTCCTCTCCTGAAAATAAACTTCCTGGAGGTGCAGCTGAGGCAATTTAGAGCAAAGAAAAGGGAGCTCACTTCTACCATGATTGACAGCAGAAAAGAGACAAAAAAAAAACTCACATGGGGAGAATGCTGCTGTTTTTGTCAGATCGTGATCTGAGGTATTCTGAAACCATCATTGTGTTAATTAAGAACCGATCACGTGGGCTCATTCAGGGAGACAAACGATCTCCTTACAGCCTTTAATGAGCACATATACAGTTTGATTTTAAACATTCGAGACAAGGTGTATAGGGACAAAGCTTAGAGTGAGATTCTGACTTTCTTCAATGTGACTTTGACTTTTCAGCCATAATCCTATTAGTATGTGTTGGTGTTATTTTAGCTGAAAATCCACATAATAACATAGTGTGTGTGTGCTCCTCTTCATTCACTCCAAAGAAGGCGTTGTGACTGTCACAGCATGAGTGCAAGTGTGTGAGACTTGCAGACGATGACGGCAGGCAATCATCACGTCACGCACACACACACAGGTGGCAGTAATCTCTCTGTGCTGACATGACCGTCTCAATCTGTCTCTCTGCCTGGAGGCGTCCATTGCAGAGCTGATTCAATTTGCCTCCATCAAAATGCAATTTCTCTGCCCCGCCATCACTGCTCACCTCTCCTCCTTCCCCCCTCTTCTCATCTTCTCATTCCCTTCCTTCTTTTCCTCCTTGAACCGCTTTTTCATCCTCTAATCTGACACCTTCCCTCTCTTTCGCTCTTCTCTAGGTGCCATTTACTTCCTGTCTCATCTTTCGCCTCTTCTGTGTTTCATCTCTCAGACCTTTTTTTCCCTTACAGGTTGGATCATGATATTACCTATGGGTTTCTTGCCCGCCTGTCTTCTGCTATTCCTACCTGATCAGACTGCAAAGGGGGAGACGTGAGGCGGCAGCACCTTTATCCCCCACAGGTCGGTAGATGCACTCACACTGCAGAGGTCAGGGATGAGGGATTTAAGAAGATGTGGGTGTCATTAGAGTTTCATGCCCTGGAGCCGCTCTCATCCTCTCTGCTGGTTAGTGGCTGAAAGGAGCGCTGCACCGGCCTTCTGAGAGCTTCATATAAGATGATGATATGCATGTAAAACGGATTAAATTAGGACACTTTAAAGGCAGACCACGCTGAATTTCATCAGACATAGATGTCAAAGCTCATGCCACCAGAGAGATAGAAAGTAACAGGATCAGTGTGGTTTGAAAGGAATAAAAAAGAATGGAATACAGAATACAGTACAGGACAATTTTAATGTTATTTATTCAGGATTATGTAGATAAAATCTGTCATGTTATGTAGGACAGGCCCTGCTTACTTTACTAAATTGTCTCCTTACATCAAAAACTGGCGACTAAAGCTGGAAAGAATTTCACGATATATTTGTACCTGTAGTATTTGCTTTTCATGTGTCCATTGGTTCTCCCCCTTCTGTTGAGGCAAACGACCTGTTATAGCTTTATAGTGGCACAATAACCTAGTTGCAAATGTCATCATATAAAATTAAAGCAAACTACCCAATAGCATGTTAGGTAACTAACATTTGATTTATTGTTGTTAAGCTAATGTTGCTGTTGTAAAGCGTACATACATGACTTTCCAGAGTCAGCACACCAGCTGCTCCAGCAACGCTAACAATTCACCTGCTTCTATAGCTAACGTCTAAACAACAGCAAACTGTAGCTGTGTCCCAATTCCGGGGGGCTGCATCCATCGAAGGGCGCGTTAGAAGATCGATTACCTCGCAGCTGCGTGTCAAAAGGTGTTCGATATTGAAAGGTTTTTCAAATGCAGTCGGCAAATGCGTCCTCCTTTCCTTTCCTTTCCTGCTAACGACGGATCCATCTGTGCATCCTTTATGGCCGAACACGTATCCCAAGATTCATCGCACGCCAATTGAAACGAGCAGACTCCCCTGCAGCTGAGTAACACACTTTGACAATCACATATTACAGAGACTAGAACAATTACTTGGAATTACAGGGGCTGCTTTAAGTTGGTTTAAAATAACTCAGTACAAAATAATGATGGCATCAGCCTGGCATCTAGCACCACTGTTAGGAATCTAGGACTTCTATTTGATCAAGACATGTCCTTTAAATCTCACATAAAACACATTTCGACTACAGCCTATTTCACCTTCGTAATATCTCTAAGATCAGGCAGGTCCTGTCGCAAAACGGTGCAGAAAAACTAGTTCATGCATTTGTTACTTCCAGGTTGGATTACTGTAATTCTCTTTTATCAGGGTGCTCTGGTAAATCTCTAAAGACTCTTCAACTAGTCCAAAATGCTGCAGCTCGTGTTCTGACTAGAACTAGGAAAAGGGACCGTGTTACTCCTTTTTAAAACCCTTCTTCTCACTTACAAAGCTCTTAATGGTCAGGCAACATCTTATCTTAAAGAGCTAATGGTGCCGTACTACCCTTCGAGAACATTACGATCCCAGAATGCAGGCCTGCTCGTGGTACCTACAGTCTCTAAATGTACGATGGGAGGTAGAGCCTTCAGTTATCAGGCCCCTCTCCTCTGGAATCATCTCCCAGTCGGGGTCCGGGAGTACAGACACACCCTGTACTTTTAAGAATAGACTTAAAACTTTCCTTTTTGATGAAGCTTATAGTTAGGGCTGGTTCAAATATAGACCAGGTCCTATTGTTATGCTGCTGTAAGCTTAGACTACCAGGGGAACTGGCACCTTGAGCTCCTATCTATCCCTCTCTCTCTCTCTCTCTCTCTCTCTCTCTCTCTCTCTCTCTCTCTCTCTATCCCTCTCTCTCTCTCTCTCTCTCTCTCTCTCTCTCTCTCTGTGCATTCACATCATATTACTGCATGTCACTATCTGTAAGTCTTAGTTACTAACCCTTATTTTCCTGGGAGCTCCCGAGCTTTCATGTCTTCCTAGGTTCCTCTGGATCGTTGGTTGGGACGGCCTGCTGCTATGGAGCCATCTAAATCTATTGATTGTACTGTACTGTGTTTAGCAGTGGACTGTTGTAAACTGCAGCAGCCCACTATTAAAACCTCTCCCTTTGACCAAATATCTTTTTTTTGTGCAAATGTGATGATACTTTTGGATGATAAAGGGCCGGTCAGGTGTTACGAATGACACACTCTGCAGCAGCCCGCTCCATCAGGAGCAATAAATAGCTGCAGTGTGACGAGAATGAAAGGTATTAAGAACTATTAATACCTGCTGCTAGCAATGAGCCGTCCAGGCACAATATTTTAACACATTTTTCCACACTGGAAACATGCTACCTTGACTTAAGGGTACAGTGTATTTTTTAGGGAATCACATCTGCAGATGGAGCTTTACTAAATGAGTCTAACATGCATTCAAACACAGGATGTTGGAAATGCACAACATGTAAACATTATTCCTCTGATTTAAAGGCAGGGTTGGTAATTTTCTCCAGATAGACTTTTTAAGATGTTGGTTGAAATTGTCTTTAGGTCCTGACAGAAATTAATAACTCATGTGCTCTGAAAAAGGAACAAAGAAAATCCTTCATCTGTAGCAGTTGTAAGCCTGTAAAAACTTCGACTAATGTCTGCCACGAGGTCCCAATCTGATGAACCAATCACGCCTGCCTGCTCGTTCTCTACCCCTTGCGTGCACTAGCCCACACCCATACTGTGAGTTTGTCGTTGGCCGTTGTGAGTAGTAAAATAGTCACGTTTTTTTTTACATTATGATAAAGTTGAGTGTTTACTTACCGCTGAATGAGACATGAGACGACGTAGTTTCTACACAATGCAAGCGATGAGCTGAGGTCCGCTTCTGGAGCAACGAAGCTCGTGCATGTAAGTGAGGGGCGTGGCTTTTGAGGGAGCACAGAGGGGAGGGGGTGGGTGTAGACAGGGCACTGAAGGAATGCTACTTTTCAAATGCTTCATGCTTCTGAACAGGGAAGGTGAATTAAGCATACAAAAGAAAACAACTGTTTTAATATTTAAAGTAGTTCCTTTGAAGAGTGATATTTGTGTATGGACTGTAAGGAAACGGATACGGGAGTACAAGTGACATGAATAGAAATAATTGTTGTCCCAGCCGAGAAAATACCCAACCCTCCCAAAAAAACAGTGGAGAGTCAGACGTCCCAGAGGAGTGTGTGAATGACAGTTTGAATGATTCCCACGAGCTGCAAGTGATAATGAGAATCCAAAAACTGTCTGTAAACACACACAGAGTCGCCCCCACTCATCTCTGTGTGTCATCTCTCTCTGGCACACAGTACGAGTAAATCCACTGTCTGCAGTGCATCCCGCTGGATGAGACGTATCAATATGTTGACATGTACTGTATAATCAGTAAGTAGACTATTGAGTTTGGTCAAAGGTAATGAGATGGATTTCCAATGCTTTAGTTGACCCTTTGTTATTGCTTCAACCGTCTCCTCTTAAACCCGATTCACATGGGGTCAGTATTCCTCTGAGACCTCTGGTCATTTGGGAATAACTCCCGAACATCAATGTTTGGTGCAACGCATTCACACTGAATAAACACTGACATTTCTGGAGCTGCAGGACAACGACAAAAAATAATGTGCTGCACTCTTCTCCTTTTTCATTCTTAGGAAAAAGGAAATGTCCTGCACCTTGCATTTTGCAGGCGACATTACCTTCATGTACACATACTGTTGGAACTACGAAGGCACTTGATTTGGGTGTTCCTCACATCATGCTGCAAAGCAAGTCATGCATCTAATCACTCTTCGACGGCTGCTTCTTCTGATATATAATATTTCTCCATACTGTGAAGCGAGATCAGCCGGCTGAATTTGCATCCAAAATGCTGTCAAACCTTTGTTTACGTTAAAAAGCCACAGAGACCTTTAAACCACCACAAACTACTAAATTGAGGATTCTGGCTGGATTGATATTATTAGATGACTCCAGACCTCCTCCAAAGTTATGGCAAATTATTAAAAGTCCTCAGGTAGGCTAACACTAAACCTGTGAAAGTTTAGTATCTGTTTCCACACATCAGTTTTTGGTGTGGCAGATTTGCACTGGATAAGCGAAGTCATTTCCTTGAGTTTATTGAAATCTCTGAAAGGTTGAGGTGCTGCATGACTGTGACAATAAATTAAGCAACTGCGCTCTTTTTTAAATTCACTCAGGTGTAAACACTTTACGGATGCTTGTCCTGCCGTTTCAACCTGTTACTTTTTTACTTTTTGACATCATGTTCGAGTGACTACAAACAAGTTTGGTTGGACAGAAACTCTGTCCTTGACGAACCTGCCTTATGTCCAGATTCATTGAACGGTCGTTTCCCTGCTGACTTCATTACAGAGCCAAAATGAAAACACTTCTACCCACACTGTATGTAATTCTTTCATGACACCCAAATTGGATTCCTGTAGAGAGGAGGTCAGGACCCTCAATCTGTTTTAAATTACAGCAGATCAGTTAAAAAATTAAACCTCTGGGGTATCTTTTCCTCGATCTGGAGAAGAGAGGAATACATTCACATGCTTTCAAGGTCAGGGGAGTGTGCGAGTCTCTGCTGTTATCGAGTACAGACAGCGCTCCTCAGGGCTCTCAAGGGGCTCTCTGATTGGCTGGCGGACATGTTACCATGTGAATAAATGGTAGGCAGACAGATTGCCTCAAACAAACACACAATGCTACATCTGAGTGCCGCTTTAGTTTGCCAAACTAGTACACAAACAACACTGCAGATTGGATAAACTGCTGCTAAAGACTGAGACTGGCATGTAGGCAGACGTGGAAAAACTCTGACATGGACCAACAAATGAAATCCATGTTGACTGTTGACTGATTATTTTCCAGCAGATACAGGATTTACAGAGTAAACTTCTCCTCCCCTTGGTTAAGTCAATACTTTGTTCAGCATTTTTGGAAACGTGTATGTTTTCATGTTTGGAGTTTGGCATAAAGTTTAGTTTCATATCTGTGTAGTCGATGCCAACGTAGCTGTGGGCATGCTCTGTAGCTCAGCTCAGCACAAAACTGGAAGCAGGGGCAGAATGGTACTGAAGCCACATTATTTCTATTGTTAAAATCTTTTTTTTGTATCCAGAATGAGGTCATTTAACGTAGTTTAGTCCTGTCCTATTTCAGAAAAAGTACAGCAGATTGTATCAACCTGATTCAGACTTTGTTTTCCATTTTACAGTTTGCACACCAGTTTAAGTGCAGAGCATCACTCATCGACTTAGTTTCATAACAGTCTTGTGAGCATTGAGAATGGTCTTTCGTATCTCCAAGCGGCGACCTCTGGTGTTGAAAAATGAAGCCGATGCAGAAGTGAAAAAAGCCTGCAGGGTCAACATGAGGCGGGCTCCAAAAGACCTGGAAGTCCCGTAAACTATAGAGGTGTGCATGGACGTCATTATATGTTCAGAAAATATCTGTGTCTGCATCTCATTTCGGATATAAAACCGGAAGTGGGTGTGGCTTATTCCAGAAGTGTGTTCTTTATCATTCTTCCCACAATTATCATAACGGATTAGAACCGACGTAATCAAGTTACAAATCATTAAATTAAAGGAAGTCATGTTAACTCTGGCACCAAAACAATCCTGCATTCTGATCGATATCTATGCACCAATTTGTGTCTTTCTTTATGATCGTGATCTATTCCTTTTTGTGTCCTTATCATGGTGCAAATTGGTTTTATGAATTAAAGTCTTTATCAGCACACACTGTACGGCCGGTTCATTTTTTTATAACTTTTATAAGGTGGCAGTTGTAGCAGTTTGTCAGGAGGCTTAAGGCTCGCCTCAGCTCCAGCTCTTTGCCTGTCGTTAGTTTGACTGAAAGTTTGATCGAGTCAGCGTTTCCAATAAGGTGACTGCTGTGGATGGGCTTCCAGAACAGCCCTTCAGGAACGTGTGTGATGTCCCTCAGGCTTCGTCCATGTTTATTTACAGTCTTTGGTCTTATCACACGCACA
Source organism: Tautogolabrus adspersus (assembly GCA_020745685.1). Lineage (NCBI taxonomy): Eukaryota > Metazoa > Chordata > Actinopteri > Labriformes > Labridae > Tautogolabrus > Tautogolabrus adspersus. The sequence goes on along the minus strand of CM036535.1, from coordinate 32,747,300 downwards.
CTGCACTCAAAGTACAATCTTTTTAGGGCAGCTGTATGAATAAAAGTATGTGATTGCATGAGAAACATCATCGCTTCCCAACGATAAACTCAAAGATCAACCAAACTGGATTTCAAAGGGTTTCCCAGGACAGTGGCACTGGGGTTGATATTCTTGGCAAAGACAGATATTGGTTTTCCTGATGCTGCAGTAACCTTCGTGGCACAGTGCTGCCCTGCTCGCCTGCGTTCTGCTCCATCACACTGATCAGAGCTGACAGGAGCATCTAAAGCTGCTGAGCCTCGGCTCCTGGAACGGCCACTATCGACCGGCCGGTCATCAACACTTCCAGGCTTCCAAATTGATCTTCACGCATAAACGCACAAACACAAAACGCACAGTTCTTACATTGGAATCCTCATTAAAGAGTAAATTAACTCTAAATCGAGCATGGCAGCGGAGTCATTGTTGCACTACAGGAATAACAAAGCAGCTGTTTCCAATTAGCTGTTGAATGCCAAACACCTGCTGTGAAATTAGAGAAAGTCTTCATGCCAGAAAAATCCAACGTGGCATCTTAACTCAAACCTGTGGCGTTCACTTATTCACAGACTTATTTTATGATGATGCTGTTTTGATTGTGTTTGTGTTGACAAGATGTGAGGCTGCAGAGATGGTGGTCAACATGCTCTCTTTACTTAAATTGCTCAAATGCCCCTGTCTTTCACACATTATTGACGACGGAGCCTGTCTGTTGCTGCAATCCATTCTGGTCCTTTTCTCACCCCCCCATGGAAGAAGCGATAGGTCTCGGCGTGTGAGAGGGAGTGCACCCATGCGGATTTAACATCGGTGTGAAATGCTGGCTTTACCTAGCAGACCCTGTCGTTAGCTCCCTGGAAAATGTGTGACACCTTCACTGCAGCAGAAAATAGTTCATCAATGTTTCTCCCTCACAGGCCAATCAACGTTCATTTACCCCAACATTGTTTTTTAGCTCGGTTTTTTCCTCAAAAGTAGCAATATTAACCTGTCTGCATAACCGTATATCGCCTAGCGTCAAAGGAAGAATGAGCAACATTTTACACATAAATACAGCAGAAATCAAGTATATCCTGTGTAAATGTCTCTCTGAGTCATGACTGTCTACAATGAGTGAGAAGCACAAGTCACGCCAGCTGTGTTGTTGTCAGAGTCGTGTTTACATCATGTTTACATGGACGGGACGGCCTTGAGTAGAAAGCTGTTTTAGTCAAGGACTAGAGAAATAAAGAAGAACATACTCACTGCTTATTAGGATGTTTCGTAAGCGTCTTTAGATCACGGTCACTCTGTGTCAATTTATGTGCAATATGAAGTGTGCTAACATTAGCCTGCTAACACAATAATGCAGACCTCAGGCGATTGCAGCTCGAGCAAAGGACAATTTTGTCTGCCGGTTGCGCCTAATGGTTCTTAATTATGGTGTGTTCTAATTCAAAACTCCTTCGTGTGAACGCGAGGGGAGAGGGATTGGAGGTGTGTCGCTGCAGGAGAGCGGAGGCTTCAGAATAGCGGATATGTCGCCAAACAGCAGTTTGTTTTGGTTTCATGCTGGTGCTCAAGAGTGACATCTACTGGATCAAAAAGTCGCACATTCTTCCTTTAAGCTCCTTGACTTTTTTTTGTTTGGCCAGTTATTGAGGTATAACTAAAAAAAACACTACAATAAAGGACATGAATTCAAACATTTCAGCCACGACAGCAAAATAAAGAAAAAGTACTTTAATTTTATGACATTATGGAACTTCTGGGTGTTTTTTTAGGAGGTGTATTTGCTTTAGGGACCAGGCATAGGCTATTTATTTGTTGTGTTATATGACTATAAGTATGCAAATAACCCCCCTGTATATAAGTCCTCTAAGTTTGTTATTCCCCATAGTAAGCCTTTTGTCCGTCAGACCGTTCCTCCAGGTTTTAAAGAGCTCCGTGCACAAACACCCCTCTCATTACCTCCGTCTGAGCCTCTGCTAATGACAGCCTCACAGCCGGCACACCTCAGCCTCATAATGAGCGCAAATGAAAGTGCAACACTTTGCATCCCATAACAAAGCGTGAATAGAGAGCTCAGCCACACACAAACAAACACACACACACACACACACACACACACACCAGCATTCACACTCATACAAATTAAAGGATATAAAAAAATGGGTTGAATTTGAAGTGAAAGGCCGGCCATGATGGAGAGCGAGCTGCTCAGACATCAAACAGCTGCTGAGTTCAGCTCTCAGCGTCTGAATCCACTCCAACATTATTATCACGTCATTAGACAAGGACGCGGATTAGACAAGGACACACACTCTAATTTGTTCATAATAAAGCAGCTGTGTTGAACAGATTTCAATGAAGGACAGCTTTTGTTTTCTTGTTGCTTTAGAAATGCAATGCGGATGTTTGTGGACGCAGAATTCAATATTTATTAGTTATCAGGTTTGAGACTCCAGACATAAAAAATCAGACTGTTTTTTTCCAAAGCTTCAAGATCTCCCCTCATCATCCTAATCTTAAAAACATTGAAAGCATCTAAGAGATTCCCTTAACTATGTTTGGGAGGTAGTTGCTGTACTCTCGTGGCAAAAATATCAACAAACATTTTGAAACTTTCCCCTCACATGACAAAACCTACGGACAAAACGAGCGAAGACAGCATGCAGCACTGTAATCGTTTACTCTCGATCTTATTTTCATGATCGTTGGAAGCCAAAATCAGAATTGAAATTGATACTGGATAAATTTCGCAGCACCACCGATCAGAACAATGACACTCAGGCCTCTGCTGCACGTCATCACCAAGCGGCAACCTCCGGTGTTAAAAAATGAAGCCAATCGGTCTCTGACAGACTCGTGACCATTTAGTTGGTGACGTCACGTCGGCGCCATTTTGTGGGACTTGTCTATTGTTACGGTGGCAACAAAACCAAAACACAACAGTGTGTGAGAGAGAGAGAGAGAAACAACGTTGGACGGTAAACGTATACAATCGACCCACTTAATCGTCAAACTGGAGACGAAGAAGCGTTCTGAGAAGATACCATACCGGGAAGTGTAAAATCCTGCAGTTCGTCGAGTGTCCGCTTGAGGCTTGGCTGCAGAAACACCAGAAGTCACACACCACAGCCAAAAAAAGCCATCTGTACAGCATAAATGGACATGTTTACGAAAAATGCACCTTTCTAAAACAACAAAGAACTTCAATTCATTCAAAGGTTGATTTTTATCCCCGGAGTTACGGTCTAAGTGAGTGACACGCTCCACACACAAGATGATGATTTTTCAGGGATATTTATGGTCTTGGTCTCGATACCTAAATGTGTTGATCTTGTCTCTGTCTTGGAGCACTCTGGTCTGGGGTATGTCCTGCTGTCAGTAATTGTGTTCTTGACTACAACACTAGTAGCAACTACTCCAAAGTGAAGAGGGACGTCTATTTTCACGTCCAAAATAATAATGTAAAAGCTTCAAAAATCTAGATAAAGAACAAAAATGATTCTGGTATTTGTGGTGTAATCCTACTATTCATGTATTTTTTAAATACTTTCATTATTAAAGTGTGTTTGCATCATCTGTGCTTGTGACACTCTGAACCCCTCGGCACACTGAAGTCTCTTTGTCTCTGGATGTTTCTCCATCGCTCCTAAACAGTTTGATGTAATTGAGATTTCCTTTTTAGGATCAAAGAAGATCAGAAACATTTCTCTGTGATGAATGAGCTGCTGTTACTCAAGACATTCATGTGTGAGTCGCTGTGATATTGTGTGTGTGTGTGTGTGTGTGTGTGTGTGTGTGTTATACGCCCCAGAGGAGTGATCTTCGGTTTGATATCAAAATGTTTCCTGAGATAAAAACACAACAGGCTTGACGCTGATTTGTTTCAGGAAACCTCTGATTGTCTCTGACTCGACAATCTGCTCTAACGCTCTGTTACAGATCGCCATGTCTTCTTATCCGCGCTTGTTTCACTTTGTCTGCTAAGTGCAGGCCTACGACAGAGCCAGATTTGAGATAGGAATGTTAGGGTAGCAATATATTCAACATATAAGCATAATCCTGAGCCTGCAGGCGGATGTTCTCGCTCCTCTGAGTCCAATTATAGAGTGTGTGTTGTGTAAGCAGACAGGCGGTGTTTCAGATCGAGCCCCAGATCCAGCCAGCAGCAGCCACCTCCCCTCTTCCTCGCTTTGACACCCACACACACACACACTTGCATTATATACCCGCCTATATGCACACACACACAGTATGATTTGTGCAGATTTAACGAGGCATGCTGTGCTGCTTGCATTGTTGTTTACTCTCACATTCACCCCCATATGTATAGTTAACTAGGCACGATTTATCTAATGGTGTGAGCAAAAAAGATGGAAATCAGCACCTCACTCTCTCTTTTCTTCACTTCCACATCATCCCTTCCTCTGCAAAAAATATATTTATAGACGACTAATTTGATCTGCCAAATGCTGCCTGGGTTACATCCAGTGTGACAGCTTAAGTCAATAAGTTCTGCAAACGAAGTGACAAAATACCTCCCAGAGCAACCTGTTATATAAACATTTTCTGAACTGATGCCTTCATCAGACTGATGCCAATGTTTGTCTGTGCCTTCCAAATCTCTTACAAATGTCTAGTAATGAGTAGTAGGAGTATTTAAAAAGTAATTGTGAATTATTCTGGGGCGTTCGTTAAGCCCTTACAGGTCGCTGTAACTTCAAGAAATAAAATCTAAATTAATTTCCAGCTCTCGCAGAGAGCTACGCTTTTTGCAATCTGTGAAAATGTTCCCGTTAATGTCTTACTTAATACTCACAAAGCAAATGCTTCAAAATGAAGTCATTCCCATTCGTGCCTGATGTTGAAATGCTGAACTTCACAGCACACATACCTTTTAGGTTCCCGGTCTGATAAAAAGGCATTTTGGATCGAAGCGTATTAGATTCACATGAGAAAATAAAAATTGTCTTTGTTTTGTTTAATTACCGAGATAATTACATCAGAATGACCAGTTATGAGAAGCTCTCTGCAGATCATCTGATCCTGACGGATGAGGGGTTTGCGTCTGAACTGCAAAGATCCAAAGATCTAATGACAGCTCGAGAATGACAGCGAAAAATGTGAGTGAGCGTAAGAGGGATGAATGAGTGATAGACCCGACCGTGAAGGCAAATATATCTTACTGACTGAACTTATGCTAGAGCTCCATTACCATCCATGTTACCTAAAGACGCGTGGATCTCTGCATGTTTAAAGGCAGGGTTGGTTATTTTCTCCAGATAGACTTTTTAAGATTTTGGTAGAACAAAGAAAATCCGTCATCTGTAGCAGTTGTAAGCCTGTAAAGACTTTAACCAATGTCTGCCACGGGGTACCGATCTGATGAACCAATCACGCCTTCCTGTCTCTCTGCTCGTTCTCTACCTCTTGCTGCACTAACCCACACTCAAAGCATGTCACAGATGACGGAGTTCAGGTACTGTAAGGTACGGTTCAGGTAAGCATCAGGTACTAACAGAAAGGCAGAGGTGTACATTCTTCTCTATGAGCAGGACTAACAACGTCTCCCTCGCCCGCCGGCTAATGACGTCATACAGGATGTCATGTGTAAAATAAATAAACAAAGTCAATAATACAACTGAAATGAAATGACAGAAATGTTTAAATTAAAAAACAAATATGAAATAATAAAATCTTTTCTGTTCACTTATTGTCTATGCTTTCATCTGCGTAGCCGAATACAAATATTTCTGAGTTGCAACAATTCTATGGATCTTGCAGAGCAAAATGAGGAGTGTCTACGGATCGCAGGTTCCACATTTTCTAGCTTTTTGCTGGTCTTGATTTGGTCCTGAATCGTAATCGTCTTGGTCTCGACCCTTGAATGTCTCGGTCTTGATGCACTCTGGTCATAGTCATGGTCTCGCTCTGCATTGCCTCGACTCAAACACTGTCTCTGCACAGCCTCTAGAGCTGATAGCAAGGCTAAACACTTTTTATTTTGCCTTGTTTGAAAGTGAAAAATGATCAAAATACATGAATAAAACTGAAGCTGGCTGCCTGAAAAGCAAAGCACATCTTTATTCACCAGTGCTGCTCCTGTGCCCTCGGTAGAGCATGAACAGACTTAAATGTCAAAGAGGAGAAGGTTGCAGGTTGTCGGCTCACAGACAGCCGGTGAAAAGAAACAAAAATGATGGTTTTCATACCTTTGTCATTATTGGCGTGACTGTGTCGAGGTGAAGCATCGTATGTGGCCCTGCGGAGTCTTTAAAGCCACTGACTCGAGGCTCTGTGTCAGTAATGACACCCAGTGGGAGAGGGATGTTGCTCATTGCCAAGGACCTTTTCCCCCTTCTGAACACATCTGCTTCGCCTCCTCCCTCCCCACCTTCCCGCCTCACTCTGATATCTCTTACACAAACTGTCACGCTGTCCTTCACCCTTCATCTCTCACAGCATCCCTCCCTCGCTTACAGACCCCCCCCCCATCCCTGCATCCCTGTAAACATCAATTTCCTTCCCTGGAATAAAAAAAGATTTTACGACACAGCGAATCTCCCAGCAGATTAAATAGAAAAAGACTGTCAGTATTTCTCATGCAGGTGTAAAACATGTTGTGCAGAGAGGGAACTTTCGTCATGCTGATGTTAATAAATCTGTACGCCGGTGTTTAAATCAGCAGCTCAATCTTTTGCTCATTGATTGGGCAGCTGTATGTACACCCTGTGGCTGTGCATTTTAGTGAAACAGTGTCTGAATCTCTTCTCCTAAAATCTGTTTTAGGGGATTTGATTTCTAAAGTGGATTCAACTGAATGAACACGGAGCAGGGGTTCCCAAACTTTCTGCCTGCAACCCCCAAAATAACCCTGTTGGAGACTGGGGACCCCCAATGTTCCCGAAGGCGGTTGAGCATATTTAAAAAAAATAATTTTGCATTTAACGTCGCACCCAGTAGGGCACATGCACTAATAAGCATATCCACACACTGGCATTAGAACAACATAAACTATAGTTTTAGTAAACGTATTGTAAGAGAGGATCAAAGCAGAATCTCCATGTATTAACTGAGTGGACATACAACTGTAATAAACAGACACACTGGAGATGTCTGTGTGAGTTTTATGAGTTAAAAGTAAGCAGCAACCTCCAGTGTTGAAAAATGAAGCCAATGCAGAAGTGAAAAATCCTGCAGTTTTTTAAGTGTCCGCATGAGGCTGGCTCCAGGAACACAGGAAGTCACATACACATGGCTGGCAAAAAAGCTGTTTTTACAGCAGAAATAAACATGTTTACAGCCTGGTACAAAAACCAAATAAGTCTGATTAGGGGCGCGATGTAATGGTTCGTCAAGAGGCTTAAAACCCGCCTCAGCTCCAGCTCTCAGCCTGTCGTTAGGTTGACTGAAAGTTAGGCTGAGACAGGATTTCCAGCATGGCGGCTGCTGCCGATGAGCCTCCGGAGCCCCCTACAGGAACAGATGGGTGACGTCAGTCAGGCTTCATCCATTAATATTTACAGACTATGGTTAAAAACAGCAGACACATATACAATGGTGCTTTCATGTGCAAACTTACTTTTCCACACTTTACTTTCATTTCAGTCGAATCTCACTTAATGACTGTGGCTTCATTTTAAATTCAACTACTGTTTGTGTTTGTTTTCACCATAATGGGTAATATAAGCATGTCATTTTTCACTGCTAGCAAAGTATCTGCTGTAGTGTTCTTACTCTTAGAGAGAAGTACCTCATACAACTACTACAAAAAGCTGAACTATCCCTTTAAATCAGCGTCACAATTCTCTTAACTCATGAAACTAAAATAAAAACTAGCAGCATGGATACATTTCAAAGACTTGAAAATGAACATCATATTTCTATTCTGCATCCTGATTGGAGTAAGGAAGAGACTGTGGCTTGTTGGAGGAGAGTGCAGAGTTGTTCTTGACCTCGCAGGAACTGTGAAGAAATAATGAGACTCTTTTGCCACGGTCTTCTTTTTGTTTATGTGCCTTTATTCCCCTCGCTTTCCTTTATCCATCCTTCCTTTGTCACTTCTCTGCTCTCATCTTTGTGTATCTGTGTGCGTTTGTTCAGAATCAGGTCAGTCGCAGTCACTAAACTTCCTCTCCCTCTTTCTATCTTTATTCCTATCTTTCTCCTTCCTCCATCATCCATCTCTCCATACCTCCATCCATCCAGCCAACAGGCCATGCATCTTTTTCAGCCCCCTGTGGCATCAATCCCATTCGCACCCTGAAAACACCTCTGAGAAGAAGTGTGTGTGTGTGTGTGTGTGTGTGTGTGTCTGTGCGAGGGTGTGAGATGATAAAAAAAGACAACACTTAAGAAGTGGTTATAAAAAAGAGATGTACTGTGAAGGCTTCAACGTCTTCCACATATCTAAACCAGGGGATGGGGGGGTAGCCCCTGTGTAGGTAGCTAGAGCCATTTTCTCACCTCCTCCATGTAGAGATTGGCCACTATTAGGGATAGCAGTTATCTGGTGATCGCACACACTGGTGTCTAGATATGCAGAATATCAGACAGATTTGTTTAGTTTTATCCATCGCTGACAAGAAAACTGAGAATCGAGCTATTTTTATATTGGCTATACACTCCTATAGTTTCAGAAATTCTCCTGACCTGGCTGTTCACATATGCACCTCACAGAGACTATCACGGGAGGTGTGGCGGGGGGGGGGGGGGTCTCCGGAGGTAAGCAACAGAGTCCGCTATAGATGCTATAATAAGAACATTTCCCTTTATCTCAGTGCTACATGTATTTAAGTGGAATCACACTATCAACAAAAGAGCGGAGAAAAACACACCGGAGAACAAAAAACGTAATACAGCCGTTTATGTCTCGTGCAGACAGTCTAATCACTGTGCACCGATCACAGGGAATAAACGTCACCACCCCCACCCACTCACTCGAGGTGAATTTTCCTGATTATATCCTGCTGCGTTGTCACATCAGCTCACTTAAACTTGCTGTGGAAAAAATACTAGGGGACTGGCAGGAAAAACTTGGGTTAAAGTCAGAGTGAAAAATGCAGCTGTTTGCGTTCACACATGCAGCTTCTCCTGGAAAGATCAAGAGGTTTGCAGGAGTTTCGTGCCAGTGTGAAAGCCCTATGGCACTGTCTTCATCCAATTCAACATCAGCAGAGGACTCGTAACATGTAGGCTACAGGTTCAACAACTCTTTTAGTTCCAAGAGTTTTGTCCAGGTCATCCAGCTACAGGAATGTAGCTGTCAGAGTTTCTCTTCTCTACACTGCTAATAGGTTTTACGGCAGTGTTGGGCATGCTTCTTGTAAAATGTAGTGAGCTAAGCTACTAGTTTCTCTACATAAAATTAAGCTTTACCACACTAAAGCTTCCCCCGGGTGAAATGGAGCAATCAAAGCTAGATGTCTGTGTAGGGTCATCCAGGTCACGGTACATTTGAAGCTTGATCCAAAGACAACTACACCGGTTGAAGATCTTGAAGACGTTTCACCTCTCCTCTGAAAGGCTTCTTCAGTTCTGTCGGAGCTAGAAATGTTAGCCTCTGTGGATCAAAAATGACTCACATCAGAGTTATTAGTTGAGTCGTTGACCTGGTTTCACCTAGAGTCATTACCACCCCCAGCCCTCTGTGGGTCGTTCCAAGGTGGGACTGGGGCTTCAGTTGTTTTGGGAGAGAATTCAACACAGCATTGTAGGTTGGTGAAAGATGGTGTCTCAGACCACCTCGGACCGTTGTTTTGAAAGTGGTGTTAAAGAAGCCATCTGTGTTAAGTTGGAGAAACCATCCCTTAACCAAGGTGGTGGTCTGAGACACCATCTTTCATTAGGCATTTAATATGCTGAAACTTTTCTGATATCCAAAACAATGTTTTGTGAGCAATCAGTCCGAGAACCAGTCCATAAACTGGTTAATAAATAAATGTATAGCCTACAAATACACAGTTGCTTACTAACAGGAGGTGGCTCAGCTTAGCTCTCTGGATCATTTTGTCCCTTTTTAACTTAATCTAAGATCCAACTTCTCTACTGGTTTCTCAAGTATCGTGCTCCTCCTCCCTCCTTTATGTTCTCTTATTAGCTGTTGACAACAATGCTAACTGGTGTTTGCACACTGACCTGATGATGGTTGACTTAACATAGGTCTGTTGTGTTAGCTTGTTCGTGAATCTTCTACATGTGTTTTCCGCCAGTACAGTAGGTGAACTTAAGCATGCCTGTCTGCCCATTCCCCAGCAGCAGCGAAGTGGGCATCAAGGATTAGACCGTGATGCCACAGTCATATGGAAGTACAGTAGATTGTCAGCGACAGATACACGTCCACGTATGGCTGGCGTCTAGCACTACTCATCCTCGCTCAGCTGTGCTTCAACTTTGTTGTGGGGAAAATGTATCTTGCCTAGACAATTCTGCTTCATCAATGAAAAAGCTACGCTACAGGAAAGCTATTTGATTCAGAAAAAATCTAAATCGCTTCTCTGATAACGTCAACCCACGATTCATTTTGTTGGCATGTTAACCAGCTAATTAGGGCCTTAGAGGTGTTCCACAATGCAAAGTGTGACTAGTACGCATGTCGTTAGTTTCCTAAGCAGTGGGGAAAGGTGGCCGTCACGTACAGGCATACAGACAGACAGCCCTGTGATGGTACGTGCTTTAGCCCACTTTGCAATATTGCCGTGTGAACACAACATGACCCTGCTGGCCTGCTCTGGTTTAAAGACCGAGAATAGAGAGCTCAGACTGTTAGAGGGAGAGGAGCAGTTTACCTTCAGGGCTTTCTGACAGAAAGGCGAGATGCAGAGAATAGTATTAAACACTTCTTGCAGGAGGGAGTTCATGGTCACCCCCGGAAGAGGTGTTCAGTGTATGGAGTGGGAGGTAACTAATTCAGGTCAGTACATTATCGAAAATGATTGTAAACCTGATATTGTAGTTAGTTAAAACCGTTTTTAAAGCTCCTGTGAGTTTCAACTGTTAATGGAAAATACTGAAATTAATACTTACGCCTCTAAGTGCTAGTGCTTATGAAAGCAGATAAGAGCATCAGAAACATAACTGACAGTTTCAATACAGTCGCTGATAGTCTTACTTCCAATTTCCACATACTCCGTGCATGTAGCACAGCTCACTACGTCGCTGTTTGCTGCCACTATATTCAATGCTCCTGTTTCCACAGCGAACGTTACCGCCCGTCTCCACAACGCTCTGCTTGGTTTCAAATACGCTGCAAGTCTATTTGCATAAAGGTCAATAGATAAAAATACTGCCTAATTGTGCCACAGTACGGGATGCCATTCTTCCACTGTTCTGTTGTTTACTCCGTGGTCATGGTGCAGCATTAGGGCAGCAGCCACTGGCCGGAGCTACAGCCCCAACTAGTGGCGGCTGGTTACAGTACACAACATTTGGCTTTGGTGCGCTTGACAAAGTGCAGTGTGAAAGCAAACCGAACCAAATGAAAAACACTGTTACAACTTGACCCCTGAATTGCACAGATTCCACTGAACTTTATATGTGAAAGCGACCTCAGAGATTTGTGTGGCACAACATGGTAACCTTGGACAGATTATGGTTTAAAAGTTGGCGGACAAGGTCTATTCTAAGGATTGAAGAATCATCCATATGGCTGCTTATCAAAGAAATATCAGTTTCAGTTTTTCAGTGACTTAGATGACAACCTGAGGGAGCTCAAAAAGACATCCTTCTGTCTGCTGTCCAGGGGCTTCGGTAGCAAACTACCCCATTAGTGCTGAGTGTGTGTGTGTGTGCTCACTAGTTCGGTATACCATCCACCTTCACCGACGCATTCTCCCCTCTTCTCTGATAACGTGCTGTTGCTAAGATACCAGCCGCTCGTCTTTACTCCTCCACACACAACCAGCTTGTGTGTGTGTGTGAGGGAGTGTGAGATCTTTTCTCCCTACCTGCAGACTATCCTTGAGAAACATACACATACACACTCATTTCTGTATTAATCATAGCTCCACACCCGTTCGTCACCCTAAAGGTCGCTGTTTGAAAAGAAGGAAAGGTGTTTTTTTATCCTGCCTCCCACTCTCCTGCAGACACAGTCCCGCCTCCTGTAACCTGTAGAACAAATTAAACAGGAGCCTCAGATTGACCCGACACCAGCCGAGACGCTTAAAACAACAACATTTACATCCTGCAAGTCTTTAAACAAGTGCTGTCATGAAGCAATAAACATATTCTGCGGCGTGATTGTGTTGGTCTCCTGACACACAGCCCTCAGTGGAAATCCAATACCTGAAGATACAACTAACTCCCATAAGGCTCTGGCAGTCTGGCAGTGAGAAGTACTCAGGAGATGCAATATGCTGCTGCTGAACATCAATGAAATACTCATGATATGGGGCTGAAGTGATATGGCGTCCTATCGTTCGCCTGGCGCAGGTGTCTTTACTACTTTCCACTTGAAGCAGTTGTTATCACACCCAAAGCTCACAATGTTTGAAACGTAAATGAACTTGCATCCCCGTCAGTGCCCGGGGCTGTGTTTGTTTTTAAAACGAGGTGTGGTCAGGCGCAAAGCTGGCACGTTCTTATCTCGAGTGTGGGGAAAGAAACTGCACCTCAGACCACCTAACACCTGGTCTAAAGTCTAAAGTCTGTTTCTGCTATTTAGAGGACACATCAGAAAGATGAGCAGACATCGACTGAGCTTGTTCCACTCACACAAGATGCACAACAGCTCACCTACTCTGCAGTTTAATATCAGTTCATTTGCTGATACATTCAGATGTAGTCTTTAATGTGACAGAGGGCTGAGAGAAGAAAAGATTTTGTTTCTGTTTCTTTCCAAGCTCTCCTCCACGCACACTCGTTCTGTTTAACGCACGCAGAAGCACTCACACTCACAAGCTCTCATGCAGCAGGGAGTTGGATTTATTATAAATCTTATGCATAACTATTAGTGCCACCTTCTATAGACCTATAGCACAGATACATTACTACAGCCTGTTCAGGGTCCATTATGCACATTATTTCAGCAGATAGAATAGGCAGAAGTAAAAAAAATGTTAACATAGATTCTGCCACTGTGTCTGGAGATTTTAATGAATAATGAAGTCATACTTCAGTGGCTCTTGGAAATGTTCACAGTGGCTTTTTAAATTGTTTCTGATGTTGTGGGAATAATTCAGCGAAATATAACTTCAGTCCACCATCAAGATATTTCATCCAGTGTCCCGTGTGTGTGTTCTGTGTATACAATGAAATGAGAAGAGATAAATGAGCCGGCCTGAAATAAGAAATTAGATCCACTATGTAAATATCAACGTGCCAGCCTGCAGGCGTACCTGACTCTTAAAGGGAATCAGAGCTGACACTGATTGGTTTGATTCATTGTGTGCCCAAAACACACCTATGTATAATCAAGAAACTTAATCCAACCTCTTTGCACTCTGCCCCTCAGATTTTGCAAGTTAATAGCATAAAGTAGTCGGAAACTCCTCAAATCACTTTGTGACATTCTTTAGATAGCATGCTGTCAAAATAGGGACTTCAGTCTTCAGTCTTCTTACCCGGGGGACAGAATAATCCATCAGAATGTTTCAGTGTCCAAAACAGCCGTGTGGGGGCGCCTTAAAACCGCCTACCTTCTCTGGTCCAAACAAATCCAGACCATTCAGGACCAGAATCTAAAGTTAGAAGGAGGACATACTGGCTGCTGCATTGTTGTCAGAGAAGCCAGCACTTCAACATAGCATGTTTCCTTAATGTCTGATCATATGAGGTCATTCTGTGATTTAATTCAGTAGATATCTTACATGTTGCTCCTTTAATGTATCTGCAGAAACCAATAAGTGACCTCAGTCAGACCACGTCCATGTTTTATACAATCTATGATTTGCACTCAGCAAAAAATAACTGATATGTAGTCCTGGATATGAGGGAAAACTCCCCAGAAAACTATTGATTACATAGGCTGAAAATTCATTTAATACTTACCAGAAACCAAAGGCAGCAGAAAAAAATCTGCCTCTCTCTCTCTCTCTCTCTCTCTCTCTCTCTCTCGCACACACACACACACACACGCACGCACGCACGCACGCACGCACGCACACACACACGCACACACACACACCTACACTCAGAGTCAGACACTGTTGGGATTGCTTGATGTTTGTCTGTACACATTTGTACCCATATGTGAGTGTGTGACTGCCTGCAGCACATTAGATGAGAGAGATGCCTTTCAAAATAAAGCTGTCTGTGAAGAGCCACTTTCCGCTGCTGTTAAAAAAAAAATTCACCTAATTTTAGTTTTTGCCCGGGAAACGCTCAGCGTGCTGAGCCTTGAGACGAGTCCCAGCGCTGCAGAGTGATGAGTCACTTCAGTCAAATAAACAGCAGTGATGCAGAGAGAGCAGTTAAAGCTAGAAAGTGATCTGTTTATGTAGACTGTCCGTGCACTTGATGTTGGCTACAAGTTGGATGATGAAGTTGGAGGATATTCAGCTCCCGAAGGATCTTAACGAAAACAGAAAAAAAACTCTCCATCTATGGTTCACTAGATGAAAGACTGCATTCCTGTTTGTTGTTCTACAGCCACGAGAACATGAGCATCCAATATGTGCCAAACTCCCTGTCACGACGTGTGCTTCAGTAGTTTTATTTCACCCCTCTGTCTGCCCCTCTGTTTCACCTCATCTCAAACAGTATGTTTTATATGAGAGGATAATTCACCAACATGTCCATGATCATGAATTTATTGACAACAGTAGCTTCTGCAGAGCTTGACACGACCTGGTAATGGACATTTCGAGTGCCATCATCCCGCTGATCACTTGCTTAGAAAAATGAAGATAACTTTTATGGACTTTTCCCCAAGACCTTGGTATGAATCAGACGAACTTTCCAGACCTGTGGATCTGTTGCACCAGCTAGTTTAAGTTCTGTCTTAAGTTTGAAACCAGTTAGTTTGTGTCTTAAGTCGTGTCATTGTTTGGTTGCACTGCAGGGACAAGTTTCAATTTACGCTAACCTTAAACCTAACGACTTTTCAGGCGCTTTCAATGTCAGACAAGTTTCCAAAGTTGAGTTTTGATAGATTTGGGGTTATCTCCCGTGATCTCGGTCGTTTGATGCAAAATGGTCATAAAAGTCAATCTGAACTGTTTCAAGGTATCTTTTTCTCACCTTGGCGTTAGGATAAAATCAAACATGTTTAATATTACTGCAGGTCCTTAGTCTTGTCTTGTGCAAATTGTGTTGTTCAGTGATGCGACCATTGTCAAGGAGCGGACTCAAGCTCTAGGGCAAGTCAGACTTACTAAAACAGTTCAAGACAGTCTCGTGAGATCGGAGAGTGACGGTAGTATGACGCTGTATGCTGTTTGTAAAACATGTAACTTCATTGTCAAATATACCGGTGACTTGGGGACGAGTGGCCTCAAGAGACACTCTTGCAAAGCAGGTGGTGTGGAAAAGCAGCTGAAATCACCGGTCTGTTAAATGAAGGTTGCCAAACGGAGTACGTGAAGTCATTTAAAAATACGGGAGCAGGATGGGAAAGGAGTCAATCTGACGGGATTGGGATGGTGAGGGATTATTTTTTTGGGAATGGGATGGGACGGGAGAGAAAAACCCTGCCTTTAAAGCATGAAAGAGAAATGTACAACTCAGACGTTACTCCTTTCAAAGATCAAATATCAGGTTTCCTTAAAAGAAGGCTCTTTAAAAACACTCTTTGAGAAACATGTTAGTACAATATGGGCAAAAAAGCTATGATTCAATAATAGTATAACACAACACAAGAACCTGTTTCAAGATGCAGATATAGATCCTCTCTAATTAAGACGGACTGAAATAGACCGAGCTGACTCAGTGCTGTGAAAGCGTGAGCTCAGGCTGCTCTTCTGACAACACTTAGTCACAGGCCCGTGTTTAACCTGAAGGTGTGAAGAAGTGTGACGTCTGGATCCAAACTACCTGAGCAAGCAGGAGACGTTTTCAGAAACCTGTAAGTGTAAAAATACTTCAACTCAAGTACTGAACTTGTAGTTCTGAGACACTTCAAAACAAAACAGATACTCTCTTTGGAAACAGATCCTTATAATAACAACCTTATTTATATGCATAGAGCACCTTACAAAGTGCTTTACGAGGCATCACATTCATTTAAAGAAACTCTTAAAGACTTAAAACTCTTCTTAAGGAATTTTAACTAAATACATTCAAATAAAAATAAAAATTAACTGAATGGGCCGGACAATAAGAGTATGTTTAAATAAGGATTTTAAGGACCATCAGCAGCAGCTGCCATGCTGGAAATCCTGTCTCACCCTAACTTTCAGTCGACCTAACGACAAGCTGAGAGCTGGAGCTGAGGCGGGTTTTAAGCCTCTTGACGAACCGTTGCATCATGTCCACCTGTCAATCATGTCAGCTACGTGCCTAACATAACACGTATCGTTAGGGTTTAATCTTCATTCTGCTTTGAGTGCCTTTGATGTGATGTCTTCTCCCTTGTCTTCTTTCTTTTCGTATTGTTTTCATCATCTTGTTGACTTTTTATCTCTTATTTAATTTCCCTTAATCGTTTCGCTTTGTAGCTTTACCTTCCCTCTGAGACCTTCCCGTGCTGTCGTTCTTATTCCTGTTATCTGCATTCATATTATTTCTCTGTTTGGCCTGACTGTTGATGTCTGCTCTGTTGGTGTCCTGAGATTATGTCACTTTGTAAACATCTCTTTTTAAAGGTGCTATATCAATGAAGTTCTTATTATTATTAAATGTGTATTTCTGGCTGTTCAGTGTCAGAAGCGTGTTCACTGTGCTGCTGCCTGTGTTGGTCAGGACATCCATGTAAAGGAGATTTTTAATGTGAGTGACATTTCTCCAGGTCGAAGAAGTCTGATCCAAAGTGTGCAGCACTGTTAGACTGATAGAGTCACACTGCCCCTGTTTGGTCATGAAATACAATCACACCCTTTCTTCATGCATTTATTTATTTTCATTGTTATCAAAGTGGATACAGAGACAAAGACTTAAAACCATAACAGTTTTAACGTGCAGTAAGAACTAAAGAGAGACACCCTAAAACAATCTAAAGACATTGAGACGATATTTTGAGCGAGTGGGCTCCGCTATCAGACAGTCATTTAGAAATATGATTGTTTGATCATCTGTCTTCTTGTTCAGTTGAATCTATCAGATCTTTGTCTTGGCAGTGGGATGATACTTTATGCTCAACTTGGAAGGTTGAGCATAAACGTCCCTCGCTTCCCTTGAGTCCACTCAGTCCAATCACACCCAAATCATAAAGTCTGAATTTTAAAACCAATAAAACCAAAAGTGGAAAGATTTAAATCAAATAACAAAGAGTGAATATACAGGCTGCTGGTTTAACATCCGACCTCAGCATGAAGAGATGTAATACCATCAACCTCCAGCAGGTGGCCGTTCATTCTAGTCAGTATACAACAAAGTATGAGGTAGTCAATAAGATGCATCAAAGCAGGGGTTAGAGGTCATGTCACTTCCCAGTTTAGCTGATAGAAATCAAACGTTGGTGTTTTCTCAACAAGCCGAGAGGTCCATCCTTTTCCAGCCGTCATTTACAGTTTCTGGGGAAAAAGTAATAACATAATGATTAAATGGTACATCATATTTCCCTGTTTCTTTCTCAATCAGTATAATGCATCTAATCCCTTCCTACATATGAAAGCCCTAAGCTGACATGCATCCATTAACCTTCTTTAACTCCGGTTTCCTCTGATAATGAGTATATTTTTGTTGTTTTTTTACAAATTCTCGACCAATTTGTCTCATTATCTCGGGATCAAAACCCTGGTTTGCTGTGAAAATGACTCAAATTCACAAGATCTTAAAGGAGCAATATGTAACTCTGACACCTAGTGTTTAAAATTGGTACTGCAGTCCAAATTCATAACATTGTAGAGAGCTGTCTCCCCCGGCCCCCCTCCTCTCTAGAGTCCATGTGCATGCAGGTTGCCATGTCGCGGACACTGAAGCTTCAGTGTTTAGCCAGCTCTGCATCGGTCTTGAAACTTTTCTGCGCTCTGACCTCCACTTCCATTAACTGTGTTAAATAAGATTCATAGATGCATGTCTGCGTAGGGCTTTTTGTTAACAGACACTCAGAATATTTACAGTATAAATGAGAGGCTATAGAGGGAATAATGGATGTTTACTCACAGCAGTTGTAAAGAGTGTTGACACGATCAATGTCGTTTTGGCTCATTTTTGTGGCTTGTCCAAACAGACGGTTCGGATCATCCTTTGCAACGATGGTTGGTTGACCATTTTTGGAGAAGGCGTAACTTGAGAAGGAAACAAGCACAACATTGTTAGTACACTAACAAAACGAGCGCACACTGAACGCTTCCTTCCAACACTGATTGTTTGAAATAGACAAGATGCTGCTGCACATTGGGCATACTTCTTAAAGAGGACATATTATCCCCCTTTTTGACCTTTTCAAACAGTCCCCTGTGGTCTAAATGAAACATCTGTGCTGTGCTTTGGTCAAAATATAACATGAATCAAGCACCAGAGGAGGTTTGTGACCCTGTATAAACCAGCTCTCTCAGAACGCTCCGTTTTGGTGTGTGTGTCTCTTTAAATGCAATGAGCCCCCCTGAGTTTTCGCGGAAGATATCACTCCTTCGCTACCGAGAATAAAAATGGCGGACCTGCACAAAAGTTTTGCTCTAGGCTGGGGGTGGAGTCCATGGGTGGAGAAAACAGGGGAGGGGAGGGTATTTTTTTTACCAGAATCCCACTGTGACATCACAAGGAGAGCAAATTTGAAAGGGAGCATTTTTCTCTGTGTTGTAAGACTTATGCAGACCACAAACAAAGGACTGGATGGGTTTATTTCACATTTTGTGGGTCTGTAGAAACTCAGGTTACCCAAATATATGTTCAAAAACACTGTGAAAGGGGATTTTTCATAATATGTCCCCTTTAAGTCTTTGAAACTAACTTAAATTGTGAGCTGTTATTTACATGCAGGGGCGTGTCCAGAAGGGTGACCAGGGGTGGCCCCCTCTATAAACATGATTACATTGTACAAAATATGCTGACTTATGAGAGTTATTGTTTCACGAAGCAGCTCGTCAAAAACCGGAAATATTGTGTCGGACAGATGTGCAAAAATGTGAATGGCTGTTTAAGTTGGATGTCTGTAAGCTTGCTAATTTTGTCTCAAAAGCTTGGAGAAGAAGACAAGATATTCTGTGTCATCATGGTTTATCTTGTTTTTGCTTTCTCTTTTTGTTCCATGACATTGAGACGTACTCTGCACTCTGATCCTGGAACATACTGTATAAAGGCAAGGTGTCATATGAGCCCATGCGGACTGGGCATTTAAATGTATCACACAATAATAAAATACAAACTTCAAACTTCCAACTATGATTGGCCAACCCATGTGCCACCCAAAAATCCTAAACTGTGATTGGCTATTTGCACTGTCAGAGGCGGGACTTGTGTTTAAACCAACTATTAGGTTTGTTATTGCAAAGGCTGCAAGTATTTTTTCTTTACATATCACAGTAGTATATTTTCTTTTGTTTGTACTTTAAATAATGACGTTGCACAACTTTTTTACTTACTGGCAATTTGTAAGTTCCAAAACAATGTGTGAGGGAGTTTGCACGCACTTTTTTACATACTTTAAATTGGAACTTTGAACATACATCTTCTTTTTTGTCATTAAAAAATTAAGCTAATGTTGGAATTATCTTGTGTTTCAAAGTAAATGTGTTGAATGTAGAAAAGGTAAATAATTGATATTTATTTGTGTGTGTTTGTGCACACATCACTTCAGGCCACCCCTGCAGAAGTCAGTGCCCCAGTTGGGCCCCCCCAGTCATAAAAGTCTGGACACGCCCCTGTTTAGGTGACACAAACACTTACTTGCTGTAATGCATGACAGAGTCAAAGTCGTACGGAGTATCCAAGTTGTTAGTCTGCTCCTTTCTAAAGTTTGATTCGGTTCCTGCAGGAAAAGAAAGCAGACCACAATATTTAGCTTTTTAATGTACCTGTTTTATCTTTCTAACACAAAGCATTGAAATCCTCGCTGTTGTTACACCTTGTTTTTTCTCAGAGTTTTTCTGTGGATGATCATCATACCTGGCTGAATGTTCTGGGGGACGATGGAGACGTGTTCGTCCCTGTCAGAGCGGACTTGTTCGTGGTGGAAGCCCAGAGCGTGGAGCACCTCGTGCTGCACCGTGTCCAAGTACAAACAACCTCTTTGACTCAGAGAGATCGGCTGTCCTCGATTCTGACGGCCCAGGTAAGAGAAGCACCTGAGACATACACGGTGAAATCACAATTTAAACTGGGCTTAAGAGGCCACGATTTCTACCATTTCCACATCAGGTATCAGCAGAGAGTGTTTGAGAGTCTCTTTTCACTTAAGCCTGGGATGTGTCTGTGTGTGTTTGTGTGTGTATGCGTATTCCCACCCGGATCCAGAGTAGAAGTAGATGTAATTCGTTTGCCGACGTCTCCACATAAAACGGATGCAGGTGCTCTCGTGGAAGGTCAGCAGGGCTCTGATGATGATGTTCTGCTCTTCTCTGGCTGCAGGGACAAAAAAAAGACAGATTAGGAGTTTTCTTTCCTTCAAGCACAAGATTTCACTGCTTTTCTGATAGTTCTCCATTTATTCAAAATCTCACCTCTTACATAGTTTTCGTGAACATAGAACTTGGTTCTGTTTCAAGTGGAAACACACTTCACAAAGGTTCAGAGGGACTGAAACCTAATTGTGATTATGTGATGATCCATGCTGAAATGTTCAGTCTACTGAGGTGGACCCAAAAAAATGCCCACTGAATGACCAAGCGGGGGTGGGTGTGGCCATCCTGCTCTACCGCCTGATTGCTTCAACCAGCTCACCTGTCTCTCATCAAGTCATCAGCCTGCAGTGCATTTATACCCCAGTTCTTTAGAACATTCATCGCCGGATCGTTCAGACTACTTATGTGGTACTACAGCAATCAATTCAATTTCAGTAAAAGAAGAGAGGTTATATTCCTGTGTTCAGCCAACTAATGTGTTTCTCTTTCTGCTCAGGATCATCGATCAGCAACCTGCCAGCTTCTGCTCACCACACTCTGGATTCAGCCACTCTCCACCTGCCCACCTCCAATTCTTCAAACTCAAAATGATCCTCTGCAACTTTCATTAAAACTCTTCAACTGATACGCTGCATCTGTGTTCTGCATGTTTGGGTCAAGGAAACAGTAAACTGCCATTGGCATAACATACTGTATTGTGACGAGATAGTGACGGGCACGTAGACGAAGTTTCCAGTTTTAGGCCACTTGCAGCCGGTTGCTGTGCAGGAGTCAGCATTCTTGTTTGTATTTGGCAGAAGGTCTCCGTGTATCAGCCTCGTCTCTGCAAAACAACAAATAAGCAGACAAATACCTGAAACTGCAAACCATCAGCTAATCAGACGAGTATATGAATCTCTCAGTTTCACATGTTTGAAGGACAGAAACTTTTGAGCTTAGGCTGCAACTCAGAATTTTTGATTAATCTGACAATTATCTTATCCATCAAGTCCTAATATTTGTGTCTTAGAGCCAATTCATTTAGATATATGAAACTTGTCTTACTTGCGCGAGAATTAACTCTGGAGATGGTCAGAGAGACGTCCGAAGAAACCTCTAAAAGCAAACAGAGACGAAGGACATCGGGATCAACAACCAGCTGTTTGTTTGTTGTTTATTACTCACAATGAAAATGAAACAGAACAGCCAACAACATGTTTGAATGGTTTTAAGCTTGTCCTCTTTATAAAACTCACCGTTCAGAACTTCATCATCAACGGCGCGCTGTCATGAAAAAACACAAAGTGACACATTTAAAATAACATGTTTGTTTTTCTAATCATTTATAATAATGTAAATTCTCGTGCTTTCCAGGATGATCCAGATATTTAAGAGTGTCGTTCTTTATTGGTCAGACCAAACGCCCCCTCAAAACTCGTAAACACTGAACACAAAGCAGCCGTCTGTAACCACAGCATGGACTATGCTATAGTAAGAGACTACATACAGGCACACGATGGTTCTGCTGCACCACTTCCGTTTTTGAGACTTTGAGAGAATCTCTCCCTCCCAGAGAGGGGGAGATTCCTTACAGACTGAATGAAGCACTAAGGCTGTCATGTTTTTTGTAATGGTCTTCATATTGTCTGAGGCTTTGTCTCTATGGATAAATAGTTGTTGTCTAATAATAGCCGTTCCACTCACAGAGCCCGCTATTACAACAGCTTTTTTCCAGCTGCTGTAAGACTTGTAGCACAGGACATTAAGGTGGGAAGGAAACACCACCGGGACTTGAGCTGGCGAGCCTCTGATTCCAAACCCATTCCTTATAGACTGAGTTACTGCCGCCCCAATAGTGTAAATATTCTCCCATTTGGGCTCCACATGAGTGCTGTCACAGTTCCAGTGAACTTCCTGCTTACCTCCCACTTTCATTAACCAATGAGTGATGTCTCACTGTGAGCAGGACTGTATTTAACTTTTCTTTAAATCTGTATCTGTAACGGTTTGACTCTGAGGAAGAAGCAGTGCATCGAAACGTTAGTCCATTGCACCTAACTACATTTACCTTAAGTGATTCGTGTACTCCAGGACTTTCTTTGGACCCTGCCTGAGAAAAGGAGTCCACTGAATTATACTTTGAATGTCTAAGGTCCTTCTATTAGAGCGCCGACCTTCATTTGTGGAGCGGCTGAAGCACAAGAGATTCCTTCTGCAGTACTTTGCGTCCTTTATTGATTTGTTTTTAAACATAGAAGTTAGAGATTCCTGCAATTTAAAAAAATGCACGAAGCAGTGTGCCTATCTCATTGAAAAGCTTTTTTGTAATGTCATTGCATTGAAAGTTGACATTTTAAATCAGATGATTGGATAAATAAAACATGCAACGTTCAATGTAGTGCTGAATAAATCAGACTTACCGCAGGAAGTGCACCCAGCGAGAGGAAGATGAGGCAAATGAAAACTGGAGTCATGATGACGATGATGATTCTCTGAGCCTTAACTTCAGATCAGTGCGTCTACCCGTTGGAGCTGCAGTCTGATGGTGGGTGCTGCAGGTGTTCAGCTCCTCGCTCTTTTTAAAGGCCGCTCACAAGGTGTGTCTGATCTTTCACCATCAGCCCTCCGTCATCAGTCAAACACACGCTTTTTGTGAAACTCAAGAAGAATAACTGAACAGATGGTGGTTTTCCAGGAAGTAAGTGACATCACAATGGAGACTGGCATGTTGAAGAAATATTTGGCAACAGAAAAAAAATTCTCCTTCTGCTGAAAAAATAAACTGCGATTGTGATATGACATTTTTGAATGCATGGCAGAGGTGGGGACACATTTCACTACTTTATTACTGGAGGATCAATAAGACTCACAATGGATGCAGTTACATATATGTTATTAAATTATAATACGGATGCTCTGAGCGGACATGCATCCATCCATCCTGTGATAACCGTAGTTTCTGATTGTTATCTTGAGATAGCATTGTTAGCTTTCTCATGCTAACAAGTTCATTTAGTTGTTTTATTTGTCTCGTTATGTGGGGAAAACAAAGTTGGTTCTTTCTAGGATGTTTGTCGGGGCACAGTTGGCCTAGCGGTTAGGTCGTGCCCAATGCATGGAGGTTATTCCACTCTCTCCCGATGACCTACTCTGTCCCGTGTCCTGTCCAAATAAATCCAAAAGCCCATTAATACATCTTTAAAAAATAAAAATGGATGTATGTCCACTTCGGGCTTCCATATGATAGTTCTCACGTGATATACGAAACCTTAAGAATCAGAATCAGTTTTATTGGCATGCAGGTATGCTGACACACACAAGGAATTTAACTTTGGTGAACTGTGCTCTCTATGAACAAGGTATAACATTAAATATCAACAATAAACACAAAATTCAATTTTACTTCAACTTTAACTTTATTATAATCCCGAAGTAAGTTCAAGGCACGACAGGTAAACAAAATACAACATGAGAAATAGATAGATAGACTTTATTTTACATGGACATCACAGATACATAGGACAAACCAGATGCATTGTTTAAGTGTTTTAGCAAACATGCTAGTTCTCAACACCAGTCCACAGGAGGCTTTTGAAAGAAAATCATTAAAGATATGAAGAAAAGCAATAAGACAGGGAGAAAGGCAGAGACACAGAAAACCCACAGCTCAAGTGTTAAACAGGAACTTCATCCACACTGTTCAGACACAGCACAGAAAAGTGCATTAAGTCTGAAGTACAGTGTTTGATCTCAACCAAGAAAGTTGTTAAGATACATAATAGTGAATAAAGACAGAAAAAAGGTGAGAAACGTAAGAGACAAAGTTAGGAAATTTAAAAATCTCAAATCAAAAGATTGCAAAAGACTCTGTGAGACCGATGACTGCTCTCAGAAACGATTCCAGTTTGATGTGTGGTGTCTGTAAAGTTCAACAAACGTGTTCCTAGATGTGAAAGCATGTTCTCTTCTCATGGAGGAGGCTATTTTTAACCAAAGTGAACATCTTTGGTTATCGGCTCTCTTTACACAACATCGTCATCACTCAGCACTCAGTCAGCTGAGAGTCTGCACACAGACAATAACATGTGAATGACTGAGTCATTTTTAAGTGACAAACCAACAAATGTCTTATTGTTCCCTTTGAGACAAAGGTGGGCAGGAACAAGGACACACACATCGATTCTCAAGCAAGCTGTCTTTAAAGCTCCTGTGACCAGTTTTGAACTGGTTATGAAACAAACTAAGATGAAAACACAAAAAGCAAATCAGAAAATCAGCGTAAAGGATTGATAATTTCTACATTTTAAAAACCAATGCCTGATAGGACAGCTGCAGGGTGTCAGATGAAGTCATTAAGATGCGAATAGAGGAATTGTCTCTATCTGTTTGTCACTGTTTGTTTTTACTGTAGAATAATCTGAAACCTGGTCTTAATACATTTTTGAAGCAGGAGATAAACTGATGGAGGAGTGTAATTGTCTGTTAAAAAGGAAGTTCAACATTTTTAGTATTTTTCTGATTTATTTAGTACAAATAGTTCATATTAAAACCAAGACCACTCTAATGCACCAAATATGAAGCAACAGAAAAGAGATGATTAGCCTAGCATAAAGCCTATGTATCATAATCATCCGCATAAGAGTGGGAACTCAAACTGCGGATGACATGTCCAAGGGTCAGCATCTAGAAGGAGAAAAAAAGTGGTGCGAGGACAGACCCCTGGGGGACCCCACTGGTCCGCTTCACACAAGATGACTGTGAGCTGCCAATGGCAACACTCAAAGATCTAATAGAGGGAGAACCCTCATGATGATGTTTTACTTGTACAGTTTTCACAAGCCAGATGTTATTAGACTGAAACAAAAAAATCTGAGTGTCCTCTTTCTAAAAAAAATACCCTAACCTCATCATAGGAAATAAGTAAGGATCCATCCATCCATCCATCACTCCATCTATAAGCCCAATACAGTATATGAGAGGGGATTACTTCACACTTTTACCATTCCAACATAAACTTTATGTAATCCTAAAATAATCAACCCAAATAGCTTCTGTTCTCATTTCAAGGAAGCAGTTGGATCTGTGTTGTCAAACAATGAGGACGTAAAGAAACATTAACCAAACAAGAGGATTAAACGGGACACTCAGCTCAGACTAGATAAACGTGTTCACCAGGAAACACATTCTTGTGTCCGTTATATAACTTCTCCAAACACTCTTCAGATGAGCCCATGTTACAGAAATATGTGGCTGCATTGATTGTTGTCACTGTAAGACACTCATCACTCATGTCCTTCTTGTTATGACGTGAAGCACAAAGTCAGTGAGAGAAATCTAAATCCAGAAAAAAAAAACATTTGTCATTTTGAACATTCTTGGTCAACATTTATGTAACAGGTACAACGCCTGCAAGAGGTGAATGTTGGGCTTTGCAGTGAGAGTGTCAGAAAAGATGAACTCGATTCCCACCTCATATCAGAGAGTGCGAGAGCTTGAGTCATGGCTCAAGGCAAACTAATCATGTGATCACTGATTTCAACCTTTGGATAATCCACCTTGAAGCAGATAATAACGAAATATCCATATCCAACAGACATCAACAGTCAGGCCAAACAGAGAGTACAGTAATAATATGAATGCAAATGACAGGAATAAGAACGATAGCACGGAAAGGTCTCAGAAGGAAGTTAAAGCTACAAAGCGATACGATTAAGGGAAATTAAATAAGAGATAAAAAGTCAACAAGATGATGAAAACAATACGAAAATAAAGAAGACGAGGGAGAAGACATCACATCACAGGCACTCAAAACAGAATGAAGATAAAACCCTAACGATACGTGTTGTCCATAGTTAGGCACGTAGCTGACATGATTGACAGGTGGGCGCGATGTAACGGTTCAATAAGAGGCTTATAACCCGCCTCAGCTCCAGCTCTCAGCCTGTCGTTAGGTTGACTGAAAGTTAGACTGAGACAGGATTTCCAGCATGGCGGCTGCTGCTGATGAGCCTCCAGAGCTCCCTGCAGGAACAGATGGCTGACGTCACTCAGGCTTTGTTCATTAATATTTACACTCTATGGTTGAAAATGGAAAAAAGTTTGACAAACTTGTTAATTTAAAGACATTTTGTGTCTGTTGTCATCATCAATCCTAAATGATCTAATCACTTCACCAGCCCTGGCATCCTAGTGAACCCACATGGTTTACATGAAGAGATGTAATATCATGAACCTCCAGCAGGTGGCCCTGCAGTCTCTCAATGTGAACCAAAGCATATTGTCCCGCCCTCTCTGCCTGCATGGGTTTGGTTGGTTTAGCGCCCTGGTTCAGGAGCCAATAAGCAGAGTCGGGAAGGACATCAGTAAAGCGTGTACACCTGAGTTAATCAGGCCTCGGCTTCTGTAAGTGGCTTCCACTGGCTTCATCTTTCACTTGCGTCTAAGTCCCGCCCACGAGAGATTCAGATTCAGACAACTTTATTTATCCCAGAAGGGCAATTCAGTTTCACAGCCTACCGAGCCATCGAAAGAAGAAAAGACAACATAAAGGAAACAGACACATCACAGCAGCATTCAGTTACATTCACATGTCAGTAACAACAATTCAGCAGACGAACAGGTCGACCAGTTAGAATCCAGAGCTGGCAATCTAGAATGAATTAATGAGATGAATGGAGGAACACAAGGAAACAAATCAGAGGAGAGAGTAACTGAGGAAATACGTTTTAAGAGACATGAGACGTCCTCTCGCTCCTCTCGTCCTCCCAGCTGTTTTGATTTAGTTTGCACTTAACGCTCACCACACACACCCATACCTTGCATTCATGTCTCACCTTTCTGACTTACATAATTGTGATTGTTTTCTCTTTAGTTTATAAATTAACTTCCGATAGACCTTATTTCGTGTTCTCTGTCACTCACTCTGAGCCAGTTTGTGACAATAAGTAAAGAAGTGAATGTGAAGAATCAAAGAAGAGGACTGATCAGGAGACTACTGCTCACTCTAAAAATGTCATCTATAAACAGCTACTGTTGGCTTCATGTCAATGAAAGCAGCTTTGTGCCCAACATCCCCCCCCCTCCCACAACAACAACAACAACAACAACAACAACAACAACAACAACAACAACAACAACTGGATCTTTGGTGAAGAACAAAGTTTATTAAGTATATATTGTTTTTTTGCAGTTATGGATCGATCAGAAAAAAACATGAAAGTAATCATTAACTTTACTGCCTAGTGGCTGAGTTGATGAAAGTGAGAGGTTTCTGTTGGTTGTGATGGTCTGTCACTATAATGGACTGCAGCTGCTGGTATAATCTTACAAACTGGGCGGTCGGACCCTTTTCCATCACCAGTAACTGGTTCTGTGGGGAAAACAACAATAACACAATGATAAATGAATGCATAACACTTCCTTGTTCCACTTTCTTTTCTCATGTGTGGTTACAGAAACTTGGTACTTAAATGTTTTGTAGATCATGCATGACAGAATATTTAGAGAATGATGAATGTGTACTCACAGCAATAAAGCTTGTTGACACGATCAATGTCGTTTTTGCTCATTTTTGTGGCACGTCCAAACAAACGGTTAGGATTATCCTTTGCAACCATGGTTGGCTGACCATTCCTGGAGAAGGCTTTACTAAAAACACGAAACAGACACAACAGTTTTAAAACACACACAAACCTGAGCACACACTGTCTGTAGACTCGCAGTTCAAGATTTCTGTGTTTTATTTTCACAGGCTGGTATGACATTGCACATCACACGTTCTCAGTTATTCCTGACTCTTGGTGTAACCCTTAAAAGTAACACTGTTAGTTAGCTGTTAGTCACATGACACAAAGACTCACTTGCTGTACTGCATGATGGAGTCGAAGTCGTACGGAGTTACGAGGTTGTTAGTCCGCTCCTTCTGAAAGTTAGATTCAAATCCTGCAGGAAGAGAAGTCAGAACAAAAAAATCATAATCTTGACAACCACTTGAAGTCCACAAAGTCAAAGTGTTCACTCATCCTGGTTATTACCTCCAAAGAGTTCAGACATATTTGGTCCCTGCAATAAGTATTCTTCTCTATCTCCATCTGGTCACTCATAAACCAGATCTTTGAAACAAATGTTTTTTGTGGATGATCATCATACCTGATCGAATGTTCTGGAAGAGGATGGAGATATATTTGTCTCTGTCGGAGCGGACTTGTTCGTGGTGGAAGCCCAGAGCGTGGAGCACCTCGTGCTGCACCGTGTCCTCGTACAAACAACCACGTCTACTCAGAGAAATCGTCTGTCGTCCCCTCTGACGGCCCAGGTAAGAGAAACACCTGAGACATACACAGTGAAATGACAGCTTAGTAAGAGCTTGAGAGGCACAAAGCCCCACTCACGTCCTCTACTGTTCTCCCTCACGTTTATTACTCCTTAATTATCTCTGTTTTTTTCAGATGTCTCAAAATGTAAAAAATTCCCCCTTGGCGCCGATGGACAAGTGGTTAGTTGGCGCATGCCATATATAGAGATTGAGAACTCAAAGCGGGCGGTCTGGCTTCGAATCCGACCTATGGCTACTTTCCTGCAAGTCATTCCCCACTCTCTCTCTAGCCTCAATTTCCAACTGTATATTTTGTCCCAGGACCCCCACATGGCCGTTTTGGACACCCCAAGGTGGTTTGCCAAGGAAACGGAAAACCAACAGGTGTTGGGATGGAAGCAGGCAAGAGAACTGGTTCAGATAGAAGTGATTATACCCGACCTAAAAAGCCTCTGCATGTTTCTAATAAGCTCCACGAGAACGCAGAAAGGTTTACAGACCGATGCAGAGCTGGCTAAACACTTAAGCTTTAGTGTCCACCACATGGCAACATGCATGCACATCAACTCAAGGGAGGGCGATGGCTTTCTCCGATGTTTTGAATTTGGACTGCAGTACCCATTTTAAATGCTAGGTGTCAGAGTAACATATTGCTCCTTTAAGTAGTAATTAAAATAACTATTAACAGCTATTGTTTAAAAGTGTCTTTTCACTAAAGCCTTGGGTGTAGGATGGGTTAGTGCTTGTTACCTTGTAACAAATGAGCTGTTTTGAGTTTTATCACAGTACTGACACATACAGGATATTAAAAACTTATTCTGTGTGCTTGAAAGCCAATGCAGCAGGGTTACATGAAAAAAGTTGAGGCGGACCTAACAAGTATAGTAAAATACATGGATAATAACATTTTTTTTAAATTCAGAGTGTATCTTAAAACTGAGGTGATAGCATTAAAATAGATTTTTTTCCAAGTTCAGGGATATCTTTCATTTGTTCCTATGATGTCTAGAAAGGGTGGCCCTAAAAAGGTAGGCATTTTTACTGTGGTCTCAAGAAGATAACAAATGTGAGAACGTGTGTGTGTGTGTGTGTGTGTGCGTGCGTGCGTGTGCGTATGCGTGTGTGTGTGTGCGTGTGTCCCTACCCATCTCTAGACTCGAAGCTGAGGTAATCCTGGTGCCTTCTTCTCCACATAAAGCGGATGCAGGTGCTTTCATGGAAGGCCAGCAGGGCTCTGATGATGAGGTTCTTTTCTCTTGCAGCTGCAGAGTTAAAAAACAAAAAGGCAAATGAGGATTTTTTCTCTCTAAATGGGCAATCCCTTCCTTTAATGCTTATAGCTTTTCACATTTTTCTTAAATAATTCAACATCTCTACTCTTTATTTTAGTTTGTTATAAAATTATTGGCTGAGTGTTCTGAGTGATTTAGAAACTTCTTGACCTGCTCTGATTTTTAAATTTATTCAAACTTTTATTCTCTATATACAGTATTTACCCCTCGTCATTGAGTACATGCACTAGAAGAGTCTTGTTATTTACAATGATCTCTGTTTCACTGCTGCTTGGCGGATTATCAGGGATTAAAGGTTACTTAAACTTACAGTAGATGGACGAGATAGTGACGGGCACGTAGACATAGTCGCCAGATTTAGGCCACTTGCAGCCACTTGTTACGCAGGGGTCGGCATTCCTCCTTATATTCAGCAAAATGTCTCCGTGTGCCAGCCTCGTGTCTGCAAAACAACAAGTAAACAGACAAATATATGAAACTCTAAACCAGCGATCGACTGTTTAACAAGTTTGAAATACTTGAAATTATGAGCTCAGGATGCGACTTACAATTACGTTGTAATGTCAACTACCCATGTAAAAGTATGTGAGACAGAAGAGTTGAATAACTAACACGTGTGTCTTACTTATACCCGAGTTAACTCCCTCGATGGTTTGAGAGACGTCTGAAGGAGCTTCCGAAAGCAAACAGAGAAAGCATTATGTTAAAAACAAGGAGCAGTAGTTCAATTTGTTCATTTTCACAAAACAAATATTATTGGACAGAAACAAAAAATATCTGAATTTAACTGTTTTTTTTAAATCAAGTTTGAAGCATGTCTCACCTTTCAGAACCTCATCATCAATGGCCCGCTGCAAAGCAAGGACACAATATTTCATGTTAAATTATTTTCTCCTTTCAGACAGTGTTGTTTCACAAATGTTTTCTGTTGTTGTCAAGTAAGACAACATTTATTTTCATTCACACGTAAAAGGCTTATTGTGTTTGCAGAAATATTCCATCTTAAACGATACTTTAAGGGTCACATATTATTCTTAATACACTCCACCATGTTTCTCTAACACTAGTATGTGTCTCTAGTCTGTCCACAAACCCCCCAGTTATAAGAAAAGTCCATCCTCTCCGTCTTTTGCCTGCTCCACTTTTCAGAAAATATGTGCACAAACAGGCCGTTTGGAGAATGTCCCTTCATGACATCACAAAGGGCAGTAACCCCTCCCCCAGGTGGGTGACACTCCCACAGCTAGGTGTTTGTTCT
Source organism: Tautogolabrus adspersus (assembly GCA_020745685.1). Lineage (NCBI taxonomy): Eukaryota > Metazoa > Chordata > Actinopteri > Labriformes > Labridae > Tautogolabrus > Tautogolabrus adspersus. Next base: position 32,715,848 of record CM036535.1, on the reverse strand, counting down.
GCCCTCTGAGTCTGCCTTCTCACCGTAAACAATAGGACATGGAGCGAGAAAACCCGAGCCACACCAGCCCTTCCAGAGAGGGGCGTGGTCAGACACAGCTCATTTACATTTAAAGCTACAGACACAGAAACAGCCTGTTCTGAGAAGGGCTGAAATAGAGGGGTTTATAGGTATGATCAAATACAGGATCAGAGTGGATTTAGAACAAGTCACTTCACACACATGTTTTGATGAGCTCTGAGACTTATTTACACTGGTTGAAGAGGAGGAGAATATGTGACCTTTAAAGAATCAAAACACAACTGAATAAACACAAAATACCTTGTGCCTACTGATTCAAAAGGCTTTTATAAATGTAATTGCATTGACAGTTGATATTTGTGAGATAGATGATCATTGACATACAACAGGCAACGTTTACCATGAGTCAGACTTACTGCATGAACTGCACTCAGCGAGAGGAAGAGGAGGACAATGAAAACTGGAGTCATGATGATGATCGTCCTCGTCGATTAAACTTCAAACCTAAAGATACAATCAGAAACTGAACAATGGTTGGTTGGTTATGAGCGATCTGGTGCATGTAAGTCAGCAAAGTGAGAAAGCGAAAGAGATGAGTGAGTTTACCTGTCGGAGCTGCAGTCTGATGGTGGATGCTGCAGGTGTTCAGCTCCTCGCTCTTTATATGCCACTCAGAAGGCGTGTCTGATCTTTCGCCATCATCCGACCAGTCATCTGTCAAACAATGGATCTATGTAAAACTGCTTAAGGAGAATCATTGAAGTGATGGTGATTTTCCAGGAAGAAAAAATTACATCACAAGTGAGACAGGTATGTTGCAGGTAAATCTGATCTTTAGTAATAGTTTCGCAAAAGAAGAAATACTTATTGTGCAGAAAAACAAACGTGATCATTGTTATATCACAATGTTAAATAAAAGGCAGAAGCCAAGATTAATTTGACTTTTGATTACTGTTAGGAGGTTTAATCCATTACAGAACAATAGGTCCATATAGAATCCTCATTTGGAAAGTAACTTGAAAGTATAATTCAAATAAAAGCCCCACAAAGACAAACGAGCCCATAAACAATGACTGTGTCTTTAAAGTTATTATTAAAGCCTTTGTCTTTACATTTTCCGAGGCAAATACCTCGATGAGGCGACAGGAAAGGAAAAGACAAATTCAGTTAAGAGGTAGCACTTTGTCCAGGCGTCACCAAATTAGTTTTTAAAAAAACAAACGTGCAGAAAACGACTTAAAGATACAGTACATTTCAGGATATAGAGTAATGTAAAAAAGCAGTGTTTGCTGAAAGGTTAATCTTTCTTAAAGTTTCTGTGGCTCTCAGAAAGAGTCTCAGGACCTTACTAAAGTTAGTCTGGCTCAATCAAAGTTTCTCAGGATCTCGCAAAACTTTTCTAGGATTAATCTAAATAGTTTTCCCCTTCTTGTCCCTCCGGGCGCTCTGTAGAATCTTCCTGATTCTGTGCTAACTTGGGGACCTCTAAATGAACAAGAGCAGCCTGTGTCATGATAGGCAACAGATTAACTCACTGTTAGACAGTGGTAATAATTTACATGGTAACATTGGTAAACACGTTTTTGAGAAGTTACCAGGAAACCAATCAGGAGAGAATGAGGAACTATTGGGTATTAAACCACAAGTTAATGAGTAGCTCCTATTTAGATTGAACAGACAAGTCAATATTAGTTAATAGTTACAGTAAAACTTCATCCCAATTTAAGACCCAGTACATTTTACCAGCCGGTTGTTGCTGCACGTTTGGACAAATAAAGAGGCACAGATGTAATAAGTGTTGGAAAAGTTTTTGGATCGAAAATAAGGAGAAAAAGCAGCAAGACAGAAAATAAAGATGAACTACATCATCAGTCCAGAAATGACAGCAGGCCGTGTGCAGGCCGTGAAGCAGGTTTGCATGCTGTTTCACAGAGCAACATCAAATCAGTGATTCCTTTAAGTTGTTTATTGAAATCCTTATTTTGTGTATATTTAAATGTTCATTCTGGCGTGCATTTACCATTTCACGGTCTTTCCCATCTTTGATGTGTTGTGTTGAGTTTTTATTTGAAAATGATGACAGGCCCGTCTCGTATTGAAGCCTGTCACGGCAGGGTCGTCTCATGGCCTGAAGTCAATACATGGACCGGGCTATTAGTACAAGTTTTACAGTAGTTTGTTAGGAAATAAGTGAGGAAGAATGCAAACCAACCTCAATTAATTTACCCATCTAATCACCCATCCATCCATCCATCCATGTTTCTTTATACATGTAATGTTTATTATGACCTGTGCTGAGGCCCTCTTGGCCAGGTCACCCTTGTGAAAGAGATCTTGATCTCAATGGGTTAATTACCTGGTTGAATAAAGGTTAAATAAAAAAATCATTACATCCATCCATCAACACATCCATCTATCCATAGACATATCCGCCCATCATCAACACATCCATCCATCCAATCATCCATCCATCCAATAACACATCCATCCATCCATTTATCCATCAACACATCCATCCAATCATCAAACAAATCCATCCATCTATCCATCCATCCATAGACACATCCATCCATCCAATAACACATCCATCCATCCATTTATCCATCAACACATCCATCCAATCATCAAACAAATCCATCAACACATCCATCCATCCATCAACACATCCATCCATCCAATCATCGTTCCATCCATCCATCTAATAAAACATCCATCCATCCATTTATCCATCAACACATCCATCCATCCAATAACACAAGCATCCATCCATCAACACATCCATCCAATCATCAAACAAATCCATCAACACATCCATCCATCCAATCATCGTTCCATCCATCCATCCAATAACAAATCCATCCATCCATCCATCCATCCATTCATCCATCCATCCATCCATCCATCAACACATCCATCCATCCAATCATCGTTCCATCCATCCATCCAATAACAAATCCATCCATCCATTCATCCATCCATCCATCCATCCATCAACACATCCATCCATCCAATCATCGTTCCATCCATCCATCCAATAACAAATCCATCCATCCATCCATCCATCCATTTATCCATCAACACATCCATCCATCCAATAACACATCCATCCATCCATTTATCCATCAACACATCCATCCATCCATCAACACATCCATCCAATCATCAAACAAATCCATCAACACATCCATCCATCCATCAACACATCCATCCATCCAATCATCGTTCCATCCATCCATCCAATAACACATCCATCCATCCATTTATCCATCAACACATCCATCCATCCAATAACACAAGCATCCATCCATCAACACATCCATCCAATCATCAAACAAATCCATCAACACATCCATCCATCCAATCATCGTTCCATCCATCCATCCAATAACAAATCCATCCATCCATCCATCCATCCATCCATCCATTCATCCATCCATCCATCCATCCATCAACACATCCATCCATAAATCCATCCATCCATTCATCCATCCATCAACACATCAATCCATAAATCCATCCATCCATTCATCCATCAACACATCCAAAAACAAATCCATCCATCCATACATCAACACATCCATCCATCCAATAACACATTCATTCATCCATCCATGGTAAATGGACTTGAGCTTGTATAGCGCTTTTCTAGTCTTCCGACTACCCAAAGTGCTTTTACACCGCAGGTCACACCTACACATTCAAACACTGATGGCAGAGGCTGATATGTAAAGTGACCATCAGAAGTAACTAATCCCATTCATAAACATTCATATGCCACCGATGAAGCAGCGGCAATGTCTTGTCCAACGACACATCGGACATGTAGCTGCAGGAGCTGGGGATCGAACCCCTGACCTTCGAGTTAGAAGACGACCGAACTGAGCCAAAGCTGCCAGTCCATCCATCCATCAACACATCCATCCATCCATCCATCTAGCTATTAGCCCGGTGTATATGAGAGGGGATTACTCCCGCTCCATGCCCCCTGAAGTAAAGTGGTGAATTATACTGTGCCATGACTGAGCCATCACATATTACTCCATCGTCATCTTATGAAAACATACCCTTTAGGTAATCCTAAAACGAATGATCCTGGATTACTGCTGTTTTTATTTCGACAGAAGTTGGATCTGTGCAATGATGTAAAGCAACATCAACAATACAAGCAGATTAAAAGTCACTCAGCTCAGGCAAACCTTGTTTGGAAACACATTCTTGTGTCTCTTATATAACTGCATCAAACACTCCTCTGATGAGTCCATGTCACAGAAAGGTGACGTTTCATTGGTTTTGTCACTGTAAGAAACTCATCAGTCATGTCATGAGCACAAAGACTCTGCGTGTGTTGAGATCAGAAGGTTGAGGATAAAGATAGACTGAGGAAGCTTAGAAGCAGCGCAGTGACATCAGAGTGATCTTATGGCTTACATTAAAGCTCATGTTTCATAATGTTACAGAAGGTCTGTCTTACCCGTCTCTTTCAGGCTGCCAACACCCAGACATTGAACTGGATTAATTATCGTCTGCACTAACCACTCTGCCTTTTGTATCTTTGCCAGAATATATACTTATACATTTACATTTATCAGGTGGTTTATTACGTGATATAAAGTAATTCATAATATATTAATCCTGGTATGGCATCTCTTAGATTGATAGATGGGTGAGAGGAGTACTCTGTGATCAGGGGTGAGAGGAGTGAGAGGGGTCCTCAGTGATCAGGGTGAAGGGGAGTGAGAGGGGTCCTCAGTGATCAGGGTGAAGGGGAGTGAAAGGGGTCCTCAGTGATCAGGGTGAGAGGAGTGAGAGGGGTCCTCAGTGATCAGGGTGAAGGGGAGTGAGAGGGGTCCTCAGTGATCAGGGTGAAGGGGAGTGAAAGGGGTCCTCACTGATCAGGGTGAAGGGGGATAGAGGGGTTCTCAGTGATCAGGGTGAGTGGAGTGAAAGGGGTCCTCAGTGATCAGGGTGAAGGGGATGAGAGGGGTCCTCACTGATCAGGGTGAAGGGGATGAGAGGGGTCCTCACTGATCAGGGTGAAGGGGGTTAGAGGAGTCCTCAGTGATCAGGATAAAGGGGGTGAGAGGGGTCCTCAGTGATCAGGGTGAAGAGGATGAGAGGGGTCCTCAGTGATCAGGGTGAAGGGGGTGAAAGGGGTCCTCAGTGATCAGGGTGAAGGGGGTGAGAGGGGTCCTCAGTTTGGGAAAAGTTTGGGAACCCCTGGGCTAACCGTTGGCAACAGAGAAAATTCACTTCAAAGCACATGTCCAGAAGAAGCTAAAATACCTTCAGCCTTCCCCGGGATCTGAAGGTATTGTTTTGTCAAAGTGTAATGTGCTGTGCCTCCAGTAGAGGCTGTTAGCGTGTCGTGTTCCATCGGTGTGCATTATACTAGATACCTAGCCCTGTTTGTGTTGTAGTGGATAACAGGGGACACCCTGTAGTCTCTATGCCCCCCTTTTATGAAATGTGCATTTTCTTCGTGTCAATAAAGATGATAGATTGTGTTTTGTAAAGCTGCATTCTGTGGTTATTTGGTGGATCTGACTTGACCTTTGAAACCTGCCTTTGTTACAGTATTTTAGCTGGTATTTTAGACATGTCCTTTCTATTTGTTGTTGTTTTTTGAGCATGGCAAGTTTCTTTGGCAGTATTTTTTGTAATTACAGTTTTCAACAAAAAGTAGGCTAGGTGATACTAGATGAAACAAGCTTCACACCACTTATTTATTGTTGTTATCAGCTCCACAGAGGTATCCAGAGTTTTACTCGTACTTTTACTGTTCCTGTTGCATTACTTTTAATTTCCCTTACTTGGAAGTCAGGGCTCTGGACCAAACCATCCATCCATCCATTTTCTTCTGCTTATTTGAGGTTGGGTCGCTGTGGCAGCAAGTGCAGTAAGTCAGCCCAGACTTCCTTCTCCTCAGCAACATTTTCCAGCTCCTCCCGGGGTACTCCGAGGTGTTGCCAGCACTGTAAAAACAAAAAGTCATGATAACATAAAATGACTTTTTGTTTTAATTCAAGTCAGTGAAAATGTTGTGTTCACTCAATATTACAAGTTTATGTCACATTAACTAATGTTGTGAAAGTTTCCCAACTTTGAAAAGTGATTCATATGAACTTAAAAATGTTGCAAAAAGATCTCTCCTTACTCGCATAGAGAGAGAGAGAGAGAGAGAGAGAGAGAGAGAGAGAGAGAGAGAGAGAGAGAAGGAGAGGTAACTTTAGCTCTGAGTCAGTTACCATTGTTAACTGAGTCTGTGAACCTAACCTGGTCGGGAGCAGGTTTTCTTCAATGAACCACGAGTTTCTCCCCGTGTCCTCCCTCTTTCAGAAACGGAGTTTCATTTCCTCATTCAATCTGTACAACGCGCGTCGGTGGATATTCATGGTTTTTCTGAATAAAGATCCAGGTTGTTTTGATATAATATGTTGGATAGGCTACACCATAGTGTATAAATGAACTATTTTGTCGAACATGTCTTTTAGTCGAGGAGCCTCGAGATGAAGGGGCTGCATTAGCCTAGGTACATATAGGCTACGTCGGGAGATTTTAATTTAATTAGGGCAAATTAATAAACTGAACAGGATAAAGCTGAGAGGACATTTAGCTTGTGTGTGAATACAGCTTTATGTTGGGGATAAAGCTAATGCACATTCAAATAGACACTGAATGAAGTTCACTTTTTTGAATAAGCCTGTAGGCCTGTAATTCTTTAAAGTAGAAATCATGAAGTTTAATCAAATCAGTGAGGGAGAAAAAAAGATCAAAAATTCAGTCCAAGTCAGACACGCCACGATTGATGAAACAACACACTGGGTCATAATATTATTCATGCCATTCTCCTCAATTTAAACACAAAAACACATTTCTAATAATATATAACACATTCATTTTCTTATGTATTAAATGTATGAACCAATACCTCAGCCAGTACATGTTAATGATTTTCTGAGAGGGGAAAGTAGAGGATGGAGGCATATTGGATGAGTACTACATCTCTTCATTACAGGTTTTCACATTTGTGGGACCATGTCGTCATTTGGGTATTTTTAACTGTGAGCTCCCTCTGCTGTCCATTAGAGGACTCTGCACCTCAGCATATTCAAACTATTTCACTTTGGAAACAGACCCTATGCCAGTGGTTCCTGCCCTTTTTTTAGCTCGTGATTTCACAAAACTCTGTCGACCTCCAAAACACAAACAGCTTTTTGCTCAAATAATTTGTTTTCAAAATCCTGTCATAGTTTTTCTACTGTGTTGCAAGTAAACATTTATCTTAGATCACTTTTAGGCTTTTTTGTGTTTATCATTGTGGACAGATGAAGAAAGGCTGGGGTGACATTTCTACACAATGAATGACGGACAGACGGAGACTCTGCAGGTTTCTTGTTTGGGCATTGGCCCACAGCAGCCTGTGTTCAATATATTTTAATATATAAAAATATGTTTTATTCATCAATAAATACACATCTCAGGTGACCTCATTTGAATTCCATGCAGGACCCCAAGGTTGGGAAATCCTGCCCTAAGCCCTCATGACATTATGTAAGTGTGTGAACAAATCATGTGATGGTGACCAAACTCTTTATTATACACTTTTTGTATTTTATTAGAATTTAGTTTAACCAGGAAAACCTCAGTGAGATCAAGAATCTCATTTATACGAGTGTCCTGGTTAAGACAGACTGCAGCACACTTAACAAGTTACAGACATAAAACACAAGTCAGCATATCCTGAGTCACAGAGGAGAAAAGTCATCAGTCAAAGCATCTACAACCTGAAGCATCTTCCTCTAATGTCTTTAATATGAAACATTTAAAGATGGCTCCCCCAGACACAAATCCTCCTGCAGCAGACTTACTCGTCTCCCCCGTTTCAAGGCAAGGCACACTGGTTACAGATGACGATCACATATATTTAACAGGATGCAAATCCCTGTAATGGTTGTGGATAAGTTTGTGTAAGATTTTTGTTAGTAAATCATAACGTCATCGGTCCGGTGGTCACTGAGGATATTTAACTACATGAATAATTCAAGCTTTTTTGTGGTAGATGACAATTATTCCTAACGATGAGGATAGCAGCACAGGATCTAGCATCTATTATTAATATGTTTCAGTGACAACAAATGTCATTTTCTGCAAGACGGACAGTGATATGTTACAGAGCTATTCTCAGGTCTTTAGTCTAAGTGCTTTAGTTTCCCCCTGCAGCCATGGTCTTTTGATATAAGTCATTTAAAGGGCTTTCACACCTACAGAAAACCGAATTTCAGTGTGATTGTGCGTCATACTGGGGACGGCAGTAGCCCAGTCTGCAGGGACTTTGGTTGGGAGCCGGAGGGTCGCTGGTTCAAGTCACGGCACGGAACAAGTCTGGAAATTGTTCTAGTAGCTGGAGAGGTGCCAGTCCACCTCCTGAGCACTTTCTCCTTGAGCAAGACACCGAACCCCCCACCAGTTCAGTAGTGTTTGCTGTGTGCAGCCCCCTCACCCTGACATCTCTCCATTAGTGCATGTCCATAGGATCCTGTTTGTGCATGTGTGTGTATTTCAGCCAGCGTGTGTGCAGCTTGTTCAACAACAGAGTAAAACTGAATTCATCCTCGCGGGATTAATAAAGTATATCTTCTTCTTCTACTCTCACACAGTGAAAGCAGAACCGAGAGCTGATTCCCAAACTTTAGGGATTTTTCTTCCTGATTGCACCTGTGCAAACCGGCAGTTTGATGTGTGCTCCCCCCTCATATCAGAAAAGATGAATGAGAGAAGCTCTGACAGCAAATAGCTGCACGTGAGAGTAAGAGCATTTTTGACCGTGTTTGTATTTAAGCAGTGCATATGAGACATCTAAAATACACGTAGATCTGACTTCTACTTCCATCTGTGGAAGCTTTTAAAGGTAACTTCAATCAGCCGGCTGATTACAGCTCAGGCTTATGACTTCAGTGTCCTGAATGAACAAAGCTTGATTTCATTCGTCTATCTGTGACAGATAAACTGAGGCTGGTGATAATGTCGAGACGGTCACCAACTCAAGCATCCGTCCAAACCCGAAGGCAGGGTAGAGGGGTTCTGTAAACGTCGACTGGAAGGTGTGGAGGTGGATTGGTTTGACTGAGGAGACTACTGATGGGAAACAGTAGAAGGACACAATGCCAGCAGGCCAGTCCAGATACACTGCTACCCTATTAGAACAAGAGACCTGGGGTTTAGGTATCTCTGTTGGTGTGTTATTGTGCCAGGCAGTGTAACTTTGAGGGGAGCAGACCAGACTCCAGGACTTCTCGTTCCATCCAATGCAGCAGCCATCACCATCTCCTCTTCTGTTGATGCCACTGTAAGTCACCCCTATATTTACCCTTCCATTCCACTTGACCTCCCAATAACAACGTCCAGTGAGGCCTTGATCACACAGCAGCTGTTTCCAGGTGTCAAATCTGTCTGGGTGATCATGATACAGCTGCTTTTCTCTTACCAACATCACTCCTTTGATGTCGTCAGAAAGCAAGAGGTTCCTATCTGCTGTGATTGGGTCCAATGTAAGCTCAACGAAATCTGATTTAGGAAACAAGAAACAAAAACAAGTTGGTAACCTAATAATCCTGTTCTTTTACAGGTATTTGGTAAATGTTATTTGAATTAAATGTCAATATTCGTAGGTATAATTAAGTATGGGGATGTCATCTTCAGTCACCCTGGTTTTAGACTTTTTTTTGGTATGGATTTAAAAGCATTAAGTGTTTGTACATAAGATGATTGGAGTCTCAGTTTACCTTTGATTTGTCAAAGCAGCTAATTTTGAGATAACTGCCTCCTGGTTGTTTTTCTTTAGTCTAAAATGGGATCGATACTTAAAGGTAAACTTGCAAACAAACATGTATTGGCAACGTTTCGGTATCAGACCTTCATCAGGCAAACTGTTGGCCAATAAGAATACGTTAAATATGAAACGTATTCCTTCCCACTACAAACAGTGTGTTTACGTCTAACTCTGACGGACACGTTCCTCTCCTATTTGTCTGTCGTATGAAATGGATGTGCAAAGGTTTGTCTTTTGTTCTTAATGGGATCGATGACGTAAGAAAAGTTTACTGTGACTTACACCTAAGGGGTGATGGCTTCAGCCGACACTTTCCACAATGATCCATCCTGTGGAAGAGGTAGGAAATGATCAACGTAAATGAAGGACAATGAAGGAAGAACAACTTTAACACTAACTTTATATGATGCCATAATGCAATAATGTGTAATCATGTTAAGTACACTACTTGAGAGTTTCCAGTTTCCAACGTCGGTCATCCATTCCCGCACGGAGCAGCTTCACTCCTGAGTCTCCAGGATGATTGTAGCTCAGGTCCAGCTCTTTCAGATAGGAAGGGTTTGAGTTCAGAGCCGAGGCCAGAAAAGTGCAGCCTTTCTCTGTGACCAGACAACCTGAGAGGCTGCAAATACATACACAAAGATTCATACAAGTCATAAGTCATGTGGAGTTTGGTACAGGATGAAATGTAGACAGGCTTTTGGTCTTAAAGGGAACATGGATCGACGATGTCCTCCGTTGTCTCCTTAATGTGACCTTATTGCTCTTTATGCTAAATCAACAGACTTTCTAAATCTGTGTCCACCATGAAAACATTGTCAGGGACATGGATGTCATTTTGACACACATAATCCAAACTCCACATTCTGGGGTCGGAAACAGTCCTGTTGTTTCATATATTTCCTTGAGACACTTGGAATGAAATGCATCATCATGTTATGCTGTATATTCATACCATGGTTGTTTTAAAATGGTCAATTAACTTCACTGATGTGTAATGTGAAGGTTACAGATGATAATACTTTTATTTAGTCTTTATCTTAAAAAAAAGGACCTACCGTAGAATCTCCAATCGACAGTGAGGGCTCTTCAGTCCAGCTGAGAGGAACTCCACTCCTTTATCGTGCAGGTCATTGTTACTTAAGTCTAGCTTCCTCAGAGAAGAGTTCATGGAGGATAGAACTGGGGTCAAAGCTGCACAGCTTCTGTATGAGAGGTTACAGCTACTCAGCCTGAAACAAAGAAAGAGAAAATGTTTGAGAGTGAAGTGTCTCCTTGTTCTCTGTAGTTATATTTATGACATTTTATCTGCATACGTACATGGAGGTTTTGGAGGCTTTGACCACTGGCAGCAGCCTCAGAAGTCCCTCCTCTGAGGCAGAGAATTGCCTCAAGTCAATCTCATCAAGATCTTTTTGTGACGACAGTAAGATAAAAGCGAGCGCCGAGCTCTGAGCAGGAGAGAGTTTGTTTTTAGAGTGACTTCCAGATCTCAGGTATTGTTGCATCTCCTCTACCAGAGAGTGGTCATTCAGCTCATTCAGACAGTGGAACAAATTGATGCTCTTCTCTGGAGAAGGATTGTCCTGGATCTTCTTCTTGATGTACAGTGCAACCGTGTCCTGTGGTGTGCTTCCTGTCTTTTTCAGCAGGCCTCTTAGCAGCGTCTGATTGGTCTCCAGTGAAAGTCCCAAAAGGAAGCGGACAAACAGGTCCAGGTGTCCATTTGGACTCTGTAAAGCCCTGTCCACTGCGCTCTTGTAGAGATGTTTAAAGCAAGATCTATGCCCCAATGGCAGAGGCTGTATTGGGGCGAACTGCTTTTTTCTCAGTCGGTCCACGCCGTGGTCGATGAATGTCAAAAAGACATAAAGTGCTGCCAGAAACTCTTGAATGCTCAGATGCACAAAGCTAAACACCTTATCCTGGCTTGGCCCATGCTCTTTGAGGATCTCTGTGAATAGTCCTGAGTAGACTGAGGCAGCCTGTATGTCTATTCCACACTCTTGTAGGTCTGATTCATAGAAGATCAGGTTTCCTTTTTCCAGCTGCTCGAAAGCCAGTTTCCCCAGAGTGAGAATGGTCTTCTTGGACTTTGTGTTCCAGACTGAATCTGTTGATGCATCGCTGTGATACTTGACATTACCCTGTTTGGTCTGAACCAGCAGGAAGTGGATGTACATCTCAGTCAGGGTCTTAGGAAGTTCTCCTCTCTCTCTGGTTTTCAAAAGGTCATCTAAAACCGCAGCATTGATCCAGCAGAAGACTGGGATGTAGCACATATTGTGGAGGTTTCGTGATGTCTTTATGTGGGAGATGACTCTGCTGGCCTGCGCTTCATCTCTGAATTTCTTCCTGAAGTACTCTTCCTTCTGAGGGTCACTGAACCCTTTCACCTCTGTCACCATGTCAATGCATTCAGGGGGGATCTGATTTGTTGCTGCTGGCCGTGTTGTTATCCAGATGTGGGCAGAGGGGAGTAGCTTACCTCTGATGAGATTTGTCAGCAGCACTTCGATTGAAGTTGGCTCTGCGACATCAGTTATGATCTCATTGTTGCGGAAGTCCAGAGGAAGCTGACACTCGTCCAGACCGTCAAAGATGAACACAACATTGAGCTCACTGAATCTGCAGATTCCTGCTTCTTTGGTTTCGGTAAAGACGTGATGAAGAAGTTCCACCAAGCTGAACTTCTTTTTCTTTAGCAAATTGAGCTCTCGGAAAGTAAACGGAAATATAAACTGAATATTTCTGTTGGCTTTGTCTTCAGCCCAGTCCAGGATGAACTTCTGCGTCAGGACTGTTTTCCCGATGCCAGCCACTCCCTTTGTGACCACAGTTCTGACTGGTGCAGCTCTCTCAGGTGAAGGTCCAAATATATCCTCACATCTTATGGTTTTCTCTGAACTCGCTGATCTTTGTGAAACTGCTTCTACCTGCCTGACCTCATGTTGATCATTGATCTCTCTGTTTTCTCCCTCTGTGATGCACAGCTCTGTGTAGATCTGATTTAGGAGTGTCGGGTTTCCTGCTTTTGGTATTCCCTCAAACAGATACTGAAAGTTCCTCTTCATTCTTGATTTCAGCTTACGTTGACAAATCACTGCAAGAGTTTCTGGGGAAAGAACAAATATCATCAGTCAATGGATGTTCAGATGAATGTATGAAATATGATCACCTTTTGAGGAATAAATACATTTCTCAATGCTCTGGTTTCGTATAAAAAATGTACAATATTTTTAATTGAAGGTCTTTTCACCAATCAAATTAAGTCTGCATGAAACCGAAGTTTGAGAGTATCTAACTGGGCGATAAAGCGATCTCAAGACGGGATCACGATTAAGTTCACGTCAATGATGATGTAAGCTATCGACATATTTATCCGATAACGCACGGCAGAAATACTCTCCACAACTATCAGTCAGAGTGCTTTTCTTCTCAAGGGAGTAGTTACTCTGGTCCACACTCTAACATAGGTGGTGGTAATGCACCTTAAAGCTGTTTGCCACCCGCCACAACAAAAGAAGAATAAGTCAGAATCCAATGTCGGCGGATAGTGCCAACCAGGATGGGAGACAACAAATGTCATCACCTGAAAAGGTACCATCCCAGCGATCACAGCGAGAGTATGATGTGTATTTTAGCTTCACTTTGTACAATATTGTCCATATTGATATAGAGCCATAGATAAACCCAAAAATGGTAATAAAGTAACTTACTGCTCTGCAGAGAGTCAGCCAGGGTCTCCTGCTTCATTCTCCTCAGGAAACTCAGAGTGATCTTCAGAAGTGCGTCTTTGTTGCTGCTTCTCTGATCTTCTTCTTCACTAACTGTGTCGTCGTCTTCATCCTCTCTTCGCTTCTCTAAGCATTCTGCATCCAGAACGTTCTTCAACGCTCTCAGCTCATTCTTCACAAAATGTATAATATTCTCCTCAAGAAGCTAGATGAGAAAAAGCACATTCTTTTTTTAATGTTGATAAAATGACGAGACTCTTTCTGTAAAAACTGAAATATGAAGACTCTTTTGTTCTGGGTGTCGTTGTGTCAGGTATTTTCCTACAACCATCTGTTTCTATGAATTAAACATTTATAAGACAACCTGCTTCCCACACAAACTTTTCTGAAAAATGATGCCATAGAAAAATGTAGAAAGACTAAGTCTGCTCACCAGAAGCTGCTCCAATTAACGTTTAATGGGAATAATCACCACATGTAACGATTCGGGCCCTCGCCCTTCATCACACATGAACAAGTGAATAGACACACCTCCACATATATTCAACCCTGAGGTCACCTGACAGGCCGTGTCTCTTCACCTGTGGTAATTATTCCCATTAAAAAGTTAATTGGAGGAGCTTCTGGTGTGCGGACTTAGTCTATGTCTGATGTGCGTGCTGTTTGATATTTTTTTAAAGTTTTCTAAATGGGCATATCATTTTCCTAACACTGACATTTCTCAGTTTCAACATCTGATATGTTGTTACATAGTTTAAAAAAGTTTGTTTGTGCTACTTCCAATGAACTGTGGCCTTTCAATTTTTGGAAAGTCCCAACTGTTTTTTTGTGATTGCATTCATGTTGTAAGTTACATCCTTTGAAGTAAGAGGAATTTCTGGTACGCTGAAAACATGTCTCCCTGAGTTTAGCAACGCAGGACAATGTTGTTTATCAGCCGATAGAAAACAGACACACGAGTGACGCCGGCAGGAGATGTCAAAACAGGTTCATTAATGTGTCACTCTGGTATGAAAACAACTTGGGAGTCTGCCAGTGCTTGCACAGGAAATAAACTACCCTGTTCAGAAGTGATTATACAGGTTCTATTAAGTGGAGTTTTCCTAGAGGGAAGACCTGAGAGAGACTTAAAATGTTTTTAAAGCCCCTGTGAGGGTTTTTTAGCCTGTTGTTATTTCTCTTTATGACCTACAAAAGCAAACAAGACCATCAGCGACTAGCACTTTCTAATGTCTCAAACCGCTTGCACAGGGTGTCAGACGGAACAATTACACCAAGCTAAAGGAGTCACTATTTTTTTTACATTTTACAAAGAAAATATTCCCAGTGAGTGTGACATCTGACCGTTTAAAGACAGCAGGGTGAGATTTTTGTTAGAAAACACCCCTTTGACATGTGCAAAACAAGGTTGGCGAAGATGTCCACAGGGGGGCACCAAAATCGACACGTACCTAATGTTCCAATCCTCACACATTACAGCAGTCATCGATCTGTTCACATAGTAGAAGTCAATATCACTACACATAATTCATGAGGTGAAACGTGGTACATACTGTGAAAATGGAGTCCAGGTTTGTTCGATGCTTCAGGGAAGGACGTCGCTCACTGATAACCTCTGCTCTCCTCCTGTGAGGTCTGCAGACCCAGAAAACACCAGATAGTTTCACAGTTCACACATGTTCTCAGGAACAAGGATGCTTGCACTATGCTGGAGAGCTTGTGTTATGCATGCAACCATTTTAAAAGCTCACACAGCATGCATGGGTTCTCTCCGGCTTCCTCCCACAGTCCAAAGACATGCTCATTAGGTGAATTGGTGACTCTAAAATTGCCCGTAGGTGTGAATGTGAGTGTGTCTGGTTGTCTGTCTCTATATGTCAGCCCTGTGATTGACTAACGAACAGTCCAGAGTGTACCTCTTACCCAATGACCGCTGGGATCGACTCCAGCCCCCCGCGACCCCAAATGGGAAAAACGGTATAGATGGAAGGGATGTTTTATTGCAGTTTAGAATAACTGCAACCTTAAGTGTACCTGCACTCAGAATAGTTACATTTCATCACTATACTAGATCCAGCCAATATCTTTACAGACACTTACATCTTTACAGACCACAACATTGATGAGAAACCACTCAGCTGAATATGCTTTTCTTTGAAGTGTCGGGAGGAAATGATTACAGGGTAACGGTTAGAAGAAGAAGAATGTCTGAACGTAAGCTACCTGCCAGTAACTGAAAACAATGCAGCTATTTCCTTAAGTGACGTCCTCAGACACGTGTTAAAAATGCAGGTTTTTGCCAGAGTTGGAGAAGGTTGATTTTCAGGTCATTGACTAGAGATGAAGCTAATACTGTTAAATTCATTACAAGTGAAAGCCCTGCATTTTAAATGTTAGGTAAGTAAAAACATATTTAAGTGTAATCACAAACTTTAATTATCAAAAGTAAAAGACGTCAGTGCAATAATGAATCATTAAAATGACATCTGTGGTTGATGTGACGTCTAAACTACAACTAGTGAATATCTTAACATGGATTAATCTGCTGGTGATTGATTTGATTGATTGATTTGAATTGGTAATTTTCTTCTTGTAAATGTATGTTTTTATAGTATGCTATGTGTATAAAATGAAGTATGTCCGTTGTTTTGGTCCACCTTATCATTTTTGTTTGAGGCTATGACCTGTTCTAATCTATAATGTGCTGAATGATTTATCTGCATGAAGTTTGAAAGTCCAATAAGCTATTCATTAAAACGCGATGAGAAACCTCAAACCTCCAGCGTATACAGGTTATTGCAGGTCAGTAGATTCATTTACAACATCATTGTAACTTAAATTCTCACCTTGGCTCGAACCTCGTCCAATCAACTCTGAACTCTATGGGTTCACTTCTAGAGCGCACGCTCCTTATTGACACGGGGCTGGGTCCAGGTGGGTCTGGTATCTCCGGCTTCACTTGGCTTTAAGACAAAAATCAACATTAAGACGAATGAATGATTTTTGAAAATGAATAATGACACCAAAAATAGTCTTGATGCATTTCTGGGTTAATGCAAACTATATACATCAGTTAAAACCATAGACTGTAAATATTAATGGACGAAGCCTGAGTGATGTCATCCATCTGTTCCTGCAGTGGGCCCTAGAGGCTCATCAGCAGCAGCCGCCATGCTGGAAATGCTGTCTCAGCCTAACTTTCACTTGGGGTAAAGTGTCAGATACACTTCACGTCTAATTAATAAAAATTCACGTTTCATCCCGAGCAGGAATTCTTTCCAGAATCATTTATAATTGTCGTAAAATACCATGGCAAGCATTAACACTTAGTATTTTAAATACTCACATTTTTTGTCCATCTATGAAATTCATCGGCTCAAACATGGACGAGTCGCTCTTCATGGACACACAGGTGGGTCCAGGTGAGTCCGGTCTCTTCTCTGCCACAGCAGGGCTACAACCAAATATAATAGAATCTTTCATCTTTATTTATTTGTATGAATACATAAGGATATATGTATAAAATACTTGTCCGTCATTGAATGCTTACATATGCTTGTCAGATGGTCCATCCTTGAAATAAATCGGCTCAAACATGGACCAGTCGCTCTTCATGGACACACAGGTGGGTCCAAGTGAGTCCGGTCTCTTCTCTGTGACAGCAGAGCTACAACCAAATATAATAGAAGGTATATAAAAAGACCCGGTGTGACTAAACAGAAGAAAATCAAACAACACACCAAATCACGACAGGTACGGCTGACTAACCAGAAGATATTCACACTACAACTTCCTGTCTGAAGATGAAACATAAAAAACAGTTTCTCACTCAATTCAGAAAAATGACCATTAAATCGTGCTGCTTATCTTTAAATCATGAAAATGGTACATTATATTTTTTGATGCGATTGCGATTTTTATACTGCATAAGAGTGCGTCAGACTTTCAGTTTAGACTGCCAGACTTCTGTTCAGACTTCTTCACAATGAACTTTGTTTGTAATCATTTATTTAGTAGTTATCTGACCTCTGTCCCCTGTTCTTAAAGAGCACCTGATTCCTCTACATTCTTTGACCCAGCGCAGCACTCGCTTCAACCTTTTTTTTCTAGTAAAAAATGTAGATGGTCCCTCATTGTATGCTTACGTATTCTTATCAGGTGGTCCATCCTTGAAAAGAATCGGCTCATACACGTACGAGTTGCTCTTCATGGTGGGTCCAGGTGGGTCCGGTCTCCACTTCTTCATGAGGCTTCAATACAACATACACAGAAGTTACCGTACAGTTGAGCTTTGAGATAATGAACAGTCATGAACAGTCTGAGAAGTTTAGATCTCACCTCTCAGCTTTGGTCTGGTTATCATGATGAGTATTGTAAGTGGTACAGACCCCATCCTGTGTCTCCTCAGACGCATTCATAGTCGAGACGAGAGTGCATCTTTACACAAACAAACAGCACAGATTTATCTTTAAAATACATTTACACTCAAAGTTGTAGCAGCAGGTCTATGTTCAAAAGTTCAGCTTTCTTTTTGATTATAGGTGAGGATATTTACCTTCCAAAGTCCGATCCAGATCAAGAGAGAAAACAGACAAGACTCCTCAGTCTTCATCTGTTCCTGTCAGTGTGTCTTTGTCTTTATAATTCAACCTTGTATAGTTCAGAGGTCTAAACCGGTCTAACAAGGAGAGGGCAGTTCCAGTAACTCCACAGATTACCTGGAGCAGTTCCAATGTGTTTAAAATAGATCATAACTAAAGTGTTCACATGACCACATTCAGCCTGTTTGACATCTGCCTGCCTTAAAAACATGCAAACTGACATTGTCTCCGACCCGAACCACGCCCTGAACAGTGAATTCAAAATATAACCATCAAACCTGAAGGACATTAAAGGCCACTGAATGTTACTTTGGTGTCATATGTCTGTTGCTGCCACTTTCATTGAGTATGGAGCTGTCTTATATGTGCAAAGCTTACATTGTTTGAACACACAGAGCTTTGAGATTCATCACTAACTTTAAAGCCCTCACTCTTCATTGTCTGATGTAATCTCTTGTTCAATGGACATCTTTGTCTACAAGTTGTCTTAAACACTGGCGTATTCTAATTTACAAGTCTGTTTTATGTCTACTTCCTGCATACCTTCTAACCTACATCAAGCTGAAGAATACAGGAATTTATAATCTTCAGTCCCAGGAACTTTTCTCATTGTCTGTTCTTTTAGACAGAACTGAACAAAGGCGTTGAAACTTGCTGTTCCCTTTGCTTGGAATAAATCCATAGCAGCAGGCCATCCCCGGAGCTCAGGATCTCACAGGATAATATTGCTTACATGGAGATTTACACACAGTGACAATATGATGTCGTATGAAGCCTTCAAACCATCAGCTAAATTAAATAAGTGATCCAACATCACTTTTATTCTTATTTAATTATTCACTGTAGGGTGCTTGATTCTGCACCATCTAAAATACAGCATTGGTTCTCTATTGGTGGTTTGGGACTCAAAAGTCGGTCGCAGAGCCGTTTTCAGTGGGTCGCTAGGGTGTCATTAAGTCTATGAAGCACGTTTTTGCGTACCCTATAAGGTCATAACTCCACTATTCCCATTAAATAAATCTCCTTAGTTGAAAAATAACATAAATGTGGGTCATGATTTCCCATTAAGGAGTTGGTGGTGGAGCCTCAGGCTAGAGAGAACCACTAATCTATTACGGTTTTCAATATTTAAAAAAAAAATGATTCAGCACAATTTTACATTCAGTGTTTAAATGATATGATGCAGAAACTGTTGTTGACATGTTGTGTTGAGAAATTGGAAACACGCCAGCTTATTGCACACACGCGCACACGCAAGTTTATCGCACACACGCGCATGAGCAGATGACTGATCAGATGATGGTCACGTGGTTCAGTCAGCTGATGCTAACGCTAACCAGCCGGACGGACGAACGGTTCTCCTGCTGCAGAGACGGATCTGACGGTCAGACAGGATGCCTTTCTCCGAGCTGTATTTCAACGTCGATAACGGCTACCTGGAGGGTCTGGTCAGAGGATTCAAAGCTGGCATATTGTCCCAGGCGGATTATTTAAACCTGGTTCAGTGTGAGACCCTGGAAGGTGAGTGCAAGCTAACAGCTAACGCTACAAGCTAACGCTACAAGCTAACGCTACAAGCTAACGCAAGCTGTCATTCTCAAAGCTAGTAAGCTCGGATACGTTTCCAATAACGTAACTCACTTATAAGCTTTCTAACCCTTACTTTTTCGTTTTTATCACGTAAACCCCTTTTCTAAAAAAAAACCCTTTGACTAATGGTGAAATATCATTCGAGGAGAATGGTTCATAAAGATTGATATCCGCCTAGCCTAAGCTAGCAGGCTAGCTAACATAAGCCTGTGTTGATTAATATTGGACTTTCTAGAGGAAGTGAAATTACAGTAGGAAGAGATCACGTTAGACACCATGTTACCATTTTAACAAAAGCCAAATCTATAGCATTGTGTAACCCAGCCTTTCTTTTAAAGCCGCAGTTATATTATCGTCATCAATGGTTATATATCTACCTCATGATGCTGTGAAACATTATGTGAACACTACTTAATAAACGTGTGCAATAACAGAGGGGGTTTGACATTTTGGGGGATGACAGCATCAACCTCCCAGTAATTCAACCTGTGAACAGTTTTGCTGTTTGAGTAGAGTTTCTTGACTTCTTTTGGTGTAAGACAAATGATGTTATTGACAGGTCAGACACAGATCCAGGCTCTGTTTATGCAAGCTCCAGGTATTGACCATGCTGATAATACTATGTTATTAAAGAAAATTAATTTTGCACATAAAGTAATATCATCATGCCCATCATAAAAACAAGAGTTTGCTGGTGAGTTTCTAAGCACCAGCTGTATCTTCTCTGCCCATGTTTCTCTCCTGCAGATCTGAAGCTCCACCTGCAGAGCACAGACTATGGCAGCTTCCTCGCCAACGAGGCGTCTCCCCTCACCGTGTCCGTTATCGACGACAAGCTGAAGGAGAAGATGGTGGTGGAGTTCCGCCACATGAGGAACCAGTCGTATGAGCCTCTCGCCAGCTTTATGGACTTCATCACGTAAGCAGAACGCTTTCATGTCCAGATATGTTAAACACATTTCATTTTTTCATTTTCTCTGTCAAGTTTTTTTTTGGGTACATTGGCTGTAAACATGAACTGTGTGGGGAACTGACTCGATCATTCAAGAGATCTGACGGTCTCCAGCTGTAAATACATCCGCTGATGATTTGCAGTGTTGACAATAACTTTGTAACCCTTTAAATAAGTCTCAGAGCTCCCCAAAACATGTCTGTGAAGTTTCTTGTTAAAAATCTACTCATGATCATATTTAACTAAAAGCCAAAAGGGTTTCTATCTTGATCCCACTACAAGATAAATAGCAAAACGATGGGACTGCCTCCTCTGCTTTCTCATGACATTCTCTCCTCGCCTGCCTTGTGTCCCTCAGATACAGCTACATGATTGATAACGTCATCCTGCTGATCACGGGGACACTCCATCAGCGGGCCATCTCCGAGCTGGTCCCAAAGTGTCACCCGCTGGGCAGCTTCGAGCAGATGGAGGCGGTCAACATCGCTCAGACTCCTGCAGAGCTCTACAACGCCATCCTGGTGGACACACCCCTGGGTTTGTACCCCCATGTATATAAAAACTGAACCGTAATGTCTGCTTCAGGGCAGCAGGGGGAGCCAAAGCTTGAGAGAGATTCCAATATTCTTACAGAATCAGAAATACTTCATGAATCCCCAGGGGGGACATTTCTGTGTGTTTGATCTAAATAGTTTTTCTTTTCCTCTCAGCTGCTTTCTTCCAGGACTGCATATCTGAACAGGACTTGGATGAGATGAACATTGAAATTATCCGTAACACACTTTACAAGGTAAAACATTTTAGTTATGATAAAAGGAATTAGAACGTTATTGTGGGAGTTTAAGTGATTACAAGAATTTTAGAAAGAGAAAGTTGATTAAAAAGGCATTAAATGTAGTTCTCTGATGTCTGGAAATGGTAAAAGAACAAAAAAAGCACAAACTTCTGACATTGTTGATACTGAAAATAAACTAAATACTCGATCAAATTGACTGAGACATGAACAGGGATGGTGTTATGAATGTAGTTTTCCCTCTTTTTCAGGCTTACCTGGAAGCTTTCTATAAGTTTTGCTCCAACCTCGGAGGAACCACAGCTGATACCATGTGCCCTATTCTGGAGGTGAGTCTCTCTCAAAAATACAATGCAGGCACACAAACAAATTAATAATCACACAGCTGGTGTTAAAACCTGATGCATCAGGAAGGAGTTCTGCTACAAAGCATATCTGGAGTCTTACTGACGCCGCCGCTGCTTCTCCATCATTTGTCAGCCTTTCAGTTTGTGTTAGCAACGTATGGTTTCTTATTCTGGATTTTGGTGATTGATTTTTACTTTAGGTGGGTTGAGAAGGAAACAAATGTGAGAGTTTGACCCATAAATGTTCCTATAAACAGGCTCAGTGTTGATAGCTGTGTGAGTATCAGTTCAGTCAGTCTGTCGCTCCTCTGACCCTCGTCTCTCTGCTGCAGTTCGAGGCCGACAGGAGAGCCTTCATCATCACCATCAACTCGTTCGGCACGGAGCTGTCCAAAGAGGACCGTGCCAAGCTCTTCCCTCACTGTGGAAAGCTTTACCCAGAAGGCCTTGCTCAGCTGGCTCGTGCAGATGATTACGAGCAGGTCAAGGCCGTCGCTGATTTCTATCCCGTAAGTCCAACAGTTGATGGCTCACTGAGATTAAATCAGCCTTAAAATATATAATTTAAGCATTTCTATGATATAATGTCTATGTTTGGATCAATCCGTGGTCGGTGTAAACAAAGTCAAGGCAGACTCAGTAGATCCAATAAGACAGTATGAGAATGATTGCATCCTGAAGAGATTCTTAATCACTTTGTAATCAGTCCTCCTGGTTTGTCTTGATCACTCGTACCGCTGGTGTTCATTGTTTCTTTTGCCCTGATGGTGTTTTCTGTCTTCAGGAGTACAAGCTGCTTTTTGAGGGAGCCGGCAGCAACCCAGGAGACAAAACTCTGGAGGACCGTTTCTTCGAGCATGAGGTGACACACTCTTGACAAGTCTGATGTTGTAACTGTATGAAAGGTGGATCTGAGTTTTCCAGAGGTTGTGGCTGTTAGCTGAATGTTCAGATTTTTCCACCTTACTAAATTCTCAGTAATTCCAGCCATGTCAGTGTTTTTTCTACATCATTCAAGCAGATGAAAGATTTCAGTTAAAGTTAAAGGTCCAATCAGTAAGATATCTGCTGAATTAAATGATATAATGACCTCGCTATATGATCAGACATTAAGGAAACATGCTATGTTGAAGTGCTGGCTTCTCTGACAATAATGCAGCAGCCAGTATGTCCTCCTTCTAAGTTTAGATTCTGGTCCTGAATGGTCTGGATTTGTTTGGACCAGAGAAGGTAGGCGGTTTTAAGGCACCCCCACACGGCCGTTTTGGACGCCCCTCGGTTTGCCAGATATGAGAGCAGTTATCAGGTCAAACCAACAGGTGTTGCAGCGATGGAAGCGGGCAAGAGAACTGGTTCAGATAGAAGTGATTGTACCCGACCTAAAAAGCCTCTGCATGTTTCTAATAAGCTCCACGAGCAGAAACGTGCTCAAACTAGGATCAATATTGGAGATGCTTTTGAAAAATGGAGAGAGGTTAGAACACAGAAAGGTTTACAGACCGATGCAGAGCTGGCTAAACACTGAAGCTTCAGTGTCCACCACATGGCAACCTGCGTGAGCATCGACTCTAGAGAGGAGGGGGCGGGGGGAGACAGCTCTCTGCAATGTTTTGAATTTTAACTGCAGTACCCATTTTAAACACTAGGTGTCAGAGTTACATATTGCTCCTTTAAGATAAGCAGCAGCTCTGCTCAAGCTGATTATCCCTCTGAAGAGTACACGTGAGACTGATTTGTTTTGCAAATCTGCACTTCAGTGTTTTCTTTCTGGTTTTGACTCTTTGATCCTTGTGATTTGTTAAATCCAAAGCCCCCCCCCCCCCCCCCCCCCCGCTGAAAACGAACGAACTCCGTGTTGAATCAATACGAACGGGCGAAACCGACCTGAGAAAAACAATATGTGTACTGACGATGTATCCCAGTATAATTTACATGACGTTTTTTATCACAGCAGCACATACAGCGACAGAACGGCAGCTTTCAGTAGCAGCTAGCGCTAGCTTATGCAGCGGTCTTTGACGTAACATCCGGTGTTTCCTTGACACTGATCAACATTTCGTGTCTGTCATGGCGGCTCTTCATGGCGGCTGCCTACAAGACAAGTACCGTTACAACTATAAAATTACGGATTTCTCTGGCTTTGATAACTTTTGGAAATATTTGAGGTAATGTAAGTACTCAACTAAAAAATATATATAACATGGGTTTAGTCAATTTTTAATTGAAGTTAGATATTTTAATGTAAACATTAGCATGCAATCTTACATACTGTACCTTTAAGTACAGTTTATTTTTTATAGCACCTTTATGGAACAACATGAAACACAGTCTGTAAATAAGTCTGTTCAGGGTCAACACTTAAAGACTGGGACGTGTTACACTTCAAAAGGTAAAGGTATTCTGAAGTGGCAGATTGAAAGATGGTTACTTAGTAATCAGGATATGCCTGCCATGGTCACTCATCAGTCCTCTCCTCACTTACAGGTGAAGCTGAACAAACTGGCCTTCCTCAACCAGTTCCACTTCAGCGTTTTCTACGCCTACGTCAAGCTGAAGGAGCAGGAGTGCAGGAACATCGTGTGGATCGCCGAGTGCATCGCCCAGCGGCACCGCGCCAAGATCGACAACTACATTCCTATCTTCTAAACCCTCCTCTTCCTCCTTTCTTCCTCTTCCCTTTTGTCATTTCATTCAGTCTTAAAGAACTTTCCATCTATGTGTTAAAGATCCTAATGGTTTGATGCTAAATTCCCTGCATTCTTCACTGGTAGGTGTTAATTAGTTAATCCGGGACACTCAAGTCTTCAATGAAACATGTTGAACGCATCATAAACTTCCAGACCGAGTGTTACGCTCGTGTTCAGAGGTGGTTGATTCAGCTTTAATCAGCTGACCAGATGAAATGGAGGGAGTTCATTTGACTTCCAAATACTTACCTCTGATTGTGTAAACTTTCTGATGCGCCAACCAGACACCATGAGAAGAGTTTACAATTTAAAAAGTCCCGGAGCTGACTCCACGGTGAACTGGGGCAGAAGAGACGTGGATGTGGTAAAGCTTGATTTAATTTGATGTAAACTCCCGGCACATTAAACACCAACCATGCTTGGCACTTGAAACCCCTACAGATGCAGTATGATGTATGTTCTGGATTTATCTGAGTACCCCAGATCTGAACTTCACACGTCCTCAGATCAAAACGGACATTTAAACATTCCTCTGCTCAGCATCGGCCTCCACCATGTCCCCTATAACAGCTTTTTATTTCTGTTTGTGGTACTACTATCGGCATGTCTGGTCATTTATGTGTTTTTTTCCCCCCAGAAAACTACAGAGTGAAGTGTGTGAGCCCCTCCTCCTCCTCCCCTGATAGCTGTCTTAACTAGATGTTGTTAGCTCTGAACAGAAGCTTCCGGTCCTCCCGTCTCTGTTCCTGTGTGAACTCTTGACTTTCTGTAAATGAACGTACTGGAATGAGGAGAATCTACCACGAGTATATGACAGACTTGATGTTTAAAGTATACAAAGATATATAGATATTTAAAGATGAGTATATGATTTTTGTTTTTTTCATGCTGTAAAAATGGATTTGTTGCCGTTTTGATCTGTTTCTTACTTTTTGTGAAATGTGTATTGTAAATGTGACGAGACGATTAAACAGACTGAACTGCACTCACGCAGGTCTGGAGACATTTAAAGACTCCTTCAAACATTTGATTTATTTCACTTATTTTTTCAGATCATAGATGAAGAACAGAAAGATGATTCAGTAAATTACCATCAAAATCCACTTCACCATGTTTCTCTAACCACTAACATGTGTCTCTAGTCTGTCTTCAAACCCCCCAATGATGAGAAAAGTCCGTCCTCTCCGTCTTTAGCCTGCTCCACTTTTCAGAAAATGTGTGCTCAAACAGGCCGTTTGGAGATTTTCCCTTTATGACATCACAAAGGGCAGTAACCCCTCGCCCAGGTGGGTGACACTCCCACAGCTAGGTGTTTGTTCTGCCCTCTGAGTCTGCCCTCTCACCGTAAACAATAGGACATGGAGCGAGAAAGCCTGACCCACCCAAAGTGCCTACACAGCCCCTTCTCTCCGTGCTGTATCCTGTTAGGACCTACTGTTCAGTAGGCTGATATTTGTTTCTACTTCGTCTGCTTCATTCAGTGTGGAAGTGGTGTCATGATGTTATTGACACTCCAGCTCAGATGTGATATGCACGATGGCTCAGTAAATAAAACAAAACTTCACACTGCATGTAAACAATTTAGCAACTTAACATTTGAAAGGCGCGTTAACCGAACCGGCCGCATTCGTCCTCGTTTTCTTTCTTTTCTGTTTTTACTTTTCATTTCACACAGCATTGTGGGTGGTAAAATACAACTCATTTCCTGAAAGGATGAATCCAAACCATACTGCACAAAACCATGGAGTTAGTATCCATCCTGAAATGTTCAGTCTACTGAGGTGGACCCAAAAAATGCCCACTGAATGACCACAAGGGTTCAGTCTACTGAAAAGTCTGCACTGAACTGTGGCTTTTCGGAAAGGCTCTTTGTTTCTGATATCCTCCTTGTTAAGAGTCATTCAGCACAGGCTGGACTCTCTTTAAGTTTGATGAGTCCAATCAGCCTGTTCAGCTCCAGCTGTTGTATGAGCAGCCTGCAGAGCTGTCAGTAAACCTGCACTTCATTCCAGAGAGCTGCTAAAAAATAAAAAAACACCAAGATGAAACAAAGACGTAAAACACGCGCGGCCATGACGTTACAGCTGAAAACCAAAGCTCGGCTCTTTGACCTGCACTGCTCTGTGGGCCTAACGGACTGGGACATGGACAAGGAGCTGAAACTGGCAACGACCGCTGACCAGTTTCACCACGGTGACTGTTTTTCTTTTCTCTGTGACGTTTGGCTTCAGTGTTAGCGGATGGATGATTGTCATGCACTCCCATTTATTCCCAACAGCACGGAAAACCATGAAGGACTCAGTTTATATCACATTTAAAACACTGAAGATATACAATGTGTGAATGAGTTTGATTCAATCTCTCATATTAGACACAAAAAGAGGTCAAGGACTCTGATGACAGATGAACTGATTTAAAGTGCAAATGTACAGCTTGTCATTGTGCACTGTTTTCATAGCCTATGTTTATTCCTAACAGATGACAAACTGAACGATCAGTACGTGGTCCAGAGGCCTTCTGCAAGAGCCTCGAGAAGGAAAGATGAATTCATTTGGTATGATAAAACTTCAGGTGAGCAGAGAGGACAGATTGAAATGACAATGAAAGTGAGACGGAAACATGTTGTTCTTAAAAAAACAACAACCTGGTGAATGGGCGTCTTTACTGAGAGGGTTAATATAAAAGTTTCAAAGATGATACTAGTTGTAGTTATTGAAATCATCCTGACAGGTTGAGTGTTTGTCACGGGGTAAGGTGAGGCTCGTTAGGTTTGTATGATTTGTTGAGCGGTTGTGTAATTTAACAGATTTCAAGCCTTTGCAAAGGACCGAACATTTGAGCATCATGATAGTTTATTCATTTAAGCTGATGTCCATTAGTAATCTAAATAACAGGTCATGTAGGATGATGTGCCAAAGGGCTGTGCAACATGTCCCAGCTGCAGGAAGGTGTTGCATGTACCATGATCTTTCCGTCCTTCAGACACCTTTGTGAAGCCGAACCTGTGGCTGTTAGTGAATCCTAATATCGCCTGCCCCATCCGCTACGGAGGAGGTAAAGCAGACCTGCAGCCTCTGTGTGGACCTGCAGAGGAAGTCCAAATGTCCGCAACAGAGCCAGCAGAGACCAAACACCAGCTTCCTACAGAGCGTCCGCTGCAGCAGGAACAGCATCAGCCTGTGTCCTCCTCCACAGAGTACATGGTACAGTGTATTCACCACACACCGATAATCACTCTTCTGTTATACATTGTGTGTAAGGTGGCCTTCTTTAGTGTCTCAGCACATAAATATTTTAAAGGTGCCCAGTAAAGTTTTTAAAACCTCTGGGAGTTTAAAGCTGTTTTTGTATCTGGGTTCTCTTGTGCACACACGTGAACATGCAAGTGATGCTCAGTTCTACAATGTTTTAATTTCTTCTTTAAAATGTGCAAGTAACATAATGAGAAAAGCAGCAATGCATCATGGGGGTTATTGGGGAAAAGATAAATGATCCTCATGTTAAATTTAAAGGAGCAGTATGTAAGATAACTACTGAAATGAATCACAAAATGACCTTACTATGTCCTCAGACATGTTGAAGTGCTGGCTTCTCTTCTCAGAGTCGTCGTCTCCTAACCGGAAAGTTGGGGGTTAGATCCCAAACTCCTGCAGCAACACGTCTGATGTGTCTGAAGTTGTTTATTGTCCCACAAGGGGAAATTTGACTTGCAGCAGGAGCACAAAGAAGACAACAAACACAAGGAGAACATCAACAGTCAAATCAGGACACAACACAAAATGAAACAACATAAAACATCAGAGTAAAATCAGTCAAGAGCTCAAACTGAAAATGGAAATTTTTGTGAAATCTGGAAGTGTGCAAGAAGAGCAACCAGCGGGCTAACTGCTATTTAAAAAAGTTGCACTTGAGACAGAATCCACCTTTTTAGAATTATAGCATTTACCATGATACAGGTCTTCAAAGCACACTTCTTTTATAATTTGAGAGCCTACATTTGTGAATATGATGTCATCACCATTTTCTTTTAGATAAAAAATGATGACGTCTCCTGTCGACCAATCAAAAACAGACGTAAAGGAAGGAGCACAAAGGTGAGACTGAGAACAGATCCGTGTTTCTTTAAGTCTGTAATGATGTTTTTTAAGATGACTTTGTTTGTTAACTTTATGTGAGTGATGGTGTTTTACAAGAGCAGACAGATGGAGCTTTTTTTTAGTCATTTCACAAGAGGATGTTTTCATCTTTTCTTTTATCTTTCATAGGCACTTATTTCTGTGCACCAATGAGCATACGGTATTATTTTGGTAAAGCTGATGATGTAAATGAGCCTTTTTTCTGTCCAGATTTTGACCAGTATTGCTTCTCTCTTAGTTTTGAAAATATGTTATAAATAAAGTGTTTTGTATTAAATGTTAAAGGCTTTATGTCTCCTTTAAATATCTGTACCTTTAAGCTAATCCGGTTTGTGTGCTCTGGATGTATTCAAACTGTCATGCATAAGCAGCAGAAGTTGAATGTGTAAGTGTTGAAGAAGTCTCTTTCCGTCTTTCAGGACATTAAAAATCTGAAGCCAGGATGCTGGCCTCGTCCACCAGTGAACTACT
Source organism: Tautogolabrus adspersus (assembly GCA_020745685.1). NCBI lineage: Eukaryota > Metazoa > Chordata > Actinopteri > Labriformes > Labridae > Tautogolabrus > Tautogolabrus adspersus. The sequence continues at coordinate 32,686,684 of CM036535.1, read as the reverse complement.
GCATCCTCATCGCGCTGGCGCTGAAGAGCAGCCACACCGGGAGCCTCAAAGTCCAGCAGATTTACAACTTCACCAGGTCAGAGTTTGAGAGTTTGAAGCAAAGATTAAAGCCTCTATCCTACTGAATGAATGCCCTAACTGCCATCTTTGCCCTTAACACTTTTACGAGTTTGGCCACTGACCAGACTATTCCTTTCATTATCTTTTGTTAGAGTGAGAATGGACTAATTTGAGTAGCATTTGAGCATGTCTCTCATGTCCTTTCCTGTCCCTACACAGAGAGCACTTCCCCTTCTTTCAGACCGCTCCTGATGGCTGGAAGAACACCATCAGACACAACCTCTGCTTCAACAACAGCTTCCGAAAAACCTGCAACCAGCTGTGCAGAGATGGAAAGAGGAAGTCGTGTTTCTGGCACCTGACTCTGGACGGTCACCGACGGCTGAGGGATGAGATCCGAACATTGACCGGCGAATCGTTCAAACAGCTTGAGATGAGCATGTCCCGCCCGGGTGAGAGTGAATCATACTTGGCTTCATTAACATCTGAAAGTATTGATGCTAACACTGAGATCCTTCTTGATTTAACTACGAGCTTGTGACTTCTTCACTTACAGCTACTGTAACTTTACACCTTGTAAACTTTGAATCTGAAGGAATTCAATTAGTCACTACTTATTTCTTAAGGCAAACACATTTCTAAGAAACCCTTGTAATCTACTGAGGCTTGTAGACATCTGACAACACAAATTAGATTTTCACCAACGTGTAAGTCGTACAGATAAATCAAATGGATCAGCTCCTCAGACTGCATGATGTTGATCTATCGGTGGTTCTCAACTTGTCTAGCCTCACGACTCCTTTGTGAGAAATAGCGACCCAAATTTTCTTATGTTTCAACCAGTCAGATTTATCGTATGATAAAGTTGAGCAGTTTGGACCTCGGATGGTACCAGAGGCGCTGCTTATCAACAGAAAAGGCAGGCAACTGCTTGGGGCCCCAGACCAGTAGGGGGGGGCCCAAAGCAGCAGCGGAAAATGTGCAAATTTTGCAATGACTGTAGAAAACTCCCTAAGAGTGCCTCATCTGACAGCACTCACTCTCGTTGCCCTTCTGAACACTGGTTGGAGGTACCAAACAGACTCTAGAATCGCCACTGGGTGAGACAAAACATCGGACAGAACAAAGAGAAATAACACAACAAACATGTTTACAATGCGATTCAAAAAAAAATTCCAAGCCCAGACTGAAATTGGGTCCCGACCCTCCAGTTGAGAACCACTGCTTTATGAAGTTTCAATGTTGAACATGACAGCCACATAATGTTTCTACCAATGACTGTTTTCTTCTTGTTCCAGATGTTATTCGGAGTATATTTGCAATGTGATTGCAGCGGTAAAAGGTATCAGAGAGATGAAATCATGCATAATAAAACGTAATATGCAGAACGATATTTTTTGTTATGGTGAGTATTATTTGAGTATTTTGTTTTATTCTTGTTCACATTTGGAGATCATTTGGCAACATTTGTATTTTTGTTACTTAATGAAATAAATATCACAAGTTAAATGACAATATTGACATGCAGACACGTGATTGGTCAATACAGCGCAGACTACAAATGTAGTGGAAACATAAACACTTCCCTTGCTAACGATCCAGACCCCAAAGAGATTACTTCCTCCTTAATGCTTCTGTTATTCTCGCATAATTTCCCCAAACACTAGAGGGCGCTGTCATTACAACTTGAATTTATTTTACCAGAGTGTCATGGAAAGTGTGTGGGCCTTATGTACGAGGTCGTAGGCTGCGAGATAACTGGGAATCAAATGTTGAGGATTTCTTACCTGATAGACTAGTACACCCTGAATTTAGCCAACAAGATTACAGCGGACCCTCTGTACCCCCTTTTGTCTGAGTATGAACTCTTGCCTCCGGGGCGCAGGTCCAAAATGACCAGGATGAGGAGTCCCATTAGTATTCAGCTGCTAAATAAGTTCTGATGATGATACAGTATGAACTTGACACTCAGCACTAGATCGAACTTTCTACTGAAATCCCTCACTTAACCATGTGATGCTTTGTTTTATATCAATCCATTATTGTATAGTGTCCATTCATAAACAAGTTTTATCTCGAGCTTTACAAATATATTATCCCATATGGGATAATATGCAGGAAGGATTCCTCCTTTGTATTCCTCGCGTTCCGGTTGTCCAAACTTCCTTGCCGCTGAGGCGGAGGTTGGAGCAGGCCGTGCATGAATCAGGACGACGGTGGTTGTGGGACGACACAGTCTGATGGTGGAGGCTGGGCGTCGGGTGGTGGTTGTGGGATGACACAGTCCGATGGTGGAGGCTGGGCGTCGGGCGGTGGTTGTGGGATGACACAGTCTGATGGTGGAGGCTGGGCGTCGGGTGGTGGTTGTGGGATGACACAGTCCGATGGTGGAGGCTGGGCATCGGGTGGTGGTTGTGGGATGACACAGTCCGATGGTGGAGGCTGGGCATCGGGTGGTGGTTGTGGGATGACACAGTCCGATGGTGGAGGCTGGGCGTCGGGAGGTGACTGTGGGACGACACAGTCCGATGGTGGAGGCTGGGCGTCGGGTGGTGTTTGTGGGGCGACACAGTCCGATGGTGGAGGCTGGGCGTCAGGGATGTCAGGTGGTGGTAGTGCCAGGTCACCTCGCTGAAGGTTGGGGGAGCTTATATGGTTTTGTTTCAATGTGCTGAACTGTATACGTTTGTTTGATTTGTGTTTTTATGCTCTCGGTGCAAGGCAAACTCCCCTAGGGGCAATAAAGGTTTTCATTCATTCATAAGTCTATATTCTATTAAGCTACTGACTCTGCCTTGAAGTTCAGTGTATGAAGAGCGCTGAAGAACACCTGTTGATTTCAATCACTTCCAGTCTTTCCTGACTTGACTCTGAATACTAATGTCCGTAGGTAAATCTGTTTTATTTGCCAACATTCAAATGTTGGGTGGTGACAGCCTGACAGGGAGCTGATGTTGATTTAAGTGTGCCTACCAGTCAAATGAATGTTGTGATACGTCCTGTGTTGGGACCTGATGTTGAAGGTTCATAAAGAAGCATCAGCTGTTTGTCAGGGAATAGATCGCAGCAGCAGCAGCAGAGACTCGAGGACGACTCATCTCGACAGGTAAGGACACAGACCAAACACATTAACACCGGAGCTGCCCCCCTGACATGACGAGCCGTGTTAAGAAGTAGGGAATGTTAAATTATCCACAAGTTTGACGACTTTATGCATTTGCTTTCTGGTTGTGCAAATTCTTCCCTAAATCTAGAATTTGACACAAGTACTATTTAACAAGTAGATATTCAAGTACTTAAAGTGTTTATTTGTTGTTTTGAGTATGGTTACTACTGATATGACAAACACTTGCGCGATGAGATAAATGTTGCTAATCACATTCCTGAATTGGGCTATGCAAATCGAGATTCTTCGAAACCTCCAATCGATTTATTTTATTTTTCACTTAAGGGTGCTTAATTATGGTGCGTTCTAATTCAAAACTCCTCCGTGCAAACGAAGGTGGAGAGGGATTGACTGGGTGCTTCCAAATTGCAAAGTGCCTACACAATCTGACAGTAGTCAGCCCCTTCTCTCCGTGCTGTATCCTGTCAGGACCTACTGTTCAGTAGGCGCTCACAGTAGGCTGATATTTGTTTCTACTTCGTCTGATTCATTCAGTGTGGAAGTGGCGTCATTAGCCCGCCTCATGTTATTGACACTCCAGCTCAGATGTGATATACACGATGGCTCAGTAAATAAAACAAAACTTCACATTGCATGTAAACAATCAAACAACTTAACATTTGAAAGGCGTGTTACCCTAACCGGCCGCATCCATCCTCGCTTGTTTTGATTTGGAGATGCATGTGAAGTGAACCATCCAAACCATACTGCACAAAACCTGGAAGTTAGTATCCATCCTGAAATGTTCAGTCTACTGAGGTGGACCCAAAAAATGCCCACTGAATGACCACGAGGGTTCAGTCTACTGTAAAGTCCACATTCCAAACAGAATCGTGGCTTTTTCGGAAAGAGCCTATGTTTGCCGCTTTAGGAGAGCGGAGGCTTCAGAACAGCAGAGGTGTCCTCAAACAGTAGTGTGTTTTGGTTTCATGCTGGTGCTCAAGCGCGACATCTACTGGATCAAAAAGCTGCACATTCTTCCTTTAACCGAATGTCTTTTATGTTTAAGCATGTAACTTATTTGACTTTATTCTGTTAATAACGTCAGCTTCCACTTTAGTAAATCTCTCCCTTGGGGTTCTGTGAAGAACTTCATCTTCCAGTGTTATGTAATGGATATTTGGTTAAGCTAACTAAACCCTATGCCAAGTGTTTTCCCCTTAACTGTTGATGAGGCTGCTTGATATAGTTTGTAGTTGAATGATGTCAATTAGTCCTTTTTAAAGGATGTTAACAAGAATTCTGGACATTCGATTTAGGTTAAAGAAAAAAGATCACAAATATGCTTGAACATATTTAAACCATGACATTGTCTATTCTCACAAAATCAGCACAGCATGCTTCAGAGTGATGCCTTCTCTTCAGCAGAACTTTGACGGTGATGGATATGAAGAGCAGCCTCTCAGGAGTCTTCCTCCTCCTCTTCAGCATCTCTGTGCCTGGACTGGGATCAGTGGTGTGGAGAAATTACGGATACTTTGAGCGTTATTACACCTGGACACAAGCTCAAAGCTTCTGCAGGAGGTGGAGTTCACTTTTTATTCACATCATCATCAATAGCTATAGAAGTCAGTTTGTTGTTGAAGAGAATATTTCACAAATTATATCAATAACATTGTTAAAAAATAAAAGTCTCGAAGAGAAGACTCTGCCTCACAAAGAGAATATATGTATGAACCAGCAGAATCTCAGTCTGCAGGAGCAGCGACTCTGTTTGAAAAATTGAACTTTCACTTTGTATTGCCAACAAACTGGGAATCAAAATGTCCATCTCCTGTGTCCCAAACCACAACGTACTGCCTACTACATACTCAAACATAAATACTGCATCCTGCCTAATCTGACTGCTAGTATGCTGATGGCAATGTACAAGATTACTGCTCCGGTGACGTACTTCCACTCAGAGCTACATTTGATAAGCTAGCATCAAGCTAGTGCGACCGTCAGTCTGTAGAATAGAATTCAACAATTACATACATCAGCGCATTGCTAATACAACTACGTTGCTGCTACTCCCAGACTTTATCTGTCTCTTTATCCAAGCTTCTCTTGTTTTATATATTAATCTCTGAGGGAAATTCTGGTTAACACTCTGTTATTGAGAGACGTGCTTCTTACACATACATGCCCGAAATACACACATTCACAATCAGGACCTGTGGAAGTGCATTAGTGGAGAGATGTCAGAGTAGGGCTGCTACACATTGTTACGCAGGGAGTGGCAGTGCTCGAGAAGTGCCCTAGCACCTCTCCAGCTACCAGACAGACCAATTTACATATTTTGGTCCACACCTGGACTTGAACTGGCCACCCTCCGGTTCCCAACCCAAGTCCCTACACAATGAAATACTGTCCGTTTACTGTCAGCCCCCTTTAGTATATTTTCTGCAGAAAGTTCGAGTGAGCAGCAGGTTATGGTAACGAGAATTCACCTCGAGCAAATGGAAGGTGGTGGTGACATTTAGTCCATGCGATCGGTACAATCTCTGTGCACTTTATTAGCATTTAGGTATTTTAAAATTACTTACCCAAAAAAAGTTGGCTGAAGTTTGAAATTATACAATTAAAGGTCATACAGCTTAATGACCTGTAAAACTAATGGGATCTCTTAAGTCTTATCTTGTGTTTATAGATAAAAAGTGCAGGGTAGCATGCATAGCATACTCACAAATATTTGTTTATTTTAATCAAACCGTTTTCTCTTTTTGTCCCAACAGCAATCCTCACTACATTGACCTGGCCGTCTACTACAGCCAGGCAGATGTGGACCAGACATACTTTTCAGGTTATTCTGTGTGGATCGGCCTGCACAAAGTCAATGATGCTTGGACCTGGACTACTCAAGAAGTCCACAACCCCTCACAGCATGGACCTTACGAGACTAACAGCACACAAACTTGTGCTATGTACTCCTTCAGACACAAAAGGTAAGACGCCAATGTTCTTACAGTGTTCAGGACTTAGAAAAGACTGATTCTGATTCCTGCAGAAAACAATTCTCAGCATTCGTGATCCTTTATATTTTGTATTCATAAATTTGACGATTGTAATCATTGATTTCAAAGTTACTAATCCTCTGAATTTTTAAAATGAAAACAACGAAGAGAAATCAGCTTTTAAAAAAGATCCTACATGAACACACGGCTATCTGCTAATTTGCTTTGTTCATATTTTCCTTTAAAGGTTTTATGGCAGAAACTGTGAAGCATCTTACTTTGTCATCTGTCAGTATTTGGACAAAAGAGGAAAACGCCTTCGCCGTTACAGATTTATATCACAGACGATGACGTGGTCTGATGCCCGGAACTTCTGCAATAAGCATAGCAAGGAACTGGCAGTTTTCAGCGATCCCTCCACACTGAGCTCAGAGATCGTGGAAGAAGACTTTCCTGCCTGGATTGGTCTGCATGGAAATGGTAATGCCAAATTCTCAATAATTCCAGTGAAGCCAGCAGTGCGCGTCAAACGACTTCCTTTTTCTGCAAACCTAAAATGATTTCCTATCTTTGTTAATCACTAGCGCACGACCATTCATCTGTCAGGTGTGAGTCTCCATTTAATATAGATTACACATTGGCATCACTCTGGGTTAGTATGAACCTGAAAAAAAGAAAGGGATTTTTCAGTTTATTTAATTACAATTAACTGGCCTCAAGTTTGTCAAAATGAACACATCATAATGCAGATTTGTAAAAAGTCGAGCTCTGTCAGGTCTGTCCTCAAGAGGAGAAGAAAATTACTTTGAAAATGTGAGTTTGTTGAATGGAGGTCAGATCGGCCTTTTCTGATGCGTTTCAGGTCGTCACACTTATTGGCTTTCGTGGCAGCGTCAAACAGATGTATCCCTCAAGTAGAAATGTTTGATCTAGAAGAGATTGTTGGCTGCACTTTTAACAGATATCTGTTTATAGATATAAATGAATCTTCAGATTACTGCTGATGGGAGCTGAGATGTGCCTGGAGGCTTCTTTTGCTCTCTATACTGACTGTTTTTCCCTCCACACACTAAAGAATGCTGATACATCAATTAAGCTTGGACTACAAACGTACTACAAACACTTTTCATGCTGAAAATCCAGACTCCCAAGTACAAATTCTACATCTTTATGTAGAAACTAAAACATGTCTTAGTGTTAGGCTCATTGGAGGGATGGTCTGGTAATCAAACTGATAGCCTTTACCTCATCTGTGTTGCTGAAGTTTTAACGTATGTTCTGCAGGAGGCACATGGGAGTGGAGCACGGGGTTGTCAGAGTACAGATTTTGGGGACCAAATGGGGTCAATGACGACTGTGTCGCCTTCACCTCTACGACAAAAGACATGACTACCAGAGACTGCTCCTCCAAGCTTCCCTTCATCTGCTACAGAGACAACCTGGTCCTGGTGAAAGAGAACAAGACCTGGGAGGATGCACTGGAGCACTGCCGGAACATGAGGTCCTCTAACATAAACCTCCGCTATGAGCTGGTCAGTGTGCAGCCTGGAGACGACCACAGCGTCATGATGGTCAGAATCATGGACTCGGACACTGAGGAGGTGAGTTTACAATCAGAGACTTGTGTAACCTGCAGGTTGATTTGCTGTTCATTCCTCATACGGTGCCTGTTTTGACATGATGTTGATAAAGTGATGGAATATACAATCTGAAATTGACCAGATACTCTCTGGGTTTTCTTTTCTGACTTCCTGCCCGGGGAAAATCTTTTCTGTTCAGCTTGACGCGTGCATGCAGTGGGCTCTGTCAAAAATAGACTTGGTGCGTATTTGAAAGGGAGCAGAGCGGTGTGGCGCTGCTTGCACGCTCCGGTGACGGAACATGGCTTGTGCTGTGGACACACAATCATTGACTGCAGTGGGAGCCAACAGCTGTAATGCATGGCGCTGATGGAACGCAACAAACTCAGACTAGGTGGAAATGTAGGTTAGGAAGGCTGTCGTGAAAACTGTTTTAGTAGCTGCTAACCCATTCCAAAACAAGGGTGAACCTTTGGTTAGCTTTCACCCGCGGGCGCAGAGCTGGTCTGCTTTCTGTTGGACACGCAGCTAGCTTGAGCTAGCTAGCTTAATTACCGGCTTTTCCATTACAACAAATACAATAATCTCAGGTAGTTTGCAGTGTAGCTACAGGTAGAAAACGTCCATGCTAAGTGCTGCAGTGAGTGTGGCTTCTGGTGGTGACGAGCCCAGGAGGAAGGGCAAATTTTGAATGTTGCGTTTTACAAGCGGCAACGAAAATTTCAACTGAATCTACCTTTAAAGTTCTGATAACTTTCACTTTAAGATTGTGCACATTTATCCAAAGAAACACCCTCACCCTGCACATGCAAAGAACAAGCTTTTTTCTCTGGTTGGCTTGTTCTTTACGGCTCATGCATGTAGTCATTAACAATTTTATATCCACCAGGCACCAGCTCGGCTCATAAACTTCACACTGGGATGACATCATGCACATGAAAATAGATTAGCCTCTTGGAATGCGCAAAGATAAAACCCTGACAGTTTGGACCAAGGATGTTATAAGGAGCTATAATTGAGCTTGTTTGCAGGTTTCCTGTCGACTGTTTTTATGGGTGGAATTCTTGTTATGAAAGCAGGTGATTGGGGCTTTTAAAGTTCTGCAGTCCACCTCTCTTAACGCATCTCGTGCAGATTCATCTCTCGTTTTCTCTCCTCAGGTGTGGACGGGGCTGCGCTTCATGGAGGGTTATTGGTGGTGGGTGAACAGGGCTGGCATGTTGTACGACATGCCCGTCTGCCCCGCCAAGTGGCAGCATTGCGGAGCTTTGTCCAAGAACGACACGGTCGGCATGAAGAGCAGAGACTGTTTGGAGAAGAAGAACTTTCTGTGTTACAGACGTTAGTCCAGACATCCAGGTTACGACCAGATGCTCTACTGTTTCCACCATGGTTATAGTCACAGGAAATACAAGTAGATATACTGAATCTTTAGCTGGTAGATACACCTGGAAAAAAAGAATAATGTGTCAAAGTAAGGCTCAAATTGCAGGATTTTGAAAATCCTAAACGTTCTGCCATTCCTTGGAAACCCATCATTGGCTCGTCCCATTGAGGACTTATTTTCTATTTGCTACTCTGGTTCCCATCAGAAAATACTGACACAATCATCAACAACTGAAGTCCTCTGACATGATAAAGATCCCAGACTGAGTTTCCTGTGTTTGGATGGATGAAAAACTCCTGCCATCTGAGCTCAGACTGAGATTTACCTTTGCAATTGTTTGTTCAGACTTTCAGATGATGCATAATCATTTCTTTTGCTCACTCTATATTTGACAAGTAGGCCTCTCATTGAGTCAGTCGTGAAGCCGCTCAGTAAAAAGTGATATGCTGCTTTGTAAACCTGCAGAAGAAATGTGACTTAAAATGTAATTTTATAATGAACTCCTACAAATGCCACAGGTAACTATTACAATAAATATCATAGGTTTTTCATTAAAGGAGGGATGTGCGACTTTTTGATCCAGGAGATGTCGCCCTTGAGCACCAGCATGAAGCCAAAACAAACTGCTGTTTGGCCACACCTCCTCCATACTGAAGCATCCGCTCTCCTCCAGCCACAAACCTCCAACCCCTCTCCACGCGAGTTCATTAGATATCAAATGAACGCACCATAACTAAGCACCATTGACCGCAAGCGGTGGACAGAATTGTCCTTTGCTCGAGCTGCAATTACCTGTGGCCTGCGTTGTTGTGTTAGCAGGCTAATGTTAGCACACTTTAGTTAACTCATAGTCTAAAGACCCAGCTCTTTCATGAATACGAACTTGATGATGATGAAGATGATGTTGAAAATGACGATGGTTTTGTTTGACAACGATGATTTTAAGATAGTTTCAATGCTGATTAGAACTCTGAAGAACAGCTGTAGATGTTGTGCTCTGCCTCTGTGAACTTCCTGTCAGCACCTGTGTGTCAGACTCAAAGCTGTTTGCACTTACTGATGTTATTTCCTCCTCTCTAGATCCTTGCTTGTGTTGTACTTATGCTCTCTGATGTACGTGGCTTTGGATAAGTGTCTGCTAAGTGAATTGTAGAATTGATTGTGTTTATGTTAAATTATATGGACAGAATAAACTCTATAAACTGTCTGTGTAACAGTTTTTAGGCCCTGTTGGATTGCTCTCTTATGTGGCTATGCTGCACATTTTACACTTTCAGCACAAAGAGATGGATGAAGAAGTAAACATGGAAACAAGTCGCCCCAGAAACACATTCATAACTCGGTGTGAACCATGTGCACGCTGTAATGGAAACATGGAGATGAAAATGATTCCTGTCAGTGATCAGAGTGTTGCTATGCAGAGAAACAGACTCTGTAAATCACTGAAGTCAGCTGGAAGACTGAGTGTCAGTTCTGGCCCGCTGATAAACACACGCGCACACACACACACACATTCAGCAGGCGTGTCGAGCATAACAGAAGAGTCAGTGTCCTGAGAAGCAGAGGGGATTACTGTCCGGCTATCTTTGGAGTGAAAGTCTGAGACGATTGAAATGATTTAAAAAAGTCTAAATGAATGAAGTAAAAACAAGAAGGTCTGAATGTATTCAAAGCAGGAAAGAGGATTCTTCAGACCCTGAGGTTGGATTTGATCAGTGTTGGTCTTTAAAAATGAATCCCTCTCTGCTTGTAATGAAGCTGGCAGCTTGTCAGCCTGAGATGTTTTACAGATGTGTCATGAGCTTGTTATTAGCGAGCGATGGAAACCTTTCCAGGAAGGCAGAGTCTTAGAAACCCAGTCTGTCTAAACGGGATGGTGATGGAGTGCTGTGTGTTTGGTTTGTGAGTAAAAATGAATGGTGGTACGTCACTTCAATGCAAGCAGTTGTGTCTGAAGTGTTTTTTTTCTGAACATGTTTGGATAAAGCAGCTAGCCCTGAGGTTAGACCATTAAAGAACTCCATTAAACACAAACAACACATTTGTGATTGGTGCAACAAATCTTTCAAATGAAATCTTTAGTAAGTTCATTAAAAATTAGAGTGATGTTTCTGATCGGCCAGATTTCTCCTGTTGCTTTTCTGTTTGAACAAAAATATCTCGCTAACTATGGGATGTATTTAAGCTAACGTTAGCGAGCGTGGTCCTCTGATGATGGTGAGAGTGAACTCTTGAAGTTTGGCCTCCAGGTTTGACGATAGAAGTTTGTTGTTTATGCTCTGTGTTTAAGAAAGCAGCAGAGTTCAATATTTTAAATGCAAATGAGTAAAAGTGAGCGAGAGGGATGTTGCAACCTGTCAGAGACAATAAATCTGCCCCCTAGTGGTTAATTTATTGCACCGTATGTAATCAGGAAACCAGAGAAACTTGGCATGTTGATGGATTCTCTTTTTTTACTCATTCTTTAAAGATAATTTAATGAGTTTAAAACTGGCTTGTTTAGACGTATTATTCTCTCATTGATGATTGCATGTACTTTCCTGACTTTCCAGCCGGTTGCCACAAAGTTTACCTTCCTTCTAATGAGCTCTTATTTTCCACTCCGCTCCTGTTAGAAATGTAAATGCACCAGTACATCCATCAACTGCTCAACTGGGATTAAAACACACTCCTCACTGTTTCCTTTCAAGCTGTGTTCCCCAAAAAGCTACGCTAACCTCTTTCTGGGATTAGCCTTTGAATGCTGCTTCTTGACGTCACTCACCCTGAGTCTGTTCCCTCATCTGTCTGGATCATTTTTCAGGGGCTGATTCCCTGCACGTGACGCCATCTTTACGGGACAGCTGGCAACGTTTACAGCGGTCCGAGAGACTGACGAGGTGTTAAAGCTCAGAGGAGAGAACAGACTTCAGGCCTGAACTGAAGATGGAAGTTTTTAAAATGTAGTTAACTAATTAAACAGCCCGTCAGCCTTACTGTAACAATAACATGTAGCCTGTTGATTTACACAATGAAGCCAGCTATAACAGAAAGAACGCGTTTAAGCAAAGAGCGACGTTGGAGGGACAGCTGAGAAGAAGAACGACGAGGGGAAATCACTTTTACTCTCTGTTATTGAACATGCTACATGCACACACACACAGGCTGAAACACACACACATGCACCAATGGAGTGATGTCAGAGTGAGTGGCTGCACATGAAGAAGCGCCTGAGCATTCGATGGTTCAGTGCCTTGCTCTAGGACACCTGGCAGCTCTCCAGCTACCAGACCAATTCCCAGACTTTGTCTGCACTGGGACTTGAACCGGTGACCACCAAGTCCCTACAGACTGAGCTGCTGCTGCCCAAAAATGGGACCTGCTACTACCATATACATCTACATTTGCACAGTTATAAGCTGATAAGAACCTTGAAGCAGTTTGCATGTTTGACAGTCTCTGCCATCATGGTGCTTTATTTTCAATGAATCGTTTTCTGATGAGGACGTGTTGGGTGATATTCTGATTTTATTGGGCGTCTCAGTAGGTTTGCGACACACGGCCTCTGGTCTGTTTACTGTCAGCTCTGTTTGTGGTAAACAAACTAGCCAACATGTTGCAAGGCGGGGGATATTTAGTGTAATCAATGCTGTGTATAAACGGTAATGTTAGGGGTATACTCATTGTCATCAATCATGTAAACAACTTATTATAATCTTTTTGGAATAAGGGCAAAAACATATATTTCATTTGGTATTCGAGTGATTTTAAATATAAGATAAGATAAGGTCGAACTTAAGAAGAAATGCACCTCACAACTACAAATGTTCTATAGAGGGGATAAAACTGATGTTAAAAAAGTGTTTCATCTCGACCAACCATCTATTCTGACTGGAAGACTTTAGTGCAGGAGGCAAATCGAAAGGATAACATGTGAACTACAAACTCCTCTGCTGGGAAATATTGGAGAAAGTGTTGAAGTTGGCGGTCCGTTGGCAGCGGCGGCTCCATCCGTCACCATCTGCCTCACACAGAGCTGCTGCAACACACACACACACACACACACACACACACACACACACACACACACATACACACTGTGTGAGTGCTGAGGGAGTGTTTCTGTGGCAACAGTTTGTGGAGTGTTTGTGAGAGTTTCCAGCTCCCGCGGGATTTGGAGGGGGTGGACGAGCTAGCAACTAGAAACATTTTTTGTGCTGGTTTCTACACCAGATTGATAAGTGAGGGACACTGAGTGCAAAGGAGAAAAAAAAAGGGGAGAACAATTAAAATACCTTATGGTGCATAGTGCTTTTTAAAAATGACAATACATTTGAACACTTTGACTTTGTCCTGTTTACACAGTTGATACTCAGCAAACACAGTATACATATACCTTACAATACTCTACAGAAATCCAACTACTCAGATAGAAGATTTATTATTATTTTTAATTATTTATTGAAGTATTTTTATCCAATTATTTGGGTGGGATGAACTGGAGCGCCCAGAGAAAACCCACGCAGACACAGTGGGAACATGTGACGTCCTGACAGAAAGAAACCTGCAGGCTTCTGTTTGTCAGGACTTCACATGTTCCGCTGTGCTGCCCTGCAGCCTGTTACAGCCTGTGTGATCTGGGGGTGGGGGAGTTGGGGTGGTTGGGGGCGGGGGAGTTGGGCTGGTTGGGGGTGCTGAGGTCGTCACTGCTGGTCCTGCATCTGCCCCCTGAGATGCTTGTATTGGCGACGGTGTTGTGGAGTGATGGCCTTTTTAAACCTCCTCCACAGAGAGATTCTCTCCGCCTCAGCTGTTGTCTGGACCACGTTTGGGGCATCAGCCTCGCTGTTTACCTGGGTGCTGTTTAACTGGTTGTTGTCCTTTTGAAGGGAGGGCTCTTCGTTGCACTGTTGCTCCAGCTGCTTTTGGAGCGCCTCCATCTCCTCCTGCAACACCTGACTGGCCTCCTCCTTAAGATTCAGTTTCATGATCAGCTCATCACAGCTGCTTGTTCTAGCTTGGAGCTGACTTGTTATGCTCTCCAGCTGCTTTTGGAGCACCTCCATCTCCTCCTGCAACACCTGACTGGTCTCCTCCTTAATGTTCAGTTTCATGATCAGCTCGTCACAGCTGCTTGTTTTAGCTTGGAGCTGACTTGTTGAGCTCTCCAGCTGCTTTTGGAGCACCTCCACCTCCTCCTGCAACACCTGACTGGTCTCCTCCTTAATGTTCAGTTTCATGATCAGCTCGTCACAGCTGCTTGTTTTAGCTTGGAGATGACTTGTTACGCTCTCCTGCTGCTTTTTGAGCACCTCCACCTCCTCCTGCAACACCTGACTGGTCTCTTCCTTAGCGTTGCGTTTTAAGATCAGCTCGTCACAGCACTTTGTTTTAGCTTGGAGCTGACTTGTTAAGCTCTCCAGCTGCTTGTGGAGCTCCTCCACCTCCTTCTGCAACACCTGACTGCTCTCCTCCTGAACGTTCAGTTTCAAGAACAGCTCGTCACAGCTGCTTGTTTTAGCTTGGAGCTGACTTTTTAAGCTCTCCAGCTGCTTATGGAGCTCCTCCACCTCCTCCTGAAACACCTGACTGGTCTCCTCCTTGCCTTTTAAGATCAACTCGTCACAGCTGCTTGTTTTAGCTTGGAGCTGACTTGTTGATCTCTCCAGCTGCTTGTGGAGCACCTCCACCTCCTCCTGCAACACCTGACTGGTCTCCTCCTTAATGTTCAGTTTCAAGATCAGCTCGTCACAGCTGCTTGTTTTAGCTTGGAGCTGACTTGTTACGTTCTCCAGCTGCTTGTGGAGCTCCTCCACCTCCTCCTGTAATACCTGACTGGTCTCCTCCTTAACGTTGCGTTTTAAGATCAGCTCGTCACAGCGCTTTGTTCTAGCTTGGAGCTGACTTGTTAAGCTCTCCAGCTGCTTGTGGAGCACCTCCACCTCCTCCTGCAACACCTGACTGGTCTCCGCCTTGCCTTTCAAGATCAACTCGTCACAGCTGCTTGTTTTAGCTTGGAGCTGACTTGTTGAGCTCTCTAGCTGCTTGTGGAGCACCTCCACCTCCTCCTGCAACTCCTGACTGGCCTCCTCCGTAACGTTCAATTTCAAAGTCAGCTCGTCACAGCTGTTTTTTTTAGCTTGGAGCTGACTTGTTAAGCTCTCCAGCTGCTTGTGGAGCTCCTCCACCTCCTCCTGCAACACCTGACTGGTCTCCTCCTTAGTGTTCAGTTTCAAGATCAGCTCGTCACAGCTGCTTGTTTTAGCTTGGGGCTGACATGGTGAGCTCTCCAGCTGCTTTTGGAGCACCTCCACCTCCTCCTGCAACTCCTGACTGGCCTCCTCCGTAACGTTCAATTTCAAAGTCAGCTCGTCACAGCTGTTTGTTTTAGCTTGGAGCTGACTTGTTAAGCTCTCCAGCTGCTTGTGGAGCACCTCCACCTCCTCCTGTAATACCTGACTGGTCTCCTCCTTAACGTTGCGTTTTAAGATCAGCTCGTCACAGCACTTTGTTTTAGCTTGGAGCTGACTTGTCAAGCTCTCCAGCTGCTTGTGGAGCTCCTCCACCTCCTTCTGCAACACCTGACTGGTCTCCTCCTTAGTGTTCAGTTTCATGATCAGCTCGTCACAGCTGCTTGTTTTAGCTTGGAGCTGACTTGGTGAGCTCTCCAGCCGCATTTGGAGCACTTCCACCTCCTTCTGCAACACCTGACTGGTCTCCTCCTTAATGTTCAGTTTCATGATCAGCTCGTCACAGCTGCTTGTTTTAGCTTGGAGCTGACTTGTTAAGCTCTCCAGCTGCTTTTGGAGCACCTCCATCTCCTCCTGCAACACCTTACTAGTCTCCTCCTTAACGTTGCGTTTTAAGATCAGCTCGTCACAGCGGTTTGTTTTAGCTTGGAGCTGACTTGTTAAGCTCTCCAGCTGCTTGTGGAGCTCCTCCACCTCCTCCTGCAACACCTGACTGGTCTCCTCCATGGCGTTCAGTTTCAAGATCAGCTCGTCACAGCTGCTTGTTTTAGCTTGGAGCTGACATGGTGAGCTCTCCAGCTGCTTTCGGAGCACCTCCATCTCCTCCTGCAACACCTGACTGGCCTCCTCCTTAATGTTCAGTTTCAAGATCAGATCGTCACAGCTGCTTGTTTTAGCTTGGAGCTGACTTGTTAAGCTCTCTAGCTGCTTATGGAGCACCTCCACCTCCTCCTGCAACACCTGACTGGTCTCCTCCTTGCCTTTTAAGATCAACTCGTCACAGCTGCTTGTTTTAGCTTGGAGATGACTTGTTGAGCTCTCCAGCTGCTTGTGGAGCACCTCCACCTCCTCCTGCAACACCTGACTGGTCTCCTCCTTAATGTTCAGTTTCAAGATCAGCTCGTCACAGCTGTTTGTTTTAGCTTGGAGCTGACTTGTTACGCTCTCCAGCTGCTTGTGGAGCTCCTCCACCTCCTCCTGTAATACCTGACTGGTCTCCTCCTTAACGTTGCGTTTTAAGATCAGCTCGTCACAGCGCTTTGTTCTAGCTTGGAGCTGACTTGTTAAGCTCTCCAGCTGCTTGTGGAGCTCCTCCACCTCCTCCTGCAACACCTGACTGGTCTCCTCCTTGCCTTTTAAGATTAACTCGTCACAGCTGCTTGTTTTAGCTTGGAGCTGACTTGTTGAGCTCTCCAGCTGATTGTGGAGCACCTCCACCTCCTCCTGCAACTCCTGACTGGCCTCCTCCTTAATGTTCAGTTTGAAAGTCAGCTCGTCACAGCTGTTTGTTTTAGCTTGGAGCTGACTTGTTAAGCTCTCTAGCTGCTTGTGGAGCACCTCCACCTCCTCCTGTAATACCTGACTGGTCTCCTCCTTAACGTTGCGTTTTAAGATCAGCTCGTCACAGCACTTTGTTTTAGCTTGGAGCTGACTTGTCAAGCTCTCCAGCTGCTTGTGGAGCACCTCCACCTCCTTCTGCAACACCTGACTGGTCTCCTCCTTAATGTTCAGTTTCATGATCAGCTCGTCACAGCTGCTTGTTTTAGCTTGGAGCTGACTTGGTGAGCTCTCCAGCCGCATTTGGAGCACTTCCACCTCCTTCTGCAACACCTGACTGGTCTCCTCCTTAATGTTCAGTTTCATGATCAGCTCGTCACAGCTGCTTGTTTTAGCTTGGAGCTGACTTGTTAAGCTCTCCAGCTGCTTTTGGAGCACCTCCATCTCCTCCTGCAACACCTTACTAGTCTCCTCCTTAACGTTGCGTTTTAAGATCAGCTCGTCACAGCGGTTTGTTTTAGCTTGGAGCTGACTTGTTAAGCTCTCCAGCTGCTTGTGGAGCTCCTCCACCTCCTCCTGCAACACCTGACTGGTCTCCTCCATGGCGTTCAGTTTCAAGATCAGCTCGTCACAGCTGCTTGTTTTAGCTTGGAGCTGACATGGTGAGCTCTCCAGCTGCTTTCGGAGCACCTCCATCTCCTCCTGCAACACCTGACTGGCCTCCTCCTTAATGTTCAGTTTCAAGATCAGATCGTCACAGCTGCTTGTTTTAGCTTGGAGCTGACTTGTTAAGCTCTCTAGCTGCTTATGGAGCACCTCCACCTCCTCCTGCAACACCTGACTGGTCTCCTCCTTGCCTTTTAAGATCAACTCGTCACAGCTGCTTGTTTTAGCTTGGAGATGACTTGTTGAGCTCTCCAGCTGCTTGTGGAGCACCTCCACCTCCTCCTGCAACACCTGACTGGTCTCCTCCTTAATGTTCAGTTTCAAGATCAGCTCGTCACAGCTGTTTGTTTTAGCTTGGAGCTGACTTGTTACGCTCTCCAGCTGCTTGTGGAGCTCCTCCACCTCCTCCTGTAATACCTGACTGGTCTCCTCCTTAACGTTGCGTTTTAAGATCAGCTCGTCACAGCACTTTGTTTTAGCTTGGAGCTGACTTGTTAAGCTCTCCAGCTGCTTGTGGAGCTCCTCCACCTCCTCCTGCAACACCTGACTGGTCTCCTCCTTGCCTTTTAAGATTAACTCGTCACAGCTGCTTGTTTTAGCTTGGAGCTGACTTGTTGAGCTCTCCAGCTGATTGTGGAGCACCTCCACCTCCTCCTGCAACTCCTGACTGGCCTCCTCCTTAATGTTCAGTTTGAAAGTCAGCTCATCACAGCTGTTTGTTTTAGCTTGGAGCTGACTTGTTAAGCTCTCCAGCTGCTTGTGGAGCTCCTCCACCTCCTCCTGTAATACCTGACTGGTCTCCTCCTTAACGTTGCGTTTTAAGATCAGCTCGTCACAGCACTTTGTTTTAGCTTGGAGCTGACTTGTCAAGCTCTCCAGCTGCTTGTGGAGCACCTCCACCTCCTTCTGCAACACCTGACTGGTCTCCTCCTTAATGTTCAGTTTCAAGATCAGCTCGTCACAGCTGCTTGTTTTAGCTTGGAGCTGACTTGTTACGCTCTCCAGCTGCTTGTGGAGCTCCTCCACCTCCTCCTGTAATACCTGACTGGTCTCCTCCTTAACGTTGCGTTTTAAGATCAGCTCGTCACAGCACTTTGTTTTAGCTTGGAGCTGACTTGTCAAGCTCTCCAGCTGCTTGTGGAGCACCTCCACCTCCTTCTGCAACACCTGACTGGTCTCCTCCTTAATGTTCAGTTTCAAGATCAGCTCGTCACAGCTGCTTGTTTTAGCTTGGAGCTGACTTGGTGAGCTCTCCAGCCGCATTTGGAGCACCTCCACCTCCTCCTGCAACACCTGACTGGCCTCCTCCTTAATGTTCAGTTTCATGATCAGCTCAACACAGCTGCTTGTTTTAGCTTGGAGCTGACTTGTTAAGGTCTCCAGCTGCTTTTGGAGCACCTCCATCTCCTCCTGCAACACCTTACTAGTCTCCTCCTTAACGTTGCGTTTTAAGATCAGCTCGTCACAGCTGCTTGTTTTAGCTTGGAGCTGACTTGTCAAGCTCTCCAGCTGCTTGTAGAGCTCCTCCACCTCCTTCTGCAACACCTGACTGGTCTCCTCCTTGGCGTTCAGTTTCAAGATCAGCTCGTCACAGCTGCTTGTTTTAGCTTGGAGCTGACTTGTTGAGCTCTCCAGCTGCTTTTGGAGCACCTCCATCTCCTCCTGCAACACCTGACTGGTCTCCTCCTTAATGTTCAGTTTCAAGATCAGCTCGTCACAGCTGCTTGTTCTAGCTTGGAGCTGACTTGTTACGCTCTCCAGCTGCTTGTGGAGCTCCTCCACCTCCTCCTGTAATACCTGACTGGTCTCCTCCTTAACGTTGCGTTTTAAGATCAGCTCGTCACAGCACTTTGTTTTAGCTTGGAGCTGACTTGTCAAGCTCTCCAGCTGCTTGTGGAGCACCTCCACCTCCTTCTGCAACACCTGACTGGTCTCCTCCTTAATGTTCAGTTTCAAGATCAGCTCGTCACAGCTGCTTGTTTTAGCTTGGAGCTGACTTGGTGAGCTCTCCAGCCGCATTTGGAGCACCTCCACCTCCTCCTGCAACACCTGACTGGCCTCCTCCTTAATGTTCAGTTTCATGATCAGCTCAACACAGCTGCTTGTTTTAGCTTGGAGCTGACTTGTTAAGGTCTCCAGCTGCTTTTGGAGCACCTCCATCTCCTCCTGCA
Organism: Tautogolabrus adspersus; assembly: GCA_020745685.1. NCBI lineage: Eukaryota > Metazoa > Chordata > Actinopteri > Labriformes > Labridae > Tautogolabrus > Tautogolabrus adspersus. The sequence goes on along the minus strand of CM036535.1, from coordinate 32,666,991 downwards.
ACACCTTACTAGTCTCCTCCTTAACGTTGCGTTTTAAGATCAGCTCGTCACAGCTGCTTGTTTTAGCTTGGAGCTGACTTGTCAAGCTCTCCAGCTGCTTGTAGAGCTCCTCCACCTCCTTCTGCAACACCTGACTGGTCTCCTCCTTGGCGTTCAGTTTCAAGATCAGCTCGTCACAGCTGCTTGTTTTAGCTTGGAGCTGACTTGTTGAGCTCTCCAGCTGCTTTTGGAGCACCTCCATCTCCTCCTGCAACACCTGACTGGTCTCCTCCTTAATGTTCAGTTTCAAGATCGGCTCGTCACAGCTGCTTGTTCTAGCTTGGAGCTGACTTGGATCCTGCACGGCCATCATTTCCTTCTCCAGGGCGTTGTTTTCAGCTTTTAGGGTTTTATCTAACTGTGGACCCCCTGAGGCTCTCTCCTGGAGCTTTTTATTTAGAGCTTCAATTATTCCTATGAGCTCCTCTTTTGTTTTGCAAGAATAATAGTTATTGTCCGGTACACTGAAGGATGGATTCAGGTGGTCTCTTTCCTGTTTTTGATAATGGCCTACCTTCAACCTTTGGGGATGAGGATTATCTTGTGGCTGGGTGGGGACCTCTCTGGATTGGTTTTGCTGGCAGCTGCTGCTGCTGGCCCCTGGCATTGTATTCACCAAATCCTCAGCCTCCATCTCTATCTCCATATCAGCCCCGCTCAGGGAACGAGTTAGCGTTTTGTTTTGTTCCATTTCTGTTTTGATGAGATTTAGAGATTTGGTCTTTTAAATGTCGAGTTGTTAGAGTATTTCCTAAAATATCTCACTGACTATGTGGTGTCTTAGATCTGATCCGTGAACTGAAGTGTGTCTGCGGCTCTCAGCTCTCAGTGTCTGGTGATTTTAGAAATTCGAAATGCCTTTGATCTTTCGTCGATGATGCGTTGATGATGCAATTTGATGACGCTTTGTGGGTCCAGAGTTCCGGAATAATTTTGTTGTTTTTTTGATTTTGTTTGTTGCCAACGTTCTATGACATCATAGAATCGTTCAAGACACTTCCTGTTATGAAAAACCCACTTCCTGTTATTCAAAAGTATACAAATAGAGAACAAACAAAATGAAGTATTTTTGTAGGCCAACCCGGAAGTAGCATCGCCATGGGGTCTATTGAGGATTCGCCTATGGGATTTTTGCATTGGATTTTGGATCATTGCAGAAAATAAGCTCTGTGGCAAACACGTTTCTGAAGAAACCGTAGCTTAATACATTGTTTATTAAAATAATATTTGCAAGAGCACTGAAAAACACAACTAGAGGCTCTAAGGCGGACTAGGGAGAGAGTTCCCGGCGTGATGACGTTTAATGTCCCCGACAACCACTGTAGTATCATTTAGTCACTTGTTAGCAACCTCCGTTTTAAGGCCATGTTCACGCTTGACTTTTTTTTTCATAAAACGCGCTGCCTTCAGCGCCTTTTACGCGCGTGTTCTGTAACCTTAACAACGGGATAAGCCTACAGCGCAACCGTGCCGGAGCGTATGGCCGGAGCACGATGCATCAAAAAGCGGGACGGGAAGTCAGACACCGATACAACATTAAAGAGATTCTCTGCTTTAAGCGATTATCACAAGGAAGAGAGCAGGGGGAGGATGTGCGTGTATGTTGGAGGTGCCATGACATATGAGCCAGGCAGGCTTGACAGGAGTGGAGCCTGGAGGTGGGAGAGAAGCAGGCTGCTTGTACATGTGTGAAAATAAAGTCACGTAAAGCTACTCAGGAGGGACAAAGACAAACCCAATTTCATCTCAGAAACAAGAAATGGTTGCATTCTTCTACGACGTAACCTTTCGTCTACGGGGAGCTTTTATTTTGGAGAGCTCTGCTATGTGTCTGGCATACGTACATCCTTTCTGGGCAGCCAGGACTGCGTACAACAGATTAAATTGCACACATGACCATAAAAAGTGTTCATGAGGAATGTAAGTAGTTACACAATACACAGCTTATAATAATGTAGTTCTGAATACAACACTAGTCTAGGTAAAACTCTTCATGATCAATGAGTAACTACAGCTTTATTCCATAATGTGAGCACATTGTGTTTATTATGTCAAAGTGTTTCATGTGTGATGATGTTTTCTCATATCTTTGCTAATATAAATCTGTTGTAACAAAATCTGCGCTCCAGTTACATCACCCATATTCTCCTGCTATACCAAAATGCTGTACAAAATGAAGCCAAAATATCTAAACATAGACTCATTGAAATGGTAACTGGACTTGGACTTGGACTTGGACAGCATTTTTCGAGTGTTCAGACTACTCAAAGCACATTTACACACTGGTGGTAGAGGCTGCTAAGTGTACAACAGTCTAACAATACGACTTCATTTACACAAATTCGTACACCGCTGGTGTAGTGATTTGGGGTTCAGTGTCTAGCCCAGGGCACTTTGACATATTTGACTGCAGAGCTGGAGACCGAACCCCCGACCTTTTGGTTGAGAGACGACTCTACGTCTGACCTGTAGCTCCCCCACTTCACAGTCTTCATCAGCATATGTCAAATCCTGATCTCACACTTAGCTTCATCATGACTTGCTGTAAAAAGTCAAGTACTTTTTGGCATTTGCAGAAGAAAACCATCCGCTAGGGAACAGGTATTCCAGAGTTTGTGCCAAAAACAACCTCCAAATTTGGAGTTTGGACCATCTCGTCTGATATAAACCTCCTCCATACTAAAATCATCTAAAGCGAATACACCCAACCAGAAACAAATATAAGCGCTGACCAGAATAGAAAAGCGCTGTACAAGTCCAATCCAATCTTGAATGGAGGTCAGGAATAGTATGAAGTGCATGTTGCAGTGAGTGTCCCAATGAGGCAGTAGAAACCAGCTTGTGATGTTGAGTACACAAAGCTATTACCAGAATCAGAATCAGAATCAGCTTTATTGGCCAGGTAGTTTAACACACAAGGAATTTAACTTCGGTAGACTGTGCTCTCTTTGTACAAAGGTAAAACATTAAATATCAACAATAAACTCAAAAATAAACAGTAATGAAAGACTAATATGTACCACAGTTTTAATTATGCTGCTTTGCTCATTTCTTTTATTGGAACTGAAATCTATTTAATTAAACAATAGAGATGGTAGCGATAAAGGTTACATCATGAACATAACATGAATAGAAACATGCACTTGCATTTTGGAAAGGGTTGCAGGAATGACTCCAGTATACTTTTCACAAAGATTTATACGTCTGGATAGACGTCATAGAATTACACTTTTAAGAACATTTGCCAAGGCATTGTACTTAAAGCTGCATTTTGCAAGGAAGCCCTCAAAATCTGTTTTATTCCCCCACTGTGTGTGTGTGTGTGCGTGTGTGTGCGTGTGTGTGTGCGTGCGTGCCTGCGTGTGTGCGTGCGTGCCTGCGTGGGTGTGGTTGTGTGTGTGTGTGTGTGTGTGTGTGTGTGTGTGTGTGTGTGTGTGTGTGTGTGTGTGTGTGTGAGTGAGTGCAAATCAGGGTTGGCAGGGAATGCCTGGGTGACCTAATGCACATCTGTGAGTGTTGGACTGATAGTAGGAGAAAAGTTCCACTTCTGTCTCTGAGTGTTAAGAAGCAGAGAGCTGAGTCTCTTTTCTAACTTCCTAAACACAAACAAACAAACAGGAAGAAGCCCCCTGACGCTCTGTTGGCTCAGTATTTGGATCTGGACGGCATAGATCAGGTGGTGGCCTCCAGCAGCTGCTCCTCTTCTGAGCTGTCATTTCTTATTCATGACCTGCTGAATAGAAACCAGATCCAGCTCATTCTTCTTCGGCCTCATTATCAGGCTGCTGCTCACACCTGAGCAGTGATGGGCCAGTTACTGAAAATAAGTCACTATACTAGTTACTACTATTAACAGAGTTACAAACTAAGTTACTTGGGATTTTTGACAACTCATCCGTTTTAATTTCATAAAGGATAAATGCTGACTGACAGGCGGGCGCTGTGTAGCTGTTTGTCAGGAGGCTTCAACCTCGCCTCAGCTTCAGCTCTTTCTCTGGTGTTATGTTGACTGAAGGATAAGTTGAGACAGCATTTCCAATATGGTGACCGCCTTAAACGGGCTTCAAGCGTCCCCTTCAGTAACCAACGGGGACGTCACTGACTCATCACTGTTTATATACAGTCTATGGCAACTGGTCAATATCAAGCTTCTTGATGAGCTGATCATTTGAATCAGGTGTTTTGGTAGAGGGTAACATCTAAAGCATGCGGGGCAGTGTGTCCCCAGGACCAGGGTTGAGAAACACTGGTCTATAGCATGATCCTAAAGATAGAAAAATACAAAATATATTGAAACACCACAGTCCTATCTGTTATAGGGCTTTCACACTTGCAGAAATCTCCTGAAAAACTCCAGATATTTCCCAGAGGAGCTGTATGTGTGAACGCAAACAGCCGAATATTTCATTCTGAATTCACCCGGAGTTTCTCTTACCAGACCCCTAGTATTTTTTCTGCAGCTTGTCTGAGTGAGCTGATGTGAGAACGCAGCAGGATATACTCCGGAGAATTCACCTCGACCGAGTGGGAGGAGGGAGTGGCCTTTCTATCCTTTGACTGGAGTCAGTGCATTGACTGTCTGCCCACGACCACTACGATCTCCGTGCACCTAATTAATCGGCTGCATTATGTTTTCTGTCCTTCACTATGTTGTTCTCCACTCTTTTGTAGATGTTGTGATTCTGTCAAACTACACGTAGCATTGATATAAGGGCAAATTCTCAGCATGTTGAAGAGGTTTGTTGGAAGGTGAGACACTCTTCAAAGTTGATTGGCTTTTGGATGGATTGTGCAAAGAGATAAAGCTTCAAGTCCCTAGATGTTGCATTTTTAAAGAGAAGTAGATGACGTGAAAGTCGCTTATTTGTTTCACGATATGAGCTAGTGATAGTCACAACAAAGAAAGACTCTAAGCTGACACTCCCCTCACAATTTGAATATGCACAATACACATGCATACAATATTATCAGCGATCCTCTGTTATGATATCATCTTACTCTGGCTCTGGGGAGAGTCACATGACCCCTGTTTGGGATGAGGAGGGGGGGTCAGAAAGCTTCAATGAAAACCACATGGAGGGAGGAGAGAGCTGCGACTAAACAGACAGAGAGTGAGAGAGAGGAGAGAGAGAGAGAGAGAGAGAGAGAGAGAGAGAGAGAGAGAGAGAGAGAGAGAGAGAGAGAGAGAGAGAGAGAGATGGCAACAGGAGCCACAGAAACATCTGAGGATAACAGGAGAGCAGCTGTGAGAAACGTCTGAGCCTCCAGACCAGGACCAGGACAAGAACCAAGGGTCACAAGAAAACCAGAACCAGGACCAAAGACAAGGAGCAGCCCAGTCCAGCATGTCAGAGTCCATCAGGAGGAAAGGCTCCAGCAGACAGCTGCTGCAGAACCTCATCAGGTGAGAGAAACTCTTTTAACACATTACAGGAGTGTTATTCAGCACTCTGACCTGCAGGATTAAATCATACATAAACTCACGTGTGTCTGTGCAGAGGAGGAAGACTTCTGTTTTGCTTAAGTACCAAAGGTAAGCGTATCGATATTGCAGAAAAAAACATTTTAGAAGCATATTTATTTTAATACTTGAGTAGTATTAGAAATACATAAATGTTTGCATCACTCAAACTTCTTTTTTAACGCCTTGGTATCGTAAACCATTTTAAAATGTTGTAATTTACTTCTTGAATTATATTTTGCATTGATAAAATAAATTAATGAGCCGTCGCACTAATGTAGTGAAGCAGAAAAGTAAAGTAACTCAGAATGGAAATGATGAAGTAAAGTTTCAGAACCCCAGTAGCTTTAACACGGGCGTCAATACGTTGTTCAAAACTATCAGCAGACAGAGTCCTCGACATCCTCTGTTTGGTGAGTTTCAGCCCTCAGGCAGGAGATACAGATTACCTAAAGCAAAGTCCAACAGGTTGAAAAAACTCAGGCCTTCAAAAGACTGAACTCCCATGATGGCCCTGAGGAGTTTTATTTTGTTTAAATGATGGTTTTATGGACGTTTTCAGTTTCCTGTTTTCACCTGATGAACTCTTGTATTTCTGTATTTAATGTTGCTCACGGTGTATGTTGTCTGAGTCTATGTACCTGCATTTTCTGGTTTGTTCATTCTTTTCACTTGACTTCAACAAGTCCAGTTGCCTTTGGATCAAGCTTCGAATTTCACCTGGCTGCAAACCAAATTTCCCCTCAGCAACAATAAAGTTGAAGTTAAAGTTCATAATTAGAGACCATGTTTATTTTGGTTACATTGCCCAAGACCAAGTTGACTGGTTATGAAGTGTCAACACTGTAACTACTGGTTACTGCTGCTTGCCAGCTTTTATTAAGGGTGCCCCTCTTGTCAGCCCTCGGGGTCAGGCATTGACCTCGGACCCCAGGTCAGTTCCCTGCCTTCCCTGTTGACAAGCAGCGCCTCAGCCAAGACACCCCAGGGTGGACTGGTGAACATTACCAGTGGCTAATCTAGAGTCTGTTCAGGCCAGAGGCAAAAACTCACAGGGGGCCCCTCTAACCAGTGCTCATCACTGTTACGTTATAAATAATCGACAGAGGCGCTGCTTGTCAACAGGCAAGGCAGGCAAATACTTGGGGTCCCAGACCAGTAGGGGGGCCCAAAGCAGTGGCCGAAAAGGACGAGAGGAAAACTTTCTAAGACCGCCCCATCTGACAGCACTAGTGTTATTTTCAAAAAATAAATATGAAGAACATTAAAACCTCTGTAAGATCAAATAATGAATATGGAGACAAAATAAAAACTGAAATAATTTCAAGTGAAAATGCCTTTAAAAACCGTGCTCTAATAAAAAACACGTCTCTCAGAGTCAGACGTCTCTCAACCTGAAGGTTGTGGGTTCGGCCCCAGCTCCTGCAGCCTCATGTCCGATGTTTCCTTGGGCAAGAAACTTAACCCCAAGTTGCTCCTGCTGCTTCATTGGTGGCATATGAATGTTTATGTGATTAGTTTCTTCTGATGGTCACTTTACACGGCAGCCTCTGCCATCAGTGTGTGAATGTGTAGGTGTGACCTGCGCTGTAAAAGAGCTTTGAGTAGTCAGAAGACTTGAAAAGAGCTATACAAGCTCAAGTCCATTTACTATTTAAGGGAGTGTTGTATTGATATTATTGGTTCTATGTTTACGTCTGCAGAAAAAGGGTGGGAGAAATAACAAAGGAGAATGTTTATGTTCTGAAAACACGATGTAGTCACTTTTCCTAACTTCTTTTATGGGTCATGGGTGCCGATGTGAAAAGTGTTCATGTAGAAAATAACAAGGCGTAACTGGTGGTATGTTTTGGGATGAGGCTCAGTTGTTTGTGGTTGTTGTCAGTCGTAGCTTCTAACTTTGCCTCCATGCAGAAACTGTTGATCTTTTACTCAAACCAAGATAGCATCAAATTGGAAACCTGATTTTAACCAGTGGTGGATTTTTTTGCAGCCAAAGGTTTCTAGTTCTTGAATTACAGACACACACAAACATGAACAAAGAGCTCTTGAAAAATGTCATTTTTGACTTAAAGAATCTCTTAACAGCTGGATTATATGCAGCCATCAACATCAAATCTGATCAATGGTGGTTAGAACAAATTCTCTTTTATCTCACAACATTAGTATACCGAGGTCAGATGATCCTGACACTTTAAACAGCTTGATGCCAGGACAGAATGAGTGTGCATGCCTGATCTACATGGATGTGGAGGGGTTACAGTCTGTGGAGAGCATGACGTAGCGTCTGCACTGTCAGCCATATTTACAGCTTCTAACAATCAGTGAAAATCACTGAAACAAAAAAATCCAAACATTGGAGCTTAGGTAAACTTCTGCCCAAGTATTAAACTCTCAAAACAGCTATGCTTTAAGTTTTAAAACCCATAATGATGGATATCAAAGCTCATTAGTGCTGAACTATATGATTTTCCAGGGAGGATTAAAGCTTTTTTCTTATTTACTGTGACTAGAGATTGGGGTAGTGGCAGCTAGAAAGTGTGTCCTGCATTGACTCCACTGTTACTATGAAGTATAAGTGCCAATTAAGGAGTAAAAAGTACAAGAAATTCTCATTTTTATGCACTAAAAACATTAAAGAAAAGAAAAAAAGTAAGAGACCCAGAATGAGGCCATGTGGAACACCAGATAAACTCAGCGCACAGAACAAAGATACAGAGCACCATTTTCATCAGGGGGGACAAGTGGATTAAGAACATTATTTATAACAATAGAAAACATGGAGATGTGATTTGACAGAAAGTCTTTAGCGCTTGGACTCTTTACGGGGGGTTGATGTGTTTGATTCTGAGCATCAACAGAATCAATCCCGCTCCATGGAGGACAGACACAGGTGGTGGTGAAGCTGATGACTTGTTGAGAGCGAATGGGTGAAGAATTGATGGATGATGACTCTGCAAAGACGGGCGGTGATGGGGAGGTGGAGGGGCGCACGAAACATCGGCACGAAGAAACTAAAGGCAGAGAAAGAATCATATTTAAAAGGGGAGCAGGACGATGACAGGCTGACAGTGAGGGAGGAACTCCATGCGATTGGTTAGATGAGTACCACTGATAAGACAGCTGATTACCCAATGACATCTCAAGAGAATGACAGCGTAAATATGAGTGAGCTTGCGTGAGATAGACACGACCGTGAAGGCAAAGAGTCTTCATGACTGAACTTATGCTAGCTGGCCATTACAATAAAAGCAGGTTTAGGCTCATCTGCATTGGCTTCACTGTTGAAACCAAGGGCTACATCCTCGTTTCGATAACTGTCCATGTCTTGAAGACCCAAACAGAGGTGAAATAGCTATTAGGGGTGCCTGTTAAGCTCAGTGGTTAAAATGTGTGAGGAAGCTGAGCCCTCGAGGTTTGACTCCCACTTTTGGCATATGCTGCATGTCATCCCTCAGTCTGTCAGCCCTGTTTCTAACTCTTTCCACTCTCTTTGTCCTCTCAATAAAGGCATGAAAAGCCCCAAAAAATAATCTTCAAAAACAGCCCAAACAAACAAAGGAACATCAATTTGATGCTCAGCTAAGAATCCTGAGAACTGTTTGCAGTGGAAAACAGAGTAGAGTATCAGTACCAGTTCCAATCGTGCAGAGTTGACTGATGTTTATCCTCTTTGATAAAAGGCACGGGAGGCTAATTTCTCATGTTTTTTTCAATAATTGCATCCCTCTTTAAACTACTGTTCCTCAATGCCAGTGAGTGTTTTTGTCTGAGTGATCGATGGAACAAACTGTGTGACTTCACCGAACATGACACCGAGCTCTGAGTTCAATGGCGTCTTTTATTGCTGCAACTTCCTTAACGACCATGACATCATCTGGCTGAGTCCTCAACCCCCTTCTGCCCACACACACACATACACACATTCACTCACACACACAAAGAAACCCCGTTCCTCAGGCCTCCATTGCCTCATTGTGTAAATGGTGGAAAAAATGATGTGTATCCCTCACATTTCCTCTAAAAATCTGCTCGTTTCACGTTTATGCCTCTCAGCTTCGAGTTTAAATGTCCCAGCAGACTCTGGAGATACCTGAAGGTACAGACTGTCCCGTTGAGACTCCCCCCCACCCCGAAAGGGATCGCTGCGTGAATTAATCTTCATGACTTCCTACACTTCTGGAAATGCTTTTTAGAGTGAGTTAAGGGCCTAATTGGCCTCAGCTGTGGGTTTGACATGTATTTTGTCACCACTCAGATATTCATGGAGCCCCCAAAAGTCCTCATAAATGTGTTTTCATCCACTATCCTGTCTGTAAATACAGTACTTGAATGTCTTTCTACGTCGTTGATAAAGGTAAATGCTTAGTTTAGTGGCTGCATATTCTTGAGAAAACTAGGGTGGAGGTTGTACACTGCTCTTAAACATCAGTGTTTGGTTTGCATCCAGGATCCGGCCTGTGGTTATTAGACAATAAAAGGGAGAGATCATGGTTCCATTAAAATGCTAATGAGCACCTTTTGTCCTTTTTTAAACAGAAAAGAATCTGCAGTTATTTGTCAATTTCTAAAAACCCAAGAGCTTTCCTGGAGTTTAAAGGTCCAATTTGTAAGATATCAGCTGAATTTAATCATGAAATGATCTTACTCTATGATCAGACATGAAGGAAACATGCTATGTTGAAGTGCTGGCTTCTCTGACAACACTGCAGCAGCCAGTATGTCCTCCTCCTATGTTCAGATTCTGGTCCTGAATGGTCTGGATTTGTTTGGACCAGAGAAGGTAGGCGGTTCTCAGGCACCCCCACACGGCCGTTTTGGACGCCCCTCGGTTTGCCAGATATGAGACCAGTTATCAGGTCAAACCAACAGGTGTTGCAGCGATGGAAGCGGGCAAGAGAACTGGTTCAGATAGAAGTGATTGTACCCGACCTAAAAAGCCTCTGCATGTTTCTAATAAGCTCCACGAGCAGAAACGTGCTCAAACTAGGATCAATATTGGAGATGCTTTTGAAAAATGGAGAGAGGTTTGAACGCAGAAAGGTTTACAGACCGATGCAGAGCTGGATAAACACTGAAGCTTCAATGTCCGAGACATGGCAACCTGCGTGAGCATCGACTCTAGAGAGGAGGGGGCGGGGGGAGAAAGCACTCTCCAATGTTTTGAATTTGGACTACAGTACCTATTTTAAACACTAGGTGGCAGCAGCTCTGCTAAAGCTGACTATCCCCTCATCCCCTCCTTTAAAGTTAAGAGAGTTTCAGTTAAATTAATCTAATGTCTTTTTCTTTTGACAAATGACTTATCATACAGTAATTGTGCATCATGAGCATTTGCAGTATTCAATGGTCTAATTAATTAGGCGTTGAGCCGATATTCCAGTGGTTGGTTAGCCAGAGAGACTAGATGAACAAATGTGTACCACTTTCGTCAGCGTCCGTTGAGTTGCGAGTAAACAATGACCATGGAGAACCATAACAGAAAAGATGGATGGAAATGGTGATGATAATAATTCAGAGACTAGTGCAATTCCAAGAAACAATAAGAGTCATTTTGTGAAGGGCAGACAGTCAAAACCATCGGCGAGGAAGCCATTTGGATCAGTGTTAGAGTGAGATCATACACACTTCTGTGATTACTGCTCATCATCATGTGCTGCCAGAGGGAATGAACCCAGGTCTGCAGAACTGCTTAGTACCTAATTATATCAAAAGTCATACGTTGTCATTGAACAGAGACATGTTCTGCATCAGACTTTGACCCTGAAGAGATACAGTGATTAAAAGCATTTCTTCATCAGGCTGATGGAAAGCATAACCTGTTCTTAAATGTACTTGCTCTTTTATATAGTTGTACATTTTTAGGTTAAAGTGTGGGCACAAGATTAGCTTTTATGTAGAAGATATATCAGCACAAAAGCATTTTTAATTTTGGGAATATGGGTGCATTATTTGCCTGATTGTTTCGATTTTGATTTTATTTACGAGGCAAATACTTTTTTTCCCCGAAAACTAAAATTAAACTTTTCTATTGATGCATTTAATTTCACCTCTTAAATTTCAAATGTGCTTTTTCATTTACTTTATGATCACAATCTAGTGAGACATGCTTTGAAAATTAAAATGCTAATTGGATGATTGGATATTAATTTTATTTATGAATCAAACACTGCGCCCATACTCTGAAAATGATAAAGTATTTCTGTGAATGAGTTTTAATTTTCAGATTTGCATTTTCATTTGAATTCTGATCATCATTTGCTTCAATCTTTTTTTCACCGTGAAAACTCTGGAGATTATTTTTCAAGCTCCTTCCTATGAGGAATGTTTATTTTGTGTCGATCTTTTGTGACCGATGTGAATGAAAAGCAAAACATATCTCTCTACTGATCTTGTCCTGCGTGTGTTGTCATGTTTTCTGGTTAAAATAAATCTCATCCTGCTCTCCTTTAACTGTAAAACGGACTTTACAGTGAATTTGTACAGTGTAAGTTTGACTTCACAGTGGACGATTTAAATGCAGCGATCCAGTAGCAGTGCAAGCAGACCAAAACAACAAAATAGAATTAATGTTCTTCTTGTCAGTCTCTTTTGCTCTTAAAGGTCACATGAAGACTTCAATATTCCTTTAAGCCTATTCATTACAGATACAAATTGTTCAGGGGAGCTTTAAGGGTCAGGGTATGGAAGTTTGGAGTTTGGAGCTGGAATTTAAATGAATATGATTTTGACGTTTTTTGCTAAAGCATGCAAAAGCACCATTATAGTCCTTAAAGGAATTCCAGCTCCTTCCTTTTGTTATATTTCAGACAGAAATGATGAGATCCAGACAACCTATCTCATCCCCAGTTGACCCTTTCCCCCAAAAAACATCTAACAGAGAATCTAAAACAGCCCCATAAATCACACATCCAACTGATTTACAGCAAACCAAAGACCGACTCTTGCCAACATGACTCCCGCTGCGTCCAATATGGCTCCCAATGCGTCCCCGCTGAGTATGATCTCATGTAGGTCACTTTCCCACATTATAATGACCGCAGCATGTTTGACTAAGAGACGCACATGGACAGTGTCCTCAACAGCCACGGTTAATGAGACATTCACATCAGCCTTTTATACTTCAATTCGATGAGTTCATTCAACCAAATGTTTGATCATCGTTCTGTAAAAAGGACTGCGCATTAAATCTAGACGACTGGTCAGTAAAGGGGGACAGTCTGCATGTTTTATGTGTTTGTTAATGAGTACCTACAAGCTCGAGGTTTTGGCCTGTTTTTTTTCTTCTTCTCCATGATGCTGCTGCAATCCAGAATCTGAATTTACCAGTAGACTTGTCCAGCCTTTCTTCTGTTCAAAGACTCGTTCCAAACTTAGGCCACGTTTACACAAAAACCAAAACAGCGTTCAGACGAGTCAACAGCATTCTGATAATAACCGGCGTGCACTGCCACAAAACGACTAAAAACACTGTAGTACACATGCCTGGCCAATAGCTGGTGGTATGACTTTGTAATCAAACAACGCGCCCATATTCTTCTTTATACAGAGCGGTGAGGTGTAAACGCCTTTTGGCTGCCCTTCACCGGCGTATTGGTGGATTCAGTATTTGGTGCATGTCAGCAGTTCGTCTCTGCTGATCAAAGTGATGGTGCAGTTAATCTACACTCTGATGAAGAAGCGATGTAAAATTCAATAGAGTGAGCAACACAAGCAGAACTCAGTAGTCCGCCATTGTTGTTGTAGTCCACCTAATCGGGCATGGCTCATGACTGGAACCATAATGTGCGAAAAGTCTCTGTTTTCAGAGGAACTGCATATTGCCAGTTTACACAAAGCTTGCACTCTAGAACCCACAATGTGTGTTCGGAGGATTATAATGGTAACATTGGTTGAAACTGTCCTCATGTCTGTGGTTTCCCACATTTTTAAAATCAGTTAAAGGCAGAATGTGCAACATTTTACACTTAAATATAGCAGAAGAGTATGTGTTAATAGCTCTCTGAGTCATGACTGTCTACAATGAGTGAGAAGCTTGAGTCCCGCTTGCTTTACTGTTGTCAGAGTTGTGTTTACATCGTGTTTACGGCCTTGTGTATAAAGCTGTTTAAGTCAAGGACTAGAGAAAAGAAGAATAACACACTGCACTCACTACTTATTTGAATGTTACGTAAACATTTTTACATCAGGGTCATTTTGTGTAAATGTACATGCAATGTGAAGCTACGAGCTAACTAAAGAGCGCTACAATTAGCCTGCTAACACAACAATGCACCTCGAGACAAGGACAGTTTTGTCCACCACATGCGCTTAGTGCTTTATAACGGTGCGTTCCTATTTGATAACTCCTTTGTGTGAACGCGAGGTGAGAGGGTTTGGAGGTGTGTCCAGAGGCGTGGCCAAACAGCAGTTCGTTTTGGTTTCATGCTGGTGCTCAAGGGCGACATCTACTGGATCAAAAAGTCGCTCAGTCTTCCTTTAAGATTTAAAAATCATCCAGTGTGTTGCCAGCCTTATTTGTATTGTAATCCAGAATTTGTCAGAACTGTTGTATTGGACCACAGTTATACAACAACAACTCTATTGTTGCATCTCTCAGCAGATCAAGAAGTGTATGACTGTTACTTTCTTGTCTGCTCTGATGTTTGACGCCACATTCTTTGAGATCTCTGCAACTATTTTGGTTAATTCAATGTTATCATGGCCAAATCCCCAAATAAGATCCAAGCTGTAAACTGTAATTATCCTTTAAAACCAATGACATCAGACTTAGGAAAAGTTATTTGTACCCAATAACAGGTGCTCTCAGGAGATTTCAAACTTACATCCAATCACATGGCTGACTGAATATTTCCAAAGTCCTTGTTATTCCAGACTTTCTCCAGACCTCCATGACGAGATGGAGTTCTGGCCAGGCAGGATTAAGGTCTCCCTCCGTCATCCCTCCTGCTCCTCCTCCATCCCTTCACCTCCCCCCACCCTCCCTCTTTCTTTGTTTCCCTCCAGAGATTTAAATTAAGTGAAACAGCACAGCAGCTGGCTCCAGCTCTGCCAGATGTGCTTGGACAATAAAGAGACTTATTGTTATCAAGTCCGGCCCACTGGAAACTAAAAGTGATCAGACAAAAGAACTGAATGAGCTTCCTGTGAAACACAAGAGCAGCTCATTTTTCCCAAAGAATTTACTGTACCTGAATACAACACGCATCAACTTTTCCTTAGATACCTTTAAGTGTTGCTGCAAACAAATAACAAACAGGAAGTATGACTTCCTTTCAAATTGAGTGCCAAGTTAATAGAGCAGAGAGAGTAGTCTATTTAAGATGTTTTTGACACTTACAGTACATGCTTCCAACTCTGAAGCAACACTTTGCAGATCTAATTTCTCAACATGTCTCCAAACACAAAGCCATCTTGTTAAAGAAATGGTTACCTCAGTGTAATGTGGGAGCAGAGACAAAGTAATGATATTTCACTCACCAAAACTTACTTCTCAGATCTTCTGTTAGTACAATTAAATGCACTGCTAGCCATGTGCTACAGAGACAAAAACATTTTATGTATCAGCCCAGGGTGTATGGGGATTGACTCAATTTTGGAGTCAGCCTCAAGTGGCCAGGCGAGGAACTGCAGCCCCACAAGTTGCAGCTTAGAGACCTTGTCTGGCGTGCACACAACCCTGACATCAACCCTATCCAACACTTTTGGGATTAACTTGAATAAGTTATCTTTTATCACACAAGATCAGAGCTGAACCTCTTTAATACTCTGTGTCTGAGTGAGGACAAATCCCTTCAGCTAGGCTCCAACATCTGGTGGAAAAACTGAAACCAGAAGAGCTGTTATAGCGGTAGATTACTGCTCACGGTTTTGGAATGACATTTTTAACAATCACACATGGCTGTAATGTAAGGGTGTCAACATACTCTTTGCCATGTAGTGCAAATGAAGCCTTTAAAGCCCCTGGGGATTGAGGCATTTACAGGCAGCTGGTGTCATAGGACTGCCAACTTTTCAGAGTGTTTCGGTGGTGTCAGAGTGTGCTGAAAGCCTGTCGGTGTCCATGTTGGTTGTAGGGTGACGGCCCAGCGGAGTCAGGAGGATGCTGAGGAGGTGGAGCGGGAGAGAAGGAGGAGAGCCAGAGAGAAGAAGAGAGGAGAGGGGAGTCCCTCCTGGCCAGAGCCCCCACCACACGACGACCTCCCACACAACCTAGAGTGAGTATGAGGATAACACATTTAAAGCACATAAAAAGTTTATATGTGAAATAGATTTGTGTCTTAGTGGCTTGATATTTTGTGAAACAATGAAATAACTCAAAGAACTCATATCTATAAAGTTTATATGGAATCAGAACCAGCAGAAGGCTAGAATCTTATCTTAGCTTAGCTTAGCATGAAGACTAGAAACAGATTTAAACAGCTGGCCTGAGTCTCCAAAACAACAAGCACCTCTGACTACATCCTCCACTCAACGTCTGGTTTTATCTCCATCGCTCACTAATTAAGGTTTTATGTTTCCTTTGTTTAAGCGTGACATTCCTGCTGACAGCCAAGAAACAATCCACCACATCACACCTTGTTAAAACCACACCGTGTCATTTTAACACTTTTATGAAGACATTTAACAAACAAGATACCACACGTCCATTAGTGAGGTGAAGGAGTTCCCACTTGCTGCCAATCTTAAATCTCAGCTAGCGTGAAGTATGCATCTTATTTGTTCAAGCAAGAAATTGAACCAAATTTACCAGAAAGTTTAAAAACTGGTTGAAAGATTTGTAGAGTGGCCGACAGGTGCAAAGGCAGAAACGACTTGGGATGTCGCCCTAGCTGCCCCGACACACACCCCACCTCTGTTCTCCCTCGTCCCCGGTGTCAAAGTCCAGGCTGGACTGGCTTTGAATCTCTTAATTGCAGAATTTCTAGCTTTACTCTCTGTCTTCAAGCTGTGATATTTTCCCATCCAATCAATGACTTCACTTCCTCGTCTCCCTAGCACTTCTGTTTGAGGCTGGATTTGCAGTTTGTCTATTTTCAGATCTTTTCAAAATATGTGTTTAACTTTGTATGTATTTGCAGCGCGTTTGATGTTACTGCAGTTGTTTAGACTTTTTGCAGCGAGTTTGTTGCATTTCAACATGTTTCTGAAGTTGCATTTGTTTTGGACTTCAGCATTTGCTGTTTAATCTTCTCTTAATATAAGTCGTTTTAACTGTGGCCCAGCCTTTTCACTCGACGACCACCGTAGATTTGGGATAAGCGTATGTATTCATTAATGTAATAAGTAAGTACTAAATTTGGTTGCAAGCCTAATTGATAGATCTCAGTCTTGTATTTTGAATTCTGGCGTTGCAGCAGTGACTTATTTGTTTGTTTAACACCACAGCCTTGATGTTTACAGCTTACACCCGCAGTGCTGATTAAAGGGGAGCGACTTGTGTTTATGTGTGAGTAATTGATGGTTCAGTTCAGTCCAGTGATGCTGCAGCTAAATACGCTGAGAGAGATGTCTCTGGTTGATCGCTCAGAGATGTGATGAGGGGAAAAATCCTCATCATCATCAGAGACTATGAGCTGCTGATCAGACTTGTTTATGGCACTCTGAAGGGAAATGTAGTTCTCTCATCAAATGCTGCACCGTTCACTGGTTTAATTATAAGCTTAATGGTTTTTCCAGCATGCGTACAGTAAAGTTTGGTTATGGGACAGTTTGTTGGTTCACAAAGCAGCTGGGACAGCGACACTGTTCACTTCATCACCCTGTATTCATAGACTGAAGCTGAAGACTGTAAAAATGAAGTTAGATTACTGATACTTTTGGGGGATTGCAGTTGAAACCAAAGTATTTAGGAGCCACATTTGGTTTTAATTGAAGGGGACATTTGCAAAAAGTGTTAATTGATGACATAGTTGAGAAATCCTGAAAAGTATATCTCTGCCTCAGGTTACATAAATGTCTACCTGGTAACTTTCTTCAGTCCCTGACCTTACATCCCACCAAATTTGAGTTTTTGAAACACTTCTAACTAACAGGACAAACTCCTAAAACAGACACACACAACATCCATGATCTTACAACAAGAAGTTTAAAGAGACCACATGAGACTGAACATATACTAGGCAGCAGTGAGAACTGTGTTTGTGTGATCGTGCTTCAGTCATTCTTTGTAAACCTGAATTAAGTGAAGTCTTTAACAAACACAGCTTACATTAACAAGCCACTGGACACTGTGGAAAAAAATACATCAGCTTTTTAGGTGTTTTGTTAGCGCAGAGGAGGTCCACTCTGCTGATGTGAGCTCACCTGGAACAAGAGGCCACAGTGCCACTCTGTTTATTGTTTCCATGGAGACCGTCTTTGTTTCCAGGGAGCCTGAGGATACAGGTCCTGTCAGCCATCTGGCTAAACACTCTGCCCCATCTGAAACCTTTGGGTAACATCCAAGACACCTGGGTGTTTAGCTGGATCCAGTCCAAAATGTAATGGGTTCTTTCTCTGCACCTTGACATTCACCTTTCTGATAAAGTGTATGCACACACAAGAATCCATTGCAAAAGCCCAAAAGCTCCTTCAGTCTATCCTCTAAACCTTATAATCAAAACAGCTATAAACATGTTTTACACCCCAAACACTTTCTTCAAATAAAGAAATGACCTAGAGAGACCAAACTGCTTTTTATGCCAGGCTGTAAACGTGTTTATTTCTGCTGTAAAATTGGGCATTTTTATATGGGACCTAATGGAGATTTTTTGGCTTTTGGAGTCAGGCTCAAGTGGACACTAGAGGAACTGCAGTTTATTGCACTGCATTGCCTACAATTTTTTACACTGATGGTTGCCACTTGCTGTAAACCCATGTCATGGTTGGCCTCAGCTTTTCCTTCAAATAAAACACCCAACTACCAGCATGACTTCACCTTTTGTCCACTCACTGGTCACGTAACTTTTCTCCACTCGCTCCTCAGGCTGGACGAGGAGCTGAAGCCCAGCTGCCGTTTGGTTCTGGAGGAGGACGAGGGCTTCAGTGACTGGAGTCACAGGTTGGAGAATCGTAATGACCAGGAGGTACCAGTTGCCTGCAGAGCCAGAGTGCAGAGATCTTTACCACCACAGTGGAAACCAGAGTCTGAAGTGGAGAAACAGCAGGAGAAAGAAGAGGAGGAGGGATGTAATCCAGAACAAAGCAGTCGGTCACAGGAAGCTTCAAGACCTACACAGAAGGTACACTAACAGATCAGTGCAGTCACCGCTGAAGCAGTTGGAGCTTTTTTGTGAAGCGACAGATGAGTCTGTATTTTCTTGATGTTTCTGTTGTGCTGTCCAGTCTTTTATTTAATACTTTAAACGTTACATTTTTACTGGTATTTTTGCAGTGTGAAGGCAGTATTTTTTTTACGTCGGTAAAGGATCTGAAAACGTCCTCCACTCTAAAGTTACAGGTTAGGCCTACCTGCTTTCTTTTGGCTCATTTTAGATGTCCAGCAACAGGAAAGAAGTCAGGACGTCTTACAGCTCAACAGTCTTCCTGCCACAGGACGTCAGGCTGCCTGACAGGACGTCCTACCTGGTGGCGGGGACGATGAAGCCACGGTGTGTTCTTAACGCTTTCTGGATGTTTCACTTTCCTTTTTAATAAAAATAGTTTTTCTGTTGGTTCTCCTGGTGTATATTAACAGATTGAATGGGATCTGATCATGGCAGTTTCTCACGTTCACCACTTTATTAACCAGTTATCTGCTACCCTCCACAGAGGAGGGGCCTGCAGGGTGGATGGGGCGGTGAAGCATGACGAGCAGAAGGAAGAAACGGAGGTGCAACCTGACCTGCAGAGGGAGTGGAGGTCAGCAGGGACCACACAGAGCCACAGAGATGAGGAGGATGAGGAGGAGGAAGAAGAGCTGAGCTTCACACAGGAAGTGAAGGAAGACTTCCACTTCAGACAGGAGGAAGGACACAAAGAGGAGGAGGAGGAAGAAGAGGAGGAGCAGGAGGCAGAGGAGGAGAAGATGCCAGGCGAGGTTGGCTTTCCTGTGTTACTATTGCTATTACATCTCTGCAACGTTCAATTTCAACATGTAGTCATCGAGGTGATTTCTAAAATGTCTGTTGAGAGTGACACTGTTTCCACATCTTTGTGTTATGATGGCTCTCTGGTCGGATATTGGCTCAGTTGGTAGAGTCGGTCGTCTCTCAACCAGAAGGTCGGGGGTTCAATCCCCAGCTCCTGCAGGCACATTTAAGATGTGTCCTTGGACAAAACACTTAACCCCAAATTTTTCTCGCTGCTACGGCGGCGGCGTACTTTGTATGAATGGGGTTAGTTACTTCTAATGGACACTTTACAAAGCAGCCTCTAGCATCAGTGTGTAAATGTGTAGGTGTGACCTGTGGTGTAAAAGCGCTATGAGTAGTCAGAAGACTAGAAAAGTGCTTTACAAGCACAAGTCCATTTACCATATTAGACTGATTCTCCTATACTCTAAGAAGAAAGTACTGTATAAATACCAAACATGTCTGCTAGCAGTGTTTGAAACACGAAACATGACGTTGAAAAACGTGCATGCCTTTTAAAAAACCTCACAGTTCATAAATCTGAAAGTAATAAAGTAAAAGAATGTGTGTTTGGCACAGAAAGTGTAGAAACGAGACGTGCAGCCCGAGGAAAGCAGCCATGATGGAAGATGTAACAAATTATGTCTTTTAGCACCTGTTGTTTGCCAGTGTTCCCGAGATTCATCAAACAACTCAGCACGGGTGGCCATGTGAGCTTAAGAAGGTTTTTAATCATGAGGTGATACATTAAACATGACATTATAGTGTTTATACTTTTTTACTCTTACAGACTGCTGGTTAAGCAGTGGCATGATGATGATATATGTATGTTGGTGTCTGTGTCTCAGAGGTCAGCGGAGGGCAGGAGAAGTGAGGAGATGAGCAGGAGGTCTGCAGAATCTGTTTGCAGCAACGAAGGAGAGGAGACATTAAACTGCTACGGACCCATGAGCCCCACATTCAAGGTATCTCAACAAACCCAAAGTCAGCTGTTTTATGGAGTACTTCACGTTTAAATAGCATTATATGTAACACCTTTGAACACAACTCTCTGTATCTGTATTCTTTTTTCTACAACGGAAACGTGAACTTTTAAATGTTTTGATTTTTGGTGTCCAACAGCTAAATCTTCTTGTAAGGGCTTCAAATGAATTTTCATTTTCTGCCTTTGCTTGAGCAATTATTCCTCCACTCGCTGCACAGTTAAAGAGGACATATTATCCCCCTTTTGCCCCTTTTCAAACAGTCCCCTGTGGTCTAAATGAAACATCTGTGCTGTGCTTTGGTCAAAATATAACATGAATCAAGCACCAGAGGAGGTTTGTGACCCTGTATAAACCAGCTCTCTCAGAACGCTCCGTTTTGGTGTGTGTGTGTCTCTTTAAATGCAATGAGCCCCCCCTGAGTTTTCCCAGAAGACATCACTCCTCTGTAGCGAGAATAAAAATGTCGGACCTGAGAAAAAGGGTTGCTCTAGGCTGGGGGTGGAGTCCATGGGTGGAGATACCAGGGGAGGGGAGGGTATTTTTTTTACCAGAATCCCACTGTGACATCACAAGGAGAGCAAATTTGAAACTGAGTGTTTTTCTCTGTGTTGTAACACTTATGCAGACCACAAACAAAGGACTGGATGGATTTATTTCACATTTTGTAGGTCGATAGACACTCAGGTTACCCAAATATATGTTCAAAAACACTGTAACAGAGGAATTTACATAAAATGTCCCCTTTAAGAAACTGTTTCAGTCACAGATAAAGCACCAACAACTAAAAAAATGTGTTTCATAAATGTAAAAAACTGGCAGCTGTGGTTACGAGCCCTCGGCGTAAAAAATACACAACTTTTTTGACTGTAACGGTCAAAGGTTGGTAAAAGATCCTGTTGATTGTATGGTTCATGCAGGAGTTTGACTCAAAATGATACCATTTAAATACAAGTTTTTACCATCAAAAGAAACGTATTGCCCTTTACAGGAAAACAACACATGGATGCTGTATTAATAATGCTTATTCTTTGGATTAAGACATGTGTTTCACTGTGAAATTAACAGTCTGTCATATAAGATACTGTTTTATTCCATGAATTCCCTCTAAAGGCCGGTTTATCCCCAAAACTTGATCACATTGTTGCAAGAAACAACATTTCCTAAAACAACATCAGACTGTTTCCAGTTGCAGTGAACGTGTAGCCTCTTAAAATACATAAATTATTTTATGCTGTGTCATGATAACCATCTGTTTATGCTTTGTTTCTTGTCACTCTGCGTTTCCAACAGAAACTCCTCATCCAGTTCTACCCGGTAAGTCCTGTTCACGAGTCTCCTCGCTGTCAGCTTGTGTCACGCTTTGCTCGACTGATATTTATGTCAGAATCAGGATTCATGCAGCCTGCTGTTTGTCAGGACACTTTTAGACATTTAGCCGCTGCTGTTGACAATGATCTGTGTCTCTGTATAGGATGAAGCTAACAACAGAGCAGACGTTAAGTGCAAGGTGAGCAGTGCTGTGAATGAATGTCCTTCAAATTCTCTTTTAAGCATCAAAAGATCCAGAACTTCTTAATTACTCAGCTTTTATCAAGTCTAGCTCACTGTTTAAATTAGGGCTGTCAGCGTTAATGCGTCAATCGCGATGTGATTAGCGTCAGAAATTACTGGGTACATTTTTTTAATCGCATTAATCACGATTTTAAAAAAAACAGACCCAGCTGCATCTTTGAACGTCTCATTACACTTTAAACTCTCAGACAGCTCAGTTAACGATTCCAAAGTCAAATCGACATCATGACATCAAACATTTCACTTTAATATCGTCCCTTCGAGCTGTTTTCACTTACTTTGTGATCCGTAACGAGTTTGTTTTTCTGTTGTTAAGTTCATTCCGTGACCTTCGAAATACGGCGAGTTTGTTATTTTCTTTAAAGATAAAAAGCAGGTTTTTAACAAAGTCAAAGTTAAGGAACCCTTAGTTAAAAACATTACAAACATTCAAAATTAAA
Source organism: Tautogolabrus adspersus (assembly GCA_020745685.1). Lineage (NCBI taxonomy): Eukaryota > Metazoa > Chordata > Actinopteri > Labriformes > Labridae > Tautogolabrus > Tautogolabrus adspersus. The sequence goes on along the minus strand of CM036535.1, from coordinate 32,644,439 downwards.
GCACAAGAACTGTTTTAAAGTGCAAAATAGTAGAGTTTAAGACGAGCAATTAAAATGTGAATAATCGTGATTTAAAAATCGTTTGACAGCTCTAATTCTAGGACTCTGTTTTTTGTTATTTTCCTCATTCCTGTCTTTATATGTTTTAATCCTGCTTCCAGCTTGTAAACACTTTGTAAGTTTGTTCATTTTAGTGCTGCATGAAAAATGTTTCCCCCCTCATTTAAGTATTTCAAACCCTCTTTAATTTACTCCATGTTTCAGATTAAAGTGTTTTTTCTTAAACCCTCCCCTCCAAAGAGAACACAAGTTTCTGCTTTGCTCGATGAAAAGATATCTGTTTATAATTACTTGAAACTACAACTTAGTGCTGGTTTGTAGTTCAGGACTGGAACACGCTTCAATAAAAAGTCTGTTTTATATTTCCCATGTGCGTGTTACAAGTCTTATTCCTGTGAGTTTGAACTTTTGATTCTCCGGGTTCTTTCCTCAGATCATAGAGAGAACCGAGTCTCTGAAGAAAAGGTGAGTCTGTGTTTGTGAAGGTCTGCAAACATCTACTAAATGCTCAAACTTTTGCAAAAGTTCTTAGTATAATGCATTCGATAAGAACAAAAGCAACAAAAACAAAGTGCAGTGCTGTTCACAAAGTCAAAATTCCCCTGAACAGACACTCAGTTAAATCTGTCTGTGTAGGTTCTTAGTCATCTGGGTCTTGGTAAATTCGAAGCTTGATGCAAAGGCAACTGGACTGGTTGAAGATCTTGAAGAAGTTTCTGTCGCCTCCAAAGGGCTTCTTCAGTTATAAACTGTCTGGTGGACCGAACTAGAAATGTAAGCCTCTGTGGATCATTAGCATGCTAATAATCAGGGATGACTCACATCAGAGTTGCTAGCTGAGTCCCGGTTGTCTGTGGGTCCGTGGGGTCACATGTTCCAAGGTGGGACCAAGCGGCAACTTCCAGTCTTGAAAAATGAAGCCAATGCGGAAGTGCAAAATCCTGCAGTACATCGAGTGTCCACATACACACAACAGCCAAAAAAGCAGTTTTTACAGCATAAATTAACATGCGTAGCTGACATGATTGACAGGTGGGCGCGTTGTAACGGTTCATCAAGAGGCTTAAAACCCGCCTCAGCTCCAGCTCTCAGCCTGTCATTAGGTTGACTGAAAGTCAGGCTGAGACAGGATTTCCAACATGGCGGCTGCTGCTGATGATCCTCAGAGCCCCCTGCAGGAACAGATGGCTGACGTCACTCAGGCTTCGTACATTAATATTTACAGTCTATGGGTGGGACTGGGACTTCAGTTGTTTCACCTTTGGATCAAGCTTCGACTTTAGTTCCTGAGAGACAATATGTGCATGCTAAGCAATTGTTTGACACTTGTACAACTATTACACCTTTATTTGGGTTGACAGAAGAATTTACCTGAACATGAATCTATTCTTCTAAAGCACCAGCTGCACAAAGAAGACGCCGCCACCTCTTCCTGTTTCCAAGATTAACAAGAAGCTGGAACAGTACACACACGCCCTCGAGGTACAAACCCCACCGAGTGACTCTTAAAATGATTGTTTGTTCTCTTTGGCTCATAAAAGCAAACTATGACAAATAACAACCTCATCACTGCAGCCATGTTAAAGAATAATAAGAAACACAGCACACAGAGAAACCTCTAAAGTAAAAAGGAGAGAGGTCGGAGGTTCAAACAAAGTATAATGAAGGTTCTCTTTGGTGGGGAAACACAAAAAGTCATCAGAGAGCTGAATGACTTACCTCGTTTGGAACATTTCTGTGATGAAATAGCCAATTCCTTTTCAGATGGGTGCCTTTGCTCTTTCATCTTTATGAACCTCTAAAAATGTGTGTTTTAGTTTTGTGCAATCAAGCCTCTTATAATCAGTCCAGACAAGAAAAAGCAACACATCTGTATATGGTACTGGTCCTGCGTCTTTAACTAATAGTTTTACATATTGAGAGATTAAAAATGATTGATCCTGAACGTATTTCTTCTCAGGTCTCCTCAAAAGAAGGCCGATCGAGCGGTCAGGTGCTGACAGACCTGACGAGTCCTACTGAACCCGTCTCTTCAAAGAAGAATCTGTTTGAGGTTGGAGAAGCCTGGAACCAATCTAGCGTCTCAGTCACGCCATTGAAGGTTTGCAGTTACATCAAATTCATCCATCATACAGACTACTTACAGACTAAATAAACAAGCGCTCCTTCTTCTGCTCAGTTCTGATGTGAGGTTTAATGTAATTAAACACAAGGAAAAGTGTAGGTGGAGTTTTGAGACGTTTGAATGAGGTATTTGTTTCATATGTTGTAATGAATTCAGCATCATTTTCACTTTCTATCATTTCACTGAGAATCTTAGAAACAGGAGTTTAAAGCAGGTTTAAAAACGCTGTCCCTCTTCTTTTTTTTCTCTGGCAGGATGCAGACGGATTAAAAGTTGGCGTGGCTGATCTCATCAACCAGTGGGTGAAAGGAAGTGAAGACGCCAGCCGCTGCAGCTCGCCCTTCAGACCAGCAGTAAGTCACAATTTGACCCTAAATGACATTCCTTTTAGATATAACACTTTTGAATGTGATTTACTATTTTGCTATGTGGTTGTTTTTGGCAAAACTCACTGGTGCAGTCAGCTTTATGCAACCACACCCAGCCTCTTTTCATCTGGTGTAAATCATCTCAACTCAATTTAACAGAGCAGTCAGTGAAAGCCTGCCCCCTGTTGGCTGCTGCAGCAACTACACAGTTCATTATTGTGGAGCTCACACAGCACACATGACAAACTGCAGTCTGTGTGCTGCTGTGTTTACAGGAAAAGAAACCTGGTCGTGTTTTAAACATGACAAATCTGTTTTTTTCACAGCAGTGATGCAATATGTGAGAATTCATTCTCAGTCCCTTTTCTTAAGACATAAACTCTGTATAAAACATTTCACACTGTCTTTCCACCAAAACGAACTAATTACCGCTCACTCAGTCACGTCCGGGTCACTTCCGGCATTTGGTTTATTCCCTTTCCGTAAATTTGTTTTGGGAATGGTAAAAGTGTTCTGCCTCTTGTAAATTTGTCTCAGCGCTTTACAAAGTGTTTTGGTTCTTGAAACTCATTTTCAAAAATGTAAATTTGTTCCGTCCTTTGTAAATGTGTTTTATTTTTGTATTTTTTTAATAACATATATAAATGTTTTCCACAATGAAGCCACAGTGTAAATGTTTGTGAACGTGTATCTGATAAACGTCATTTGATCATCTGAATTTCAGGAGGGCTCAGCAGGTAAAAGACATAAGTATGTGGTGACGGGTCACGGCAAGTATGAGAAGGTTTCTGTCGATCACGACTCCAGTGAAGACGCAAACTGTCCGTCAGGTGAGAACAATCGAGCATCCTTTACTCAGAAACAGCCGAGGATGGGTGTCATGTTTTTATGGCTGTATGTAATGTTGGAATCATTTTTAACTGTGTGCTTCTATTATTTAAGTAACTTCTTTTCTTAAATATCATGACTCAGTAAAACTTACTTTTACTGCCTGCCTGCAAAAACCTCATCCCTTCTTTTTCTTGTATGTAAAACTAATGAGAGTTTTTATTTGATTTAACTCAAGTTTGGTTGTTTTATAAGCACTGACACTAGAATTGTAATTTACATTTGTGCCTAGTTTTTGTTAAAAAAGTTATAAGTAAACAAAGTCTTTAAATGTGACTTTTATTTGATATAAATCTAAACGTCCACATTTCACATCCATAAAAGTTAATTTTTGAGCAGAAATCTGACATTTCTAATGAGCTGCAGCGATACATAAAAACCATCCCACACTCTGAAACCTCAGATGCCCCAATCACTCTTGAAATATGTGATAATTTAAATTGTATAAACCAATGATCCTTAGATTGTTACCCTTCCCTATGTTTCACTTTGTCCTACTCTTTGTCTACTCTTTGGCGTTTTTGTGTTTTCATAAATCTACCATTGTAACATCACCCATGTTTACATTAGGATATAGAGAGGAAACAAAATTACATATTTTTGTAGGCCAACCCAAAAGTTAGCATCGCCATTGGGTCTTTCGAAAATATCCCATGGGATTTTTGCATCGGATTTGGATCAATGCAGAAAATAAGCTCTGTGGCAAACTTGTTTATTATGCTTTCGCGTTTTGTTCAGAGAGATAATCTTCACCAATGAACAACACTTTTAAGACGTTTAAAGCGTCAATGCAATCCCCAGGAGTAAAAAGACAACGTTATGCTACAAGCTAACTACACCATGGTCTCATGTCTTCAACGTCACCACCACTATTTTTCTTTTTTTGTCTCCGGCGCGATGACGTTTAATGTCCCTGACAACCGCACTGTAGTTTAATCTAGCCACTTGTTAGCAACCGCCTTTTTAGGGACAAAAAAAACTTCAAAATTCACAAGTGGGGGTATTACCTAACGTAGTTTAATGTCATACAACAAATCTCTTGTGCTTGTGTTAACCACAGACCTCTTTTCAGGCATCTAACCACCAAACCATTTAAAAAAAAACTTAGAGTTTGAGTAAAAACAACCCCATGGCGCTAAAATGCTAACTTACTTCCTGGTTTGAGAACTCAATCCTGTGGCGCCCTGTTGAAGATGTCAACCAAAATTTTGTGATAAAAGAAATGAAATATACAGAACAAGAGTTTCACATTCAACTTTATGCATTTTTGAGAATCACACAGTGAACAGAAAGAAATGCCGTATTAAGCATCAGTGTATTAAAAGGCTCTGTGGTTAGCTTGCAGGGGGTTAAAGTCCCCCTCACCTAAGATGACCCCACATCGTGATATTTATTGTAAGGCAAAAGTTTTTAAAATTCAACATAGCAACAGAAAGGGTCAAAATTAACGTCAACATCAACATGCTAATTTCTGCAACTGCAGCAGCTAAATCATCCAAAGCTCATTATCAAACAGCTTTTCCAGCTATCACGTTTTCCTTCTTAGTCTGTCTTACTTCAGCAGAACGTATCATCATCATCATCATCATCATCATCCTCATCATCATCATCATCATCTTCATCATCATCCATTGGTCTTTACTTCCACATCCTAGATACAATCTAAACTCTGACATATTCTACACAGGTCCTTTCTGTTAAATCAGGTCACACAAATCTATAATTGATAATGCTGCTTGGACTTATGATCATAAGGGGTTCAACTCTGGGATTTGTTTGGGCTGGATGATGATGATCTTAGCACCAAAGCCATTATTAGGTCTCTTCCCCCCACCCCCAATATGCTAGCATTGTCACTGTGAAGATGCTAACATGTTGGTGTTCAGTAGGTATACAATCCACCAACCCCACAAAACTCATTAGCCCCATACATGAAGTACAGATGATCTTAATGGGAATGTCATTACTTACGCAGAGACGTCAGCAGAGACCTATGTTTTTGACAAATTAAAATTTGTCTCGATGATGACCTCAGAAACTAAATCAGTGGGACACTCAATTTCAAAAAGGCTTTATCCTCTGAGGATCATGACACATTTGCAAATGTATTGGCAATCCAGACCAAAGTTGTTTTTAGTGAAGATAAGAATAATGGACCAACTCAACAGCATATCCAACGTTGCCATACATAAAGTTTACAATGATTTTTTTTGATCACGAGCATCTCTTGACCGAATCAGATATTTAAGGTATCACATCTTTTTACATTGCCAAGCCCAACAAGATGAGGTTGTAGTTTCTTCCCCTGATCAAAAGCCTCAAAATCCACTCGTGTTTCCATCCATACTTTACTTACTGTAGAGCAATCTGTTCTATCTTGACCTTCATCCTTCATCCATCTGTTTCACTTCTTTCAAAATCCATCTGCCCTGTTGTTCCAGGAATGTAAAAGCCCTATTTATCACAGAGATTTAAAAAAAAAAAACTGCCTACCAGCAGTGTATACTAATAGCTAGCTTATTTAGAAAAATAGAAAAGGATGAAATCAATCAATTTGTTACAAATCAAAGTATCTACAGTTCATGCATTCAATCAAAGGCAACACTCGAGGAAAAAGGAAAAATCTAACCAAGGAGAGTTACGGAGTATATTAATTTTCTTCCTATGAAATGAAACTTTGCCGTTTTAGTTTGAATTGAAGGATCATAACAAATATTAAGTCCCTACTACGGTGACTTAAGGTGATTGCAATTGAGCAGTGATCAATGAAACATTTAATATTATTCCCTTCAGAATTTAAGCTTATTTGTTCCTGAACTCGACAAATGTACTACACAACAGTGAAACCACACACAGCACTTATCATAGAACAATCCCAAACATACTTTTGCATCGGTACAAGTTAGACATCTACAGTTTTTGTCGGACCAAATCCTCTTGCCTTTCTGTTGAAGTCCTTGTGTTCCTCTTCCTGACATTTGCGTTTTATCAGCCCCCTCTCAAACACAGCTGCTATTTTTGTCAGAGGCTTCTCAGCCGCCTCTTTTAGCTTTCTGGCATCAAAACGGGGGCTGTAAAGCAAAATTGGCAGACGATTGACAAATGAGGGGACTTCTGCTTGATTGTCTTTTGATTCCTTTTTCTCTTCTGAATCTTTCTTTGTGGCGTTGATATGTTGCATGATTCGGTCCTTGGTTGAGAACATCTGAAAGAGGAGGGCATCCCACATCTTCAACGCAATGGGACCACTTTGGTTATTTGCCACCTCTTGATTGGCACATTGGTCTGTCAATGGGAAATCATTATCTCCTTGATCTACTTTCTCCTTGTTGCCGCTGGAATCAACTTGAGATTTGGCATCCAGCTGTGGAAACTCTGGTTCCTCTGGTTCAACAACCATGTGTTTCTTGAGCCGTGTCCATCCGCTGAGCTTACCCTTCAGACCTTTTGGCTTTTTGGTTGCTTTAAGCTCAGAGGCTGTAGAGGATGTCTCTGCTTTTACTGTCTTCTTGTCAGCAGTTGAAGATGCAGTTGATGTCGCTGACTTCGTGGAGGGTTCGACTGTCGGGGCTTGCGTCGGTGCTGCTGTAGTTTTGGTCCTCAGAAGGTCCTTGGCTTTGAGTCCAGTTTTTTGCTGAGATGGCGGTGACATTCCTCTGTTTGGGGATGGAGCTTTGACTGAGACTGAGGCCTGAGGCAGAGAGGCAGGAGTGGCAGAGTCAATCACAGCGGCTGTTACTACGGACGGTTGTATGACAGTATCTTTTGCTGGCTTTGCACAGGAATTGTTCTCTACTGGTAGCTCTGTCGAAGGCTGAACATAACTGGTGTGCAAGCTAGTCTGGACCGGATCTTGGGAGGACTTTGAAAAATCATTTGTTACAACTGAGGGCTTAGTTTCTACAGTGGCAGAGGAAGGTCTTGATTCAACCTGCTTAGTGGGAGGTTGTGCTGGTAGCATAGGTTTACTGACTGAAACAGTATTGGGAGTATTGGGAGCAAGATCAGTGTTTGGTGAGGACAGTTGTCCTTCACTTATGAAATTAGTTGCTATGTTGGTTTTTGTCTTTTGCATTTGGGATTGTTCCTTTACTTCCGCACTGTTAGTCGGGACTGAAATGTGTTTAGTGGTAGGTACTATTGCGTCGGGTTTTGGAATAATCTCTGTTCTTGACTTAGCTAGAGGTTTAATGGTGCTATTAGAGGTATTATTTGGAAGAGGTGAAATAGGAGGGATTGTCTGGTCTTTCAAAATGACGGGGGGTCTAAGTTCTCTGGTATGGTTTGGAGAAACACGCACTTGGGAAGACTTGGTCAACGTTGGAGTATAAGATCGGATAGGAATATTATGCATTCTTGTATCTGGTAGAGGGGAGGCTCTCATTGTGGGCAAATGTTTTATTACTGTAGGAGGGCTAAGTGGTAATTTAGCATTTCTGGTAGCAGTATTTGAAAGGTGAATGTTATTTTCCATAGGTTTCTTTGTTTCAGGGATAGATTCCCTTAACTGTTTCACTCCTGTCTGAGGGATCATTGGATTAACAAAAGTTTGAACATTATTTCCTGGCAACATGATTTGACTTTTTCTTCCAGTGGTTTGCTGTTCTATGCTGAAACTAGATTTGTTAGCAATGACATGGCTAATTAAAGAAGAAGCTGTTGTTGTCTCAGTAAAAGATGTTGTAGAATTCTTAGTCTTTACAGGTGGACTTGTTAATGACTTATTAACTATAGTTGGCTGAATGAAAGGGGGTTGTTCTTTTATGTTGTTTTCAGTAGTAGCCAGTGGTGCAGCTGTCTCAACAGATCTAGGCTTTGCAAGAAGGTTTGCTTCCTCTTTATCATTTGGCCCCGGTATCGCATAGTTCTTTGTGTGAGCATCAATACCGTAAACACGTTTATCAACGGGTTGCATTGCTGAAGGTTGACTCTGAGGTCTGTCTGATCTCATTTGAGGGCTTTTCGGTGTGACATGCCTCATGTGAGGGCTAAATGGCACGGGAGATTTACTTACCTGCAAAGTATTAAAAGACGGTTTATTGCTAACTCCTGTGTCTGTCGTCACAGGCAAAATAGCTTCTGTTAAAAGCTTCTTTGGAACTTCTGTTTCAGTTGCGGGAGCACTGTGAACATTATCCAATTTAGGTTTGTTTGTCTGTGTAGTTTCTGCAACAGGTCTAATTTGTTGAATAGCCGCAATGCCTCCTGGTTGCCCAGTGGAGAGTGTGTCTGTAGAAGACTTGCTAATAGTAAGCGATCCTGCAGATGGTTTGTGGGGAGGTTTGGTTTCCCCGCTGGACATATTAAGTCCCCTGTTTCCATTTGAAAGACTAGAAGATGTTGGTGGTAAAGCTGGCAGATGTTCTATTGGTGTTTTCCCAGTCAGTAAACCTCCTCTCACATTGGTGGGTTGTGGGTGTTGTTTCGTTTCTACTGGTGTATTTCTGACTCTGTTAATATCAGTAGTATTGTTAGTGGGGAGTTTGTTTTCTAAATTAACTTGGCTCAGGAGAATTGCATCTTTAGCAGGCATCGGAAAACTGGTTGAAGTTGGTTTTCTGCTCTCAACTGTAGAGTTTGTGTAAAAACTTGCTCCCTGAGCCATGTTTTGTTGGCCATAGGAACTTATATTACATGGTGTGTTTAGTATTACATGATCACTAGTTTTAATGATCTTAGGAGGCTCTGGTGCGGGCAAACTGAAATCTAATGGAAATGTATTGTCTAAAATGTTGGGTGATTTGGTTTCAGTGACAGATGGGTCAGGTGGCATGTTTTCCTTGGTAGATTTATCTAATGGGTAAGTATTAATAGGAGGTGTATTTGGTAGACTGTGTGCTTTTGAAGGTGTCAAAGAGCGACCTCCTCCATGAAAATGAACTTTTGTTTCTGCATTGAGCTGCTGGGTCGTTTTAATGCATTGACCCGCAGCTGATACAGTGCAGATGCCGTACTGTGCAGAACATACTGATGCTCTGACAGGTTCATGTTGCAAAATTGATTCAGTTGTAGCTCTTCCTGAAACATTATCAAATGTATTGAAGATCTGTGGCTCAAAGTTCGTTTTCACAGGGATACATTCTGCATTAGCAGCCTTGGAAGTTGAAATGCTGCCATTGTTTGTATTATTGGTAAGAGTAGCCTCACTGCTGGCTTTAATATGCGGATTGAGATCTTTTCCTTGTTTGGGTAAAAGTCCTCTAGGAGTTGTTTGACTAGGAAGTGGTGTTTCTGAAACTAATTTGGTGGCTTGATGCTTTCCCAATTTGAATGCACCATTTGTGTTGGCACTTCCTGAGAATTTGGGTTCTAACTCAGTTGCAAGAGATTGAACAGCCAGATTTTTAAGGTCAACTAGACTGGCAGTCAGTGGGACATAGAAACCATTAGTTGTTGGCTGACTGGCTCCACCAGCGCTTTGGCTCGACTTGACTGGAGCTATCTCAGTTTGTCTCTGTTTTGCTTTGGCGACCCTGGAATCTACATGTTTAGGAGTTTCCTCACAATTTTTAGCATTGTCTATGACATCTATCCCTTTTGCAGTATGTTGTGTTTTTGCATTAGAATCTTCTTTGACTAAAGATGAGAAAGAATTCAGCAGCGTATTGTTATCAGCCAGGTATGGATTTGTGTTTAGCACTGCCTCTATAGAAAGTATAGCCGCACTTTGTGTGTGTACCTCACCTGCTTTAGGTATTGTTATTGAAGCATCAGGGTATGAGGCTTTTGGTGTGGATACATCACTTGATGATTGTTGCTCTGTTTTCTGTGCCAAGCCAGAGGGAAGCTCTGGTTTTATTGTGTCCACGATAGATGTTTCAATTGAATGTATTCCAATACTATGAGCTTCAGACTGCTTTTCCTCAAACACATCTTTGTTGTGTGTTACGGTCTGTTCAGCAGGAACATCAGGATCCCTTGATGGTGATAAAGTTTTAGTACCAGGAACCTCCACTGAAGACAGAAGATCTTGGTGTCCATTGAGTTGTTTTGTTGCATCAGACTTTGACACCTTGGGTTCATCTAAAGCTACATCTGAATGTGTTGTGTTTGCAGAGGTTTTATTTACCCTGGGAAGTACAGGGCTTTGATGAGAGGAAGTCCTGATCCCACCATAGGCCAAATACTCAGTTGGTGTAAGTCCATAATACATGGATCGGGATTTGGGCTTTGAGGCTGCTAATGACATTTGAGTCCCCAAAAGTGATGTCAAAGACTTGCGTGCCTCAACCACAGGTGGACAATAAATGGATGTAAGGGGGCTTGGACTGGTTGGGGCTTGGACCAAATTCACAATCGGAGGATTAGAAGACTTTGGTGCGATGGAAAATGATGGAACCTTTGGCAAAAATGAAACTTCACTTTCCGAATCTTGGACTGATGGTAGGTTTGAGTTGACTGGTTCTGTCAGTGCTGGTTTAACCACAGCAGATGCAGGTGCATTCACACTTGATGCTAAAGTATTTCCGGGGTTGAGCTCAGAATGTTTTGGACTGCCTTCTTTATTTTGAATTTCTACCTCTTTATAATTCCTAGTATTTTTGATTGAAGAATTGTCATTAACATCAGTCTGCTTGAGTTCAACTGTGGCAGCTGGAGGTTTACATATACTGCTAGTTTGAATCCCTGACTTCGGTTGAGTAGCCTCATTGGGAATAACAGGAGCTTGAAAATCTTGAGAGCAGTTGAAAGCAGGACTTGCTGCAAATAAAAGGGGGTTAGGTTTGGATATTTCAATAAAGGGTGTGGATACTCGAGCTGGTGTACAAGCGGGAGTCTTGGGTCTACCAGATTGGGGCCTTGACCTATACAGATTATGATCAGATTTCACCACTGACACAGCTATTTTCTCCCCAAGTATGGCAGATGACAAAGCTCCATGGTTAGTTTGGTTTAAAACTGTTAGGTCCTGCATGGAGGGAGGTTTAGAAATCTCATAAAATGTTGCCTTTGATGTATAAATCCTGGATTGTGTGGCTTCAGGCCTTGTCTCTTTCACTGCTTCAACAAGTGATATTTTTGAAGCGGTTATCTCAGAGGACATTTGGCTGGAAACAGAGTTGCCATTATTTGTAGGTCTGGCGGTCCAAAACACTGTCTGGTTCTGAGGGTATTCCCTTGAGCTGGCCTTTGTCTCCCTCTGGCTGGGAATAATAGGTTGTGTCTGAGTGTTTGAAACTGATAGCAGCGCTGGAAGAGGAGGTAGGTCTGCAACTTGAGAAGGTGCTGGGCCCGGGCCAGAGTTAGGGGTGGCTGGGGATAGGGTCAGGCTGTGAGTTGATATTTTAGTGCTGGACTGCGACACAGCAACTGGGGGTACTGTTGTGACTGACCCATGGGAATTTGGTGTCATGTTAACATTGAAGGCAGAAAGAAGAGGTGTTGCTGGAACCTGCTCAGGTGGTGATGGGGGCAGTGAAGCTGAAGGTGGCATCATGAAAGGTGTCACATCATCAAATAAGAAAGAAGAGCACTCATACAGCGGAGCCACCTGCTCTTCAGAAGTCCTGATTTGAGCTATGGAGGGCTGAGGGGGGTAGCTGCCTGTTTGGCCATATGGACTGATCTGAGGATGAGGGAATGCAGATGCAGGGTGATTGTAGAGGGAGCCAAAAGGGAAACTGGAAACTGTGGAGTCCGCAACATAGGCTGAATCTGGGGTCCTTGGTGGGCTTGACTGATCACTGTGTTCGAGGTCTGTGCTTGCCTCGTTGACAGGCGACAAACACGATCGAAAGGGTACGGGCGTCTGGGAGAGGCTGCCTTTTTTCTTGGCTCTCTTCTTCTTAAGTTTTTGAAGCCTTGCGTTATCTTTGCCCGGCTTTGGCAGTAGGGGCGGAGGATACTGCTGGGAAAGGTCAGGATCTAGCCCATTACTGTATCCAACATCCATCAGCATTTTAAAGGCCTGCAAGACAGAATAGACTCGTCACTCAATTTTTTTCTTTTACCTAAAATATACTGAACTTTTACAGCAAAATGGACACAAAACAGTAATATTGATCTCCAAAAGAGGCTTGTCATGTAAGAGTTAGATTCATCACATTTGCACAACAAATCTCTACAGAAAAAAATGGTTCCAACATTCGGTCATTTAAAGTCAATACTTACCTCTCAAAGTTACTAAACTAGGTAACATTTTGTGTCTTTGTAATCAAAGTTATAAAACAAGAGACGACAAAAAATCTCTCATGAAAGGGGTGACACATGTTCCTGGTGCTGGCTTTATGTCTTAGGAACCATATTATCAAGAATTCAGAGCAAGAGTACGATATGATGTGAAGGCCTGACATCTGATTTTAAAAAAATCACTGAGTTTGTATGTGATGAAGGATTTAAAGATATTTATATAGATACATTTTGGTCACAAGTTGGGTATGTATAATTACTGATAAACTGTGTTTCCATCTTTTGCAGCTGGGCAGTTCTATGAAGATTTGTGAAAGACAAGCTGGACTTCGGAGAATTTTTGTGTGGGGGAAAAAAATCTTAAATACAGCACACATTTTAGCCACTATCACTTCTTCATTTCCTGTATTTCAAATGTTCGTTTGGAAATGTATTTCAATCCTGTTGTTTGGATTTCTTTTTTTTTTCCTGTGCAACTTTCGGTATCTCTTTACAACAGGTAGTGAAGAAAATACCAAGTCATTTTTCTCCAGTTTATACCGAACAGGTAACCGCTTACTTTGTGAATATTAATCTCAGAAGTAGTACAGCTTTTATAAACAAATTAAATGTAATTACACATTTCTTTTGTGTTTCATGTGTAAGTACTTTAGCTGTTACAAAGTGTACCTTCTTTGTTATCTACTGCGTACGTGAGCTCATAGTCGACTGTGTTCCCAGTGTGTTTAGCTGCCCACCAACTGTACTGATTTAACCCGTGCTAATGGCTCTCGGACAAGCCTGCAGCTGGCTTTAGTAAACCATGACCTCTCATGACAACGGCCTCATTAGCAGGTTTCGAAACTCTTAATTGGATCCTTGAAGATGCTGCATGGCTACAAGAAGCGTCACTATTGTAAATAGAAAGGCATGTAAAGCTGTTACTTATAGCAAGGCCACTTTGAAATGATGACAAACTACTTGTGAAAATAGTCTCTCAAGGAGACAGTCTGGTTTAAAAGTGACCTCTGCAGGAAATAAAAGTAAATTCAGAGAAAGACGGTTGGGACATACAGTACAGGAGGGTGACCAGGTTCATTCAGGAAGGAGGAGTAGTAGCATCTTTAGCTAACGTTCAGAGCTAAAGATGCTAAAAGTTTGAGCTGCAGTAAATTGGTCCTAATTCCTCCGTCATTGACACTAAGAAGACAGTAAGAAGGAATTTAAAGGTCAGAAGAATAATTAACCGACAACAAATGTAGCATACATTCCTCTTTACCTAGGATTAGAAAGACAATGTGCATTGAGAAAGAAAACAGAAGTTGAATTTGACTCAAGTTTCATACAAAAGCTCAAAATCTACTTAACTGACAAACAATGAAAGCTGGCTTTGCTTGCTGTAAAAAAAATACTTTTATCCGGTTGTTTCAGATGGCAATATCAGTCTCTTTCTGACTGAATATTTAAGTATCTTTGGGTGACAGTAGGAAAGGTCTTCTGTCTAATTTTAGACAGGGAAATAAGAGCAAACATCCTGACACCCAGCACCTGCTGCCTGCTGTCCTACGATCACACAAACAGCCTCAGTCTGCTGGAAATCAATCCCAGGCCCAAATCCTCTCAGAGCTGCTCGGACTGTGAGCTAAGCCTCGAGTTTCAGTGTGATGTTTATCTTCACTTTTTAGTAGGGCCATATATACAACAGTTTTGTCTGAGAAAGGTTACACGTTTTTCAACTGGGATGTTTTCCTCAGATTTCACTAAAATATTTAGAATTTAAAAAGCTGCATTGGAAAAATACCTCCTCTGAGAGTACGACTCAAAATGTAATTGGTCTGATTGTTAGACAAGTTTTGAGTGAAAGTTTAACACGAAGCCTTGTTGTCAAAGTGACTCCTGCACTCGCTGTGACAAGGAGGCCAGCTGACACATGAGAAGTCCCCCTTTTAAGGCTCTGGGGTTGGATATCTGGGAGGCTTTCATTGGAGCAGCTCAAAAGAGGAAAGTGTAAGATTAGCTTTGCGATAAAACTGTGCCATGACCTCAATCTTATTAGCTTTAAAGAACTCGATTAATCAAAATGGAGGGCAAGGTCTTTATTAATAATCAGCCTAACAAATCCAAGCAGGACATACCGGAAGAATATGTAGGCGTCGCTTGTGTTTTTCTTGACAGGCTGCAAAGCAAACAACAGTTCTATGTCAGAGGGGAGGTCCAGACGATGAATGTATTTCCATTGTACAACTTAAATTGAATAAAAAGTTCAAGAAAATAACTGAAGCAAGTTCAGTGTGTGATTGTGCATGTTAACTAACAGCTGTTTCATGCTTTAATTTCACTATAATAGCATTACATTGTGCAGAAACATACAACAAGACTGCAAAGTAAGCTCTTCCTCTCATGTGTTAAAAGTCTGATATGCATCATCCGTTTAAGATGTCAGATCGTGCACGTGCTTCTATCAAATCCTATGCATCATTGGCAGGTTAGCACATGGCTAAAGGGTCACGACCATGCTGCAGTTCAACCAGCTTGTCAATCAACAGACACTGAGTTTGACTGGTTTACCTTCGATGAGCGGCTGTCGGGACAAACTGTTGTCTGCTTGTTAATCCCGGCTCAGGGTGCCACGGGGCTCATCCTGAAGTGAACTGGAGCCTTAGGGAGCGAGCCACAGCGCTCACGGCTACTCCAAAAATAAAACTGTCCCCTTCAGTGTGTGTTGCAGCAGGGGCAGATGGGGGTTTCCAGGCCACCTGAGATGGCTGAGGTGCAGCCCCTATAGGCGATCGGCAGAGACCTCCACCTGAAGGTGGTCGATTCATTCTGCTCAGCAGACCATGAGCGGAGAAGTCCAGTTTGTTCCACTAACGTAGGCTCTTTGAGTGACATCAACATGGATGGGTTTCCTGTTTCTTACCTAACCCACCTTTAGAAGTAATGTTTACCACAACATCAACCCGACCTTTAAATTAGAGGAAGTCTCCACACTTCCTCTTCCTTTTAAAACTGGGATACATTTCCATTTACAGGAGAAAAAAAAGTATTTTAAGTTTCTAACACATTAATACAAATAAAGAGTTTTTGTTCATATGTTCTTCCTTTTACAGCTCAAATCAGGATACAGCCAGTTACATAGTCCTTGCAGACCTGACGTTATTCAGTAGAACTTCTGTGACAACATTAAACGCTTTTGTTTTTATAAAAAAGAGATCAATGACTTCATAGCTCTGAGTCATTGTTGTAATTGCCGATGTAGATACAAGTAAATGGTTAGTTCCAAACCAAACCTTTGACTAAAGTTGTTCTGAACACTTGTAAAGTATTATGATAAAGTTGGATCAAAGAACTTCAAACTATCTATGACAAAACACCAAGAATGAATCTTGCTACAGTTTCCTTTAGTTGCTGCTGTTAGCGTGTCCTCCCATGAAGTAGGTGTCCTTCAAACTAAGTGTCACTTTACCTCGTAACAACTTGGGAAATGTATTTTTACGAGGCAGCTTAAAGAAGTGAGCCTCGGATGGGATGATCCCTGCTATCAGTCAAGACATCTCAAATATTCTGGAAGATCCAGGCAGGGTTCTGTAACAGGTTCTGGTTGCACTTTTAATGTCCCATGGGCAGAAGTTTAGTAGTGTTCCAGCTATTTGTGGCTTTGTGGAAAAGTTTTGTGAATTATGATATTCTGTTTTGGCTCTGACTTTCAAACTGTGTTTTTTTTTCTAATCAATTACTATTCATGCAGTTAAGCCTTCACCCACTAGAGGCAGTATGGTGCAACCAGTGAGCAGCAGCACTTCAGTCACTGGCAGAAGAAGAACTTATTCACCTATCAGGGCTGTGTGCAGGGAGGGGTCTGGGTTGGCACCAGCCCCTCTTTTAAACTGTTGATAGTTTAGCAAGCTGTAATCAACTCGGGAGTGTTTCAACTAAAGAATTAACAACACAATCCAATACTCCTCATTGTTAACTACCAAGTTAACAGCAGCAGATAAACACATCCTCCATACTAACATTCAAAGTTGTTAAGGGTTTACATGTTAGCAATCAATTAGCAACATTAGCATTCATCAGGGGTCATGTTTCTGACCCGGGGAAATAGTCTCTCCTCTGTAACCCCGGTTTGGTTCAAGTGTATATTGTGACATTATCACATTATTATCAGTATAACATCATGACAGCTTGCCTTCATCTGCAGGAACAACAGATGGAAATTAGCTAGTTAGCTAAATCTGGTACAAAGCATCTCTTCTCTATGCGACTAATGTTGTTGTTTGTGTACACTGATCCTGATTTATATAAACTAATGAACTAAACTTGACTTGTGACTTTACACCAATTCATTGAGTTGCAATTTTCATTGGGAATGCCACTATTTTTCAATATTTGGTTTTGAATTCAAATCACAAGTGAGGCCGACATTTTACATTTTAGGAATGAATGGATGGCAGAGTCTTAAAGAAAATGACAATTTCCCCATGTGATACATTTCCTTTACGTCTTTTATCCATTCCTTTGTTGTTGGTGGTTCATTGTGTAACCATGTTTTGGTTTTTGCTTTTGTGCTCGCTACATGTAGTCTTTTTTTTTTGTTTTTGGGGGGGGGGGCCTTTTTGCCTTTATTTGATAGGACAGCTGAGACGAGGAATATAGCCTATTTACATTGGGCGCAGGACATATCCGCTAGGCCATTGACGCTCCCAACAAGTAGTATTTTTAACTGGGATTAAATGTAGTTGGTATATTGGTCAAAACCACTATTGAACTCTTGTAAGGTAACTTTCTTTTGTTTTCCTCTATGTATTTATTTCACGTCTATTTTTATCTAAACTATATTCTCTTTTTGTTCAGCTCTTTTATTACGCCTTTATTTTCCCCTGACTGTTTGTCTGACTGATTGACTGACTGGTTGATGAATTGGCACACACACAAACATCCCCGCACACACACTTTCCCTCCATTGTCTGGATGCCAGGCTGATGTGTAACCCCCCTCGCTCTCTCAGCCTTCACTGTAAATTTAGCAACAGAAGCTTCTCAGCTGCTCCTTTCCTAAACCTGAGCCCTCCTCTTCCATCCGCAGTATTTCATCCATCTCCTTCTCCAGGGTCATGACTGTCCGCCACCCTTCTCCTCCTCCTCCTCCTCCCCTCATCTATTCCTAACATAAACATACATACAACACACACACACATACACACACCTCGCTGTCATCCGGCAGCCAATAAGGGCCTGATGAGCTCAAGTATCAGTATAACACAAGGACTTATTCTCTGAGCCGAGCCTGAAGATACTTACAGACCTTCATCTTCATCGCCAGAGGAGCTTCTTGTCCTTTCTGAGGTAAGACCCCCCGCTGACCGACACACACACGGTTGCAGAAAAACACCTCGTCGATACTAAACTACATGTTTCTGTCTCTCTGTTTCTCCTTCCAAGACAAAGAGCTGCTGGTTTGCGTTTTTATTGTGTTAGTGTGCTGCAGGAGACCAAATTCTCAGGTGTGATATAAGAGAGAGGAAACTGTGTGTCCCACAGTGAAACCTCAGGAGGGACAGAAGAGACAGACGGACACGTTCTGCCGCATGTCAGACATGTGTAGTTTATGTTCGGGGTTGTTAACAGTCTCTCTAAGGAGCAGGGCTCCAGTTTCTTCAGACCAGATCCATTTTACAGGTCAATAAAAATGTCACTTTGTGTAATCAGGTCATTAGCTTTCAAAATAAAAATGACAACTTACATATGTGAGCCTTTGAAGGAACATAAATTATCACTGAAGATGGAGTAAAAGGTTCAGAGGGAAGTAAGTGAATGTGTGAAGTTAAGACGTTTGGTTCTGCCAAATGTTACGTGAACTAACAACAGTTTGCATTTCACATTCTCTGACATTCAACCTCTGAGCTGATCTTTAAAAAAGCTCAGAATTACAGCTAAAGGACATTTACTTTGTATGTTTTCCATTCCTTTATTTTAGTTTCTGATAGTTTTTCCACGCAGTGTCTTAAATGAGTCCAGTCACTCTCAAAAGATCTACTTCCAAAGAAGCAACCTTTTGCACTTTCACTTCCCTTTCTGAGCTTATTCTTCAGGAAGCTGTGACATGCAGCGTTATAGGACATTTCACTCGTACATTTTCCATCGCTTTATTTTAGTTTCTGACAGTTTCTCCAATGCAGTGTCTTAAATTAGTCCAGTCACTCTGGTGTGTTAAGGTGTACTTCCAATTTTTGCATTGCATATAATCAATTGTGACTCACTGAATTGTCAAAAGATCATGTTTATAGAGTTCTGGTAGCTTGGAAATGCTCCGAGAAGGGTAAGCAACGTCCAAACCCCCCAAACAACAACTTAAACGAATGCTCTGCTCCTCCAATGCCCCAAAAAATGTTTATTCTTAATAGACCAAAGCTTCAAACCCAATTCACAATTTAGTTTTTCTTGTATTCTTCCATATATGTCCAGAAGAAAACTAGCAAATCCTCTTTGTTTCATTTCTTTTTTGTGAATGTGATGTAAATGTCTAAATCTACACAAACATGAGACACATGCATGTTCACAGTCATCATGGTGCTGCTTTAACATGAGCAGATTCTTGTTTTTAATTCAGCCGTTCCCTAGTTTTTCTCATTATGTGTATCATTTTTTAAGATATCACAAAAGAAGCGTCTTGTCAGCCTGTTGAACTTTAAACTGATACACCGTCATAGCTGACCTTAAAACCAGGCCGACGGATTAAAGATGTGAAGTTTTGAGATGGTGATGATGCGTAAGGTCGGTTAACTCTCAGAGGCAGAATGCACATCCTTCATGCAGCCTCCACTTTGTCTCAGTATGTCTGACTGATGTGATCGGTCTATTAATTCCGCTCGTGCCTCAATCTAAATCTGCTTTTTGATTGGCTCGGGATGTGTCGTTCCTCTGCAGTGTCACCTGTTCATTCAGTCTTTCAGTTTCAGTGCCGAGTTTTAGTTTCAGAAAAGACTCAGAAACACTTCTCAGCATCCCGAGCTCTCACACTGAAGAAATGAAGTGGCCTTCCACTAAATATACTGAGTGCTGAAGTGTCGGTATGTACTGAGCGAATGCTGGACACACAGAGGTGAGGTTGCTGTCAGCTGTGAGTCGATCAAAGAGCTTGTTTGTTGGACAGGGATGCTGATTGGCTGCATGAGCGCAGAGATCCTCCCGCCGGGCCGAGCCGGGGGGATTAAAGCAGCTATTTGGACACCGTTCCTCAGCTGATGGGGAGAAATATGATCCAGGACTAATCCTCGAGTCCTCTGCAGCTGTGCCCACAGCTAAGTGTGAAGGAGTCATCCAAAGACACTTTATATTTATCAAATCAGTCGTATATAGAATATACTGTACAAAGAGCAGAAATCCTCACACGTTGAACCCAACAGATCTTTGGACTTAATAAAGGATGATTTTAAGGCTTCAGCTGAGCTTTAAAACCCTGCGGGAACATTTTCACACTCCGGCTGGTTAAAGAGGAATTTTCCTTATAAAGTAAAAGGAATTTTTTTTATGAACTGTGAAGGCTGGTGTTGAATCCAGTACAGCAGGCTTATTGTTTCTCTATGGAGTATGCCTAAGGTTGAAAAGTAGTTTCAGTGTGCCGCCTTAAAGGGAGCGTGAAGCAAAATGAGAATTTGGTCTCTAAACATTCTTACGCACATGTTGGAAACAGCAGCCGTGAACATGTATAAAAACTGAGAACTATTATTGACTGAACTTTTTTAGGCCTTTCCAATGTTTTTTTGTAATCACTTTTAGACTCAGGTTTGTCATAATCTACCCTGAAATGCGGAGCTCGATGATGCACTGGGGTTCCTTAGCATTATCCGGCCACCGTAGCGCTACATCGGTATAAAAGCACCGAGCGCTTTAGCATCTGATTCTGGCTCTGGTGGCTCAAACATGTCGGGCTGGACTGGTCTTATACAGCAGCCAGATGAACCCTCCATTATAAGATGATAAGTTGTCAGGTCTCGATTAAAAGTTGACAGAGTTACATTTTTCCCGCAACGGTGAATATTGTGACCTTAATTTAGAGTGTTACCTAAAAAGTCTAAAGAGTCTTTTGTTGAGTGGAGGGACTAAAACGTAAATGTTGAATCACCTCTGCATTCACTCTGAGTCATCGAAGCTGAGTTTGGGTGGTCTGCAGACCACCAGAAATGTGAACAGTCAAAGTGAGCACATGCACCGCTTCAAGAACAAGAAGCATTAAATGTTCTGCGAGCTAAAAATGGCTCTTATGACATAAGTGATAATGAGGTTTTATATTCAGCGGTCTGGGATCGGATTCTGATGTGTGGAAAAAAAAAAAAAAGTCCTGTAAAGCAGATCACACCTCGTGACCAGCTGAGTAAACATTCGAGTCAATTGGGGCTGAGTGTGATAATGCTTCAGTGAGGACAGATTCAAAGTGCTGCAACTTTATCATCTCATAAGAGGCCGGAGACGAGGGATGGAAGAAGTACTGAGATATTTAGATTCATACTACAACTGAAACAAGACAAGTCCTGCTTTAGAAAATTGTACATGATTAAATTCCTCCACTACTGGAGTCACTGGAGACATTTTCACTGTCCTTCATTGTATTTTGTATAACTGTGCTATATGAACTTCCTGTTTTATTCTTGCTTTCGCTAGCCCTCTATTTTATTTGTATCTTGCCTCTTCTCTACCGTTTGTCCGTACCTCAGCACCATTGCAAATGAGGCTTCTCCTTCATTGTGTTTTCCGAGGATTTAAATAAATAAATGATGACGATGTCCCAGAGGATTTTTTTTTCCCTCAATAGAAGGAAGAATTAAATTTCTCTCTCTTCATTTTTTTAACCTAAATGACCCTAATCACAGCAGGGCCAGAGGTCATAGGAGTTCAAATTGGAGCAACACTTGCCGCTGCTGTTGATGTCGTTAAAAGGGGACGATAAAATGAACGTATCGTAAACTCATCAAAAATTAACGCAGATCTATCCAAGAGGAATCTTTGCATTTGGCTTTTTGATAGCCTGCACATAACATCCTTTTATAACCTCTTTGATATCTTAGCATAGCATAAGTCACACTTTCTTTTGATAAAAAATAAGAGCCTACAACTACGTCTGTTACATTTACTGGCTGGGAGTTAGACAGCCTACCGATCTTTTGTTTGTAAGCAAATTATGATGCTAAATCCAGGAGGCAATTTGATTAGCTTAGCTTAGCTTAGCACAAAGATGGAAGGCAAACACTCTAGTTCTGTCAATAGTTCAACAGAAAAAATCCCTTACCAGTAGGCTACTTAACACATTATCATTTTATGATTATTCACTATCTCATTTTGATGCAGGCTGTTGTTCTCACCTTGGGGTTGCCAGGCAACCAGTGCAGACTGTTCCCTTTAAAGCCCAACATTTAGTTTCAACACAAACATTTGTGTGGATTTATCAAATTAAGGTTAGATACCACGTTATGGAGGGAGCTGCAGAGGTGCTGGTGGTTTATTTTGTTGTTCAGGCAGAACCTTGCATGCCGTCTCAAATATTAATAGCCTACTAAGCTAACCGGCTAGAGCTCCAGCTAGCAGGTTTCAGCTAACCAGAATCAGCGAAATGTTGAAGCTTCATATGGACAAGCAGAAGCTTATTTTTTTCACAACTGTACCCCCATTTAATAGCTGTGACTTCATTTCTTCTTGCTATAGCTTCATGCTTACCGGCTGTAGCTTCATATTTTAAGCTAATTAACTGGTTATCTCCATATTTAGCAGCTTCATAATAATGGTGCGCTCAATTTACCTTGGAAGTCGGATTTTGGAGCTGGGAATGACGTCTCAGCTGTGTTCCAGTGACGGGTTGGTAACAAGTCAGAACAACACGCAAGCGTTATATTTTGGGTCACATCGCGCATGATGACACGCTGGCTATCCACACTGCATCCGTTAAATATGTAACTCTTTGCTCTGTGAATTTCAGTTTCAACTTGAAAACAATACGGCATCTAGTGCTTTTCTGTTGAAGGTGGACACACTGAAGTGTGGTGCTTTGTATTTAGGAGCTGTTGACTCAAATCACAACACTCAGAGGCTCGTAAATAAACATCGCTCGCGGCCAGTTTGGATACCCAAAGCAAAACAATAGAAACAGGCTGATTTTGTCGCTGATGCTTGCGCCGCGTGCTGTTAGCTTACCGGTTACTAGCAGCCCTTATGCTAACAGGCTTCAGTTTTTTATTTTTTAGGTGTAGCTTTACATTAGCAGAAGCTTCCTTTTTTAAAGGTATAGCTCCACATTTAGCATTTGACATTTATTGGCAGTTGCTTCATATTTAAAAGCTTTATCTTGATATTTACTGGCTAGCTCCATGTTTACCAGGAACATGTTTGCTAGCTACGGCTTCAACATTAAAACCACGGCTCCACATTTAATAGCGTCATATTAAGTGTATTAATCTGCTTAACTAGCAAGAAAGCTCAAAAGATTATTTCTTTGATTGGGCTCCATATTGTCATATCATTTTTTACATAGAAACAGACTCCCAGTTTAACAAAAATAAACCGGACGGGGAGTTGTTGGTATTTCTGCAGCAGGACAGCTGTCTCTGTTGGGATCAAACTTTTGACCTTTTCATATCCACACAGTCTCTGTTCAACTATTTCAACCATGTCAACACACCAAGCTCTTTGTCTTTTTATCCCAGGTGTGAAGTCTACTGTCACCATGTCTGACACTGAGGAAGTGTAAGTGACACACTGCTGTCTCATGTTGTTTACAACTGTTTTATCTTTATCAAAATTGACTGATGTGACTCAGACTCTTTTTAATGGTTCGTTTCTTTTGTATTACAGGGATCAGCTGGAGGGTAAGTGACAATCACTCAGTTTGTATCACTGATGAAAGTTTTATAAAACAAGAAATAAATCAAAATGTGTACGGGAGCCCTAAGAGGACATCTATCCAAACTTTGTATTTTAATTAATTTTCCTGTAATAACGAGTAAATTAAGGTTGTTTTCTCGAGATCTCAAGTTATTTATCTTGTTAATTCTGAATTACAGTGCTGTTTATTCATGATAACAAGGTTATTTATTTGACAAATACATTTGTTACCTCACAAAATAAGCTTATCTTGAGATGACAACAGAAAAAAGGTTGGAAATTACTCGTTATCACGGGAAAACAGTGTAAAATAAAATGTGTAGCTGTATGTATGTTTAGGGCTTCTGTTCCACTAATCAGATACTGTATATGATTTTAAATCAGTGGCAGCTGGTTAATAGACTTTGCTACTGCAGACCCACTCCCCACAAGAAGAATGAACGACAATTAAAAGACAAAGTTAGTATGTAGTTATTGAGTAAAATGTAGAATCTGCAATAAATATATCAAAGTTACAACTGATTGGAGACGTCTAACCGAGTGCTAGAGTCCAGCGCTGTGGTTGGTCTCGTGTTACAAGTTGCATATGTGCATTTGTTCCTCTTCCATTCAAGAGATGGGCGCTGGAAAAATGAGCTCATGACCGCATTACACACCACCATCCAAAAGGAGGCAGCAGAGGGACACGCCCCATGGACTGAGACATAAAGATAGCAAGTCATGCAGTGTCACTGGATCAGAGCATTTACTGTTTATAAGGATGGATCAGAGCAGCAGACCAGACTAGCACGAGTCGTTGAGTATGTTAAGTTAAAAAGATAATCCTAATTATCCATCCATCCATTATCTTTTTAACACTTTTCCCGTTATGGGTCGCGGGGGGGCTGGAGCCGATCCCAGCTGTCATTGGGCGAGAGGCGGGGTACACCCTGGACTGTTCACAGAGCTATTCCTAATGATCAATGTTAATTCTGGAAGCCAGTCAAAGGCATTTTCCAGTATGTGTTAGCATCGAGCTAACCCTAAAGATTAACATCCTGGTCCATCTGTGAGAAATTTGCCGACCTTGGAGAACAATGCACCAGCTGCCACTGGTTTAAAGTCTTCTTTTTTTGTATTGCTCAGCTTCACTGTTCCCTCTCTACTCATGAGAGGCTTTGTGTTTACAGACTTGGAGGTGAACTTTGCCCCAAAACGATGAGAACTGTTCTCCTGTATGTTGTATTACTTGAGTGGTTGTATTGATAAATGAACTTACAGCAATGGAAGTTGCTTTCATTTACTTATCCTTATATTTTAAGATTGTGATATTTCAGAATAAAATACCAATCTGTGTCTTACATTCCCTTCGAACACGTGATGAATTCTGCTGTTTACTGCTTATTTTGCATGCAATTGAAAACGTGTTCTGTGGTCTATGAATTTTCATGAATTTTAAGACCATAACAACATAACTTCTGGAGAAAAGTAAAATTTTGAATTAACACCACGTTTCTGTTGTCCCACCTTCTGAATGGTTCTTCCAAAACTGAAGAGGAGGAAGGTAAAGACGACTGAATCGATTCGACATTTAACACCTCTGTCCATTGCACTAATTTGTCAGCTACCTGATCTCACGCTTAAGTTAAAGTGTTTGACTTTGATTTTTGTAAATAACTAATGTACATCTTTACAGATTTAGTTTGAGTCTTGCAGGATATCTGAAATGCAAAGTGGAACTGTGAAACCTCTTGTAGGGTGATAAATGTAAGCTGACTCATCTCTTGAATCGTCTGAAATAGATTTTTATATATACTGTATTATGTTCTTGAATATTAGATTTTTGGAAGGGATGAAGCTAGCTAGCGAGCTAACCTGCAGCTGTCGGTCAAACACTTTGAAGTTAAGGGTGACTTTCACACACTGAGTGATCTCTTGAATCACATGGTTGAGAAAATAATGTGGTGGAGCTTTTCGGCTCTTCCCACGTTCATTTTCTTGGCATGTGACATGTTTACATTGTCATCTGTAAATGTCAAACATCAATGCAACTGTCATTGACCTCATTCACACAACGGCCATATTTATAACTGTGGGGGTGGAGCACTACCTTGATACAGAACTGGAGTAACTGATCCATGAATTATTTGTAATCGATCATACCAGCAGAATCCAAAGAGATGACATTTCACTTAGCAGAGAGTCAAGTCATCTCAACTTTATTTATAAAGCAGCTTTTGTACAAACACGACGTCCTAAGTGCTTCAAAAAGGAACCAACACACAGAAAGCAATAGTTCAAGTTGTAAAGGACTTAAACAAGAAAGACGGTAACAATTAGGGCTCCCAGCATTAATAATGCATTACTTTCTTTACATCCCATAATCATGTACTATTTTGTCCCTTGAGGCACACCATCTAAGCCACTGCAGCGTCTCCCTGTAGCCACTGGCTCATTTCACTTTAAAGGAGCAATATGTAACTCTGACACCTAGTGTTTCAAATGGGTACTGCAGTCCAAATTTAAAACATTGTAGAGAGCTGTCTCCCCCACCCCCCTCCTCTCTAGAGTCGATGCTCACGCAAGTTGCAGGTTGGACCAGAATCTAAAGTTAGAAGGAGGACATACTGGCTGCTGCATTGTTGTCAGAGAAGCCCTTCAACATAGCATGTTTCCTTAATGTCTGATGATATATAAGGTCACTTACTTGGGCCTTTAATATCAAACAACATCACACAACTATGTTCACTTCAGGAAGTTAACCTCCTCAACAGTTCAATATGGCTTCTGTGCGAAAGGTCAACTGACTCTCTCTCATCATCATGTGTTTCTCTCTCTCCAGCAGCTCTGTCCCTCGCTCATCCATCCATCCTCTCTGTAACAGTAATCTCTCACTTTTGGTTTCTAATGGCTCTGTCATGTCTGTGGTCTTCATTAACGGCCTCTCCGACATCCTCCCTCTTCCCGGCGGTTTGGTGCATGCTGCGTGCCCGTAGCCCAGGAGGAGCTAGTAGAAGTAGAAGTAGCCCCTGAGGCGGAGGCCCAGGTAGAGGCAGAGCCAGAGGTAGAGCCTGAACCTGAACCAGAGCCAGAACCAGAGCCAGAGCCAGAGGTGGTGCAGCGGATGGTTCATGATGAGGAAGGTACGTGGCATGGGCACTGCGTTCACCCTTCTCCTGCAGGACATTCAGTGCTCCATCGGAGGGAGCATCCTGTCGACATCAACATGCTTTAAAGCACACTCCACCCAAAGGACATGATTTAGTTTCTCACATTTGACTACGATTTGATTCTCCATTTCACCTATAAAATACTTTTTTAAGTCAAAGATTGAAACCGTTTTGATTCAAAACATGGTAGAAAATAACTTTGATCTCTTCAGTAATTAGATTAGTTAAAGACTGTATCTTCTCCTTGGTGCATTTGTTTTCTCCAAGTTTTCTTATCAGACATACAGATGTAATCGTTATAGCTCCACTGCTGAAGACTGTAGGAGTAGCATTGTGTCACGAACATTGCAGCCAATATTTGAGCTACACACACCATCAGTGTATATTTTCTATTTTTCGATATAAGAGTGCACACCTGCATCATCAACGTCGGGATACTTCATACTCCCCATCATCAACGCCGACAACTCTCCAACACACACTGGCTTCGTAGATGAGCGTGGCATGACAAGGCCAGTGTGTGTTGCACTTTAGACTTAGAACCCTAAAGTGCACTTTGGTGTTTTCGGTCTCCTCGAGGAGCCACGAAACACCTGATTGTTTATTTTCACAGTGCTCCACAGCAAACATTTGGGCTTTGCTTCATAAAATGTTCATAGTTATCACATCCCCATCAGTGTTAGCTGACGTGCAGTCAGAGCCGAACATTTTGTCCTGTTTGCAGCATTATTGCTCAGTGTCTTGTGTGTTCTGAATATGAGCCGTGCGTTTAAACAGTGAAGGGGAGAAAAAGAAAATCAGCTGCCTTTACATGAAGAAGCTACTTCGCCTCATCCGCTGCCTTCAATACATTTTATGTCTCATTTTGTTGTTTGCATTTTTTGCAAACCTTTTGTGTTAGTCTTGAAGGCCGAGGAGCAAAGGATGATGGGTAATTTCAGTCATGTAAAAACTGTTTTTGCCGCCCTTCAGTCCATGTTTATTGTCTTTATGTCCATGTTTAGATCATTTGTGAGATTGGCAAACTGCTCTAAAGCATTTACATTGAGGTGTTTTGATACAAACCATTTTGTATTAAATGATCAGAGCAAACTGTCACACAGATGGAGTCACTGCAGAAGTCCCAGGCTTCACTTTAAACTTGCTCAACTAATGTTTTGTTTTAGATACTTAAGCAGTTTTAGTGAAACTAAGTTAAGCTCAATCTTTATCTATTGTGCCAAATGCAAACAAAATCTAAGTCATGACAACTCACAAATTGCCAACAGTGGAAAGTAAAGCACATCTTTTTAACAGGCAGAAAGCTTGAGCATTAGTGGGCGCCGGTGGCCTAGTGGTTAGTATATGCGTCACATTTACAGAGGCTGCAGTCCTCAAGCGGGCGGCACAAGTTCGAATCTGACTTGTGGCTCCTTTCCTGCATGTTATTCCTGCTGATTTCTGACTCTATCCACTGCCCTGTCTCGACAATAAATGCATAAAAAATAAGTCTAAAAAGAAACCTTGAAACAGACTTATTGGTTGACACTGCATCCATCTGCTGAAACCAAGCAGCAACTTTGGTGTAGAAAAATGAAGCGCAGTAAAGCGCAGTTCCTTGAGTGTCCACCAGAGGCCTGCTGCTAAAGCCATGAAATCCCCATTAACACCCATGTTAAAATGTCAGTTTTACAGCAACAATGAACGTGTTAACAGCCTGGTTCACGCAACTGTTTTTGGTTTCTTTATTTATACACGCTGTGTAGAATTAACCTGCAAGTTTAGAGAGTATTACAAACTCTTGAGAAGATGCAGGAACTGTTAAACAATTTCCCCAATGGTCTAAATCCGGCCCTTAAAAAGCCAGAAACCTGGACCAGGTTAAATTATTCAAATGACTCCCTCTGCCATGAGCCGCCTTCAGGATACATTCATAAAATGGGACTGCTGCAGTGACTGCCACTGCCTACAAATTAAGATTTTAAGAAAACCCCAATCTGGTAAATGTGCTTCATAAGCTGTGCAGCATAAAGAGGACAGGAACAAGCTGCCCAGTGTGACCTCTAATGATTTCTGTTCTGCTCTTGCTTTGGACGCTTGCTGCATGCAGACGCCTATGAAGAGGAAGGTATGTCCATTTGAATTCTTCTCTGTTCTTCTGATTTGGACTTGTGTCTGTTTACCTTTCAAACAGGGACTCTTTTATGAACACATTATTTAGATTTGTTAATTTCATTGATCTCCCCTGAGAGAAAGGCAGAATTCAAAGTGTGCTTCAGTCTGCTGTCCCACAGAGACGATGCTGAGGATCAGGGCGCAGACTTTTAAAAAAAATTCTGAGTCATGCTGATTCAGGCCCCACTGCTTATCTCTGCTTCTTCTCTTTTTTGCATGAATGTGTCCTGCCAGGGGACGATGGAGATCAAGATGGTAGTTTGTATTTCCTGCTGAGTCGCTGTCGCTTTGCCTGCGTTTTTCTCCCGTGTTGTCTGTTTGGTTTCTTTTTACTGTGAAGGTCCTATAAAAAGCTAATCAGTAATCACAGACTTCATTATTATGAATCAAATCCTAGCTGTGTTGTTACCTTGCACACTGATTAACAGTAGTTACATCCTCCAACTTCCCGTAGTGAAAGTGTGTCCCGAGTAATGTTTTAGAAACGTCGATCATGTGCTGATTTATGACACACACCGTACTCATCCCACTTCAGATGTCTCAAACGATGTTGGTTTGATTTACGTACTAATTCACAACAAATTAACCTTTCTTTAATAGAAAGAAAAGTCAGGTTGATATATGTACTCACTGCACTTCAAACTGAGGCTAACACACTTCAATCGAGCCCCTGGTGATTTAAAAAAAAAAGAGGTGTTGCCGTATTGAGACTCACTGAAATGATATTATCTACTGGAGGTGTGAACCAACCTGCAGCCCTCAGATGTATCTCAGTCTGTCCGAATGGATCCCCCACCCTGATTAACCAGCAGACTGTTAACTCCCACCATGATTATGTCACTAACTCTAACTATCTCTCTTCTCTCTCTTTTTGCTGTTTGGATGCTGGAAACTCAGAGGAGAAGCCAAAGTATAAGTGAGTCCTTTAAATACCTGCTGCATCTTTTCATCCATGTTTTCACATTTCTGGTTCTTCTAAGTTCGTTTTTGTTCTAATTTAAATGTTGTTTTCCTTAAACAGACCCACTGCTCCAAAGATCCCTGATGGTGAGAAAGTGGACTTTGATGTAAGTCAAACATAAATGCATGCAGAGGCTCTGTCGCAGTTCTTCTTCCAAGCCCCTTAATGCTTACAAGACTTGAATTTCCTTTGGGAAGAATAACTTTCTCAACTCAGCTTTATTCATAAAACACCATTATGTAAAAACACGCAGCCCAAAGTGCTTCACAAAAGAACAGAGAGTCCCATATTCCTAATATCTGTGTTTTATTCAGCTGCAGCATATCTTTGTTAAGTCTGTCCGTAGATAAAATTGTTAATGCTCTTATTTGACATGATGTGTCCAATTTTACTTTGATAAGACAAGATAAGATTGAACTTTATTCGTCCCAAAGGAAGTTCTTGTGCCTGCAGCTTGCACCAACATGACCTTACAAAATAAGAGCAACAACAGAGCATCAAATACACGTGAAATAAGAGTACACTAAGCATTAAGTGGATGAGGGTTAAGTTCAAAGATGCGGGATAAACTGCATGTATTATGAAATCTTCATGGCCCAGACCTCCTGTAGTTTTATGGCATTCCACCAGGAGGCGACATAACCAGGCTGCAAGGGTTTGAAATGAGCTTGTATTTCTTGGATATGAATCTGGAAATATTCTTCATCCAAATGATCTAGTTTTCTTCTTTTTTTAAATGTGTGGAAAGAGAAATGCAGCGACCTCATTTAAGTGGATTTAATCCTCCTCTTCTTCTTCTTCTTCTGCACCTGATATCTGTGCTCTCTGTTGTGTTTTAAACTGTAACTGGAGGGCTGACTTTGCAAGGTCACCCTTCAGAAAATCAATCCAGAGACACTTCCTGGTTGATAAAGGTTAAAAATGTGGAGGGTAAAAGATGCCACACATTTGATGTAATCACTTCCAGTCAGGCTGTGGTGTGTTTTGTCATGCAGTCAGAATGCATTACGTCCCCCTGCAGGCAGGATAATGATTTGCACATGTCATTTCTCAAAAGGAACAAAATCAAATGAATCTCTTTTGCGTGAGAATACAAACACAAACACTTGGAGACAAACTTAATGTGACTTTTTATTGTTTTTCTACCATTGTTGTTGAAGAGGGATGCTTCTTTTTATTCAGTTGTGGTTGCTGTTGTATAATAAGTAGTAGTAAGAGCTGCACTCTGATGAGGGTTAGGGGTTAGCACATTTATTACATTAAATGAAACCAGCAAGGGTTTAAGACTTTACAGGTAACCAATTTAAAGTTGCTTCAGCTACTCCCCCAAAAAACACATCAAAGTTGTTTTCCTCACCACGGTAAAGGACGAGCCCAAAGAGGAGCATTGTAAAGAAAATCCCAGAGCTGCAGAGCATCTTTGTCATCGCCGACCCGTAAAACTGCAATTCAATTGGCTGCAATCAGTGAGCTAGCAGCTAACTTTAGCTTGTAGAAACCTCCTCTCTTCTCATGGGCGCTAGCAGAGTGCACCTTGGTAGGCAGACAGGTGAGCAAACAAATCCTTGAATTCTGAATGAAATAACTGGGTGCCAGACCGGAAGGTGAATCTGTGTTGGGAAGATAAGACTCTTCATCATGATGTCTTGCATGAAGCTCTTTGAATTACCTTGTTGTTGAAATGTGCTGTAGAAATAAACTTGACTTAGTGTGTATGTCTTCTATTTCCTCTCCTCTGCCTTATTGACCTCCTGTGAACCTCCTGCAGGACATTCAAAAGAAACGTCAGAACAAAGACCTGGTGGAGCTGCAGTCGCTGATCGACGCTCACTTTGAGTGCAGGAAGAAGGAGGAGGAGGAGCTCATCGGTCTCAAAGACAGAATTGTGAGATTTCACTCAAACACTTTCACTTAATAAATGTAGTTTCCCTGTGTACTTTACTGATCAGGTTTGTTTGTAAAGATTATAAGATTTAAAGATGTTCAGCGTCATCGTTTACATTTTGATTTTCAGGACAAGCGTCGTGCCGAGCGAGCCGAGCAGCAGAGGATTCGCTCTGAGAAGGATAAAGAGCGACAAGCCAGGCGGGAGGTGGACTGTCACAGCTTTTTGTCTGAAACTATTCACAGCACACAACTTGATTCTAATCTTTTTCTTAGAATAGACTCCATCAGTGGTCCTCCAAAGAAAGAGCTTTTTACTTACTAACTTCTTAACTTCGAGGCTGCAGAGTCACAACGACGTCTTAAGAGTTTGACGTTTGTTTCATATCTGAATACACTGAGCAATGACTGCATTTACATGATACAGTATACGTACAGACAATACTGCTACCAGGTGATAAGTTTGATGACTGGAGGTGAGAAAATAAAGTCTTCTGATTGATCCCCAGGCTGAGCGTCTGAGGAAGGAGGAGGCCGACGCCCACAGGAAGGCTGAGGAAGAGGCCAAGAAGAAGATGACACTGAGCAACATGGGGTCAGGCTACAGCAGCAGCCTGCAGAGGGTACGACTTTTATGACTTAGGTTTTTGTTTTTCTTTGACTTTGAAGTGAAGGCCTGGACTTTAAAGCACTTTCACTTCTCTAGATCGAGCAGAAGAGAGGCAAGAAGCAGACTGAAAGAGAAAAGAAGAAGAAGACGTTGACGGAGAGATGCAAACCCCTGAACATTGATAACTTCAACGAGGACAAGCTGAGGTAACTCAGACAGAGACGGTAGCAGATAAATATGTTGAACAACGGGTGTCACATTTACGACAAAATCCTGTACCAATAAATAAACAATCCTAACCTTACTAATCCAATCAGATCCTCCCTCGTAAGCATCCTTTACTTTAGTTCTAACAGTAATCCAGAGACAGGAGACAGAAACTACATGGGTGCATTACTAATAGGAAGTGCAACAGGCTAATTAGGGATACTTCTAATTATTTTAATTATCCCAGATTTTTAATTTTGCCTCAGGTGGAGACAGAAAGAAGACATCCTTTACTCATCATTATTACTCCTCGACTGACTTACATTACAGAAAAGTGAGAAAAGCTTTTGGGAAAAGTTGAAATACAAATAAAAATAAAATACGAGAAATACATGTAGCTCTGTTGTGTCTGCTTGTTCAGTTTTTCGTGATATATGTGTTGTGTTCTAAGCACGTTTAATGTGTGACTTTGTGTATTTAATGGCGTGTATTTGAACACGCAGGTCAGAGACACATTTCAGCCTTTACTTGCAAAAGTAGACAATAAAGCTGTTTTCTATCAGAGTATCAAGACCTTTCAGGGAGAAGTCATTAGCCGCCTGTTTATTTCTTCTTTTCCGTTTCATGTTCGTCAGGGAAAAGGCGAATGAGCTGTGGGAGTGGCTGTACAACCTGGAGGAGATCAAATACGACCACAATGAGGCGCTCAAGAGACAGAGATATGAGGTCAGTGAGGTCGTGCTGCTGCTGTGACACTATTTCAAACGCTAGATCAAAGCTTGTGTCTTTATTCTGTTTTAAATGTGTCTACCTCTGCATTCACTAAAGATGTGTAAGCAGCTAAAGCATCATCAGTATTTTTCAAACTGCATGTTTTTGGTACTTTCTTTCTCCTCTGGTGGGACAGAAAGTTTACGTACAGTTTACAATCAGAGCTTTAACTTTTCCCTTTTCAAGTCACTTTCCTCCTCTGGGAGAATGATCCAGCACAGATCACAGCCAGTTCTTCATTCATTCATTCATTCGTTTGTTTTTATTTCGTTCTGTTCAAGCAGTACAATGTGAAGGTGTTCAGGTCAGATAACGTGTGTTTGTTTTTCAGGTGATCTCTCTCAGAAACCGTATTGACGAGCTGCAGAAACAGTAAGTCACTCTTCCTCATGTAAGATAAAGTGATAAAAATGTGTACAAAGAGTAAGATCTTTTACCTGCTTTTTGTAAAGCGTCTTGAGATAACAATTGTTATGAATTGGCGCTATACAAATAAAGATTGATTGATTGATGAACTCAGAGCTTCCTTCAATGATGTGAAACAGCGATGGAATACAAAACTGGACTTCAGTTACGTGTGTTCATTTTGCTGCTGTGTTTAACACCAAGCATCGCTGTCAGTCACGTGAGTGGCGTGGAGGCCTGCAGGGCAAAAACAGTTTAGGAAAGTAGCGTCCACCATTAAACACACTGTGGAGCTGTTTACATCCCCTGACAACAGAAAAACATGAACATGTATGAATATAGTTTCTACAATCTGTAATACTGAAGTGGGTACCATCTTATTTATGTTTTTACTTTCTCCTTATCAAGTCAAAGTTACCTTTATTGGTTGTCATGGTGATTTTATCCTCACTACAGCTCACTTTAGGAGCTTGTTTTGTTGTATTAAATAATCAGAAACATACAATTCTCTAAACTTCAGAGTTGACAAAAAGTTCTGTGGCTGAACACATGAGGGCGCTGTAGCTTTAAAAGAAGCTGGTGTGTTTCTCTACATTAAACCAGATCTGTGTTTCATATCAACGATCATCCACGGTGAATCCCTGACTCTGTTTTTGCTCTTTGCGCTCTGCAGCAGCAAGAAGGGAGCCGCCAGTCGCCGCAGGAAGTGAGCGGCGCATGAGTGACGGTGAGCCCGGGACAGGAGGCCCCTTACCCCGGGTACAACAGCAACTGAGATCCCGTAGAACCCCCCGCAGCCCCAGAAGAAAGGCAACTACTGGCAACAGTCTGAGCGCCTGAGTCTGCTCGAGTGAAAATGTTTTCTGGATGAATTTAACTTCAATAAAGACATTTTGAAAAACATCTTCAGTGTGTTTGTTACGAAAAATAAACCTTTCAGACTATAACATCACAGAATAATTAGCTTTTACGTCTACCTTTGTTACCATGTCTACCATTAGGCCTATCCATTATCTCTTTATATCCATCCATCCATCATCTGTACCGCTTTTCCCATTCGGGGTCAGGGGGGGCTGGAGCCGATCCCAGCTGTCATTGGGTGAGAGGCGGTGTTACACCCTGGACTGCTCGCCAGTCAGTCACAGGGCTAAATTAGCGACAAGTTGTTTGTTAAATGATCTTATCGGTTGAGACTTCTCTCTCCCTTATCTTGGAACCTATTGGCCTATCAGTAGATTATCATCTTGCTGGCTGCAAACAAATCTACCCACGGGTACAAATAAAGTCACCTGAACCTGAACCTGAGTTAGTGAAGCATTTAGCTGTTACAGAGAGTGGTATTAAAAGCAGAGCTAAAAGTGAAAAGTTAATCTTACTCTTTCAGGGATAACTAGCAACTGTTTGCTAACAGGTTCAATGCGTCAATTTAACAAATAGAATAGAATAATTCTATGTTAAAAGCTTTGAGGCTTGATCCAAAGGTGAAGACGTTTCACCTCTTCTCAGAAAGGCTTCTTCGGTTGGTGAGATGTGAAACTTCTTCAAGATCTTCAACTAAGTCCAGTTGCCTTTGGATCAAGCTTGAAATGTACCATGACCTGGATGACTGAGAAGCTACACAGATATGTTAACAGCTTGTTCAGCGCCCCAAGTGGCCAAATGTTTATAATGTCTTTGGAAGAAGAGGTCTGCAGTTTGGTTTTCTTAAGGAAAAAAAGTTTGCGTCTGTTCATAGAGGGTATAATAAGGAAATGTAAGAGAAATCATTGAAGCATTTCAGAGAGGACACAGTGAAATATATAAATATTTATTAAAATGGCATTCACTCATAAATAATGTACGAACAAACAAATGACACGTCAATCTCAACAACCCTTGTGTCTGTGTGTGGGTGTCATATTTACAAAATGTACAAAATGGTCCTCACTTCTTATTTCTGCAGCTTAAAGAAATATCTCTTTGAAGTGAATGGAAATCAGCAGGTTGGAGAACAAAGCTGAAGCAGCAGTCTAGAGAAAATTACTCAAATGTTCGGGGTAAAAGTCTTAATGAGTTCATCGTTTGGGGGGTTCAGAGAGGCTCATAGATACTGTTTGGACTGGAGCCTGCAGGGCTGTTGATGGAAGATCCGGGGCCCAGGGGGACCACGCTGTCACCCTGCGGGGCCACAGCTGGATCTGTGCTGATCCGCTCTACGATGCTGGACAAACAGTCCAAACTGGAAATGAGCGATCGTTTCTTGGAATCTGGAAGAAAGAAAAAGTAAATGTTGTTAATGCTCAGCTCTTTAAAACGTAAAAGTTTAAATTCTAAAGATATAAAATGGTTTTAGGAGTCATATCGAGGCGCCACTAGTCATAGGGAAAGGTCACGTTAAAAGAGGCAACGATCATACTGAAACTGTAATAAATGACAGAGGGGTTCTGTTAGAGATGAATCAGTCACATTATTTTAGACTGAGGGGCTGGGAGTTATTCTGGAGGAGGATCAAGTCATGAAAGAGTTTCATTAAAAGAGTTAGCTAACAGATTTAAGGACACACTCACACTAGGCAATCCGTACCGAGCCTAATCACGCTTCACCCCTGAAGTCCAGTTTGTATAGAGTGAGTGCTCCGATCCATGCTCATGCACGGTACACTTCCTTGGCCCTGGCACGCTTGGAAGAGGTGTGCATCGGCACGGTACAGTTCATGCACGAGCACAAGCATGTGTACACAACGTGGACAGCCTTCATTACGGAGTGTTCTGTCTGTATCTGACTAACATGACTCAAAGTAAGTCACAAAGTAGCTGTCATGTTCTCTGTATTGTTCTCCAATGTGCGGACGGACTCAACAGCGCGCCCATTTTGTCTTTTCCTTTTTCTTCCAAGTACGCCTGTCTTATAGATTAAGCACTCTTCACAATTAGATAAATCCATGCATGTGTTGTATTACTACGTTATGTACATGAGGTAACTGTGCTCAGGCTCGGTTAGTCCTGGAGCAGTGTGAGAGCAGGCCAGCGGGGGAATGGGGGAGCAATCATGCTTCAGCACGGTACGGGACAACTTTGCCTAGTGTGAGTGCACCCTAAGTCGTAAAGTGCTTTTCAGTTTTACATGTTAAAGAAGATATTAGTCACATAAAAAGAGAGGGGAGACATATTTCTGTATAAAGAGATTTTAAGAAGTGAGTCATATTCATATGAAAATGACTCCTACTAAAGTCAAAAATACGTCATTTAAAAGAGTGACCGTGAGAAACTGACCGTCTGTCCGTGTGCAGAAAGAGCTGTCGCTGTTTTCACTCTTGGTCGAACATGGAGAGATGAAATCCGTCTGCAAATACAAATCAAAGAAAACACATTTAGCCACTCATCTTCTGTTAGAGAGTCAGAAAAAGAAGACAAAGCAGTAAAAGTGAAAGTAAAATGAAACATTTTGTGACATTTTTTTAAGATTTTATACCCAGAATTTGACTTTTTTTGTTCTGCAGAGTTTGTTCCACAAACATTAAAGTCCATGAAAGTCTTCCTGTTTTTAAAATTTAGACTGACAGCTAAACAATCTGAGGTCAAAAGGATGTTGATCTTTTCTTATTCAAAACTTTTCAAAGCAACTTCTCTACAAATGATTTGAAAGGTCCTCTCCTTTAAAACAAATTGTACCACTGAGGTCTGAAATAAATATCCTCAACACATTCCAAACATTTCCTGCGGCACCACATGAACTGTTCAGCTGTTCTTCTCACCGTGCCATCGGAGCAGTTGGAGTGGGGGCTGGAGGCGTCTGAGTCTCCACTGTAGTGCTCGAGCAGCGGGTAGAAGCTGTCGTCTCGGCCTGTCCTCAGCAGCGCCTGCAGGGACTCGATGTAGCTGATGGCGTTTCTCAAGATCTCCACTTTGGGCAAACGTTGGTTGGGATTGGACGCCGCCGTGCAGCGCTTCAGGGTCTCGAAGGCGTCGTTCACCTTACTTAGTCGTCGCCTTTCCCGCATGGTCGCTGCTTTCCTCCGGTCTTCGTGTGTTGTCTTTCTCTTGCAGGCTTTGCAGGCCCAGAGCAGGCAGTGCCCCGACTGATGGAGGCCCCCAGGGGCCCGCACATGCTCGTCTTCCTCCTCCCCATTAGGAACGTGATGGTTGTGTTGGTGATGGAGATGAAGATGGTCCTCTGACTTGAGCAGGCCGGCGTGCATCAACCGGGTGTCCAGGTCGTCAAAGAGGTTCATGTCGCTGGTGCTGAAGCAGGGGTCATCGTAGAGGTCATCAGCCGAGGAGAGAGGGAAGGGAAGGTCGGACAGATCCATCTTCCCCTGCAGGAGATTCCCTCAAGAAACGAGATGATGAAGACGAGGAAGAGTCCCCAGAAAAGTTCCTCTGATGACTCAAAAATTCACAAAAAGTCTCCTCTTTCTTTGTGACAAGAGCCTGAAGACAGAGATAAGAACGTTCTGTCCAGATATTCTCCTGTCAACGTCAGCTGAGCTTTATGAAATCAGTTCAAAGTGTGTGTGCAGATCTGAGTGTTTAAAGGGGCAGTCTGTGAAACTTCAACTCCCTGTGCCTGGTGTGTCTTTTTAAAGGAGTCACTGTGTAGGCGGGGCCGTGGTGTCAGTGACCAATGTTCTGAGGGGTGTGGTGTCTGTGTGTGTGTGTGTGTGTGTGTGTGTGTGTGTGTGTGTGTGTGTGTGTGTGTGTGTGTGTGTGTGTGTGTGTGTGTGTGTGTGTGTGTGAAAGTGTGTGTGAAAGTGTGTGTTGGGGAAGGGGTGGAGGGGTGGGTGGGTCATTGAGGTGAATCTCAGACACAAAAAGGAAGCAATAAAAAAGCAGTTAAATCCATCTTCACAAATCACTCTGCCTTCAGGTGAAGCTCTCTGCACTTATTGTACAAAAGTATTCTTCAACTTTTTTACAGCAAAACAATTCAAATCCTCGCGTAAACTTGGCAATAAGAAAAGGTCTGTCAACATTCACTCATTAATTGATCTTTTCAGGGATTTGAATCGAACATTTGATGACATAAATCGTGGTTTTTTTCCAGTTTTCAAAGTCTAGTCTCAGTTTGAGATCTAGTGAATAAAGCTCTGTACAAAAACATTTCCATGAATCAAATTGGCACATTTACAAATTTGGAGTATGTTGGTGTTTTTAAGAACAATTTATTTATGAAAATAATTTGTTTCTACAGCACACAGAAACTCTGCAGAAACTAAAAACAAATGTATAGTTCACAGATTTATTTTCAAACTTCCCTCTGTGGGCTTCCGTGTATTTCAGCATTTTCAAACTCTTTCATAATAAATTAAATTTATTGTGTCTGATTAAAACCTGAGGAAATGTTTGACGATGTACAGACTCAGTGAGCACGGCCATCCAGAGATACAACATCTCCTTGAGGGAAATTCACTTTTACCTTTTTGTCATTTTAGAAACCAGATTTTAAACCTCTCAACCTGTTTCACATACGTGTGATTTATTTACTGCATTTGTTTTTCTGAGCTCGCTGAATTATTTAAGTACATTTTTCTTACCCTCTAGTATTTACTTATTCCTTGTAATGGTCTTAGCTTCTAAGAAATATTCGTCTGACTTCTTTGATTTGGTTCTGTAATGACTCGATGTCGTTGTAAACGAGGTTTTCCCCTCAATGATCTCTGGAACATAAATAGAGGTTGAATGAATGAGAGAGGACGCCGCAGACAGATGGTTTGATTCTACACCCGCTGCACTCAACAGAATGTGGAAACAACAATATGGGGGCGGCTGTGGCTTAGTGGAAGAGTCAGTTGTCTTTCAACAGGAAGGTTGGTAGTTTGATCCCCAGCTCCTGCCATCACATGTCCTATGTTTTCTTGGGCACGACACTTAACCCCAAGTTTCTCTTCCTAATTGGTTGGTTGATACTGATGGACCTGCAGTGTAAAATACAAGTCCATTTAACCAGCACCGTTTAACTACCTGTCCACTGTATCAGGAAATCAGCTTACTTCCTCAACTTACTTTCCACTCATCACAAACACACAGAAAGAACTTGCAGTATACCTGCTGGGTGAGGAACATCAACGTGCAAACACTGCAGCACATGTTAGCTGCTCTGCCCGTAAAAGAGCAGCCAACAGCCCAAAACAACCGTGAACAATCCAGTCTGAGCATCTGCAGCATCCCATGCTATCTGTCCTCACCTGTGTTATGTAAGAGCGACGTCACATTTTCAGCTTGTAGCTTTGTCTATTTACTACCTTTGCATTGGCTATGTTAACTTATGTTTCCCATGTCAATAAAGCCCTTTTCAATTTGAATTTGTTAATGCAAGACTCTCCTCTCTCCTCTCGAACACTTCCAGAGGATCTGAGAGGAGCCGAGAATATTACGACTTTCAAACGCAGTCTTAAAACTCATTTATTCAGTCCGGCGTTCATGTAGCACTTTATCAATTTACATTTATATTTACTCACTTAGGTTTTTACCAGTATCTATTTTTAAGTGAATATTTTACCGTTTGATTTATGCTTTTTTAGTATTTATTATCATCGTGATTATTTTATTTCTTACTTTAGTAAAACACACAGAATCTTGTTTTTATTGTTATATCGTTGTGTTTGTGAACTTGTCGTGTGTTTCTCTTGTTGTGTTTGTGAACTTGTCGTGTGTTTCTCTTGTTGTGTTTGTGAACTTGTCGTGTGTTTCTCTTGTTGTGTTTGTGAACTTGTCGTGTGTTTCTCTTGTTGTGTTTGTTAACTTGTCGTGTGTTTCTCTTGTTGTGTTTGTTAACTTGTGTGTTTCTCTTGTTGTGTTTGTGAACTTGTCATGTGTTTCTCTTGTTGTGTTTGTGAACTTGTCGTGTGTTTCTCTTGTTGTGTTTGTGAACTTGTCGTGTGTTTCTCTCGTTGTGTTTGTGAACTTGTCGTGTGTTTCGCGTGTATTTGTCGTCCTGTAAATGTGAGAGTTTTCACAGCTCCAGAGGTATAAAGTGAGGTGTGTGGGGACAGAGGAGCTCACATCACAGACTCTTCACAGCTTAATGGGAGGCTACACGTTAAATTTAGCAGCTTGTGAAATCTAAGACCGCTGCCCTTTAAACTGAGGCTGCTATCATGTTAGAAAATCCCCCCTAGACTCTCTCTCACACACACTCCTCCTGTCTCTGCAGGACACTTTCACAGAAAGAGAGAATAAGGAGCGGACAGCAGAAGAAAATGCTGCAATGCAGGAGTCCATCAAACAAAAGTTTGCACAGATTTACAAGGCAGTGTGAACCAAAAACATATTTAAAAAAAGAAGAAAAAACCTGTATTTTCTGGAGGAAAAAAGTGCATTTTGAACAGTGTCCAAAAAGAAGTTTTAGACATTATTCTCAACATATTATTAAATGTACGTTTTCTCCAACAAGTTGCATGATAGTTGCAAGTGTTACCTCGAGAAGCTTTACAAAAGAGTATATGTGATAAGGTGCAGGAAGGAATTCTCCTGTAATCCTCACGTTTCTGTTGTCCACACTTCCTTGCCGCTGAGGTGGAGGTCAGAGCAGACCGTGCATGAATGAGGACGGCGGTGGTTGTGGGGACGACACAGTCTAATGGTGGTTATCGATCAGCAGTTAGAGGGAAGTTAGCCAAACAGGCACCCTGAACTGCATCAAAATAAAGGCACACATTATGCACAACACTTTTTCATTTGTAATTCAGGCTGTTGTACTTTTTATCTAACAAACACTGCTGTGATTTATTTTCCAAAGAGAATTAAACATAGTACTTGAGTCGCTAAAGGCTAAAGTCTCTTTTCCTCTTCTTACTTCCCTTCCTTGTTTGTCGCATCATCATCATCAGCCCACTGATTCCTACTTAAAATACTCTCTTTAAAGGTTTATTTTTTAGAGGCAGGACAGTGGAGAGAGTCAGAAGTTGGGTAGATAGTGAGTGGGGTATGACATGCGGGAAAGGAGCCAAAGGTCAGACTTGAACCCGGCAGCCCGTCCGGAGGACCACAGCCTCCGCGCATGGGGATGCACTAACCACCAGGCTAACGGCACCCCTGAAATATTCTCTTTAAACAAGGCATACACTCACACAGTTTAACTCTCACTCATCGAGGAAACTGTGAACTATAACGAAGGAGATTGTGTTTTTGGAGGGATTTGTCACGTTCGTGGAAAAACACGGAGTGGGACCCAATTGCAGCAAAAAACTAAAGATTTATTTTAAACAAAAAAAGGCAAAAACTTTGCTTACTTCTTTCAAAGGTTAAAACAGAGTCATCAAAATCCAAACACTGGGAAAACACACATAGGTTCATAGGAATCCACACGTCAGGCTCAGGGACAAAAGGAAGGTTAACGTGACAAAGTGACAACCAGAGAGAAGGAACACTGAGACTAAACAGACACAGGGGTAATCACACACAGGTGAGACTAACAACACAGGTGAAGACAATCTGGGCAATCAGCATGGAGGGAAACCAGACAAAGTAAGACACACTGGGGACAAGAACTACAAAATGAAACAGGAAACGTGTGCATACAGTCTATGGCCGTGCACCTATCGCAGGGAATAAACGGTGCCAAACCGGATTTGTTACTGCTTGAACTTTGCTCAAAGTTTCTTATGTACTTAGTTTGGTTTCACGGGAGGAGGGGGAGTAGCAGAGAGAACTCCCATGATTCCCCGCCAGCCTCGACATCATCTTTTGTTATTGTAGCATTGATTGAGAGCCCCCTGGTGGCGGAATCTACATATTTTATCTTTAGCGTGGCCCTAATACTCTGTCGTGCTAACAAACTGTCACGTGTGCAGTAAAGACCGGTGTTTGATGACTAATGATTCTTTCTAAAGTCTTTCTGTCTGGCAAGAAAAATACTAATAACATCTTTTTCATTATTTAAGCTTCTTCAAAAAGTAATAAATGAAAAAGTCTAAATCCAAGGTGCGGTTAGGGAGTGAATAAAGTAGGGTAAAAACCTTTTTATGATTCACTCTTTATTACTGTAACATGTCATGACACAGCCTGACAGAAAAGCAATGACTCACTGCTGATCTTAATATAATCTACTGAGACTTTGGTTCCATTTATGTATTCCATCCATCCATCCATCCATCCATTATCTACACCGCTTTTTCCATTCGGGGTCACGGGGGGGTGCAGCCGATCCCAGCGGTCATTGCGTGAGAGGCGGGGTTGCACCCTGGACAATCACAGGGCTGACATTCATGTGCAGTTTCCGAGTTGTAAAATGTTTATGAACGCCTGACCAAGTCAGAATAACAACTCAGAAACTTGGAAAAGAAACGAGGTGCCCGACTTGACGTCATAATCATCATCACATGGGGGGCTAAAGATGTTTTATTAATGTTAAGATACTTTTTATTAATTCACGTTTTTTCAAATGTAACTTGTAACAGAGATGCTCGCACGTCTTCTTCGTAGCATCCACGAAGTTTGTTGCTGTTGTTACAACTTTCCGACTTTCCGAACTGAAATCACGTGAACACACTGAAGACGTAAGAACTCGGAAACTTGGACCATCAGAGGAGCACATGAATGCAGCAATAGAGACAGACAACCAGCCGAACTCATTCATCCCTACGGACAATTTTAGGGTCTCGAACTAACCTAACGAGCATGTCTTAGGACTGTGGGAGGAAGCCGGAGAGAACCCATACATGCACAGGGAGAACAGGCAAAATTATGTGTTTATTTATTTATTTTTGCTGACTTGTAGAGAATCTCCGCCTTCCAGTAATGTTGTTGAAAGATTTTCTCACCACTCCCTCCTGATTCCTCCAAATCCTTCTAATCAGAAACAGTATGAGTGTGATGACTGGAAACAACACTCCTCCACACGCCTCCTTCACCTCGTCACACTCCCACACATCCCATGATATCCCGTGAGCCTCAAAGTCATCTTTTGTTATAACTTTGATTGAGAGCCCCCTTGCGGCAGATTTTACATACTGTACGTTTAACCTCTGACAGCGAGAGACTAAAAAGAAAGAAGCTGTAGTGGCGGATGAAGCAACAGAGTTATACGAGGATGAGAATATTTGCCTTTATATCAATACTATCAACAGAATCACAACATCAACAACAGAGTGGAGAAGAACATACTGAAGAACAGAAACATAAGGAGGCAGTGTGATTATGTGCACGGAGATCAATCACAACGATCGCGTGCATACAGCGTACGGTCATACACTCAAACTTCAGGAAGGTTTCAGGAAGTTTAGTGCAAACTTGTGTGGAAGCACCAAAAGACTTACATCCCAAACTCACTTAACCATTTAGCAGAAATCCCCTCTTAGAATCGGACTTTCAGAATAAAAGTCAGACTTAATCATTGTCTCTAAAGTCCTACAGGACCAGAACTTTCATATCCAGCTGGCTGTTAAATCTTAAATCACACCTTCGGTCTTCAATCCAATTCTTCACGTTTTTGAGTTTGCCAAAGCTTTTAATCCCATTTCCGTCGGCTGCGTGTTACAGAGCACGTCTCACGTTTCATGAGATCCCTCGTTATACCTCCAGGGACGGATGCCAGATCGGTTTATAGTGACTGGTACAGAGGACGGACGGAGGATATTTTTATGAGGGTGTCAGTGTTCATGTTTGTCTTTGCTGTTTTATCAGATTTATTTGTATTTACGCACAACATTATCAACT
The DNA here is from genome assembly GCA_020745685.1 of Tautogolabrus adspersus. Lineage (NCBI taxonomy): Eukaryota > Metazoa > Chordata > Actinopteri > Labriformes > Labridae > Tautogolabrus > Tautogolabrus adspersus. The sequence goes on along the minus strand of CM036535.1, from coordinate 32,600,244 downwards.
GCAGCTTCAACTTAAAATGTATTTTTGATTTCTCCATTTTAAAATAAATTCTGAAGAGTCATTTCTTAGTATCATACTTCCATTAGTTTATCATTTTAACAATCTTTTATTCTACTAATCTTCTTAAATAGGCCAAATGATTAGAAACAAACCACATCAAACAACAAGAAAAGGATAAGACGATTTAAAACTAAACAAATCATAAAAAATGTTCCTCTGAAGAGTTTTGTGTTTCGTATTTTTACTTTATAAATGACTGAAAATAATCGAGAGGTTCGATAAATCTGCTTCTGTTCAACAAAACCACTCTATCAACTAAAACGTTCAGCCCAGGTGTTTTGTCAAAGTCTGCCTTTGTCAAGTGCTGCAGTTGTTTTTCTTCCTACTGAAATCAAACAAACAGTAAATCGGAGCTCTGTCACCTGTCGGCGACGTCACTTTCAAAGCTCAAACGAGGAAACCATGAAGCTGCGATGGGATCTGATGAGCCGAGAGCCCGGGACGTGTTGGGACACGCAGGATGAGACGGGACAGCCTGCTGGACCTGGATGTGGATTCCAGATGGATCGGAGCTCAGAGGGACTCCCTAAACACACACACACACACACACTGTACCCCCTCCTTGTTTTTATGACTCCTGTTAACTGTCAAAGCAAACTGAGTGTCATCTGGTTAATGAGTTGTTTCACTCTTGATTCTCAGCACCTTTTTCGCCCTCCTGTTGTTTTTATTAGAGGGCAGACACAACAAAGCTCACTTACAGCTACTTTATTCTTTAAACTGAGAGTTGGTCGCAGCTTCTTAAAGCCTCTGAAAACTGTTCTCTAATGCAGGACTCCAGGGGTCAGATTTACCATCCTTTTAAATTTGTGGATCAGAAAACCCAACAATCAAGTCACCTACACACAAATGGCAAAAAGTCTCTCCAAAGTTTATTTTCTGAAAAATTGGAGAGCAATGGAGGAAAACTTAAGACCAAAAAACATTGGTATAAATGATCCAGGTCCAGGCACTCAGGATGGTTTAAAATTATTAAAGGCCTTTACTTCATAGGGTTAGAAACGATCAAATACACCCACACGGTATCGGCCTTCTTCAGCTGGCACAACCCGAAACGTCATACCAATGTTTTTTGGTATTAAGTTTTCCTCCAATTTTTTTTTGTGTTCCCGTCCATGTGTACGGGTGGTGTGAGGGATACCAGATGCGCTCCTGTTGTCTCTTTTCTTTTAAATGGAGTCTAATGTCGGGAGTGTATTTGTGGAGAGATGTGAAAGAAATGGGCACTGAGTTTGTGAATATCATGATATAAGGCAGAGATTCCCAAAGTGGGGTGCAGGACCCCTAGTGGGGCCCAAAGTTATGACGAGGGAGGGGGGGGCAGCACGGCTCAACAAAAACAATGAACACTGTTTTACAAAACTAGCTAAGCATGAGAAATGTTGTGAGATTAGTCCAGGTAAACGTAAAGCTGAAAATGAATCTACAGCAGACGTCACACATCTGGAAGTTTCCTGTTGCAGAATATCTCTAAATAACTTCCTCTTTAAAAGTGGCTCCTCTGTACTTTTTGCAGCCAACGTTTGAGATCAACTTCAAAAAGATTGATATTTGTTAGCGATCAGTGTGACTGACATGATGGGGGGGGGGGGGGAATATATGTTCATCTGCCAAAGACGGGGCCCGACAGAAAAGTCTGGGAACCTCTGGCTTAACAAAGAGTTAAGAGTTACTCTAACCTGCAGCTGCTGTGTGTCGTGTTAATGTGAGAGAGGAGGTGGAGGTGGAGGAGGAGGAGGAGCTGGAGGAGGAGGAGGAGGTGAAGGAGGTGGAGGTGCAGGCTGACAGGTGTACAGCAGCACAGTGAAGTGTCCACTGGCTCTCTGAGTTACTTCTTCCTGTTAGGGGCAAGGTGACCGACCTCTGGACACTCTGTGATGGCCGTGACTAACTGCTGTTATAGGAGGTAAGTGGCCTGCTAGAACAAACCCACCACACACACACACACACACACACACACACACACACACACACACACACATACACACACACACACACACACACACACACACACACACACTCCCTGCAGCCTCAATCAGCTCAAATAAGAAATCTTTCTTTCAGATATATACTCACGTGCCTAATCTAATGAAAGCAATGCAAGATACCTTTGCAACAAATCAATCCATCATTACCTGATTTAAGTGTTTGCTGTCACGGCCTCCTTAACCAAAATAATTAAACCGAGGCTCAAAGCTTGGACACTGAAAACACGTAGGGATGCCACACAGAAGTTTATTTGCATAAATCCCCCCATAATACTCCAAAGATAAAGAATGAACCAAAGAAAACCAAAGGGACTGGACTGGAGCCCGATCTGGAATCTTAAACATCAAGCGAGATCGGGGATGCTCCGACTTGATCGGGTAATTAAATCAGTTGTGACAATCCTTGGATAATCAGAGAGGGGCAAATCTGGCCTAAAGAATTTAGTGTGTCGCCAGCCTAAGAAAAAACTAAAGAATGAAAAACAGTACTACAAGTGATTTCCAAAACCAAACCACCATGGACTGGAAATCACCAGTAGCTGCCCAGAGAGTGTGTGTGCCCCCTCCTCTCCCCTCTACCTGCTCCTCTAAATCCCCCTCCTCCTCCCTATAAGTTGGGCAGCAGGTAGAGGGAGGAGGGGAAACCAGGGAGAGAGGCAACAGGTCCGCTGTAGCATACCAAAGTATTACACAACTTGATACACGTAGATTCCAGAGGTGGATAGTCATGCGTATTTCTGTCGATAAATGTCGTCGCAAACAAAATGTCAAAATGTGAATCAGTACCTTAGGATTCTAAAATTGGTCCTTTTTGGATTTTTTTAAAGTTTATCTTTGTGTGAGTGTCATCACATGTACAGTAAAAAATATGATAGCAATTCTCGGTAACTCTTGTTGTAAACACACAGCTCCTCTGTATGACTGTATTCATGTTGTAACTCAGACCATAAGTGAGCAGAGACACACACACACACACACACACACACACACACACACACACGCACGCACACACACACACACACACACACACACACACACACACACACACACACACAGACGGTGATCTCTACAGCTGCTGTTTCCTCTGATCTGGACTCCAGCTCTGATCACTCCTGTGTGACTCCTCGCTGCTCGATGATGAACAAAAACTGACCCTCAGTCATCGTTCCTGAAAGTTCTCACCGTTTTTCTTTTATTATGAAAACATGTTGGAGTTATGAATCATCACATTTGAGAGAAAACCACAGAAATGTGTTCCTTCACTTTGACGCAGTGTGTGTTGGATGATTTGAAAGTTCACAGCGGAGGGAGACGGACTGTGATCTCATGATCTTACTGAATATCTCCTGCACATGTTTGAGAGAGGACTGTGTTAAGTATCTGAACATGAGATTTCAAAACTTCCTCCACCATTACAGAACATTATTAAGTCACTGATTTACAGTTTGAGGAAGTAGAACAATCTGTGTGACCCTGTCACTTCTGACTGTTCTCACTGTTTTGGTCTTGAGAAGAGATCAGACCTCTGTCCTCTCAGAGCTCAAAGGTTAAATCAATTCAACCTGCCTTCTCTATCTGCTCCTGCTGGGACAAAGACATCAGGTCACTTCCTGTACACGGGACAAATGTCATCTCTCTCTCGCTCTCTCCCTCTCTTCCTGTCCTTGTCATCAGCCTCCTCTGACGTCAGGATGTTTTTTCACTGACCTTACTTGATGTAAATCTGCCGCTCTGTTCAAAGACACGCAGACAAAAGGTTCGCTGATTGAAGTGGTGACAGTGTCGACGTGTTTTATGAGCTTCTGACCTGAACAGGAAGTAAGCCAGGCTTAAACATGGACTCATCGTCATGTCAGAGTCGGATACTGTAGGTCGTCTTAAGGCTTCAGTGGGGACAGAGTTTGAGCGATAACAAAATAATATCAAATGTCAGTTTGACTTCACTCGAGGTCCCAGAGACCAAAACATCACAAAACCCCAAACGAGGGAATAGAAATAAAAACGTACATCTATTTCATAAGACAGATGTGAAGGAGAGGAATGAGTCAGGGAAACTCCTGCACATTGTTTGAATTGCACAAAAACTGCAAAACAAACAAGTTTCAATATGACTTGATTTTTACTGAATGATTTCATCAAAATTAAAAATGATAATACAAAAACCCTTTTTTAATTAGCCACATTATCGCTGATTGATGATGATGTTTAACTACAGAGAAATCCACGTCACAGGCTGCTGCACTGAGCTGCACTCTGCTGGACTTCTCTCAGTCGTACACACACACACACACATGCGCGCACGCACACACACACACACACACACACACACACACGCACACACACTGTAACATGATATTTGTTCTGCAGTCACTGACATTCATCGTAATGAGGATTCCTGCAGAGGTGTTGTTCACGTGGTTTCACACCTCCTGTAGCTTATTTTTACTCTGATGGTGGACAGTATATATGTAGGGGTACATTTAGAAAATAAATTTAAAAAAAGAAATACCTGCAGAATGCAAATGAGAAGCTGTGCCGTTCTGCACGACTGTGCAATACATATCTACTAAAGCTGTCCAAATGTTTGTACTTTGATCCTTTTGTAAATACTTGTCTATATATTTGTCTTTTTGAATTTCCCTCGGGATCAATAAGTAAAGTAATCAGTAAAGTATCTATCGATCTATATTGCCTTTGTTAATTGTTTTGCACCAAAGCACCAAGTCAGATTCCTCGTATGTGTAAATGTACTTGGCAATAAATACAGATTCTGAATAAGCACTTTTCATACAATGATGTTGCACAAACTGCGTTACATAAAAATAAATCCAACAGCAACGACATGACAGATATGTAAATAAATAAAACTACAGGAGATAAAATGAGTCCTGAGACGTTTGTGAAATGATCTGCGATGATGTAGCGTTCATGTTTTATAGTTAATATTTGAAACCTTGATATTCTGACCTCTGCTGTGGTCCTTAGATTGAATACGATTAATGATAGAAAATAAAACAGCAGCTCGCTGCAGGATGAATTTAATGACAGAGATGGAAACTCAGTTTGTGACGACCCCCCCCCCACCGTGCCCCTCACTTGTGTTTCACTTACCCCTAAAAATCAGTGTGTGTGTTTGTGTGTGTTTATGTGTGTATGTGTTTCTGCAGCTGTTTTTCGCCTGTCAAGCTGACAGTCACTTTCCAGTGATGTCACTGTGAGCCTTTACCCACGATGCATTTCTCTCTGGCTGGGATCTGCAGCACAGCTCAGAGTTAAGCTGAGGAGAAACTGTTGGCTCCTGGCTGGGCATGTTGGTGACGATGAATCCTAACATCCAAGAAAACAAATCAACACTGATGATAGGTCGTTCTTTCTTTCTTTCGAGCGAGTGAAAGTCCGGCAGAATGAAAGAGAAAAATGACTTTCACATTTCTATCGTCAAAGTGTGGACAGTGAAAGAGTGGAGGTTTGGGGATAGAGTGTGCAGCTGTTGTAACAGGATTACCAGGGGCCAGATGACCCTCCACCCCCCTTCTAACCCCACCCATGAAACAACACCATCACCCGAAAAAACACCAGAGTCAGCACACACAAGAAACGTGGACTCTCAGGTGACACTCTAATGCAAATTCAGGAGTTTTTAAGTTGTATGTTCATCTCTAAAAAGTCTGAGATTTGGGTTATTTTTCTTCATAGTTGATGTTCAGAGATTATAGCTGTTTTCTTTCATTAGAGTTCAATTACTGGACGATTTTAAGATAATAAAAACAGAACAACTTCATCCAGAAATTCAGTCAGCACGTCACTGCAGCTGTATAACAATGTCTGACACTGACTGAACAACACAAGCATCAGTCAGGTTCCAGTGAAATGTTTGGTGACATCACAGAGAGTTTCCGGCAGAGGTCCAGCGGGCTGGACGTCAACAGTCGTACGGTCTCATCAGATGATCACTATGTGCCCTTCTCAGTCCCTCAGTGCGGGCTAAGAGGAGCTGCAGCCAACTCTTCATCACACATTCTCATATTTGCTTTGTGTTCCCTGACACATGCCTGTTCTCCTGTGACTCCCTCCTGACCTGCAATGACTCCTGTTCAACAATAACCCTCACCTCACCTGACCTGCCCAGCCTTCCAACTTTTCCCATCAGCCCTGCAGTTAACATCCAGGCTCGTTTTCAGTCCATCTTTGCTGTTTTGCTTCTGCTTTAGAATACTTTAAATATGTCTGTGAAAAACAAATCTGCATTTACAGTAGTTGAAAATGTCCCATTTGAATTCATTTGTACTTCCACTTCAGGCTAATGCAGGTTGGAGCATGAGGTGGCCGGGCCCTCCTTGGATCTAATTGGTCACCCCAGATGCCTCACCTAAAGTATTTACGATTTTACCTTTTTTTTCTTCCTTTATCATTATTCATAATATGATAAAGTATGATTTGCTATCTGCCCAGTCAAAGGACATCTGTTCAAATTAACTACCAAAAAAAGAATAATTGTTATTCAAGTTGAATTTGTCCTTAATTATTGACTCAAATCAAAATATACAAGTGGGCTGGCTAAAAAAACACCAAAGTTAAAGGTAGGGGCTGATTTGAAAACTTCAAGGAGGTTTTCAAGGCTTTTCTGACAACAATGCAGCAGCCTTCTAAGTTTAGATTCTGGTCCTGAATGGTCCGTATCTGTTTGGACCAGAGAAAGGTAGTTTTAAGCCAGCCCCAAACAGCTGCTTTGGACGCCCCTCTGTTTGCCAGACAAACAGCAAACCAACAGGTGATGCAGCGATGGAAGCGGGCAAGAGAACTGGTTCAGATAGAAGTGATTGTACCCGACCTAAAAAGCCTCTGCATGTTTCTAATAAGCTCCACGAGCAGAAACGTGCTCAAACTAGGATCAATATTGGAGATGCTTTTGAAAAATGGAGAGAGGTTAGAAAGCAGAAAGGTTTACAGACTGATGCAGAGCTGGCTAAACACTGAAGCTTCAGTGTCCACCACATGGCAACCTGCGTGAGCATCGGCTCTAGAGAGGAGACAGCTCTCTCACATGTTTTGAATTTAGACTGCAGTACCCATTTTAAACGCTACGTGTCACAGTTACATAATTAATGCTCCTTTAAGTGATGTCATGAAATGTTTGTACTTGTTACTTCACACCGTTCCCAACAGCTCAGAATTTAAACATTACGTCTGAACTGGCGTATATTCAGCACTCTTCCTGACACACTTTACAATATGAGTTCTTTGCAGTCTCTTCAACAGAATCGTGCATAAACGGTGGTGGCCAGGCTTACATGTCTGCTCGAAATCCCTGGATTTTGTGGGTTCACAGCTCAGTATCATTTTTCCGTCTGCCCGTGTGGACATGTAGCAGCATGTAATCGGCCGTGTGTTCAGACCAGTCAGTCCGTCTGGAGTCTGAGACACAAGAGGAGGGCACATTTACAGATCTCACTTCCTCTGAATATCCATCGCTCACACATCTGGTTTAGTATTTGATTGATCCCGAACACTGAGTTTGTGAAATTAGAGAAGTAACTGAAGTGTTTTTATAAGGTCATAATGTTGTTTTCTCACATCTGCTGGGAAGTCTGTTTGAACAAGAGTTTTAATAATAAAGAAATCTGTGAGAACTGATTTCATTCAGTTCATATTAAAACAGTTGACATGTCTGCAGGTCTTTAAAATGTACAAGTAAACAGAAGTGAATATTTATGTTGTCTCTGCCTACAGTATAAGAAATCAAATTAATCCACGATACATTTCAAAGTAAATATTTCATCAGTTTTATTCTCAAACAGAAGAAAGTCCTCTCACTTAAAGGTCACATATGATGCAAAATACACTTCACCATGTTGTTCTTACACTTAGATGTGTCCCTAGTCTGTCTAAAAAATACCCAATTGTGAGAAAAGTCGATCCTCTCCGTCTTTTGCCTGCTCCACTTTTCAGAAAATGTGTGCTCAAACAGGCCGTTTGGAGATTTTCCCTTCATGACATCACAAAGGGCAGTAACCCCTCCCCCAGGTGGGTGACACTCCCACAGCTAGGTGTTTGTTCTGCCCTCTGAGTCTGCCTTCTCACCGTAAACAATAGGGCATGGAGCGAGAAAGGAGTAGCAGAGAGAATCACTCCCATGATTCCCTGACAACCTCGACGTCATCTTTCTTATTGCTTTGATGGAGAGCCCCCTGGTGGTGGAATTAATGTACTGTGCGTTTAAAGGTCTGGGTGCCTTATGTGAAAACTCTTCTTCTTTATTTTCAATTACTCGTGAAAAACAAAATGTAGAAAAGGATTGGTCAAACTTATGACAAGTGCAGAGTGACCTTTTAAAGCTGCATTAAGTTTCCTTTTGACACTGAACACAGCCGACAATATGTCGTACCGTTATGAGAGGAGAACCATCATCTCTACTGCACACGGTCCTGCTGCCTAATAAACGGAGACGCTCTGATTGATTTTTTTTTCCAAAGAAAATATTTATTGAAAATGCAAATGTACATTTGTATGATACAAATCCTCTTTACTATCAAAGTGGGTTTAACATTAACAAATGTTTGTTGACAGAGAAACATGTGTCGAATATTTCCCGGGATCGTTTTGGATCTGGTTGTTTTCTTTGTGACCCAACAAGAGAGAAAAAAAAAGATGTCCTCTCTTTGTTTACAAAATCAGAACAGCTGTGCTCTATCAAACTCCAATAAATAAATAAAGTGCTCCACATACAGCTGGAAGTCAATCAATGAATAAAGCTTTGCTAGTCTTGATTATATAAAAGTACATTTCAGATTACTCAGTGTACAGTTGATCGTTACGTCTCTAGAAGTGAAAAGAATTTTACATTTCAAATGATTTCTCAAAGGTTGTAAAGAAAGTTATTTACAAAAAGACGGCACAACGTGAGCGGTTCAGGGTCACCATACGACTCTCTGTTCACAGCCAATAAACACAGAGTTCCCACTCTAACACCAAAGATCGACTCTTACTCTTTTCCTCTGCTCAACATTTCTTTAACGGCTGGCAGGTACGTGGAGGAGTGGCAATCTGCAGCGTGTTTCTAAATGTGTAAATTATAAGATAATAGTTTTAAGTATTATGAGCACATTAAACAACCTGGTAACACTTTAAATAAAGGTCATCATATTCAACATTAACGCGTTGCTTATTAGCATGCTAATTAGTAGCATACTAGCTGCTTATTAGTCAAACAATTATTAGTACCTTATTCTACATGACCGTAGTCTACAGCTAATAGACCATAGGAAGTTCCATCCATCCATCCATCATCTATACCGCTTTCCCGTTCGGGGTCGCGGGGAGCTGATCCCAGCTGTCATTGGGCGAGAGGCGGGGGTACACCCTGGTCTGTTCACCAGGCAGTCACAGGGTTGACATATAGAGACAGACAACCAGCCACACTCGGATTCACACCTACGGGCAATTTAGAGTCACCATTTAACCTAACGAGCATGTCTTTGGACTGTGGGAGAAAGTCAGAGTGCCCGGAGAGAACCCACGCATGCACAGGGAGAACATGCAAACGCCACACAGAGAGGCTCCTGTCAGACGGGGATTCGAACCAGGAACCTCCTCGCTGTGAGGCAACAGGGCTAATCACTGCAGCACTGTGCAGCCCAAGTTAGGAAGCATGCTATGTCATAAGTGGCCACAGGTCTTGTCTTTGTGACGCTTGTTATGATCTTAAAATGATTTGCTCACTTCTACCTTATAAGGGCCGTACTAAGCAAAGCGTATTAAGAACAACAACTTCCTAACTTACTATCAGTAATCAGTAATCAGGAGGGTATGGAGAGCAGACTCTTAGTTAATGTTGTATTAGCTAAAGACTGTTTATGTAGAATATGGCACTTATAAGCGCTAAATAATGACTAACAAGCAGCCAGTATGCTACTAATTAGCATGCTAAAGAGCAACTACTTAAAGGTGAGTATTGTGACCTTAATTTAAAGTGTTACCAACAACTTAAGGCAAGAAATGTGCTGTCACCATAACAACCAAGTGCTGTATAAAAAGAAGTCTTTACACTTTCTGTGAGCAAAAGAAACGTTTACATTTTCTTCTGCGTCTTTTTCTATGTTTTAATTATTTATTCTAGAAATAAATATTTGTATTTTTCAATTGCAATCCATTCTTCAATTCAAATCCAAAAGTAATTTTCAGCTGCCTGCTGGGTAAAATGACCCATTGTTTACTCTGCAATACCACCTACCTGCCAGCAGAGGCAGCAAGACCCATGACTGTGAGATTAAGAACCAGTACGTCATGCACTCCCGCCAATCACAGCTCAGTATTCCACACTCTGAACCCTTTAAAGCAACATGGCTGACCGAGGTTTCTTCTTCTTCTTCTCCAATATCTTACAGTTTAACTGCATGTAACTATGAACAGTGTGTGTGTGTGTGTGTGTGTGTGTGTGTATGTGCTCTTGTGTGTGTGTTTAGGACCATTGGCAGGAGCAGTCTGTCGGCTCCTGGATCGTGTAGCTGACCCACGTTGAATTGCTGCTACAGTAAAGTTGCACGGAGCGCCGCTGCAGCCCCGTCTCCCGGCAGCACTTGCAGAAGCGAGCGTAAGTGTTGATGTTGTAGTTGTAGATGCTGGCAGACGGACACTTTCCATCACATGACACGATGTTCACCTGCAGGACACAGAGAGTCGGTACAGAGGGTAGCTAAAGCTCGGTAGCAGAGAAGAACCAGTGAGGCAGTTAAGTAGAGTTACAAAGTCTGCTCTTTGTCAGTGTTATGATTACAGAAGCTGTAAAAATGTTCCAGGTTTTTCCATGTTTGTTCATAATTGAATAAAAAAGGACCAGCATGATATCACATCAGATACAAACATACCGGCCTGTTGCTGCGACAGTCGTTCTTTCTGATCGTCATCCTCACCGTGACCTTCTGACAAGACTTCCCGTCTTCTTTGCCTGGTCATATGACAACAAACCAAATCAGTTGCAACAGAGTTGATGAGCAATATTACAAACAAAACATGGAAACTGCTGCATTTAGAAGACACAGCAAACACCAAGAAGCAAGAGTCCTGGGAAAGACAAATGCAGATCATGCCCAAGCTGTCGAGCTGTTTTAGTGGACGAATAAGTGAGAAGAAATAGAGCCAAGAAATGATTAAGGAAAGGTTGTTAATTTAGAAAGTAACAAAGGAGGAAGCCTCCTGGTAAGCGAGAAAGGACAACTGAAGCTTCCTCTGAGTGAGATAACAAAAGTTTTAAAAAATATTTAGGGATGATGAGATGCTTCAAGTGTTTAACACGAGAACAAAAAGACGTGAAACAAATCTCATTAAACGTTTTTTAAACAACAATAGACAGTTTCAGTTCACATGCTCCGTCAACCTTTGTGCCACAAAAAAAAAATCAAAAACAAAGAAGAAAAAATTTAAAGCTGCAGTGTGTGGCATTTTTTATTGTTTGATGTTAAAGGTCACATATTCTCCTCCTCTTCAACCAGTGTAAATAAGTCTCAGAGCTCCACAAAACATGTGTGTGAAGTTTCTTGTTCTAAATCCACTCTGATCCTGTATTTGATCATGCCTATAAACCCCTCTATTTCAGCCCTGCTCAGAACAGGCTGTTTCTGTGTCTGTAGCTTTAAATGTAAATGAGCTGTGTCTGACCACGCCCCTCTCTGGAAGGGCTCGGGTGGCTTGGGCTTTCCCGCTCCATGCCCTATTGTTAACGGTGAGAAAGCAGACTCAGAGGGCAGAACAAACACCTAGCTGTGGGAGTGTCACCCACCTGGGGGAGGGGTTACTGCCCTTTGTGATGTCATGAAGGGAAAATCTCCAAACGGCCTGTTTGAGCACACATTTTCTGAAAAGTGGAGCAGGCATAAGACGGAGAGGATGGACTTTTCACATCATTGGGGGGTTTGTAGACGGACTAGAGACACATACTAGTGTTAGAGAAACATGGAGAAGTGTAGTTTGGATAATATGTGACCTTTAAGATTCCTTATAAATGCCTTCAGTCAAGCATTTTACTGCACAATGACTTATTTTATTTTATATTTTAATCAAATTTGATGATTATACTTGTGTACTTCATCCAAATACTCTTGTACTGGATTCAATTCTCCATGTGGTAGTACATTTGCTTGATTAAATCACTTTTTAAACCTTTAATTATATTTGCAGAATACGAATGTAATTTTAATATAAGAACTCCCAGTTCCATTATCTATTATCTGAGTGTTTCTAAAATCATATCTGGACATTTGTTTAGGTGTCTGCACTGTTGATTCTTTGACGGTTAAATGCCTCACAGAGCAGCTTCAGTTTCCCACACAGCTCCCTCTGGTGGTGGAGCAGCACTGCAGCATGCAGATCCTCTACAGCAGCTATGTTGTGAAAAAAAGGTCCTGCACACCCACACCAGAATCTACAGACACACACAGACATCTAAGCCCGACTACTGGGCCACTACCAACAGTACATTGTTGGCAATCAACAATGCACTGCCCAGACAGTGCTAAATGGGGGGGAAAGAGTTTAACTGTGGTGGATTTATAATCCATGTGATCCACGGGGAGGGGCAGGGGGGTAAATTCTTGTTCCTGTCCTCTCAAGTGCGTCAGCATTTTTGGCCTACAAAAAAAGGTTTGTGTCACCCACTCCTTTTTTAAATATGCAATTATTCCAGAAACCTTTAATGGTCCTTTGTAACGTAATTTTAGGAAAACAATTCTACAAAAAAAGGGAAATCCCAACCAAGTTAACATTTCCATGAAGAGGGGTGACTGCTATGTCTGCAACAAATTGCAAAACTGCAAAAACCTGCAGTAAGAGTTTTTGCATGAATTTCTACAGATTTCTCAAAGACCTGAAATGTGACAGCAGTTAAGAGGACTCTTCTGCAGGGGGGATATGTTTCAGTGAGACTTTCCTGTTTCGTCATTTTGTTGTTTTTTGAGGGAGTACATTGTTGAATATCAACAATGGCACTGACAAGCCTTGTTGTTTTTATGTACCTCGTTCACAGTTTGTGTTAACTGTGGGAGTCAGGGGGCTAGTGGGGAAAGGGAACAGAGAGAATCCAGTACCTGGTGGGATTGGTACATGAATGATGGTAAGCTGCAGCACATAAACCCACTTTGCATTCAATCAGACGCTTCTCAGTGACACGTCAGAGAAGTTTTCTGTTGACATTTTGTTCTGATTTCACTGAGAAGCACACTGACAGATCTCCCGAATCTGAATAAACAGCAGACAATTATAAGAGCTGGGATCCAGCTCTGACGATGTGGATGATTTTTGGGACTGAAACAGACCAACTGAAGGGCAAACATGTTGGAAACATGTTGAGCGGCAGATGAGTGCGCTCTTCAGTGTCAGCTGCAGCCTACAGAGCGACACTAGCTACATTTATTGCCACTACACTCAGATCAGATACTCACATGTCTTGCAGCATCCGTCCATATAACTTACGACAGTTCCACCGATCTGAGTGCAGAGAAGAGTCAAAGTGTTAACACAGAGATAAAGATAACCTTCTTAGTGTGAAAGCCCTGAGGAATTAGATTTTGTGAAAATATTCAATGTGTTGGAAATGTACATTATGAACGTCCTGGATATATGTCCTGCTTTAAGATCGCTGGTATTTAAACTCATCTTTCTAATTGACTTAAAACAAACCAACAACCAGCCATCACACATTTGATAAGTCAATGTTTTTATATTGAATCCTCACGGTTTTCTGTATCTGAAAAAAGCTTCCTGGGAGCTCCTGAGCTCTCGTAGGTTCCTCTGGATCGTTGGTGGGGATGGCCTGCTGCTATCATCCATCAGTATTAACTAATCCATTCATACACATTCATACGCTGCCGACCAAGAACTTGGGGTTAAGTGTCTTGCGCAAGGACACATTGACACGTGGCTGCAGGAACTGGAGATCGAACCCTCGATCTTCTGGTTGAGAAACAACCGAATCAACCAACTGAGCCACAGCCGCCTGTGGTGTTCTCGTGCTTTGTGCATTATTTAAGTGTGTGTGTGTGTGTGTGTGTGTGTTTCTGTATGCTCACCTTCATACACTCTGTTTCGTTGAAAGGCGGGCAGCTGAAGGAGTAGGAGATGAGTGTGGGTCCTGATAAAGTGTCAGTGCAGTCGAACTTCATGCAGTTTGAAACCCACGACCTCCCCGGCTTTAAACAAAACACACCGACACCATGAATCAAAAACAGACGGAGTGTAGCAGCTACGCAGTGCTGTAAGTGGTAAACATGGACTAACACGGGGTTAAGAGATCCATACAAGCATTGTTGAAGCTACAGGTTGTGTGAGATATTTAAGAAAATATGTAAAATTGTCAGTGTTACTAGTTTTTGGTTCATTTGAATGTAGCTGAATTCCTACCTTATAGAGAACTGCTGTCCCATTCTCATGTTCGTAGAGGCAGGAAATATTCTTACAAACTCCGCAGCACGTCGACTGATCCTTCGGGGGGATGTACATCTGATTCTGAAACATACGTCAAGTTTTCAGTTTCAAATGCAAGCTGTACGACGTGAAAAAAAAGAAAATAAGATGAGATGCTCATGTTTGATAAAATGAGACGTGTTTTGATCTTCTCTGAATCAGATTTGTTTGAGGTAAAAAAAAGGACGAATGAAAAGACAAGACGTGGAATTACTGTAGTTCAAGACCCAGCTGTAAAGGGCAGCAAGGAAAAAGTTTTACTGGTGTGTGTGTGCTGTCTTACTGGTCGGCAGTGGGCGGAGCAGTTGATGCTGCTGGTGCGTAGCAGGTGGAAACCGCTCGACGGGTCGAGGCTGCGACTGCACTGCCGGCTGTGACACAATCCATCTTCATCATGCTCCACCAGAGTCTGACCCGGCCGCAACACGCTTCGCTCTCCAAACACGCACACCGCCTCACGCACTGGACAAACACACACACACACACACACACACACACACACACACACACACACACACACACACACACACACACACACACACACACACACATAAACAGGGAAGGAGGTCAAAGTAAATAGGGCTTCGGATTTTTTGCTTTCCTAATTTGATTTTAAGCTTTTTTGTAACCTGGGCAAAAAAAATCAAACAAAACGTTTTTCTGTGAAATTGATTGGATTTATTTTTCTGCTTTTGTTGCTCGCTCAACAATTCATGTGTTTGTGCTTTTCCCCTTTTACAGCTCCTGTGAAGAACTTTCGGTTTGTGTCGGTTTTGGCGCCCCCTGTGGACACGTCGGTGTGTGTTTTCTCTTTGTGGATTTTGTCCTGAACATGTAAATCTCCACCTGCTTTTTTTTAACAGTGAAATATATCACTCATCGAGGATCTTTGCAGTGCAAAATGTTTAAAAAGAAGGCTGTTTTTAGCAGCAGTCCCAGGCATTCAAAATGACTAAATAGAAATAACCAATCTTGCAGCTGATGATTTATTTGGAGGTCATAAAGATACGTCAGCATTACTTTCAGTCTGCTTCATATCCACCAAAAAACTACTCAAAGTAGCTTTAAATTGTGACTCAATCTTTACGTTTACAATAAAATATGAAGTTCATCATAGTTGCTATCATAGACAATGTGTAATAATAACAACATTAACATTGACGCAGTTACCCTCGTCTGCAACTCACCACACTTGTATCTTTTGCAGGCACACTGGTTCTGTGGGTCGGACAGGAAGGCTCGATCCAGCTGTGCGGCCTCTCCCTGCAGAACACAAAAGGAACCAAATCAAAGACAAGTAGAGCAAACACAGACACACGCATAAAACACAGAGAATAAGGAACAATAAACGGACAACAGTAACAATAGTCGTTTTTAGAGCTATTTCTTTTAGTATCTTTGAGATGTCAACTTTTCTGGAATGAATAAAGCTTTTTATGTCCGTTTTTTTTAGTCATGTTTTGTTTCCATTTTGTTTTGAGAAGATCTGAGACTCTCAAAGCTCTAGCAGCCAGTACATCAGATAAGTTCCAAACACATTAAATACAAAGAAGTTAAGATTTCATTTTCAAAAACAGATAAACGCCGTTGTCCAAAAACAACAGCTTAAAATAGAGATCCAAAATCCGTTTAGGAGCAAAACCTAATAAAGCCTATTGGAAACTGGGTCAGAGCCACCCAACTACAGTTTGAGTGATACTATCAGAAGTAAAGTTTATGAAAATGTATGAAACAGGTTTATCTGCTTTTGCAAATGAACTTTTCAAATATGTCAAACAAATTCCAAAAAATCATGTCGTACCAGGCCACATTTTGGGGAGGTGATCTTTTCACAGGAACACTCTGAAAAACACCAAACATGAATTATTTTCTACTTCACTCATTTCAGCTGAGATTAAAAACAAACCATTCGATGTGACCATAAACCAAAAGTGTTAACTCGGGGTTAGATTAATTCTTCCAAAAAACAAACTTTAACCTATTATAACCAAAACTTGTGTTAATCTCCATCTGACGTAGCTGTGACTTTAAATTCATTTCAAATGTTCCTGCTGTAGCTGGCTCTACTCGTCGTACCACATGATTGGCTGGGACAGCAGCGACCCGGAGTGGAGACGGACGACACGGACATCCCGACAGGACAACTCAGCTGAGGACACCTGTAGGGCTCACACACTGAAAACACACACAAACACACACACATCACATAATGACATCATGTATATAATCAAAGTTCCTTTGCTGTCTGTTAATATATTATAAAACAACATAATGTGCTCTTACCACACTGGTAGGCGGGGCAGCAGTGGTCCGTGGTGTTACCGTCCACTGTCAGCACCTCGCCATCCTGACAGCGAGGAGGCGTCTCAGCACAGGAAGAACACACTGTAGAGACATACACACTTCAAACATCACACGGATGACTTTATTGATCTCGTCATTTACTGAAAGGTTGTTAAGAAGTAGAAGACAGAATTTCATCTGGTGAGTTTTCAGACTGACTGCAGATGTGGGCGAGGCAGCAGCTGCCGTCGGCTCTGGTGGCGATCACAGTCTGGTCCTCTCTGCAGGCGGGAATGTCGGACTCACAGAGGTCAGGATCACACTCTGTAACACACACACACACACACACACACACACACAGACACACAAAGATTTTAAAAGAATAGATACAAACTTTGGGAACTCGAGCAAGAGAAAACAGCACCGGGCACTGTGAATTTTTGAAGCCAATACACCTTCATGATTTGTTTTATGTGTTCCCCCTGTGATGCACAAGGACGAGAGCTAGCTGTAGAGTTAGAAGACCTCCATAAGTTCGTGTTTGAATCACAATTGGCCACTGTAACTGACAGGGAGGAAGTGAAAATGCAGAATATAAAAGCAATCGTCCAGCTGTGAACCAGAAGTTATTGTGGCAGTGATTCAATATCTAAAGACACAAAATCTTTGTGTTGGTATCAGTTGAATAACTCTTAATACAGTAAAACTGATAGTACAGTAAAGAGGAGCCATCGCTCTATTGTTCAGAGAGTTTATTGCTAAAGAGATAAACTCACCGCACACGAAGTCTGGACAGCAGGAGTCCTGTCTGTAGTACGACACCAGTTTCTCCCCGTATTTACACTCAGGAGGAAGCAGCTCACACAGGCTCTGGTTACACACTGCAGAGTCACACATCACATCCGTGTTCTCAAATGTTCTTTTTGATTAATAATAACAGAAAAAAGAAAGTTGTAAGATTCAGATGCATGCTTAAATGAAACCATGCTCAGGAATCCTCGGTGGACTCACCGCAGACTCTCTGTGGGCAGCAGCTGGTGTCGTCAGCGAGGCTGATGATCACCTCTCCTGATCTTTGGCACACGGGAGCAGCAATGTTGGAGCAGTTGTACTCAATGGGAACGATGGTGTCGTTGTCGCAGCGGTACATGCAGCAGGCGTCCTTCGAGGCTTTCCAGATCTCACCGTGTGCATGAGGAACACCTGAGCTGTCGGTGCAGGCTGCAAACACACACACACACACACACAAATAGCATGCACACAAAGAGACACTATTTTAGGTTATGGGAAATTAGCTTTTGGGATTAAGGCCAAGTTATTATTTAAAACAGCTCCAGACCTCCTGCTCTGTTGACAGGTAAACTCATGTCTTACCACACTTCTCAGGCGAGATGCAGAGGGCGGAGTACGGCCGATGGAGGAGTGTTCCCACCGGACAGACGCAGCCCTCCGTCAGGCCTGAACACTGGTCTGGGTCTGAATCATAGTCATGGTTTGGGCAGGACTGAGATGTGCAGGTAGGAAGACATGCCTGATATCTCAGAGTGCCGGGACACAGGAAGGCTGCAGGAAGAGAAACATGTCAGTGCTTCAAACACAAAACAACGTTAAACCTTGTACAGCTGTGGTGGTGTACAGAGCTCATAGCTGGATCTACCTTCATGGTGTTATCTTGCATTGTGAATAATTAGTGATGTTGGCCTCAATGTGTTTGTGATTACAGTTCATTGTGAGATGCATCTTTTACAGAAGAATTTTAAACTATCACACGAGAAGCACAGTTGTGAATAATGTTAACTTTGGCCGATTTCTATGTAGTCTTGCTGGCTGACTGTCACACTGTCATGGCTTTAATGAGGTAACCTTGAATAGAACAGAGCCAGAAAGGTAAAAAAATGTCGACCAGAATAAAGCCAGTGGAGATGCTGGTGAGTCAGACTTGAGACCATTTATGTCACAGTGTTGAAAAGCTGCAGACACAGACCCCACAAATACTTTTATTAATCACAACATTTCAAGTGACGTTTTGTGGCGTTGAGTAAAGCCTGGCTCACACTACAGGAGTTTTTGAAATCAGGTAGCATCACACACGAGGAGAAGCTTAACAAATATTCTTCTCCATAATCTCAAGAATGCTCACGCTGCAAGATAGGAAAATCATGGCACATCACATACTACAGGATTTTACTAAGATTATTGTGCCCGTCGGAGGAACGTACCACCTCACCTGAGCTCATGTAAACAATGGAGCCGGCGGATAAATTTACGATTTTAATGCTTTGTGCAGAGAGACCTCACATCGGCCCAAATATATTGCAGTCTGAGCTAGGCTTCAGTGTGTGGGCTCATCTTCCACCATCCTTAGACCTGGCAGTCAAAAACAGAGCTCAGAGATCTAAAAGTGTTTGATTGTTTTAAAAGGCATTTAGAAATCTTACGGCAGTAATCTGGACTCCTCCACTCGATGCAGATGTTGAATTTGTGGCAAGAGGCCACGTAAGCAGCCAGGGCCACACACTGGTTGTTGACGTACTCCGCGTCCCGTACCCAAACCTCACAGAAAGTGCTTGGTGGGACCTAGAAACAAAGAAACAATAAAGTAAACCTGATCAAAAGCTGATTGGATTTATAACACTAGCTTACCCTAGAAGTTGTATTTTTCCATCATTAGTTGCTTCATAAGTCTTCACTGCTCATTTCCTAGTATAGGTTATACCAGTAGTTCAAATAGCCTACGTCTTTTGATTTAACTGTCAAAATCTTTTGCTGAAATAAGAGAACAATGGATGAAAAGTTTACATTCTGAGCAGTAACGATTTAATGGTTCACATACAAAGGCATGGCAGGGAGAAAAGGCGTCGTTATGCAGCATGCTGAGGCAGCTGGAGCAGTCGCTCGTGGAGCAGTTGAGCTCTCGGCGGCGGCTGTGGCTGATGTAGCTGGTGGTGTTGGGAACCTGCCAGCTGTCGATGAAAAGAGCCGGATCTTCATTTACACCCACTGTGGTGCCGTTTGCCATAGTCAGGTCATTTGTTGGGTCCCCGTCACAGAAACCTGAGCAGAGCGTGAGAGGGGTTTCATAAAGACTGTGCTCATTTCCAGAGTTCAAAGTTAAAGTAAAAAAAGAAACTTGCTGTCACACGATGCTGCTGTAACCCTACAGATCAGTTGTACAAATTCACAAATAATTGAAAGTAACATTATACCTTTAAAATATTGTCTTACAACTGTTAAATCTTAGGTAACAAGGGTCAACCTCACAGGCCAAACATGAACACAAGCAGAAGTGCTAAAAAAGGCAATCCGTTTACTGGCCACTTTTGGCAGAGATAAAAAGCAAGTCATTTAAAAAAAGAAAGGCCCAACTTTACAGCTAAATCAAACATGTTAAAGCCTGGTGTGAAAAATCTGTTTTGGTAAGTAAGGGCATGGCTGCTTTAAGACAGAAGAAGGTGCTACTAGCTGCATGCTAGGTGTCACCTCAGCTAGTTCACTGAACTCGAAACGCTCGGCTGTGTTTGTTTTGTTGGGGACTTTTTCCAAGCAAATATCAGACAAGTGTCTTACTCTGACTTTTATAGCACTTGCAAACCACTAAAGAAGTCCTTGCTCCAGAGTGAATTCTAGTATTAATATGTTAGCACAAATAAACAGCCAATGGCTCCTTTCCTGCTCCACATACTCTCCAAATATGGTCACCTTCTGTTCTACAGTATATGGCTCGCAATTGTGGAGGGAAATGTAGGTTTTTATAAACACAGAGGTTAGGGTTAGAAAGAGAACTAATACTGTGGAAATTGTGCTAGGAGTTTGGGTGCTCTTACCACAGAGGCCCATGGTGGGAAGCTTGTTGCTTGAGCCTTCAGTGTCGATGACCATCATGCCGGTGCTGTGGTACCACTGCAGCTTGAGACCAGCAGGGCTGCGGATCAGGTACATGTTGCCGGTGTCGTATATCTCAAAACCAAACTTTTTGAAGCGAGGCTTGGCATACCGAGCATTGACATAAAGCTGAGGGGAAACAACAAATGCATGTTATCCTGATCTGTAACAGTAGCATATTAAAAACCTAAAAAAGTTTTTCCTTTACCCTCCTCTGCAGCCTGTTGATGATGATGTGGTTAGAGTTGTGGGTGATGTTGAGTGCAACCAAACACAGGTTGGTGAAATTCCAGAGGAGCTTCAGTAGAGAAGAACATCTGATCAAAATCAACGGCACAAAAGTCAGTGACTTACATTGAAATCTGCTAAGTTAGAGATTGACTCACAGGAGAATCAGAGTTGGCAGGACACTCCTGAACCAGGATGCTGACAGTCTCATTGGGCAGCTGGGTCACCACATATGAGGCAGCTTTGTAGATGGCAACACTGTTCCCATCAAACGTGATCACATTCAGATCTGGAAACATTGAGCAGCGACCTGAAATAAAGGAGAGAGAAAACTCAAAATCATTAAAAAGTTAATGAAATCACACAGAGATACAACTAAGGGGAATCTCATCGCTCCGGTGAAATACAAAATCAGGGGGTTGGTCATAGCCACCCCATGTCCAAGCTGGAAACTTGAAGTTATTGTTCATAGAAATTCAAAAATAGTTTTCCTCACATGGACAGTCCCACTTAGGGCAGCACTTGTCTCCATTGACCAGTATGGCAAAGCCGAGCAGGCCGCAGTTCGGAGGGGCAGACGTGAAGGGGCAGCTCTGGGATTTGTTGAACAGGACAAGCTGGTTGTTGACACAGATGTACTTTGTGCATTCATCGACAATCTCAGCATACGGAGGCTAAAAAGAAACCAATAAAAAGCTGACAATCAAAGGCACGTGATATAATAGAAGATGTGATATAGGGATTAACTCCTAAATGTAAAAATAAACTGCATTATAAGAATGTAGATTCTTCCTATGGGACCACTGAGGTAGGCCATTGATCGTAAACAATGGCCTACCTCAGTGAGCAGGATTTCTACATGATTCCTTCACAGTGTTAAAATAAAAGAAGCAGAAATAGACACCATTTCATCGCCAATCAACTTTAAGAGTTCAATTCTGAAGACCCAAGTTCTGCATTTTGTCCACTGCCATCACGGCTTTTATGGAGTTTTGTTTCTAAAGTGATCGTTTATAGACAAGAATTGGATATGCATTTCTACATCTCTGTCCTTGTTATCAGGTCACCATGCGAGTGACGTGTAAATAAGGTGGTCACGATTTAAAGCATACCCTGCTTTATGGTCTATTGTAATTATAATGCAACCATAATAAGCAAAAATAAGCATCTTGATGTTTTGACAAATACTTAAAAGTAGAGATTACAGCAAACTATGACAAGGTATAACAAGTATACCTACAGTGCACATCCTTGTTGGTGATACAGCCATTGGCATTGTCCCCTCTGTGGTGTGTCTGGTTGTTTCTGTTGGTGAATGAGGCGACGTCAGAGCAGCAGGTGTTGTTGCACTTTGAGTGGTATGATCCACTGTGTCCTGCTCAGTTGTCCGTCCTGAGGAGGCTGCTGGGACTGAAGTTGTAGAGGGAGTAGAAACACCAGGCCACTGGGTGGAAATTGGTGTTTCTGGTGGAGATGTAACAGCTTTGGAAGTGGATGGTGACATGTCAGTGTCTTTTGTTGTTATGGTTTTCTCAGATGTTGATGACTCTCTGGTGGTCACCGTAGGGATAGCTGTAGTAGCTGTAGCTGTTGTTTCAGGAGGAACAGGCATTGGAGAGGTTATCGTAGTTGCTATGGTAGTTGCTACGGTAGTGTCTGCTCTTTCTGTTGTTACAGACTCTGCAGATGTTGTAGACAGCACTCCTGGCGTGGTTGTTGTGCCAGGGCTTGGTGCGACAGTCATAGGGACAATAGTTGTTGATCTGGTTGCTACTGTTGGTGGCCTTGTTGCTATAGTAACCCTTGCAGTGATTGGCCTGATGGTTGACCTTGGGGTAACTCTTGTTGTCACAGGAACTCTTGGGGTTGTTCTGGTGGTGGTTGTCTGAGTGCTGGTGGTAGTCGTTGTAGCAGGTGTAGCTCTTGCAGTGGATACAAACCGAGTGGTGACTTTATCCTGGATAGTCGTCGGCCTTGGAGCTGCGGTGGAAGTAGTTGTCTGCAGTTGAGACCAAGATGGAGGTGGCTCAGCAGTGGATCTTGTTTGCACCTCCTCTCTGCTGGTTGGTGTATGTGTTGTCTCTGTAATGGGCTGTATGATTACAGGTCCGAGAGTGGTGGTAACGACACCTGGTGGGGCTCCTGTGGGGACAGTGGTGAGAAGTGTCTCAGGAATACCGGGTGGAGGATGGTGTGTGACCAGTGTATTGGTTGTGGTGGCAGGAATTTCTAAGATTTCTGGGGAAATTGTAGTCCTGGTGGTGGCTGATGTGGCAGCAGATGATGTAGCAGAGGTGGGAACAACTTTGGATGTTACAGGAAGGCGAGACACTTCTGTAGTTTTAACGGAAGTGACAAAGTGGAAGTCAGTTTCAGAAGTGATCTCTGGTTTAGTCTTCATTGTAGGACTGTAGCCAGGGATGGAGGAGGTCTCCCAGTGGGAAGGACGCCACTGCTCAGAGGTCTGCGTGGTAGACAAAGTGGAGCTTTCTGTTGTTGGTGAAAGTGGTGCAGCAGTGGTTTGTGGAAGAGACGCTGGTGGAAAAGTTGGTTTCGTTGTAACAGTAGAACTTACGGACACACTGGACAATTCTGAAACCTCTGGAGGTCTTGAGGTTGTGGTTTTCTCTGTTGTGGGGACAGCAGCTGACCAGGATGTTCTCTCCAAATAGGTTGTGGTGGTGGATGAAGAGGAAGTTGTGGTGTCTGTGATCTCTAAAGTTGGCAGTGCAGTCGTTGTTCTGGTAGTTACAGGTATCTCAGATACAGTGGATTCAAGTGTGGTCGCTTTCTTTGTCGTTGTTGTTCTCCAGTCTGTAGCTGCTGAAGTAGGAGCACTTGTAGTTGGTGCTGCGTGGATTGTGCTTGATGTTGGTGACTCGGGAACAGTTGTTGAAGAAGTTGTCAGTTCAGGTGAGGTTGTCTGATGAATCTTCTCTGTGGTGACAGGTGGTGATGTTGCCTCTGGACTTACGTACGCTGTTGGTCTACTTGTAGGGAAAAGTGTAACTGATGTGACAGATTCTGTGGTTTTCACTGAAGTGACTGCGGGTAATGGCACAGTTTCTGTTTCAACAGGTGTTGACATTGGGAGTGGTGAAGACGTTGTGGAGACTGTGCTTGGAGGGATATGTGTAGTTGTTGGGGGAAGTTGCTCCACTGTGACAGGCTTGGTCCTGGTGTCGATGGATGCAGTAGTAGATGCCCTGGGTAAACTAGTCTTTTCAGTAACTCCAGATGTCTGCGAGACTGGCTCAGGTCTTGGACTAGTAGTGGTTGCAATTGGAGTAACTGCTGCTGATGGAGTTGTAGCCTCTGTAGCCTCTTTGGTTGGGTGTAGGACAACAGGAGGAGAAGCAGTGATGGTGGTTGGTCCTGGAATGGTGCTTGTGGTAGGTGCTGCTGCTGTAGATGGCTGCAAGGTTGTGGAAGTGGTGGTGTAGAGTGGCTGTAGGAAGTCTGTGGGCTTGGTGGAGGAGGTGACCCAGAGCAGTGCTGTGATGGCGTAGGGAGCACTGCTTGTTCTGAATGTACTGGGAGCAAAGGGGTTACTTGTAGAGCTAACTGCGCCAGTCGTCCTTAATGTTGCACCTGCTACAGTTGTGGGCGAGGCTTCCGTTTCCCTAACAGTAGAGAGCGGCTCTGCCACCTCTGGCCTGACTGCAGGGGGCGCTGTTGGTGAAGAAGGAGGTCTTACTGTTCTAGAGAGCTCAGGAGCTGCAGAGGGGGCGACTGTGGTTGGATGTGGTGGCTCTTCAGGGACAGATGGTGACGTAGATGATATTTGTGTGCTCACTGTAGGGATAGTGGTGGTGAATTTAGCGGTAGAAGCAGTCTGTAGAGGATTGGAGGATGCTGCCGTGGTGGTTGTGGTCTTGAGGGGGGTTGTGGATGCAGCAGTGCTTGAGGTGATTGATGAAGTGACAGCTGCAGAGGTTGGATGAGCAGTTGATGGTATTACAGGCTTCACAGCAACTGGGACCTTGATGCCTGAACCCAAACAATAAAGAGTGTGTTAGAGTTGTGCTGAGCTCAGCTATGAGGTGCAGTTTCAGACTGTGACCTTAACTCAAGACAGTCCTAACCTCTATGGCAGATGACCTCATAGTTCATTGTCTCTGTTCTTTTAAAGAGCGAGAGCAGGCAGCAAAGGCAAAGGTTGTATTACCTTGCACAGATGATACCTGTTCCTAAATAGTTGGAGGTTTTTTGTGATGCACACACAGTTGCAGGTTTTTTTCAGTGACACAAAGATTAAATCTGCCGGCTGAAAGGAGATATCAGCTAAATCTGATGTGCATTTGAGAGAACTACAACAATGGGCAACACTCACAGTCTTCAATGTTGACACACCGACGGGTGACTTCATCCAGGACCATGTGCGGGGGGCAGACAGGAAGACAGCCCTCCACTCTGCACAGAGAATAACACGCAATCATGAGCCTAACCCTAACCCAACAGCAAACATCACAATTTAAATAAGACACACATGCAATGAACAAAGGAAAAATAAATCTATAAGTTGAATTTGTGGTCAAACTTCTCACTCTGGGATGCTGACACAGGCTTCAGCTGACGGGTCGCTGCAGGTCTTGAAGCAGGGGATGACGCAGGAGTCGTACCTCCACTGACATCGAGGAGCAGGTTGGGAATCTGGGCTGGGACCTGATGTAGAATAACACACAAAAGGTAGATATTTTACAGCAAAAATTGGTCATGTGAAACAGTAAAGAAGTCCATCTCTGTGCTGCTGTTGGGACAGAAGAGGTACAGTTGAGTTGAGTTCAGATTGCTTGCTAAGCATTATGTCAGTATTAACACACTGAACCCTGAACTTCTCCCAAATGTTTTTATTTATCTCTGTTACTTCTGTACTCTATTTATTTATTTTATAGTCATTTTCTGTAATACTTGTTGAAGTATCAGATTAATAAATTTTCTTCTTCTAAGAATATCAGCTCATCAGCTGACCTCTGCATTTTTACATTGATTTGATTTATGTGCATTTCCCTGTTATCAAAGTCAATGAAAACACGAGTGTGTATTATTTATAAAATAGAATAGTTTATCTTTAAAAACTCAGTTAACGGGGGAACCAGTCTAGTGGTTAGTGCGCGTGTGCCATGTATGGAGACAGCAGTCCTCCAAGCAGGGGAAGCCCGGGTTCAAAGCCGACCTGTGGCTTCCTTCCTGCATGTCATTCCCCTCTTTCTCTCTCTCCCCAATTTCTGACTCCATCCACTGTCCTGTCTCTACAATAAAGGCATAAAAAGCCCCAAAAAAATAAACCTTTAACGTTCAGTTAACCACGGTCAAACAATGTCTTGTCACAAATTAAGCCATAACGTGTTGCAGCAGGGTCAAAAATATACAATAATATATTGTCATCAAAACTGCTCTAGAGTAATAAAATAAAAACCTCACATAAATAAAATCCTGGCAGTAAAGTTGAATGTAAATATAAAATCTATAGAACTATGCAGACTAGCTTAAAGAGCCCACACATGTTTCCACTGAGCAGTAACGTAATGAACTTAGAAAGCCATTAGTGTGTGTCTGATGTGCTGCATTCACTGCTGTCAGAGGTAACACAATCTGCTCGGCCTGTTCCATCAACTAAAACAAATTCTGATGTATTTTTAGCAGCAGATATTTGGCCTGCTGCTTTTTAAGCGGAGCATGCAGAGGAGTCGTGACCTTTGACCGAGAACATAGTGCTGTAAAGAAACCTTCAGAAAGCTTAATGATGCCTGATGGGGGTCAGAAATATAAACCCAGGGGACACTGGTAGCATAGTAGTTAGTGCGCGTGCCCCATGAACAGAGGCTGTTTAGTCCTCCAAGCGGGCAACCCAGGTTCGAGTCCGACCTGTGGCTCCTTTCCTCCACGTTATTCACCTCTATCTCTCCTGATTTCTGACTCTATCCACTTTCCTCTCTCTAAAATAAAGGCATAAAAAAAATTAACCTTTAAAAAAAATTATCGATAAACCCAGAGCAGCTTCTAAATAATATAAGAATTTCATTAAAATTCATTTGTCTTAATCTGTTTAATGTTGTGTAAGATTTGACAGCGCTGCCAGAAAAAACAAACATATAATCTTGCCAACTTTGGCCGCTTCAGTGCTGCTGACCTGTGAGTCTGAACAGCGTGGCCTTGCGGAAGCTGTCCGTGTGTCTGTGTCTGAGCAGGTGGAGGCGGGGCAGCATGGCATACAGGAAGAAGCCGGGTTTCACGTGAGACTCCAGCGAGTCGTAGCCGGAGATCCAGGTGTTCCTGTGGAGGACGAAGGTGGCCCCGTCCCAGAATGCCTTGCTGTCCTCCCACTTGTTCAAACTCACTTGGCCGCTTGGGCTCGCGTACAGGAAGTAGTTTGGTCTGTCAGCAGCCTCAAAGGAAACCCGGGATGTGTCTGCAGAGGTAGAAACAAAATATTTGATCACAACAACAAGAACAAGACGCTGACATGACGGAGCTTCTCCAACTGTTAACATATCCACTGAGAAACTGTATTTAAGTAAGTATGGTTGTCTTTGATTATACCACTTTTACATAGCTCCAATATGAACTGTCCGATTAAACGCTCTATCTGATCTTGTGCTGGCCACGATGTGCACTGTGAATTTATTGGGATTCTTTGCTGAAAAAAAAAAACAAGAAACAGGATTGTATTTTTTTTAAATTCCTCATCCTCGGATTAATTGATTTAGCTTGAAAGAAGAAAGAAGACGGGGTAGGACTTCATCCTGCACCCTTCAGAACAGAGACTTGTTGAAGCCGTGGAAGAATGTAAGTGCATCTTTGAAGATATTTTTTAATGTTAAGTCACTTAGTGTGTTATATTCGGGTGTTTGAGGTTATTGTTTATGATATAATTTATCGCGGGATTATATTATGAAGGGAGAGAGCGGGTCACATGGGTATCAGTGGAGCTGTTGTATTGATTTAACTCACCTGTTCACCTTTTGTTCTCAGTGGTAGTGAGCTGGGTGGCCGTATTTTTTGTCAAACGCTGTTGTTTTAGGCTCACTGTGATTGCTTTGATTATGAGTTAATAAACAATATCATCAGTTTATTTTATTTTTTTACATAAAAGTCAAACTTATTTTCGGTATCACAGTCATTTTTTGGTAAGCGCGTCAAAGGTACTAGGCCCAAAGAAGTCTATTTCTGTTCTACCTAAAAGTAACTCAAGTGTTTTCCTGTTGCAAAAGCAGACAGTGGATGAATTTCTAACTTCATCAGATCAGAAAACACTGAAGACATGTTTTAATCTCTTTGAATTCTTCTTGAAAAGGATCCACATTACATCAGTATCACAGCTCCCATGCAGTAAAAGTGAGAGAAACGTGTTCCAGTGTTCGCTTTTTGTCCAGCCTGCTGCTCAGGTTCCTATATTAGCATTTAGCAATCTGAACTCTGAACCTGTCTGCCACTGAGGCTCATCTCCTCCATCAGTGTTTTTGACCAGGACACTTAAATCATCCCAAACACTGTTGGATACAGAGGAAACAGTGGAAGAGGAGAACGCCTACTGGCAGACAATCCTCTGACTTTATTAACATCTGCGGCCCACTCTTCTGTCTGAAGAGAGATAACTCACCGTGTGGTCGGGCTCTGCTGAGGCCTGGCGTCATCATGAACTGTGACAGGACTCTGGAGGCGGTGATGTCACTGAGGTTGCCGCGCTGCAGGAAAACCAAACCGCTGGACCTGCTGGCTGCCAACCATGCCGTCCGGTCTCTGAAGGGGATCAACCTGAAGGGACCTTTACCCAGAACTGCAGACAGGAGGACGTGTTAGTGCAGTATTTATGAAGATGTCATGATTGCACAGCAGATTCTACAGACTTTCTGTTGCAGTTCATCAAACACACAGCTCTGTATGTTTGATGTAGTTACGTGGAGAGGTCGTCGTACCTTTGTTGTAGTATTCACAATCATACGCTGCAAAAGGAAACAGAGAGGAAGTTAGTTCAAGTTATAGTTACAGGTTCTACATCACAAAGTGCTTTATAATCATGACAAATATGCACCAAGGTCTTTAATGTGTTAGTTCTGTGATTCACTCCCTGAGTTCTGACTTACGGCACAGGGATGGGGAGCGCCAGTCGACAGGAACGCCCTGGTGGCAGCAGCGCTGGGCGTAAGCTGCCACGCTGGTGCAGAAACACTCACAGTCTCCTCCGCGACTGCAGGCACATGTGTCTGCCAGGCAGTTCATGTAGAACCAGGTAACATCCACCTGAACATGGAGAAAGAAATCTCTTTTAGTAATAGAAATAATAATTCAGCTCATAGATACACTCGTCTTGCACAAACTTCAAGTGTGGGAGGACCATCAATGTGCAGGGATAATGAAAAATGGCCGTACTCTAAATTTAAATTCTTCTAGTAATATGGATATTTTATTTTAAAAGTGTTTGATTAAATGAACTCATTAGAAGGAGTTTCACATCACAAACTCTGGATTACATGTCGTCATCCTAAGGTACAATCATGTGTAGCAGTAAAATGTGAATCAGAAGGGACTGTGCAGTTAAACAGGAGATTTCTATGAGCTTTAGAAAAAGGAGTATTGGTGCAACAAGCTGCAGCGCAGTTGTGTTCGGCTGTACTGTATGTTTACTCACCACTGGGTGGCAGGCCTGGAAAACCTCACTGAGCAGCACGGCACACTGACGCTTTGCAAAAGGCTCTCTGAGAGGACTGAGGCTGCAGGGGTGTCTGATGTCTGGACTGTTCACGCACTGAACACACACACAAACATGGACATTGACGTCTACGTACAACTTTTCATTAAAGGTTGAGAAGTAAGTGTAAAAATGATTTGATGGCAATCTCGCCTTTCTGTTATGTGTCATTAATATGACATCACTCCTCAGTGAAATGTTACCACAGAGTTTTGTATAACTTTAAAGTGCAATTCAAAGGGGTTCACAGTTCTGATCATGTTACAGGAGATGGCTCTCACTCACCTCTGCTGCAGTCCAGCTGTTTCCAAACTCCTGCGGAGTCGGGGAGTCGATGTTGTCTGGCGTCCGCATCTCGTTTACCGTCTTCATGTCAAAGTTTCCACACAGCCCGCTTAACTTCCCCTGCACACATTAGAAGCATCGCTCTTCATGAATGGATCTTTTTTTTCATGCATTTATATCCACGTTATATCATCATGCCCTTCATTAGATATCTTATTAAAATGATCCACCCATGTGATCAGAGTGAACCTCTACCAGCTGTGGAAGCTGCTGAGAACACAGCAGCTGAACAGTCTGTTGGCTGAATGAGGACGAAATCAAATTCACCATGTCTGATTGATTCAGATTCAGACGACTTCATTAATCCCAGAAGGGTACTTCAGTTTCACAGCCTACCGAGGCATTGAAAGAAGCCACGACCGCATAAAGGAAACAAGCAGCAATCAGACGATTACATTCACAGGTCAGTAACAACATATCAGCAGACAAACAGGTCGCCAAATGAGGAGCCAGAGCTAGAAAAATGTCTGAATTAATTAATAAAACACCAGAAATATATTCAATAAATAGATACATAAGTCAGTGGACCTTACAGGTTACCTAAGAAAGGTTACCAGCAAGATAAACAGCCTAAATTGCAACCTTAGATTACAATCGTGCACACTCCACTGAGGCTGAAAAGTCCCTGCACCAGCGCCTCACCTGCCAGCGAGGTCCAACTTGGATGTGGACGGTTGTCTTACGGTCCCAGAGGACGGTGACGTCTTCCTCTGGGAAATGAACCACTGTGTAGTATCCAGCTGGCCAGATAAACATCCTCTGCTTCCTGTCAATCACACTGGATGGATTCTGCAAGTGAGAATAGTTCAAATTTACCAAAATGTTAACCCCGAGTTGACTGAGGTAAATATTATGAACCAAAATTAAACTCAGAAGTGATAATACATTTATTTAAGGGAGGATTGACGCTTGTTTTATGACTCAATTTGTGAAATTATGCAACAATTTTTAGATGTAACCTGGATTATTCTTTAACAAGTAAAGAAACGTATACACAAAGTGGCTCTTACTGGCTTTCCTGTGTCATCGTCGAACGCTACAAAGGACCTGCCGATGTTGATCAGCAGAGATTTCCTGCAGATGACTCCGCTGTCGAAACAATCCACGTTCTCGGCCGCTACACTGAGCATCATATCAGCGCTGCTCTGTGGACAAGAAAAAACACAATCAAAGAACAAACAAGGTCTCACTACCTGAGAAATTCTGCTAATGCTAAACCTTTTTGAAATCCAACAGCTAGAACTACAGCTTAATGTGTATAATCGTTATTACAAAGAATCTTAGAGCTAGTTGACTTATAGCCAATATCAGTTCTCCCCAATTCACCTAACCATTCACACACAGCTGGCAGAGGTTTCTATGTAAAGTGACCATCAGGATTAACTAATCCCATACACACTAATACGCCGCCGACAACTGTTGCAACTATTATCCAAAAAGTCCCAGCAGAACTAAAACTATAGCCACTGAACAGGTTAAACTGAGCAAAGGCACAGTCTTTGGCTCTTCTTTTGTGAATATAAGTACTTGAAATACCTTAACCAGGTAC
This sequence comes from Tautogolabrus adspersus, assembly GCA_020745685.1. Lineage (NCBI taxonomy): Eukaryota > Metazoa > Chordata > Actinopteri > Labriformes > Labridae > Tautogolabrus > Tautogolabrus adspersus. The sequence goes on along the minus strand of CM036535.1, from coordinate 32,568,764 downwards.
ACTTTGCATGCACCAACGTAGTCATACAACAGTCCATCAAACGTCCTGTAGTGGCGATCCCCGTAAGCCATGCACATGGACGGACACGGATGAAACTCACACTGGAACGTCCCATGCTGGCAAACACTACAAAGACAGCAAAGCTTCAGTGATTCAGCATCAACTTGTTCCCACTTAGGGCACAGACATTTTTTCATCTCTAATGGCCTTCTTTTGTGGAGAGCCTCGGGTTTACAGCAGTCAGAAAAGTGGCCAGCGATTGTCAAAGGCTGAATCAGCGCTCATTGAGCTATTAGGCTGTCATCTACATCGTCTTATCTGGCGATGGCTTGAAGAAGAAATGGAGAGATGGGAGAATGACTGAGATCACCAGGAGAGTGTTTCCTTTCACCAGTGTGAAACTAGAGTGAATCAAAGAGTCACACAAGGCCCTGCTCTGTTTCTGGAGCCTCTTTCTGTCCTATGATAACTGAGAATTATGGATATCAGGTGGCCTCTTTACCTGCCCTGAAAGACTCAAGAGTCATCACTCTCAGGCTGAATCTGACTTTGATAAATTAGCCGTGTTGTTGGAGATTTGTTGCAGAAGATTGCTGACAGTAATACAAATTGGTGCTGCGTGTTAAAATGGATTATGACCCGCTGAAGGAAGGAAAATGGAAGGTTAAAGATCATGTGAAACACAAGATTCTATGTTAATGACCAAAGTTTTCTACAAAAGCTTAATCAATGTTGTATGTTGCTGAGTCTCCACATGTGAACTCACCACTGATGGCAGGGGGAGGAGACTCTGTCGCCAGGGTAATACTCTTTTCCTTTCCATAGACAGGGGCAGGATGCAGGTGCAAAGCACTCATCTCCATGTTTTAGCAAGCTGAAAGAAAAACAAAGACTTTAAGTATAAATAGTTCTGTAATTACTAAAATGCAAGATCGAGGTTGATCTTGGCGGCTTAAGATCAACAGATTCTGGTGATGCACAAATATGTTCTTGGTTAAAATGGGTAAATGCACCAATGTGTTGTCTTTGGTATAACAGGAAGATGCACCAATGTGTTGTCTTTGGTATAATGGGTAAATGCAACGTTTAAGTAGTTGAACAAAACTAGACTTCTTATGAAAGCCATAGGGCCATAGGAGTGGTTCAGAATGGCACTAAAAAATGGGGAGCGTGCCTATGTTCCACATATGTTCCCCTAACCCTAACCCCTGTGGGAACATAGGGCTGTGGGACCATTGGGCTGTGGGAACATAGGGCTGTGGGACCATTGGGCTGTGGGAACATAGGGCTGTGGGAACATTGGGCTGTGGGAACATAGGGCTGACCCCAAAAAATGTCCTATCGGCTCATTTAGGTGGTAGGAACTCTTGTGATTGCAAGTGAACTTCTCATCAATAGCCCAGTGATGACTGGTAGATCTCGACCAATTCATATTTTCTGATCTTAATACAATCAGACTAAGAAAATATTCACTGAATGACTGAAATAGTCAAAAGGCCAATAAAAATGCTTGATGTTTGAATGCAGTCAAATTTGCAGCAATGTCGGGTATTATTCAAAGACCCTGGGCTAACAGTGGGCTCAAGTTATGGCATATTTGAAGCTCCTGTGTTGGTCTCTAACCCAGATATGAGGATTGTCTTTATGCCAAGAGAACGACAGAGGAAGAGCCAATGCAGGTAAACTTGCTAAGTGAAGTGATACTAGGAAACAACAGAGAGTTTCAGGGGTGGGCAGCCGTGGATGAAAAGCGGTAACACTTGTTGGCTACATGAGAAAACCAGACAATTAGGATTCTCAGAGATAGAGAGAGAAACAGTCTTTGTCTGGATGCCTCCATTTGCTCTCCACTCTGCGAGACGAAGCTGATAAGTATCTTGTAATATCCAGGGTTGAGCTATATCCACTGGCAAGGCTGCAGACAATGAAGTGACATACTGAATGGTCCCAACACAAACCTCAGGTTCATCTGAGTAGAGTTACATCCCAGATAAAACCGTGTTAACAGCTTCCTTTATCCGTCCGCCAAGCTGCCGTATCAAGTACTGTGATCAAAGAATCTAAAATCATTCGTTCTCCCGACCTACCTGCACATTATGAATAAATTTTCATAATCACTGTTCCTCATTTGAATCTAATTCTATCAGAAAATGAAAAAGTATCTGGGGTAGATTTAGTTTCATAGACCAGCGACTGGCGAGCCAAAAGGCAAAATGGGTTGAGCTAGGACTTAGATGAAGCCTGTGTTGCACGCCCTCTGAAGATCACAGGGTTTAATTAAACCAGAAGAAGGCTGCGGCTACTAAAATAAGAATGTTGGAAGTGGCTACCTAGCCTATCAGCCCAGCACACATTAAGTTGGTGTGTTGATCGTAGCCTCTTGCATCTAGCATTTGGCTCTTTTTAAACAAAAAAACAATCTGTCAAACTTATCAGCAGAGGAGGGAGGGGGTGCGGTTGGGCCAGACAACTGTCCTTATAAAGAAAACTTCCGGCCTTAAAGTACATCGCAGGAGTGACCTTATTTTAGTTTAACTGGAATCTTGAAGTTTAGTAGCCTTATGGAGGTGTCGGGTCGAAATACGTTTCATAAAGTCGCCCAAACAACACAGAGACAGTTCAAAACAATTAACAGGTGAGCCTCGAGTGAGAAGACTTATTCATGACGCAGCAAAACTAGGAGTGCATTGTGACATTGGGAACTGCAATAACCAGCATTAGAAGGTTAATAATCAACATGAAATACTGAACTTTGTCTCTAAGGAGGAACGTGATAGCTGACCTCTCTCTCACTAATAACCTGCAGAGCATAAGGACGCTACTCACGACCACGACTGGTCTCATAATCTGTCATACCGAGCACTTTTCCTGTGGGCAGAGGTGCATGACAATGTGTCACGGATATGAATCACATTCTGTATTCTATTTAAAATGTCATATAGTTTGCCATGACTACAAGTACATAAACAAAACTTCAGTAAATCCAGTAGTCGTAAAAATTGCACATGAACTAGGACACGTGTTCCCAAAGTTTGCCATGTCAAGTCCCCTTTCAATTAATGAATAATCTTATTATCTTGTGATTCATTTATTTTAATCAATGTCTCCCTTAGAGAGAGAGAAAGAGAGAGAGAGAGAGAGAGAGAGAGAGAGAGAGAGAGAGAGAGAGAGAAAGAGTGAGAGAGGAAAGAGAAAGAGAGGAGAGAGAAAGAGAGTGAGAGAGAGAAAGAGAGTGAGAGAGAGAAAGAGAGTGTGAGAGAGAGAGAAAGAGAGTGTGAGAGAGAGAGAGAGAGAGTGTGAGAGAGAGAGAGAAAGAGAGAGAGAGAGAGAGAGAGAGAGAGAGAGAGAGAGAGAGAGGAAAGAGAAAGAGAGAGAGAGAGAGAGAGAGAGAGAGGTAGCTAGTTTTCAGTGGTACAGCAACTTACTGATAAATCAGTGTCACTCATACTGTAGCAGCTGCTCGATTCTGATTGGCTAAAGTGGTGTGTAATGTTTTTTTAACTGAACTATTGGCATATAAAAAGAACCCATTGATATGATATTCAGAGATTAACATCTAAAGAGACATAAAACAATGCTACTATCGAAAATCATGTTATTTATTTCAAAATAAATAATCACTTTGTGAATAGTAATACATCCTAATGGTTGTGATTCCCTCACATGGTGAACATCGGTTCTCCAAATCATCAGGCACAAGATGTCTACATGTAATTTAAAAAGCCCCGAATGCAATCACTTCATTAAGAGATATTCAGAGTGGGATTTTCTGGCACAACTCACAAGGTGCTTGAAGAGGTCAAAGAGCTCCAGCAACACTTGTAGACACTCTGAAGATCAACTTTAATAACAAATTAGACCGACACGTTTCAGCTTGTGGTCTTCATCAGGGTCCTGAAGACGTCATTTCTAACATTTTGAGCAGGAGAAAAAAAAACTCCATTCAGCTTTATAATTTGAGAAGACGACAGATTTCTAAAAACTTCTGCACATGAAACAAAATATCAAAGAATACTGAAGAATAAAAGAGAGAAAATAAACATCTGTTATTTAAACTGAGTCTCATTCCATTCAGATAAGAACAACATGCATCTTCATCTCTACCCTTACTGTTCCACTGATACAGACACCTTCTCTGGGGATATCTTCAGAGGTGAATCAAAAGTCCAAATGTATGGAAACAGCTTGCGAGTGAAAGTGTGTGTGAAGGTGTGTATGTGTCTGTTATTGTCAGGGTCAGAGAATGACAGCTTTCCTCCGGCACAGTCCAGATGCACTCGGATCCTCTGAGGCCGTCCTCTCACTGACAGAACAATGTATTCATCCAACGGGGTGTATGCTCTGTATTCATTAAATATAAACTCTACTTTCCATAATCCACAGGATGTGTCTACCTTTCCGCCTGCAGACTTCTCACACACAGCCACTTCCCAGCTTCTGTTTTGTCCAACCTCAACGATCCAGCTGTGAGTCCCTGAATTAAAACCCTCAGAGCCCAGAACAGTGCCGGAAAAAGGAGGCGCCCTCTCTGGATTATCAGGAAGCTGCTGCTGCTGTCCTTTTCTCACACCGCTCAGATCTTCAGACAGGATGAGTCCTGAACCAGCAGTGTTTGGGTCCAGAATCACAGCAGTGTAGAAGACCATCTCCTTCATCTTGTTCCAGATGTTGAAGCTCAGGTTGCCCAGGTGTTTGGCCACATCTATCAGAGCTCCCGAGGGCAGCTGTGGATCCTCCAGCAGGGGGCACTGCTGGATTCTTACCCCTGCAGCCTTGTAGTTTTTCAGAAATGACAGGTCTGCAGCTCTCAGCTCCTCCTCTGTGGCTCTGACCGTGTCTGAAAGAGCTGCGATCTCTATGCTCAGAGTTTCCATCTCCTCCTTAATCCTCAGACTCTTCTGCTCCTCTTCCTTCCTCAGTGCAGAGATTCTGGCCTCCTCTTCCTCTTCTAAAAAACGGCGAAGCTTCTCAAACTGCTTCTTTATCTGCCTCTCTGTGTTTGCAGCCTGGGCCTTGATGTGTTTTCTTGTTTGATTCCACTCTTTTCTGACTTTTTTAAAGTGCTCCAGTTCGTTCATTAAGGGCTTCAGGGATTCCTGGAGCTCATTCCTGAGATCTTGAGCAGCTTCGTCGATGGGTTTGAATGTGTGGTTGGTGTGTCTTTTAGAGTCTCTGCAGACGAGACACGCTGGCTGCTGATGATCCAAACAGAACAGTCTGAGTTTTTCAGAGTGCAGACTGCAGAGAGCCTCGGAGTCTGATGAAGCTCTCTGATCTCTCTGCAGTATAAAGGCCTCACACAGGTTCTTTAACACCAAGTTACAAGCTGGTTTTGACCTAGAAGAGCTTCTTTTACAGAGTGGACACTCCTTGGTCTGCTTCTCTATCCACCAGCTCTGCAGACAGGCTTTACAAAAGCTGTGGCTACATGACAGGATGACAGGATGTTTGAAGACATCATGGCAAACAGAACAAGACAGATCGTCCTCTAAACAAGAAGCCATTTTCCTCTGAGAGAAGCAAAACAGACAAGCAGAGAACTCAAACTAGTCAGACTGCTGAGGTTCCACTTCCTCCTCCACAGAGTTTCCTGGAACTTACTTTCACTTTGACACGTGTGTTATTTTTAAAGCTCTTTACAGCGTGCAGTCAGTAACAGATTGAAGGCATTATTCCCAGTTTTAGCTCCTGGAGCTGTCCTCTCTCTGTCGAAGTCGTCTCTTTTATTTCTCACGGTGAAAGTTTTCTTCCATGTGTGCGTGTCCATGAGAGAAAGACTGTTTCCTGGTGTGTATGTGGTGCGTCATATACAGGGTGGAGCTTTGTTGGACTGTCTCTGGTTTTACAGCTGTACTACAGCAGAGACAATGAAGTTGGATCTGGGTGTTAGTGTGTTATGTTTGATTCCAAGCAGCGCAGGTGTCTTTCCTATTTCCTCCTGACGCAGTTGTCATATTAATGTCCATGGCTCATGTTGTTGAAATTAGCATATGAACTCGCGCTCCCCTTAGCGCCCAGGGGTATGTTTGTTTTAAAATGAGGTGTGGTAACGCGCAAAGCTGGCGCGTTCCTAACTTGAAGACGCAAAAAACGACTGCGCCTTCGACCACCTAAAACTCGGTCTAAAGTCTGAGGCGCAGTATGTTCCTGATGTTAAGAGGACGCATTAGTAGAGATGGGCACATCGGCGAGTTCATACTTCCACGTAGAGCTCACAGAGGACCACCAACAGCACACCTAGCTACCAAACAGTGCATTTGCTTAATGTATTCAAATTGAGTTTATAATCGGCAGGGGGCTGAGTACGGGACGCACACATAAGGTCTAATACACTGAAACACATACAGAAGCGCGCACACTCACACGCTCTCATGCAACAGAGAGTCCGATTATTTATAATAAATCTTAAACACAACGACGATATAGCCCACAGACAGAAACACAGCCTGTCCAGGGTCCATTACGCACACATTAGAGAATAGAAGCAGCAAGATTAGGCTACAGCAGATAAAATAAGTAGGCCTAAATTCATGTAAACAGCCTACCTTACTTTGATGTTGAGCACACAGAAGAAGTTACATAGATCCTGTCTGCGTGTCTGCAGATTTGAATGATTAATGAGGATACGCTTTTTTGCTTCGATGCAGAAATGTTCACCGGTCTGTGTCTTTCAGATCATTGCTGATGTTGTGGGAATAAGTCAGCGAAAAATAACTTCAGTCCTCCATCAATATCATCCACATGCAGTGTCCTGTGTGTGTTGTGTATTCACAATGAAAGAAGAGACATTGGAGTTTCGTCTATTAAACAATGAAGACGCTGTGTAAATAACAACGCGGCATCAATCAGGCCAGGGGCGTCAAGACTTTTGTGACTGGGGTGGCCAAACTGGGGAACTGACTTGTGCAGGGGTGACCAGAAGTTTGTGTACACACCTATGGTGCACACACATGAATAAAGGTAATTTATTTTCCCCTTTGTCTGCACTAATCACATCAACTTAAGTAACACAAGATAATAGCAACATATAGCCTAATTCTTCAAGGACTCAAAACAAATACAGTATGTCCAAAGTCACAATTTAAAGTATTTTCAAAATTGCAAAACCAACTTACCTGCCTGTTGCATGCAGTCTGAATAATTGATTTTAACATAAGCCCGGCATTGGCTATCTGACAAGTCAAATAGCCAATCATAGTTTAGGGTTTGGGGGTGAAGCAGTCATAACTTATATGTTTTGTTTTCCTGATTGTTTCTGTGCCGCCTCATCTCTACTTTATATCAATATTATTGTTGAATCTGGCCAGGATTGTATGCAAGCAGATAACTTGATTTTACAGCATATATATTTGTGTACAGTAAAACAAACTCTGGTATGCTGGATGGTCCTGGTCTGCACCTGAAGGTCCAGGTTCACATGAGTTCATCTGGGCTAATTTTCTCAGAATGAGGTAGGAATGAATGGTCTACATTTTGATCATAAACAAAGTGTGCCATTGTGAATGAAACACAATGGATTCATCTGTCAGCAACTCAACTAATTGTTCCCCATTAGAGGTTTTTAAGTCTTGCTGCAGATGAATACCTTGCAGTAGAACTGTGAGTTGTGTGTTTTTTTTTCTCTTTCCATGATTATCATCTAAGAGCCGTAATAAACCGACACGAGGAACACCTGCTGATCATCTGCTGTCTGGGTTTGACAAGAAAACGAAAGCCAGAAACTTGTCAACCGTTTGCACCACAGATTTCTTCACTGCACTTGGCTCGATAGGTTTTCTCTATTTTCATACTGACTTCCTTTTGTCCTTAAAAGTACAATATGTGACTTTCAGAGTAGATGTCCAGTACAGTAAATGTCACACCTCAGCGTCAGTCTGTCAGACTAAAACAAACCACACCACTTCATCTGCTCCCCTACCCCTCCCTCTCAGTGTTTCCACCCAGTGCAGCCATTCGTCTACATTCAGATATGCAGCCCAAAATTGTGCATGTGTGTGTTATTTCAGCCTATGTGTGTAGAGTGTAAAACTAAATTTCCCTTCGTGGGATTAAAAGAGCATATCTTCTTCTTCTTCTTCCTATAGGCTGCTTTGTTTGATCTGAGTCAGACTTGATCCCTTCACTTTTAATACAGCTGGTGTCAGGGAGCTAAATGAGATCTCTTTGTGTCCATATTAACCTCTAAATTATCCTCAAACTATCAGGTTCCAGCCATTTATTAAACTCCAGCAACATGACGTTACGCGATTAAGAGTTTAAGAGTTTCTCGTCACAACAAAGGTCATCTTGGTTGTAAAAGGGGAACCAATGAATCACAGCAGGGAGGTCAGCAGAGTGACGCAGAATCAGAATGACTACAGCATGTCTCTGTTACCGTCTGACCTTTTCACTTGTGTCACTGATACAATCCGATGCTATTTATTGACCGGAGAAGGGGAAAGGTTATTCACATGTTTTACCTGTGTGTAACTTATTTGATCCAGTGGTATCTTGGCCCCCCTTGAAATTATATTGGCCACCCCATGTGCCACCCCCAAAACCCTTAACTACTTTCACTTGTGTTTAGCTGTGCATGTGTCAATATTTTTGTTGTTTACAGTTTGCTTCTTCTTGTGTATGTTCTGTATTCTCTTGTAAAGAACAGGTTAAGAATAAAATACCTCATAAGTCTGAAAACATCAGCTGTGAATCTGACAACTGAAGCCCTCCTGTTTAGTCAGTCTGCGATCAAATCTGTCAAGAAGTGTCATAAGCTTGGATGTTTTAAAACTGACCCCATGTCTGTGCATTTTGTAATCAGTATGACTCTGCGTTGATGTCACAGAAACAAACCACTTAACCCTCCTTTCAGGCCGACAGCCAGAGGGGATTATAGATATCAGATGACTGTAATCTACTCCACCATGTCTGTCCAGCTCATCTGATGCTGTGAGGACTTTTGTCTCATACAGATGATCTAAGACTCGTCAAAAATGGCAGCATAGCAGCGAAGAACATCACTGTAGTGGGGTACAAACAGGGGCGGACTGGGATGATGATTCAGGCCGGGAGTTTGACTCCATCCCGGACCACCCTGTTAGTGTGTAGAGTAACCTGGTCCCTTCGCGTACATGTCACTTATTTCTGTGCGAGGGTATTTCTCTTTCGTATTCTCTCCCTCTCTGCTCCACCTTTCCTTTTCTTGTGACCGTCTATTTCAGCTGGCGATAATGTTGTCGATGTCGATTCAGAGAGGTCTATTCACTCATTCTCACTGTTTACATTGACTGCTCACAGCAAGCCAAGTAGACCATCAGACCATTGATAAATGTCCTGGTGCTCCTAACATACAATCCTCAACTGGATAAAAATGTCTCACAAATTTCAACTGAAATTCACGATTTGTTTGGCTCTCAAAAGATCAGTCTGTAGTCTTGAATATTTCTTCAACTGTAGTTTCCGGCCCACCTGACTCATTTTAAAAGAATCAGTTGAACTTTCCGTCTCTCTTTGTGACACCTGTAAGCTAGAGAGCAGGGAACAATGTTTGAACGTATTTTAGAAAAGAATTAAAGCAGCTCTGATGGGTCTTAGTAAAACCCCCAGAGACAGATTAGGGCTGTGCAGCTATTTTTAATAATAGTTTGAAATCAATCATGCCTCAAATGTTCTACAAATCGAACAGCTGTGAAACACTAAGGGACAGATTCACAAAGAATGGATTGCAGTCACTGATAGCTCCATGAGTTGCACATGATTTGCCATTACTCGTAAGGGTCACATATATAGCACAAACAATTATTCAAGGACAATCAGGCCCATAAAGTTGTCGGCCTCAGCGTTGTGTACTCTTGTTTTGGATCTGATTGTGCAGAGAAGCTGCCTGAAACGACCCTCTCGTCCTGATGGGGCTGAGGTGTCCACATGTGGATGATGAGATGGGTGGGGAGGGGACATGTTTTCCAGCTGATTGTGAGTTGATACTCAACAGTTGTGGTATAAGTTGTGCTGTGTTGCAGTAACTCTCAGCAGATGGTAATTTTTTAATTTGGAGTTATCAAATTCCTCTGTGGAAGCAGATCTCCTGTCTGAATAATGGCCACTAAATGAAGACACCCTGCATCCCCTCAGGTAACCAACCTCATCAGGCAGAGGGATTATTTGATGCTTGACCTGCTGCCAGGCAAAGAGTCAGAGGATTTTCCCTGCCTCATGTGACATCGGTACTGCTTTTGACCCGCCTACAGCCTGGCCACCCTTAACCAAGCTTCAGTGACACACTGACTCAGAGCTTTAGATTTCACCTCACCTACTCAGTCATTCAGGAAGGTCACGCTCTTTTGCAGCATCGCCCTGAATCATACCTGACAGATGACCAAGGACATGAGCAGTGAGACTCTTAAAAGTTCATGTGACTAAATGTTTTCAACCTGGAAGGCACAAAACAGCAATTTTCCGTTCACTAAATCTCGATTAAGAAACAATTAAACAGCAACATCTAGCCCTAAAGTAACCAGTCCTGACAAAGGAGGGCGGCACTATGTGGAGAAAGTGTTTGACATGCTTTCAGGAAACTGTGCAGGTGATATGAGATGTAATAAAGATTATCAAAGAGATTCACTGACGCATAAGATTGGGTAAAATAATATCTTGTTAAAGTTCAAGTGTGAAATTAAAAAATCTACTTTCAAGCTCTGCTAGGTGAGTATAGCAGTGAAGTGCTGTTTACATTCAACTAAAAAATGACCAATGTGAGTTTTACATTTTGCAGCAGTGATGCATTTTAAAACTTAATGATTATCTAATTTTTTTATTCACAATTTGACATTTATCATGTAAAAAAAGGAGTAAATTTTATCTGAAATTATTTCATCATAACACTGGAAGTCATGAAATCCCACAAATAACTTCTCTGTAAATAATGAAATATTCTGTACTTTTTTCAGGGCGTCACTCACCCAGGAGGGCAGGTACATCCGGCCACACAGGGCTCGTGTGTGGAGCAGGTGAGGTTCAGCAGGTACGATTCACAGGTCCGCTCGCAGGCCACGCCCCTTCCTGACGAGAAGCCGTCCTCTCCCTCTGAGCAGTTCTGGTAGAGCTGACCGGCCGGACACAACCTGTCTGAAGGAGGAGGAGGGGAGAAAGACAAACGTCAGAAAATGTTGCCAAAGAGTCTCACTGTCAAGACACAACATAAGACCAAGAAGCTCCAGTTTAATTCCACAGTGTCCCGGGTTTTACATCAAGAGCTATCTGTCAAAATATAAATTATGTCAATGACTTTTAGTCATTTGAAAACAAGATCTGGAATTCCATGACTAGTACTCACAGTGATAAAGTGACCTTACTCTATGATCAGACATTAAGGAAACATGCTATGTTGAAGTGCTGGCTTCTCTGACAACAATGCAGCAGCCAGTATGTCCTCCTTCTAACTTTAAATTCTGGTCCTGAATGGTCTGGATTTGTTTGGACCAGAGAAGGTAGGCGGTTTTAAGTCCCCCCCCACACGGCCGTTTTGGACGCCCCTCAGTTTGCCAGATATGAGAGCAGTTATCAGGTCAAACCAACAGGTGTTGCAGCGATGGAAGCGGGCAAGAGAACTGGTTCAGATAGAAGTGATTGTACCCGACCTAAAAAGCCTCTGCATGTTTCTAATAAGCTCCACGAGCAGAAACGTGCTCAAACTAGGATCAATATTGGAGATGCTTTTGAAAAATGGAGAGAGGTTAGAACGCAGAAAGGTTTACAGACCGATGCAGAGCTGGCTAAACACTGAAGCTTCAGTGTCAGCGACATGGCAATCCGCTTGAGCGTAAACTCTAAGGAGGAGGGTGCGGGGGGAGACAGCTCTCTAACATGTTTCGAATTTGGACTGCAGTACCCATTTTAAACGCTAGGTGTCAGAGTTTCATATTGCTCCTTTAATGAAACATGGTGAACATCGCATTTTGTAATCAGCGTGTGAAGTGAAAAACATTTGTGATTAAAGTGACTCACCACTGTCTGTCGTCTGGGAGACCAGTTTACCGTTCAGACAGATTCTGCAGAAGAACATAGAGAGGACAAGATGATGATGATGATGGTGCATAATAAAGATAAATACAAAAACTACACGTGATTTACTACACATGTATTCTGATACAAGTTTTTTACTTTGAAAGTGTTTTTCTCACTTTTTCTTTCTTTTGTATTTAGTATTTTTCCTTGTTCTGCCACCAGTGTTTAATTTAACTTAAGATTCAACACTACATTTAGGTGTTTCGTTATGACCTATGTGCTCACACAACAGGCCGATAAAGCTGATTCTACTTCTACAAGGTCTACATGTGCATTAGGTTGAGTATTTAGGAGGAAAGAGATGGAGGAGAAGATCTTACTGAACACCTGCTGAAGTCATGATCACATCTCCAGGTTCGTAATCTGCTCCGAGGAAACTGCAGGGACAGTCGCTCCTGGGAAGGTAAACAAAACAAAACCCGTCCAATCGAACACACGTGACATTAGCTCCCTGATGAGAGTGTGACTTTATGTCCAAAGGTCTTCAGAAAGCTCCTAAATACTTACACACCAGGCACTGGGTGATGTAAACCCAACAGGGCTCAGTTTGTGTCATTATTGTGTAAAGATTTATGTTAAAGAGGGCTTTGTGTTACCTTAAACAGAGTATTACAGGTAAGGGGATAGGGGGCAGATAAGCAGGCTTAAAGAGGTGAAATCAGTGCTGAAGGTGTCGAATCCACAACCAAACCTCCTTTAAAAAACATCTCATTATCAAACATAACATGAATAAATAATATGTGTTAGATTGTGATTATCGAGGGCTGAAATCTTTGCATCTATAAACCAGCGCCACACATCGGCCTCTGTACTACAAATTCGTTCTCACTGGTTATCAGATATCTGTGTCGTCCCCAGACCGAGTGGGAATGAAAGGGGGGTTTCACGGTGAATTCCTCGATGTAACTCTATCACATGTTAAGTGAGGCACCGCGCGGCACTAGGATGTAAAAACCTGGGACATTTAAGAGGAATTAAGCTGCACGTCTTCCAAGGCAGAGCGGCCTGAAAGGGAGAGCACAATTACCGAGGTCCTCCGGTTCTGTAACGTCTGCGGGGAAGATACGAGGCTTTCCACTTAAAGGCTGACCTAAACTCCAGAGGAAATACAAATATCACTTAGAGAGGATCTGTTTGGTGGAGCGTCTTCAGCTCCTTTTACACTTCAACTGGCTGCAAACCTACAACATGGCAGCATGCAAACCTAAAGCTGCATCATGATCAACAAACAAACTTGCTGCAGATTGCTAAAACAACAAAGATCTCACATTTTTCTCAGATTTCGCCAACTCACAAAAGTGGAAAAATATTCAGTTTTATAGAAAACTACTTGTTAGTGTGGTAAGTAAAACATCTCCCTTGTTGTGCTGTTATTTTAGGCATAAACAATATGGCTCTCAGGACGCTGGTGGCCTAGTGGTTAAGGCGCACGCCCAATGAAAGGAAGCTGTAGTCCTTGACGAGCTCAAATCTGACCTGTGGCTCCTTCCCCGCATGTCTTTCCTCACTGTCTCTCTCCTTGATTTCCAACTCAATCCACTGTCCTACATACGTCTCTACAATAATGGTGTAAAAAGCCCAAAAATAAACCTTTAAAAAAAGCCCCCCATCCACCTTACCTGTGCACGCAGGTGTGTGTTTGATGGTTGTAGAAGGATCCCAGGGGGCAGACGCAGCCCTCCTCACACTCCTCCCCACAGTGCTGCGGGATGGAGAGGGCGGAGCAACGGCGCTGGCAGGACGACACGCAGGTCCCATACTCCATTGTTGGAGGACAGGTGAGCGCTGCACGGAGAGACGGGTTCAAAGAGTGATGGAGATTCTGATTAAAAAACTATCTGGGGGGTCAAAGATTAGATTCTGCCAAATCTCACATCGTATGAATGAAGGCATGAATAATGTTTGTAAGTGTGCTCCCCGTCTAAAAAAAGATGCAGAAACAGTTTGAGTGGTGAAAGAACTTCGATCAGAATATAAATGTAAACTTTATCTGTTAAAGGCTCAGCAGCCAAAACGACTTCAAAGTGCAGCTAACTACAGACTGATGATGGGCAGTAACTCTGGTGCCTACATTACCCATAATACAACCTGTTCCAGACAGACATTTGGAAATTAAGGATGTGTTGTGCTTCCAGCTGCTCATGTAGCTCCTCTTGTCATAAGAGAACTCTACTTCTTAGGTGATATCAACCTCATTCAGAGTAAAAGACAAACTCTCTGATTCTGTGACAGTGCTCCCAAATACAAATTTGTTAAGTCTGAAGCTTGACATCAACACCCAGAAAGACAATCTGGGGCGCTGATGACCTACTGGGTAGGTTGCGCCCCTTGTACTGAGGCTATAGTCCTCAAAGCAGACAGCCTAGGTTCAAGTGTGTCCTGTTTCTCCTTTTCTGAATGTCATTCCATTGATGGTTACAATTAAGTAAAGCATTCTACCTTATTGATCTGCGATTTCTTCCAAAACTAATCATCTTATTTCTTTTTTAAATTCTTCTGTCAGTAAATAAAGGAGGTTAACCCCAAGACCACCCAGCACCGCTGACCTGTATTCATAATGTGTCAGTGTTGTAAAACGCTGAATGCTCACCACAGTCGGGTATCTGCGATCGAAAGTCGATGATGACGGAGAATCTGCGGCAGTGGCGAGCGTAGTGCGCGAGCGCCGAGCAGAGGCACGGTGTCCCACACTTACAGGTGTCGGAGCGACACTGCTGATGGAAGGAGGTCGGACTGAGGTACTCATGGCAGGCAGAGAACAGATCCTGGTTCAGGACGTCACACATCTCTGAGGCGTAGGTCACTGAAGAGAAGGAAGAGCAGATCTTTGTGTTTTTTTCTGTGCCTTACAGAAGATTGTTGGAAATCTACTGCCTGAGTTCATTTATCTGCAGAACTAACCCTAAATGCTAAACGGTGCATCAAAGAATTGTAAATGAGTAGAATAAAGCCTGCAATAAATGCATTACACATAGAGATGTCCTGTATTTAAGTGGGTAATTTCTTTGGCTGAAGAAACAAGAGACACTGACCGGCTTGCTGGTGTGTGTCGCAGGGGTCGAGCTGAGGCGTACTCAGGCTGGGGGAGCAGGCTGACGAGACTCTCCAGGCGTTTCCAAACAGATGAGGAGTGCTTTCTATCATCCCTGACGGAGATCTGCAAGAAAACAAGAGAACATATTTATTAGGAATCAGAGAAGATAGGAAACAACAAGCTCACTTAGTTTTCTCATCAGTGAAACGTATAAATGATCGACCTCCCTGCAAACGCCCTATCCATCCGTCTTCTCCTTGGCTTTTTTTAATTACATGTGTCAATTTTAGGTCAAAAACAACTGTCTATCCACTAATTGTAGCTACTGCAGCTTTAAGACGAGCAAAGCAACACAAAGCTTATAAACACACAACAGAAGTCACTGATTAAAGGCAGGGTTGGTAATTTTCGAAAACTAGCATGATTTTGAAAGTAGCATTCCCTCAGTGCTCCGCCTACACGCAACCCCTCCCCTCTGTGTTCCCTCAAAAGCCACGCCCCTCACTTACATGCATGAGCGCCGTTACTCCAGAAGCAGACCTCAGCTCATCGCTTGCATTGTGTAGAAACTACGTTGTCTCATGTCTCATTCAGCGGTAAGTAAACTCACAGTATAACCTCTGTCATCGGTGACGTGCTTTGAGTGTGGGCTCGTGCACACAAGGGGTAGAGAACGAGCAGGGAGACAGGAAGGCTTGATTGGTTCATCAGATTGGTACCTCTTAGCAGACATTGGTCGACGTTTTTACAGGATTACAACTGCTACAGATGACGGATTTTCTTTGTTCTTTTTTCAGAGCACATGAGTTATTAATTTCTGTCAGGACCTAAAGACAATTTCAACCAAAATCTTAAAAAGGGGATCTGGAGAAAATTACCAACCCTGCCTTGAAGGCCAAACATGCAGATGAAGTATCAAACATGAAGTATCCTTTTAACTGTTGAGTTTTAAGAAAGTTTCTGGCAAACTGAGCTCCAGTTTTCCTTCTTACAGCAAACGATGTATATCCATTTACAGCTGTTAGACAACATCCGCCCTCTATGGTCGGCCATTACACTACCGTACAGTGGAGCCCCTATTCCAGTAACAGTAAATTCCTTGTTGAAGTGGCGTGTCCAGTTGGGCGCTCCTCTGGCCCGCCTTAAAGAGCCGATCAGAGAGCGAGGCTTTTGATGCCGAGCCGCCCGGCAAGTGTGCATTACAGAGAGAGAGTTTGAGAGAGAGAGAGCACTTCTCCATCACCTCCCTCTCCGCCTCTGAAACAGGAACACGCTCACTTTCTCTGTCGCTGCAGTGAGGGTTAACGGAGGGCGCGGGAGGGGTCAAAGGTCAGACGGAGCACACTTACAGGAAGTCATCTTGGATGTTGCCGTTGAAGGTGCCGCACAGTCCCACCGTGTCGTCCTTCCACAGCTCGTCGGCCTGCAGGTAGAGACGAAACTCCTTCCAGCTGTACTGCAGACGCAACCCGAACGCCGTCTTCACCTGCAGGAACAACGACGACAGCTCCTGGATGTGGAAGACGTCTGTCGGAGGAGAGTAGGAGGACATTTAGACTTTCAAATGGGGGAAGGCCCTGAAGTTATATAATAACATGATAATTTACTTTTAAATAAAAAAATTGAATTAGGAAAGGAAAGGAAAAGCAAACAACTGAGACGAGACGAGACGAGACGGGACGGGACCAGATGAGACGGGACAGGATAAGACAGGACGAGACGGGACAAGACAGGACCAGACGAGACAGGACCAGACGAGAAGAGAAGTGACAGGACGAGACGGGACAGGACAAGACGGGATGAGACGGCACGCGACGAGAAGGGACGAGACGAGACAGGACCAGACGAGAAGAGAAGGGACGGGACGAGACAGGACAAGACGGGACAGGACGAGTAAAGACGACACGAGATGGGACCAGAGCGGACCAGACGAGACAATTAGGGATGTGATGAGATCTCGTACCACAAGATCTTACAATATATAAACGTCACGATCTTTCTCGCCTCGGTGAAAACTGTCTTGCGATATCAGTACATAGAGCAGCAGCCATCATGACGGAGTCTAATGTTAAACTGGACATGACCATAGAAGATGCTTCTGCCACTGAAGTTTGTGTGGAAGCATGATTTTTGGTAGCCGGCTGCATGAACAATATGTAAGCAGCGACTTTCATTACAAGATGATTAGTAGTTAAAACATTTTTAAATGGACCTGCATTGTTTTCTTTTGTTTTTATTTCAATGGAATAAAGACAATTTTTCCAGTCATATATTTTGTCATCAAAGTTTTCCTAAAAAATTGGGTTAAAAATATCGTCTTGTCTCGTTCTCATGAAACTAATATCATGTATTGACTCGTGGGCTGTCAATCATCACACCCCAAGATACGAGACGACACAATTGGATAAGATACGCAATATGCGGTCCGTGATAACGATGATATCAACATACAGCGATTCTGCAATTATTGATAGACTTATATAATGACATATCACGATACCTGATTAACAGAAGAATATAAAATGCCTCTAAAAAGCTAAAGTGCAGGATTT
The DNA here is from genome assembly GCA_020745685.1 of Tautogolabrus adspersus. Taxonomy (NCBI): domain Eukaryota; kingdom Metazoa; phylum Chordata; class Actinopteri; order Labriformes; family Labridae; genus Tautogolabrus; species Tautogolabrus adspersus. The sequence goes on along the minus strand of CM036535.1, from coordinate 32,551,136 downwards.
ATGTTTTTATTCCATGTTATTTGGTGTCAGTTTCCCCTCTCATTATTCTTCATCTGTTTGTCCCAGATCATAAAGTACAGTCTAAGATTTGTGTCAATTCCTTAAGGTACAAATATATCAGATCATTCTCACAATATTTACAAGATGTTCAAAAGGCCGCTGATTCAATCGACAGGATGCTGCATTCATGAAAACACTGGTGTGAAAAGAGAGTAATACTCAGAGGGAAGCAGCACAAACGCTAACCCATTAAACCATTGAGAACAATTCTGCTCAATAGCATAGCATGTCATTTAATCCATCTGTGCCATGACCTGAGTGCTGAATGAAGTCTGGCGCTGGATGTGAGCAACGTCAGAAATGATAAAAGATGAGGGAGTTACCGTCAGAATAAGGCAGAGAGATGCGGTACTGTCCAGCCATGAAGACCTCTCCGATGTGACTCAGTGTAATCTCCGTTCTTGGATCCTCGTCAATGACCAGGTTAACTGATTGGATGCACGCCCCGTCCAAATTCTGCAATAGAGACAAAACAGTTGGATAAAGCATGCTGGCATCATCCCAAACAGAGACACAGAATGGGAGTGAAATAATCAGAGTAAAGAGAGCAACGAGAGAGGGAAAAGTTTAACACACAAACTGCCTGCTCAGTAATGATGATGAACTCTGCAGGATAAAGAAACAAGTCATATCCTTAACAAGAGAGAGTAAGAAAATTAAGAAAAGAGTAACGCCTCTGGACAGGGAACCGGAGAGTCGCCACCCTGAAAAAAGCCAAACTGAAGAACTTGAGCCCCCTAGAGGCTGCAATATGCATTACTACACAAAACAAAAAATAAACAGAACAAGCTAATGTAGTTTCAAAAGTGAAACAGACATTGGACTCCACTGGTTGCAAAGGGAAGTCCAATTGTATGCAACCCGATGGGAGAGTAAGTCTACCTCTCACCTGATTAGCTTAGTTAACATTTTACTACTGAGGTAAATGCTAGATGGCTAGTTTCAAGTCTTCTCATAAACAGCGTGATTTCTATTTTGTAAAATTTGGGCCTAATTATTGTAAATCAGCTTTTGGCTATTTATGATCTCCATGGTGCAATCACTGCAACTGGGATAGAGGTGATTAAATAAATGGTAAATGGGCTTGAGCTTGTATAGCGTCTTGCCCAAGGACACATCGGACATGTGGCTGCAGGAGCTGGGGATCGAACCCCCGACCTTCCGGGTGAGAGACGACCGACTCTACCAACTGATCCACAGCTGCAAATATGGCCACTTGTGGTTAAAAAAAACAAAAACATTTGGTCAAGAAAAGATGCCAGATTTGCGAAGTGTTTAAAAACTGTACTCGAGTTCATCTCTTGATGTAAGATGAGTTGTTTTGATAAATTAAAAGTAAGGAAGCCTGTGTGTCGCTGACAGTAAGCGATCTGCCTCTATGAATCATCTCTTTCACAACAGAAAGGTTTTTATCAGCCCCCTCCTCCTTCCCTCTTTCTCATCATTCACCTCCTGTGTTTTCACATAACCTCCTCTCTGTCCAGGTCCCCCACCCCTCTAAAAGCCCCTCTACACCTCCCTCCTCACTACAAAGCCGTCCACAGCTCTGTCAGTCAGGACTGATAAGGTAATCCTGTTCACTTGGCTGTTAGAGGTCCAGGGCCTCTGCTCTGATGAGTGGGACATCTTATATCTCTCTTCCACCCCTTCATCTCCCCTCAAAGGCTGCTGGGAAACTGAAGGCTTGTAGGGAGAGGAGGGAAAGGGGGGACGAGGCGCTCAGTCTTTTCTTTTCATGTCGATTATCTGCCACAGTTTGATCGAGACATTTCCTCAGAGACTTTTAGAGCATCAACAAAATTGACCTGGACTCCGCGGGGATTATTGAGCACTTAAACTACGATATGATCTACATGACAGACAAATGGCGTAAACCCGTGAGCTGACAAAGCAGAGCAGTTTGATGCAGAGTGGAAAAGTGTTTGAGAGTTTTCCACGTTTGTGTCCAAAGCAGTAAAAGAAAAAGTCACGCCTGAAGAAGTTGGGGATTTTTGTGTGCATAAAAAAGAAAACGAATATGCAGATTTGATATGACTCACCGCTCCACAGGGGGCGTTCTGGATGGTGACCGTGAACTTCCCTGAGCTTCGGCTTTTGGCGAGGACGTACTGACATGTAGCAGGGAAGGTGAAGATCCGGCCGTCAAAGGATTGGAAAAACATATCACCAGTCACAGAGCACTCGCCTGCAGAGAGATGGACATTTTAAGTTCTTCGAGATGTATAGTGCAGTCTTTGTAGTTCAAATTTCAACAGAAAGAAGAGACGTTTCAAAGCAGATTGAATGTTCAAATTGAGCCATTTTCGAGATATCAATATATACAGTCAGGAACATGTTACGGCATTGATTGGATCAGTGTTTGTATTTTAGAATAATCTCCTCCAATCACAGTGTTGGGTTTATAACCTGCAGCATCAGTTTGTGTTCAAATTAAACCACCCACGGAGTAAAAAGACACAAACCTGGGCAGCTGTACTCGGTGCAGTTCCACACTCCACCCACGCATGTGCTGAAACAGAAAGCAGAGACGGTCACACACACACACACACACACACACACACACACACACACACACACACACAGGTGGGGACATTAAAGGCCGAGCTAATCTGCAGCATCACTGATAGAAACTGGACACACTAAGCCCAGGTGGTCAGATCTGAGAAGATTAAAAGAACTGCAGGGACAGTATCATGTTTTACACATGATGATTACATGTTGAGCAACATGTGTCCATCATTTCACGATCCAAAGGAGGGTAGAAGTTATGTAAAGAAAAAACAAGATCCAGTTTTTAAACACTTAAAAAAATAAGCTAGTGCTCCTCTTTGTTTGACTTTATGATGGAAAACATTTTTAAACATATAAATCAAAGCTGTTCCTTCACCCACAGTCTTTTTATTTATGATACTCAACACATTGTTGGTACCTACTGTATTCCATACAGATTTTAGTGTTAAAGAATTCCCTCATTACAGATTGCATGGCTTATATTGTGAAAATTTGAGCTTGGATGAAAAGGGACCTTTTCTAGGCTGATTATGCACCAATATTCATTTGATACGACGATGCAAAAGTACTCAGAAAATATGCTTTGTGCTGCAAACTGTGCTCAGAGTATATTAAACTATTAGGGCTTTCACACTTGCAGAAAACTCCTGAAAAACTCCTGATATTTGCAGGAGGAGCTGTATGTGTGAACGCAAACAGACACATTTTTCACTCGGACTTAACCCAGAGTTTCTCTTGCCAGACCCGCAGTTTTTTTTCCGCAGCAAGTCCGAGTGAGCTGATGTGAGAACGCAGCAGGATATTATCCAGAGAATTCACCTCGAGCCAATGAAAGTGGGCACGAGGTAATGTTTGAATACTGTGACTGCTGCACGGTGCATAGAGTGTATGCACGCGACCGCTACGATCTCCGTGCACGTAATTAAACAGCTGCATTATGTTTTCTGTTCGCCAGTATGTTGTTCTCCGCTCTTTTGTTGAAATTGTTATTCTGTTGAACTACACGTAGCATTGATATAAAGGCAAATATTCTCATTATAGCGTCGTATAGCGGACTCTGTTGCTTCGTCCACTACTTCCACGTCTTTTTTTTACATCACGTCTAACCTCGGGAGACCCCCTACCTCCCCTCCTGTCTGACAGGGATAGTCTCCCGCTGTGAGGAGCATATGTGAACAGCCAGGTCAGGAGAATATCCGAAGCAGTCCTCCTGAAAATATCTAGATATTTGTGCAGATGTGAAAACGGCTTATAGTTTCAGGCATCCCTGAAATCAACCCTGATTATTGTTTTCTGTATTTTTTGCTCTCACCAGAAAAGATTTTAGATACGTACATATCCAATAACATATAAGTTAATAGACTTTTATCTCTGATAGGCCCAACCTGACCTGATTAAATCAACCTAAGGAGATATCTGTCAGGTTGTAGTTATAAAGACATACTCTAGGAGAAAGCGGTTATTACTCACCAGTTGTTGCATTCCTCCTGCAGCATCTGTCCAGACGGATAAAACATGCCGTGATACTCACAGGGACAGTCGGAGGGCGTCACACAGCCTCCGTCCTCATAGATCAGACCTGTGGTGAGACCATTTAAACAATCTGGGGTTGAAAATACGATAAAACACTTAAAATGGAAGATACTGGATTTGAAGAAAAAACATTATAAACAATTGAATCTGTTGAGAGAAAAGTTTGTTAAGTAGAAGGTCGTTCTTCAAGGTCAGAGGGAGACAGAAGCCTCGTTAAAAGGTGTATTTTCTTTAAGTCTTTAAAGCTTTATAGACCTTGAAAGAATTGTTGAGCATGAATAGAAACTCACCATCAGGACAGTAGCATCCATCCAAACAGGCCAGCTTGCTGTCGATGCATGTTCGCTCCAGGTTGCAGGTCTCTGGGCAGCAGCTGATACATTCTCTGTAGTGCAGACCTGAAGGACACTGCTTCGCTGGTCGCAGGAATGAAACACGACACACGTCAAACATGTTTTAATGAAGAGACTGAGACAAAATGCAAACAGCAGATTGCTTTCACATCAGAACAAACTACAGCCAGAAATCTTTTTCAAAGAGTTGAATTAACACAATAAGAGATGTTAAAGCTACGCCATCTTAGTTGTTTTTGCTGTTAACACAGTAGGTTGGTTTTTACCTGATGGAAATACGTCACGAGACGACAGTTAGATACTCTGAAACTTTTGTTTCACGGGGACTCGCTTACAAAATGTTCAAAATATCTGATTGATACAAAATATTAGATAATAGTGACAAATCTGAGAATATTTTTTTACATTGTGATACCATAACCTGTGTTTAAGCTAGCTTGGAGTAACACGGTTAATTCTGCAAGTTAACTACGTCTGTATTTAAATGTAATAGAGTGTGACCTCTTTTATTATACTCTATTGGGGCGCCACTAGCATAGTGTGTGGGGGGCCGTAGTCCTGACTGCCCGGGTTTGGATCCGACCTGTGGCTCCTTTCCCGCACGTCATTCCCCACTCTCTCTCTCTCTCTCCCTGATTTCTGACTCTATCCATTGTCCTGATGTGCAAAACTAAACCTTTAAAAAAAAACTATACGCTATGAATCTATCCACTAATACTCTCTGTGAACGTAAAGAAGTGAAGTGAACTAAATTAGTGAGGTACAGAGAGGCATGTTTCTTAAGTAGCTTACGTTAGCGTTTCATGACTCAAAGTTAATAACTGATAAGCTACAATCATTTTTTATTATGAGATAGTATATCCTACTCTATACCCAGGGCTCTTTTTCTTTATTAATGAATGCTCTATGTTTCTGTTTCACGCAGGGAAAGGAACCCAGCATGAAAATGCAGCTGTTGTTTGGTTTGAACGGAAGCGTCCAGCTCTTTCTGACCTCTGTCTGTGGCGTTCTGTCTCAAACACCTGGAAAAACGTACCACACTGAGGAATGTGCTGCCTCCAGTCGTGCAGTGGGTGGTCAGCGTGGGCACAGGCCCGTGCGTACTCGCTGAACACCTGGCATACCACTTCACCGTTGGGACCCGACCTTCAAGAGAGAAACAAACAGAGAAGGAGTCTTTGAGTGGAGCCAGGAGAGGTGTGGTCTCAGAGACAGGTACTGACCAGACTGTACAACTCAAACACAGAACCATCAACCTGCTGAGTGTCAAACATGAGAGGAAACAATCTGACTGATGTTTAATGATGAAATATTCTGACTAGAGTTCATTTAAACGCTGTAAAGGTTTGTTGTAGTAAGGCTGTATCAGAGATGTTCTCGGTCGACGTGAATCATCTGATAGGGTAAATGTGTCTCTGAACACAGTAAACTGTTTTGTCTTCAGCTCAGGCAATCTGTTGCCTCTGAGTTAACAGAAACAGATTGCTCGAGCTAATGTTACTCACAGAAAGAGGGCACGTTCAGGATCATGGACCTGAGCCACTATAAACACACATCCGAGAAAGAAACAAGAAAAGTGCTTCTTTGTGTCAATGAACTAAAACCCAAGAAATCTCTCTCACACCTGAAGTAGCCGGGTGTATTCTGAGATGTCCATGTGTGCTTTTGGCCACAACTCAGAAGACATAGTTATGGATCAGAAACTCCAGACAAGTTTATATCATACAGCGACCCAATCATATTTAACAAAATCTTTGGTAAACACTGACACAGCCTTGAAGTTAATTCCTGGTGAAGTTCTCCTTGTTGGCTCCAAATCCACTCTGGCCAAGTCTGACGATTTTTCAATAACAATCGATAACTCCACAGTCCCTCCCTCCCCCCAAGTAAAGAGCCTTGGTGTCATCCTCGACAGCACTCTATCCTTTGAAGCTCACATCAATAATATCACTTGGTCCACCTATCTCCACCTGGGCAACATCAACCATCTCCGGTGGCTGTGGCTGTATCTAAATGGTTACCCTAGATTTGCCTCACGATATGTCCACGTTGTTTCTTCCCCATGAGTTTTGTCAGAGTGAACCATGAAGGTCATGGAACCAGTTTTTCTTTTAGACCTCTTTGACAGAGCACCTTAAGTAAAGCTCACCTGAAGTATTATAAAGACCAACAAAGTCAAAGGACTGAGCCCAGGAGATTGAGCCTTATGTGAAACCAAAAAGTCAACCTCAGGTTGTTCTTCTTACCTAAACTAGCTTTCTGAATAGGTGCGTGCAAAACTTGATAAAGTTTCGGTAAAGATCACAACTGTGTAACCTTGGTGAACGAGAGAGTTTTTTCTTGACATAACCCCAAAAATGTTGAGGTGCTGGTTCAGCTTTGTTGGTGGTAGAGTGCAGTTTTAGAGGGTCCTATGCTCAGGGACAAACTCCTCGCCCCACTGGCCCCAGGTTCTACGCCAACCAAAGGACTATTGGTGCATGTTTTCCCCATTCTCTTTTCCCCATAATATTTGTCTCTCTTTACTGTCCAATATGTCATCCTATGGACATCACTGAGGACATTCATGGTCTTCAATGGATTAAGCCCATAGGACGTTGGTTACAAAAAGCATTAATGCATCAAATGCATTGATAAAAATAACACAATGTATCTCAACAGGTTGGTCTAGATCTGGTTGTCTCACATGCACAAGTCGTTGGAGCAGCTGGCCATGTAGGACAGCGGGCTGACAAAGTCATGGCAGCTCTGAAAAGGCGGATCCAGCAGCATGGCACACACCTCCTCCACTTTCTGCAGCAAGAAAACACACAAAGACAGACTGCTCAAACAAACTGTATTAGATCAAATGGGAATTCATTTGTTTCAGTACATTTTTTTCTTGGATTTGTGAAAGGGACGTTTGTTTATTAGTCAACTCACCAGCAGGACATGAGCCTCAACGGCAGCACAAGGTGACGGGAAGCCTGAAGGCACCATGGGACACTGCGCCTGATGTGGCTCTGCCTCCACCCAGCTGTTCCCAAACATTTCTATCTCGTGAGTCAGCACACCTGAGAGGGAGAGAGAGAGAGAGAGAGAGAGAGAGAGAGAGAGAGAGAGAGAGAGAGAGAGAGAGAGAGAGAGAGAGAGAAACGATTTGATTTTTCCACTGATGGAAAGTGAGAGGTTTTTACTTCAAGTCCTACAGTTTCTAAGAAAGAGCTAGAATTCTTCCTCCACTATGTCCTTGGAACTCTTTGTTAGGCCCAGGTTTAGCCAGACTCACCATAACTGGTCTTCAGGTCGTCCTGGACGTCAGCGTTGAAATTGCCACACAGGCCACAGGTTCTGCCCACAAACTCTGGGCTGAGTTTGATATAGACGGAGCCGCTGTTTCCCTCCCAGGCCAGCGTGAAGCCGTGCTGCTGAGTAACCAGGACGTACTGAGAGATCTGCTCTAGCTGCAGGTCATGGATGTGAGCAGGCAGCTGCAGACTGAAGACAGAGACAGTGAATCTACCATGATACAGACAATCCTCTTCTTTTTTATGGATACACAGCATCAGGATATACTACTGACCTTTGGCCCTTGAAGGTGACATTAGTAGCGTGCAGCCGAACCTCCCCCTCCCATGGGAGGAAGAGACTGACAGATCGTTGGCAGGTGTAAGGTGCAAAGCTGCAGCTCGGGTCATTGTGGACCTGCAAAAAGAAATGTGTACATGGAAATAAAGCCTTGCAGTGGGTAGCACAAGGTTCAAAGAAAGAGTAGAACACTTTAGTATTGCCCTCATTGAGACAACAGAGTGTGATTTTTAATGGAGCGAGAAAGCCCGAGCCCACCCAAGCCCTTCCAGAGAGGGGCGTGGCCAGACACAGCTCATTTACATTTAAAGCTACAGACACAGAAACAGCCTGTTCTGAGCAGGGCTGAAATAGAGGGGTTTATAGACATGATCAAATACAGGATCAGAGTGGATTTAGAACAAGGAACTTCACAGACATGTTTCAGGGAGCTCTGAGACTTATTTAAACTGGTTGAAAAGGAGGAGAATATGTGACCTTTAAACACTGAAACTTGACTGAGACCCTTTCTTATTCTTCGGCAAAGTGAAGGTGTTTCTGCTAAAAAGAAAAAATTCATCTCATACATTTTTCCATGATACTGGTTTTAGTTCTGCACTTTTATATTTTGTTTTTGTTCTTAACATGTTTTTGGTCTTTTTGCTGATAACATTATTGAACTGTTTGGATCTTTTCATGTTCACAGTTTTCTTTCTTTTCCCATACACAGATACAGTATCCATCTGCTGCCTGTTCAGGGGAACAATGTCTCGGTCTGTTGCAGATGCTTTCAAGGCATTCTGAGTAATTGCAGTATTTAATGGTAATTGACTCTAATAACCAGATAGCTTTCACTAATCTTCAGAGCAAATCTTCTCCTCGGGCTGAGACTAAACCTGGCACAAGTCAGAAAGGAGAGGGTGTTTTATAAAGCAGAACACTGCAGAGTCTAAACTTCAGGCTACAGACTGAAACTTTCTGGGCAGCTTCTGGTCTGAAGGATTTATTTTAGTCGAGTTGAGTCTGAACCTACCTGGATGATGATGCTGGCCTGGGTGGTTTCCTCACAGTCCCTCAGCAGAGTGTACGTGCATCGACCAGGGAAGTAGTAGTAAAGGCCGTCAAATGTCTCATAGTTGTACTGACCCCACGACCTGCACGTCATCTCCCTCTCAAAGCCCGGGTTTGGAACTGAGGATGCAGAAAAGAAAGGAAAAGGGAAATAATTACCCATCACATACTTTGATTTTAAGAATCATTTAAAACAATTTCCTGAGTACAAAAAAAACGTGTGTCTCATGTCTCTACTAGATTGTTCATCTTTTTCACCAGATTATCTCTAACTTCGTCCGTCCGTCCGCTCGGTGCTGAGCTGAAAGTGTGGTTTGCCATTAATCTGAGGCTAAACTAAACAATAAATGAGCTTGAAACCCAAAACATGGAGCTTCCCTCCTGCTGCAGTCAGACTGTTCAACCAAGCCTGCTCCCAGTAGATCACAAAACACACACAAGTTGGACACAATTCCCCCCAACAACTCATATTATCATATTACAATAGCTATCATATTGATGGCGCTGCTCTGCTGGCAACATGGAGGAGGGCTCTTGACCTTGAATCTCCTCTGATACTTATGTGCAATAATATGCGCAACTTTTTATATGCACAGCGTGTATGATGTTTTTCCATACAGCTGTGAATGTTCTCTTTTTTTGGATAGCCTTGCTCTTTGCTGCTGTAACACTGTAGATTTCTCCGTTGTGGGATAAATAAAGGTTTTCACCTGCCTCAGTACACGAGCCACAGCACAACTACAGATTGTAAAGAACTCTGTAGCCAGCCTTCTTACAAGGACAAAGCACACCTCTCACATCACCCCTGGTTTAGCTTCACTCCACTGGTTGCCAATTTCTTTTTAGAATTGATTTTAAATTTTTACAGACAACTTACAAAGTCCTACATGGTCTTCCACGCAAGTACTTAAATGAGCTTTAAGCGCCTTGCTGCCCAAGAAGACTTCTGAGATCAGCTGCCTAAGGCCTGTTCACCGTGGCTGCCTACGAGTCAAGGTTGAGGTCAAAGGGTGATCAACCTCTTTCTGTGAGGGCACTTCAGCTCTGGAACAGTCTTCCACTTCTTCCACCGGTCAGAAGACTCTGTTTCTGCTTTTAAATCCAGCCTTCAGGCTAATTTTTTACAGACTACCCTTTTCAGCTGACCGATAATTTTATCAGAACTCTGGTGTGCTGTTTTATTTAATTTTTTTAACTACATTTGTCATCTTCTCTTTAACTTGGTACTGTTTTAACTGTATGTCTGAATTTTGCTGTTTTTGTGTGTTCACTTCTGATTGTTTTAAATTGCTTCTCTAAAGCACTTTGAGCTCCTGTCTGGAAAAGAGCTCTACAAATAAAGTATAATTATTATATTCATGTGATTAGAGTTGATGATGATTGGTTTTCATATTTAAATAGACCCAAATGGATTGTAGAAGGGAGATGTGTCTGGTGTGTGGTTTACCTGTCTGACATCTGTGTCCCGTGGCCTGATACAGGCTGCAGTCACACGACTCTGACTGAACACAATGTCCTCCGTTCAGGCATGGAAACACACAACGCCCCGCTGGGGGAAAAACAAACAAACAAACAATTACAAGATGTTCCTCAGACTAGAAGACTGAAATATGAGGCAGGAGAGTGAAGCCTACACCAAGGATACGTTTTCCTGTTTCAGCTTGCTTCATTGTTTTGAATTTCACCAGGTAATAGTTATTACATTTACAGAACATAAATGCTGTATTTTTCTGCCATGAATTGTAGGAATTTTTGGTCACACTTTTAAGCAAAAGTCTCCATCTGTCTACCTCACCCCCACCTGTCAGGACCCATGTGGAGCCATAGACAAATGTTCTGTTCATTGAATGCACAACCAAACACCAAATGATGGGTCCTCATCCTGCATTAACACCATCTGCTCAGTGGGCCTACAGCTTGTCTACCCAGTCAGCCATGTCCCACACAAGCACAGGTACAGGTGGTTTGTGTGAGGGGGACTGGGAGGGTAGAGGTAGATGGACCAGATAAAAACTCTGTTCCTTTAGGTCTCTCTGTGAGAGGTAACTAAAACAGAAGAACTATTTGTTGTCTGTTTAAAGTCACATTGACCAACCTTCTGGTGTTACAGGAGTTCACCGTTTGAACGCTTTGAACCCAGAACACATGTTACGTCTTTAATCTTTTAACTAATGCTAATGTTATGAGTATTTATAGGACAGGTAATCAGAGACCCTAGGGTGTATTTCTAAAATTCTCAGTACCCAAACAATTGACATTACAAACGTATGAACCTTTATAAACCTACCTGGAATCCTTCGAAACGACTTCAGGGCTTCCTTGGCCTGCCTGGTGAGGACTGAAATATTAACTGGACGCTCGTCAGGTGAAAAAGCTCCGCTGAGTGTGTTTCCTGCGGATCCTTGTGAAGACAGGTTTGATTGTACTGAGCCGGTCAGCAATTGGACAGATGGTGTTGAATTTGGTTGGTTATGCGATATAATGCTGGATGATATGTGATGTGATGCTAATGAACTGTTTTTGGATTGATTAGCTTGTATCAAAGTTGTTGGTGTAGAAAAAGAAAGTGTCGAGTTTGGTGTTCCTGAGTTGGTTATTGATTGCTTTATCTGTGATTGGCTGGATGATGATTGGCCAGATTTTGTGGTACTGTCAGTTATATGGTGAGATAAAGTTTTGGCTGGCATGTTGCTGACTGGTGAGTGACTGGCTTGCACTGCTTTGGTATGTGATTTGCTGGATTTTTCCATGCTGGTTAATGACTTGCTAGCTGGTGCTGTACTGGTTGTTGATTTGCTAATAGGTGATTGGCGGGGTGTTGTCTTATCTGTTGGTGATTTACTGGCTTGCTCAGTATTGGATGGTGTTTGGCTGACTGTTTTTGTTGTGCCAAATGATTCTCTTGTTGATGCCTTGCTCATTGGTGATTTGCTGGATTGGGTTGTTGTGCTTGCTGATTGGTGGGCTGGTAAAGTAGTAGTGGTTGGTAATTGGCTAGTTGGTTCTGCGCTGGATGGTGAATACTTGGATGTTACTTGGCTGGTTGATGATTGGCTCAATGGTGTTGTGGTGGTTGGAGATGGCCTGGTGATGGTTGAGCTAGCTGGTGATGGGTTGGTTGGTGGTGTGCTGGCTTTAGTTTGGCTGGATGTGTCTGGACTAGCAGAAGGTTGGCTGACTGGCGTTGTGGTGGTTGGATATTGGTTGGGTCGAATTGTGCTTCCTGGTGACTGGCTTAGTTCTGCTACGGTTCTTGGTGATTTGCGGGATGGTGTTGTGCTGGTTGATGCCGGGCTAGTTGATGATTGGCTGTCTTGGGCTATGTTTGTTGTTGTTTGGCCTAATTGAGTTGTGCTGCCTGGTGAATGGCTTGTTGGTGTTGTGCTGGTTGGTAAATGACTTGATGGTACTAAGCTATTTGATAATTGGCTAGATGTTTTTGTGCTGCCCTGTGATTGGCTAGACTTTGAGTTAATGCCTGGTGATTGTCTTGATGGTGCTAGGCTTGTTGATGAATGCCCGGCTGATGTTTTGGTTGTTGCTGACTGGGTGGTTGGTGAGTTTGTAGCTTGTGCTTTACTGGTTTTGGATTGACTGGGAGTTTCTGGCTTAGTAAGTGGTTGGCTACCTGGTGCTATGGTTGTTGGTGATTGGTTAGAGAGCTTTTTGCTTTCTGTTGATTGGTCTGTTTGTGTTGTACTGGAAGGTGACTGACTGGATGTTAAAGCACTAGTTGGTGATTGACTGGCTAAAGCTGTGGTTGCCGGTGATTTGTTGGATGGTTCTGTCTCAGTTGCTGTATTACCAGATGGTGTTGCTTTGTTTGGTGATTTGCTAGTTTGCGCTGTGCTGTCTGGTGATTGGCTGGATGAAACTGGACCTAATGCTGTTTGACTAGATGGTGTTGTAGTTGAAGATGATTGGTAAGGGCTCAGGTTCCGCGATGAGGTCGTTGTCCTCTCTGTGCTGGTGGACATGTGGTTGGTCACATTGATCCAGCTGACCAGTAAATGATTGGAGGGAGATGTGCTGGTTTCTGATGCAACAGTTTCTGTCTGGAGATCCTTTAAAGGGAGAGACTGTATCAGCAGGTTTTTCATGCAACAGTTGCAACCATTCAGTCATGCAGCCATAATCAGATCAAACCTATTCATATTTCAGAGCCTCTTCCAGTCTAATATATCAAATCGGATCATTGTTATACTTGGCTATGGCATTGTTTGGCAAAGAGAGTGCAGTTTCAGCAAACCAAAGTTAAATCCTTAACTCAGTCTGATTCTTTTAACTAATTCCATGACTTTAATATTATATCAAGCACAATCTGAAAAACTGGCTTAGCTATCAAGTGACAGTTTAATTAAGATTTGATTGAAATATTGGAGACCTAAAGCTTAAACAATTCTACATTTGTTTTCGGCAAACATTCCTCCCAGAATTACGCTGGTTGTTGCCAACCCAGAGTCCAGACGGATGAGGATGAAACCGAGGCAGCGCTGGGAAAAGAAGAGGCATGAGAGAAAAGAGCTGTCATCCAGTCTTCATTAACAACTCCTCTGTGACTTCCAACTCCGCTTTCCCATCCAGGTTGACAACCCCACCCTCTCCTCCGCCTTCTCCCCTCTGTATTTTTCCCCTTTTAGATGATCTTTGTGTTAAGGAAACAGTAGCGAGGGGATGTTTATCGACCATCTTGCTGAACTATAAAATGGGAATTCCACCTCCAAAGTTTTACCGTTTCCCATGCGAAGCTGCTGAAATTAAAAGCCGTCTATGGAGATTAAAACTTTGAGAATAAAACTGAATATCTGTTTCTTCGGTATGAATATTTTATCATCATGATGGGAAGATTTTGATCGGCAAGTATGTGACACAAAGCACAGAAGTAGAGCAGCTTTGGTTGAAAAATATTGGCATTATTGTTGGACATTGAAGTTGGACATTGTTTCTACACTTAAAGCTCCCCGGGATACCTGAGCTCTCAAACCAAAGCTTTCATCTCAAATAGCAGGGACAAAGGAGAAGAGAAGAGGGGGTATGAATGGTGTTTGACTACGAATTATTAATCACTGATCAGTATCAAGAGATATCGAGACTGAGCAGGTCAAACATGAAAACAACCAGCGCCTTGACCCAGGTGTCACGATGGTACGAGTGACGTTAAAGCTTTCGTGTTGTTTAGAGATCTGACATGAGATAGACCTTGTCTTTATACCTGTGACCTGCGACCTGTGCTACTAATTGCTTTGTATGTTTTATAACACGGACAGTTTGGACCGGATTCTCACGCCTCTCTGAGCCAAAGGGAAACAGCACAAAAGGAAGGACCACATTCAGGCTGATGGAGGCTGTGATATAGGAAGAGTGAGACAACAGAGCAGCTACTGTATATTCCTGCTGGGACTGCCCTCACATGGCTGTTTCTGAGGAACAAAATGTCACCGTGGGTGTTTTCCTTTGACATACTTCAGTAGTAAACAACATGTATTTTCAGTCAATATCTTTACGTGTCATGGAGGTCGAGTTCCAGCCTGACCTCCTGGGGTATTTGTACAGAAATAGGCTTTTCAGGGCTTTAGACGTGTTTTTGTTTGATGAAAAGATACACGGTGTTTGGACTGAACAAAACTAAAGATTAAAACTGTAAAATATCAATTTAAAAATCACAAAAATATTCTAGATGACAAGAAATTTTACAAAATTTACATCATCTTTAAAATAAGGGCTGCCATGATAATAGTTTTTAAAAAATCATGTTGACAAAGTGCAGCCATACCTTAGTTCTTAAAATGCATCCAACAGAAAACATGGTGCTTTCTTCTATATTTACATCCTTGTATCTGTATTTATGTGACACTGTATATACTTCAATTTAAATGTGTTCCTTTAAATGTCGTTGAATCCTCAACTGTGAGCAGGTAGTGGCAATGATGGACGTTTGTACTGGGAATACTGGGACACCAGGAATAAAAGATAAGAATAAAAGCCCTTCAGATGATGTTTTGTTCATTTCTCTTCTCCGGCTCTGTGTTTTGGTGTGAGCGCTGCAGATCTTTTTGGGGAGGGGGATCTCTGGTTAGTGTGTTTGTCGCCTGAAGCAGCTCCATCAGCATCAGTGATCAATGCGGCTGCCTACCTGCCCTCCCTGGGAAGCGGTGTCCCATTTCTGCTGCTTTATCCTTGTGCTCCCGCTGCTGGGACAGAGAGAACAAGGAGAGGTTTGTTCCTGCTGCAGCTTTTACCCCCTGACACCACAAACCAACCACCGACCGACACACCGACCGGGAACCAACCAAACCATTAAAAAACAAATAATGTCAAAATGAAGAAGAAAAAAAATATCCATCAGCCTAATAGTCTGCTCAATGAATTCATGCTACAGTCATTTACAACATCACTTTAATCAGATTTCTCAGCCGACTGATTTGCTGGTTTGTGTAAAAAAATGACATTTTTTAAAACCAAAGATGACTAATTTTAAGACCAGCAGTCCCAAAATACATCCTCTATTATTTTACTACCATAGAGAAAATTTAAAAAAAGAGATTTTCACATTAAAGGAGTTCTTTTAACCGAATTTTCACTTTATGTTTTATTTTACTTTTTCCAAAATAAGAGCTGATGAATGGTAATTTTTTTAATTTCAAACCTAGATTTGATAAAACATCCTTTAAATATTTACTATCATTATTAATATTCTAAATGATGACAAATTACAAGATATTCGTTCGGTTATTGAGACTTACTATTCAAGCCAATAAATAAAATAAACACAATTAAAAACATTAAAGCACATGATATGAAATAAAAAACATTATACATTTTGTCCAACATTTTCAAAATAACAGGTTTGGCCTACATTGCTAGGCTACTTGGATAGAAAGTAAAAGTACTCACCTATTCAATTGATCCAAATTAGGATGGTTCACTCTCTCAATCCCCCAGGACAGATGCGCTGAAATCGAGACAATACGTAAAGTTGGAATAAATGAATAAATCTAGATATGATCCTAATAAGAAGAACATAACTAAATCTAGAGTTAGACAAGGGAGAAACCTGCGCTGTCAAAAAAAGCACAGTGAAAGGTAAACCGTCATTAAACCTTTTATAACAATTAATTACAAAAACAACTTAAACCCCTTTTTTTCCCCTCTATGCTATAATTCAGAAATCCTCTGTTCTTGAACGTCCCGTGGTTTAGACATCAGATCAGAGTGATGTGTTTGTGTGTGTGTGTGTGGTAGAGATGACTCACCTTGATAGATGAGGATAAAATACAAAGATAATAAGTGCAAAAGCCTTTTCCAGCTCCGTCTTAAATGGGGATCCATTCGTGTTTCGCGGATCCGCAGTCAGTCGGGTTTGGACAGCATCACCTGGTGAGAAGAACCCTCCGGCTGGACTCCCGCTGCTCCCTGCGCTGCTCCATCCGGCTCCTCCGCGAGCGGCCCTCCGCGCGCCTCAAGAGCCACTGCACCTGCTCATTAGCATAAAATATGCGCAGGTGGGCGCGCGAGAGAGGGGGAACGGGGCCAAACACACCCATAGGTGCTCTGCTGTGGATGTTATAATGACGACCTGACCTGCTGATAGAAGCGATCACCAAACAACACCACCTGAAATAAAAACAACTTCTGTTTACACATGAAGTTTGATTTGGTGACATCATTTAAATTTAAATTTAAATGTATATCAAATATAATGAACCCAGTGTGAGCCATTGTGTCTGTCAGTTCGATGTGAATTATATAAGCTTTACAAACACTTATTGAAAGTTGAGTTTAAGGCATTTAAACCTGGCAGGTGAATCTGCAGGCTTTACATTGAACAAGATCCATGAGTACTACGCCCCCTGGTGGACCACAGCAAGTTTAGCAGCACAGCAGCATAATGCAAGAAGCAGGAATTATTACACGAAAAAGAAAATGAGGCCCAATGTCAATGTGATTAAGAGAATAAAAGTCTGTTGGAGTGAATTTAACAAAATCTTAACATGTGATCACAAGATAACAACATTTAGAAAATGAATGCAAACACCATTCACCATTCTTTTCTTTTATTGGTGCAATTTTCAACAAAGACAAAAAGGATTAACACACCAAATAAGGACAGAAACTGCTTTTTTAAATGTCTGTTTAGCAGACAAGACATGCAGGCTGACAGTAATGACATTTTCAAAGTAATAAACAGAGTGTTTTATGGATCTATCATCTTACATGCTGTGCTTTAACGCTTGTATTTTTACTATGAACAATGTGATTGGGGTGTATTTTCTTTGAAATTATTCAATGGTTCATTTTCCATAATAGAGTGTTTCAGAGTGAAGCTCTTCATTTGTTTTCCTTTGTGTCTGATGGCTCCTCGTCTGCTCGCTGCTGCAGACCTTGACGACCCGATCTGAACCTGATCATAGGCGACAACCTCCGGATACCTGACAGGGAACCCAAACCTTCAATACTGCTGAGGCGACTCTGGTGTCACCAGCTGCACAGACAAGTTTGTATTAACATGTCAAAGTCTGGTTTTCTGCAGAGGAAACACTTCCTGAGTCCGTCTGTCTGTCTGTCTGCTGTCTTGGTATAAAAAAAGGCCTTTGACTGGCTGAGGCCCTCAGAGACCTTTGCAGGCTTTGTGTCGCCCACTCAGGAGGTTTCTGCTTTCATAAATGGAAACAGGAGCAGGAGAACGAGGGGAGGGCTGGAGGGATAGAGAGAGGCTTTAAGAGGCAAAGTGAAAAAAGTGAAATATGGTTCATAAGGTTTGCACCACAGCCTTACAGCGTTACGTCTGTACAAATAAGAAAACTGTTACTACCAGACTGATAAGATCATTTTAAGCTCTGATACTACACCAGTAAAAACTAAACAAAATCGATGCAAGTTTGGATACCAACGCAACAAAAATAGAAGTCCAAGGCACCCAATATTAGGCAATATGTTGTTTTTATTGATAAAAAATTGCAAGCAAACTCCAGCACACTGTGATGTAGACCGTTTCCAGCTCTTAGAAACATGACTGAGGATCTGAATTTCTTTTAAAAGCTTTGATGCTTTCTCGATACTATTCATCATTTAAACACCTTTTTAAAACACGTGGTATCAAAGAGTATCAAAGTATTACATATTTGACAACCATACCTGGGTTTGATATTTTGCACCATCTTTCTCGTGCACTATTTTGAAACCTGCTGACTGCTCAATAAAGTCCCAATGAAACAGCCCATTATCTGTGCATGTCTGTCTCTCTGCACGATGTTAGGGCTTGTTCTGCAGAAGTTTGTTACTTCTTCTCATAGCACATTGGGATGGAAACATTTCTGCAGATTCTGCAGGATGTCGATGCTTTTAAGAATGACTGCTTGAACTACTGACTCCCACATTTGACTCATAAAGGGTCTTTCTCTTTTAATGCAAAATGTAGTGTTTTGTTAATTGTACCATGTCTCCCCTTGTGTCTCTGTTGGTAACTTTGTGTTTTTGCTGCTGCCTGTCTTAGCCAGGTCTCCCTTGGAAAAGAGGTTCTTAATCTCAGTGGGACCAACCGGGTTAAATAAAATCAACTCTGTCCAGAGGAAAGTGCAGATAAAAAGTGAAGAAAGCAACATGTCAGACTCAAAAGATTTCATTAACATCTTTATCTACTTGCTAAAATCCATCCTGGAAGATGGCAGACTGTTAGCTTAATATCTTAACAAACTGTACAGAAAGATAAACAGTGAAAAAAAATCAGCTGCTAAATAAAACAATGTTTGTATCAGGTATTGGTCTTATCACAACATAAAAAAGGCAGCAAAGAAAAAAAACATTCAAAGATCACTGAATCAAAAACCTCCACATGTTCGAGGACCTTTTTAAGAATGATTCATTCATTCATTCGTGTAAACAAAAAGGAAATGAAGTTCTTTTAACTGTCTGCTAACCTGCTTCTTCTTACTTCAGGTACCTTCTGATCCAGACTTCAGTTTCATTGTCTTTGGTCACTTGAACATTTCTTCATTCAATTTTGGGCGACAACAATCGACTATGTAGTGTATAACTACAGTGATTGTTTGATGATGTGAAGGAAACCCCCCCTTTCTTAAAGAACATCTAACTTAAATTAATTCATAATTTGATTTGTATCCCCTGGTTACGTCCCAGTGTTACGGTCTGGATGAGTGACACAGGGAGGCACACAAGATGATGGTCTTGAATCGGTCTCGCCCTGCCTTGGTCTTGGTCATGTCTCAGTCTCGGAGCACTCCGGTCTCGGGTATGTCTTTGATTTGCCTCTCAGTGGTGGTCTTGATCGGTCTTGATTTAAAATCCGGAGTCCGCCCAGTCTGAGACCGAGACAAGACCGAGTCAAAATGCTTTCGATTCCAAGACGAGACGAGTCGAGTGGTCACAAGACCGGTCTTGAGACCACTCGACTCGTCTGCTGACTTTAATGATTGTGAGACTCCTCAGAAGATTAATCAGTCATTGAAATGAGCAAAAACAAATTCCTTTCTTCTAATGAAATGATTGAGTCATCAGAAGTCTACTAACTATCATAAGAAAGAGTTTTCATAAGGACATTTGGAGGGCAAACTAAGATTAATGAAAGCTGTCTGATATCTGTTATCTTTAAGACATGCGTCATTAGTCGAAGGAACATTATTTGCTCATTCTACAGAGACAATGAAGATGTGAGTGTTGAATAAAACAAATAAACACCAGTCATGTTCATGTTCTCCTCTCAGCTCCTGTCAATCAAAGGCAATGTTTTTTAAGCAGACTAAAGACGAGGAGTCCACATCTGGAGAATGTCTGACACTCTGCACTAACCACACGTGAGGACATTAAAAATGCAGAAATATGTACACAAAGAGTTTTTGTTTATGAATGAAAATAAAATCCACCCTTTTACAACATTTCACACATTTGACAAAGAAAAGTTGAAAACGTCAGAAGAACTATGTACAGGGTGTGAACAGTGTCGCCAGCTTGATCATTTTTTGTCGTTTTTGTTCCTCTGTTGGTTCACCCGCAGCGTCAGGCAACAAAAAGGGGGCGCTGTCTGCCAGATAGAGATATATTTACAACCTCAGCATGTGAATTCAACACATGATTACAAACTGATCTTCTGAATTGGACATGTATCAAAACTATCTCCCATCATTGTACCTTTCTGTCATTACACTTCCACTGCTTTTCAATTTGGGGTGTTCGTACTTAAGATGATGACATAAGTCTTAAGAGATTAACAGAGGGGGAACACTCCCTTTTTGCTGTGATCAGTGTGTGTGTGTGTGTGTGTGTGTGTGTGTGTGTGTGTGTTTGTGTGTGAACTCAGGGATCTTTGGATAAAGAGTCCTGCACACAGCCTGGCCTGCTGCGTTATCTGGGCCGGTGGTTGGCCAGTAGGAAGTCCTTGTCTTTGCAGGTGAGGCAGAGTTTGAGGTTCCTGAGGGAACCCCCCGCCGAGTAAAACGCCCAGATGCCCATGAGGAACAAGATGACGTAGGTGGGAACCAAACTGGTGACATACTGGGGGTTCTGGAAAGTCTGTGTGTCAAAGGAGAGTAACATATCAGCACAAAGCATAAACATTCAAAGAGATTACACCGATCTCAAAGTTTCCATAAAATTCTGAGTAGTTTAATTTTGTCTCATGCAGCACTATGGATTAGAGCATCACTGACACGTCTGTCAAATGAGACTTTTTTTAACAACATGGATCTACCAGAGACATATTGGTATTGCTTGTGAAAATAAATCTGTGTACAGTCCACATAGAAAATGTCTAGTTCATTCCATTAAATAAATCACTACAATGGAAGTCTAATCTTTAGTCAGTGTATTTTTTTTTAGTCTCTTTAATCCCATATCGGTCCACTTGTGCTGCTGGCTGCTTTACATGTAAATCATTATCCACAACAAGTCCCACCCTGGCTTTCTGTTTTAAAGGAAAGTAAAAGAAAGTAGCAGTATGCTAGCCGTTTAGCTGAAATGTTTTTATTTGGTGTCGTGCCATTTTTTCTGTATTTAAAAAGGCTTAACAACGGTCTTCATCCTCATACTCACCAGACAGGAGACGATGAGGTGGCTGATGACGACAGCGGCCACAGCCCACCAGCGCTGCTTCTCACAGGCATCGAAGAAGACGACGCCCCAGAACATGTGGAGCAGGATGATGGCCAGGGTCATGAAGGCTGACAAAGGAGAAGGTTGATATTGTCAATTTTGTATTATTAGAGGGAGCCAAAAAGGTCGATACATTTCAGAGGCTTGTTACGTATTTGTTATGTCTTTAAATCTACGTCTAGAGAGGAGGAGGTCACATACATCCAAAAAGCAAAGGAAACATGGCAGCTAACAGCTGTTGAACTGATTTTTGTCAGTTTAAATTTGTACCTGAAGACAGGAAGTAGTGCTGTGAGTCTCCATGAATCCCAATCGTCCCCGGTCCCACAGAGTCAGCCAAGATGTTCACAACCGAGAACGCTCCACTCATGAAGCCGAAGCCGAGGCCGGACACTGAGACAGAACGACCACAGAGGAAGGGTTTAATCTAACCACGACATCTTACACCAGAATGTGACTAGTACCACGGAGAAGCCGTTAAAAAATAATCAGATATATTGGTACTGCAGTAACAAGACACTGAAAATATTTGGTAAGAGAAGCTGTTCTTTCTGAGAGTTTGTCCACCTGAGAACAGAAGTTAACGTTGAACTTCAATAGAGCACACTGGTGATCTTGCTTATTCTAATGTCTTTTCTTGAAGCATTCCCAAATATTTGATATCCCTAATGTCTGACCCACCCAAGTTTAGAGGTCATGTAGGTCGATAAAAACCATTATAACTGAAGAAGGTATTTAAACTGAGCCATGAATTGAAAAATTAGACATTATTTCATCACATTTTTCAAAACAAAAGACACAAAACACACTGAACCAAAAGAGTTTTTGATTTTACAACATGGATTAAAGGTTTCTGAGAAGTCCATGACTTATTTGGACTCTTTACATTTTTGTTCTTTAAGGTATTCTCATCTATAAGACAAGAGTCCTTGGGTATTTTGATGTCTTGATGCTTCCTGGAGAATCTCCAAATGCTCCAAACCACTCCAATCTGCAAAAGCAATCAGCTGCTGCCTGTCTTAGCTTTTAGCTTTAGGAAGAATTTAAGGTTCTCGCTATCATACATTTTATTTTGGATAGATTTGAACAGGATTCTTTAAAACTGCTCTCACAGGATGAGGACTCCTATGTGAAGTTACTTAGTGAAATTGAGCGTTCTTGAACATTTGAAATGGGCTGAAAATAATTATCGTGTCTTTGAAATCTATAAGCTGGCGTAATCGCTCAAGTAAAGTGCAGACAGAGGTTACCGTAGGCCAGCTGCCGTATGGAGATCGGCATGGTTTCCTCCTGACTGAGAGCGAGAAGACCTTCATTCGCTTTCCTGCAGCAAGAAAGAACATAAATACACAAACGTCAGATTTTGAGTCTTTAGCTTCACTGTTTCCTGACATCAAAACACAAATAGGAAATGTTTTTAGCTAGTAAGTAAAATATTAAATGAGATCCAACAACAAACACTAACGTAAAAAGACAAAACAGGTGGGAAACTGAAACTAACTGGGAAGGAAGAGTTGACAAACACACCTGCTGGAGGGGGAGAGAGTGCTGGGGTTTGTTCTTTGACATAATGTTCAGTTCATGTTTGAAATAAAAAGGTCTTGTACTGCGGCAAAGGCAATTCTTTTCACGACAGGATTATATTATAAAACGTCAGTGGCCTCTGGTAGCTGCTGGTAGCCTCTCCCAACTCCAGACTAGTCTTATTTTAAACAACAGCAGTTTAGAATAGATATAATTCTGTTCCAGTATACTTGACTTTTAACGTGCTGTTTAGGAACACTAAAGTCCCACAATGCACCAGGGAAACAGAGCTTTTAGACAAGTTTCTCACAAGTCACAAGAATCCCAACACATGCACTTTAACTGCTGTGCGAGTAGGTTTAAAATCTGCCCAAAGATTCGCCTCGAGTCGACAATGAAAGATTTGATGGAAAACTGATAACACTCCCTCTGCTGTAGTGACCTACTTGAGCAGTTTGTAGTATCCGAAGCGGAAGGTTTCCTGCAGCAGGACAGACAGCACCACACCGAAGATAAGGAGACCTTTCTGCTGCGCCGCGCTCTCCTTGTTACTGATCTGAACTGAGATGAACCACACGAGAGACGAGAGCAGCAGAGACACCAGCCAGAAAAACGCCCTGAGAGGAGAAAAGGACAAAAACACAACAGAGCTTTGTAAAGAAAATAGAGGATGTTAAAATACCTAATTTTACTTACGTAGAGGTAAGTATTGGCTGATACCAAGGACACCGCTGATACAAATGTGTTAAAGAGATTTTTTTTACTTATCCATGTAATTTCAACGATCTATAAACAGTCAGAAAGAGACGTTTATCTCAAGTTTCCAATGTGAAGGCTTCAGAATATTTTTCATACGAGCAGTCTGAAAGATATTCAATATCATAGATACTCGAGAAAACACACACACACACACACAAGAAAAATGGCCTAAAGAGGTTGAAAGGAATAACTTCTTTAGGCCACCACTCCCTGAATCAGATGACACAAACTTCAACAATATTGAAGATTAAATTACTTTAAATGTATTTTCTTGAACGTTGATTCACCTGCCCATATTACAGCCTGGTTATTTATGAATTGGAGTGCAGTCATGCATCCAGATTTATTTTCCTCGTGCATGAGGGGTAACACAATAAGTTGACCACCTCCAGGGACAGTGGGGGGCCCCAGTCTCCTGCACCCTCATTTTGGGGGCCAAGAGCTAAACATGTTTGGGAACCCCTGGTGTACAGGTTGCTTGTTAAAAAAACTGTAAATACTACTCGGCATATCTATTTTATAAGACAGGTGATTAAGAGAGGACTGAGTCCAACAAGAATTGCAAGTCAACTCCTGCAAACTGTCATATTGCACAAATACATCGGCAACATTTCAGCAATGAACAGGGCTGTAGGCTGAAGCCATTTTTTGCTATTATTTAACCTTATTACTACAAGAAAAAAACAGTTTGGTGCCTGGACTTGTATTCTTGTGGTCAATGTATCCAAACATGTACATCGTTTTTTTTTTACAAATATATCGAAGTTTAAATTTCTTGTATCGTAGCAACGCTGTTAGCTACTGCTAGCTAACTCATTGAAGCGGTCCGTGAGCTAGCAAGCTAGCACTAGTAAATACTGTGTTTTATGTAATAAACACGACACCTAAGTAGCTTTCAGCCTGCTTTGAGAACAGATTCGGTTATTATCACTCTGCTTACTTAATATAAATGGACTCTTACCCTGCTATAAGGAAAATGACCCTCAGCGGATCCCGGGCGATGGTAAACAGGAACAGAGCGATGGCCGGGCCGAAAGCGATGAAGGTGCAGCCGAAAAACACCGCCGCCGTCATTTTGGCTCTTCGTGGAGAAGTTAGCGGCCAGCAGCGCCTTGTCTTGTTCCGTAAG
This sequence comes from Tautogolabrus adspersus, assembly GCA_020745685.1. Classification (NCBI taxonomy): domain Eukaryota; kingdom Metazoa; phylum Chordata; class Actinopteri; order Labriformes; family Labridae; genus Tautogolabrus; species Tautogolabrus adspersus. The sequence goes on along the minus strand of CM036535.1, from coordinate 32,526,545 downwards.
AGTGATTTATCGACGTGTTTCTATGTCTTTCTTTTTTTACAAATCCCAGCCCTCTGTTGTCTCTGATGGGAGAGCTCTCTCTACTTCCTCCACTGTGTCACACGGTCTGCTCATGACGTCACATGCTCTCACGTGACCCAAGGGAAAAAATCCCCCAAAAAACTTTATTGAAAACTGAAATAACAATTCAAACATATTATAAAGTCTCTATTTTGATTTAATTTACATTTTTAAGAGTGCCTAAATGTATAGGCTGTGTCATGTACGTAGGGTTTACTTTATGTAAAGACTTAATTCAGATAGTTTTGGTAATTTTAAATAAATAAATACACAAACATAGCCAACAGATAAATATTTTGTGTAATCCAAAGTTGTTCTTTTGTATGACAGACATACATCTATATGTTTTATTCCTTTTCCCCGTGATAACGAGTCCATTTCAGTTGTTTTCGTGAGATCTCATCGTATTCATTCTGTTACCTTGGGACAAAAAAGCTTGTGATCCCAATGATAAATAGTTAATTTCTCGTTATCTCCAGAAAATGACTGACATTAATTACTTATCGGGGGCAAACAGAGTAAAATAAAAATGTATGGATTCATGTCCTCTTAGGGCTTCAATATCAGAGGGAAAACACGCATTTGGAACTTCTCAGTATAACTTAGCTTGTCGATGAAATATCATCATAGAAAGATGATTTTGGCAAACATAAAATCCGGGTTTACTATGAAAAAATCCTTTTTAATCTATCTTTTTGAACCAGCAATCTCATACTCTACTCTTATGTTTTTAAGTTAACCTATACAGTACAATGAAGGCAAACGTTGTGCACATCATTTGTTAAAATAGATTTCTGCTTCCCTGCATCTTAAACTGTTGTTTTCTGCTCATTCATTTAGTATGTCCAAAATGAAAATGAGCTGCTGGGCCCCAGTTAACCATCTCTGGTTTCCTCCTCTCGCTGAGAAAAACATTTCTAAGCTTTTGTAATCTTATTGAAATTATTGATATCTTAATCGGGTTTTATACTATTACTGCATTACACAAAGAATTTGATGTGGTGTTTCTGTACAAAAACAACAGAAGCGAAGAAAGGATTTATTACAGCAGTATAAAGTCCTAAAGTGATGTTGGATTCGGACAAGGACACCCTTTTTAAGATAAATATTGCATAATGCAAGACTCTTCTCCAGGCTTTTAATATTATGAGGCTGTGCTTGAGAGATGCATATTCCCAAACACATTTGTTATTAAATTGTTCACAAAACCAGTCGACACATGAAAAGCCTTCAGCCCCGCAAAGGCTGTGTGCTCCTGTGTGACTTGACGTTGACATAAACTTCAAGAGTAATCTATTTACAGCCATAAAACACACAAAAACACAACATGATTTCATCTTTTTATCATTTATACAAACTTTCAACAAAGTGGACTCACATCATACATAAAAATAAACGATGCTGATCAACAGCAGAGTCACACACGGATGTTTTTAAGCGTCTGTCTCAAACATCTTCTTCCTGCCGTCCATCCCGGCTTTGTCTTCGATGTTCTTCCTCCAGTCGCCTGTTTTCAACTCCTGTCACAGAAACACATTCAGGATAGCTTTTAGTGTATTAGGAGTCTATTAAAATGTTGTTGTTTTTTTAATTTTCTGTTTAATTTCATTAATGAAACCACAGAAATTAAGAGGACTTGAGAAATCAAGACTCTGTAGAGTCCAACCTAAAGCACCCACCTCCTCTTTGACCTCCTTCTTGACCTGCTTCAGGTTGGCTCTCAGGTCCATGGACACTTTGTGTTTGGAGCCCAGCAGAGCAGACAGCATGGCGTCGGCCGACATCTTCACCCTCTTTAAGGCCGGCTTCTTAAACTTCCCCTTCAGATCTTGAACCATCAACTTCAGGTCGTCGATCTGGACGGGAAATAAATGGAAACTTAGATCCGTCTGAGAGTTTATCTACAAACCTATTCCCTGCTTTAATGCTTAAGATGCTTCAGAAAAAGCTTCTGACTACCATAAAACAGCACCTTGTGTGTGTACATGTAGAAATAACATGCAGCTGGTGCCATCCCTTCCCAGGAAACATTCAAACACACACCTCTTTGTTGGACTTTGTCACTTTGGTCTCCATGTCGTATCGCTCATCGTCCACCAGATCGAGCTGCTTGTGAATTTTCCTGCAAAGCTCCTGAAGTTGAGATCGATAGGAAAAGAGAAAGAATAATCAGAAGATCTGATCTCTCAACATTGTCATGTCACAAAGGTAATAATCTGTCATACATCCTGCTCTCTGTCAAGTTATTTTGTGCTTAAATAAAGCCTGAAAATCACAGAAAGGATTCAGGTGATCTGTAAATATAAAGAGTTTTAAATTAAAGCTGTATTCATTGACTATTTTCTTTATTTTTTTGGCCACATGGGGGCGCTGTTAACCCCATCACTGACATATTATCACATTACAAAGCTAAAAAGATCTCTAGATATCGGCTCTGATTAGGTCTCCACCAACACCTGAGAATATTTTCTGACTCTTCAGTAGTTTAATTCTCTGCTTTGTTTAGCAACTGTTCGCTGGTGCACGCATGAGAGAGAATTACATGAAAAGCCCTGTTAATACATTTTTTTTACCATATTCAAAAAATGTAATTAATGAAAGTAAGTCAAAGAATAAAGGATTAAAAACCAGATTCTGAGATACAGAGTTAAAGATAAAGGCATGATGTGTTGTCTTTCTATCTCATTGTTTCAATCTCACAATATTTCCATCAGCTTAAATGATTTACACTTTTTTCTTTTTATTTTAGACTCCATCTCGTAGCATCGGGACAAATTATGAGTTTGACTTTTAAAAGTCATACATTTGACTTTTTCTCTCACTATTCAATTACATTCAAAACACTTTATTTGTCCCTGGGGGGAAATTCAAAGACACACAGAGCAGTAAATTAACGACAGCGCAGGTAGAAGGTAGTTATTTGGGCTCCCATACATCATAGTAATTGCTTTTTATCTTATCACTAGGACTTTATATCAAATTATTTAGTCTTTTATCTTCTAGTTGTGATTTATAATCTAATAGAAATGATTTTCAATGTTGTGAGTTTGACTTATATGCTTGATAACTATGGCTCACTCACTGGCTCAATGACTCAGTTTCATCTTTAATTTTTAATTTTTCTTTCACTGGCTCAAATAAGCTTTCACGAAACCCGGGTGTTGGAGGTTTACCTGCAGCTCCTGCATGCAGCCCGGGATGGAGAGAACAGGACAGCTCTCCTCCATGAACTTCATCTTCTCCTTCTCAGCCTCCCGCGCCTCCTCCTCCAGCATCGCCTCCCCAATCTGCAGCAGCAAGCTCTGGGAGGAAGAGGAGGATGGGATGAGAGCGATGCACCATTTTCCTATTAGTGAACTGAAACTGAAACTAGAGTAATATCGATTGTTGTTTTTAGAAATTATATATTTTAAAACCTCTGCTAATTTGTTTTTGGTTTTCTTTCTTTCAGCATTTTTTAATATGTTGACTTTAATAAATTCTGCATCTTTTTTTGGCAGGAAAACTTGCAGAGATGTATCTTTATGAATCTCAAGAAAGCATCAAATAAATTATATTCAACCCATTTTAAAAGATTACAGAAACTCTGACGTTTCTCTTCCAGAAAACGAGTGACCAATATTTATCTAGTTCTAAATGAGGCAACAGACTCCTTAAAGTAGAGCATGAAGGTGCTCGGGAAATGTCACAGCAGTCTGTCTTGCCACAAGTACGTCTGAAATAAGCTGCTGCCAATGTGATTACATTATCATTAAAATAACTAATTAAGGGAATATAGAAACCTGCCCAGGATGATATCTCCAAATGTGCAAAATAGATATCAAATATTTTCAGTTTTATATGAAACAGAGAAGTGCTGAAAACCTCAGGAGGAGAGAGGAGGAGGATGACTTAGCTCTAATACTGTAATATTTGCAGTGTTGACATTTTAACCTGAAGGTGAAACTAGAGGAAAACTCATGGAGTCATCTCTGTGGAGGAGCAGTCGATTTCTCATATTTATGGAGGAAAGGTCGGGACATTTCAATAAAACAAAACACAGAGATCAATTTTTACATAACTGAGTATACTGGTCACAAGGATATATTTAGGAACAATCAGGAGATCATGAACGTAAGACCAACCGTTATAGATAAATCAAGGTTTAAGGTTTGGATACCAGATCACCCACACCAGCTGAGTCAAGGGGCAACGCTGGACCAAAGATTTGTAAAGAAAATCAAAAGGGTCTTAACCATATGTATATACGACATGGATGTAGTAAAAAAAAGTGAAGCCAGTGTACACTGTAGAAGTGCTTTAAACCTGCATTCTTTGTAATTACCAGCAGGGGGGCGATTCCACTGGATGCAAAATGAAGCACAAGACAGTCTGGCTGCAGACCTCCACTGTCACCCTCTTAGTCAGACTGCCGTTTCAAGGCGCGATATTTACATACCTGTGACGCTTTGACTTCATTATGAATATTGTGGAGGCATATTGGGGGGACGAAGAGACCCCCCTCTGTGCTGGCTTCTGAGGTACTTACAGAGGCGTTACAGGGACCAGCAAAGCCAGCAGGGGAGAACAGCGCTGTGTATGTGTCAGGAAGACTGAGTCGGCACACCAGAAGCTGCTCAAAAATGTAATGAAGTTTATCACCACATAGGACGTTCATCAGAGGAGACACACCTCCTCCCTCGTTCATGTCTGATGAACAACTATGGGGCCCACAACGTCACATGTGGTGATTAATTTCATTAAATGTGATTTGAAGCAGCTTCTTTTACTTGGACTCAATCTTCCTTTACTTATTGTATTTCTGTCCAGCACCCAGTCCTTAGCTATTTGGATGAGTGTAAACAAGCTTCAGTTCAGGCTTTAAATCATTAGAAACTAACGTAAAACATTTTGGGCCTCATCAGCACCATCTTACTCTACCTTGAGCTGGTTCCTCCTGCCCGACGACATCTTCTTCCTTCAGAGAAAGAGAAAGTGGAAAGTTATTCATGGGTACGTCTTAAAGTTTGTAGATTCAGATCTTTTATCTGAGGGGAGGACTCACTCCGCCATCCTGGCCAGCAGCCGAGTCCTGCCTGCAGAACAGAGATGAATGGAAACACCACAGTGTCTGGGTCCCTTTATAGGTGTTGGTTCAGTGTGTGTGTGTGTGTGTGTGTGTGTGTGTGTGTGTGTGTGTGTGTGTGTGTGTGTGTGTGTGTGTGTGTGTGTGTGTGTGTGTGTGTGTATGCTGCAGTTGTCTCCAGAAGCTGTTGGTTGAATTCCAGACAGAGGGGTCGTTGGCAGCAGCTGAGCCTGAAACAAACGCTTTGGGAATCTTCTTCCGGGATCATCTTTAGACAATATGAGACCATCACAAGAACTCCAGCAGACACAGCTCAGGTTCACATTGTAGATGATTGTGACTCAACCACACAGTCACACATGTTGTACCCTTAGGAAGTTTGCAGCGAGGGAGCCTGCCTCCTTTTACACACACACAATCAAGACTACGGGGGATAAGAAAAAGATGATACAGTGACAACAATGCTCATTGCTAAAAAGGGTAACCATTGGTGACAAAACAAGAATGAAAAATATCAGACAAACATGGTACGTAAACACAAGATAGAAATGTGCGATCAGTGAAAACAAGATAAAGGGAAACGAGGTCAAATGTGTAGAGATCAGTAAATTAATACCGATTATTGCACACACAACATCCTCTCGCCCCAAATATTTCCAAAAGCATCAAATGTGTATCAAGCCGCCACTGAAAATAATCCCAAACAAATGCTTTACTTTCTCCTGTTTGACTAACATTTGGTACAAAGCTAAGTTAGAATCAAAGACTTGTTTTCATGCATGAAAAACTATAAATATTGTGATTTGAAAGTGTTTCAGTTGGAGGCTTGAGGCTGAGTATAAACTGAGAGTTAGACTAAAAGTATTAAAGTCAAAATCAAAGGTGGGATCCGTGAATTACTATCATACTGTGTTCTGAGATTTCTGCAAGTGAAAGATACAAGTGGCTAAAGGAATACTGCAGAATAATCCAGCATTGTTAAACTCTATCAAGAGACCAAGACTGGGGCCGTCGGATAGACTAGTGGTAATGCCACGCCCCATAGAGGCTACAGTCCTTGTCACAGCGGCCGTAGGTTCAAATCCAACCTCGGCCCTTTGCTGCATGTCATCCTCTCCCAACATTTCCTGCCTCTCTTCAGCTGTCCTATCCTATAAAGGCAAAAATGGCCCAAAACGTATATTAAAGTAAAGAGAGACCGAGGCTGACATTTACAAAGTTCCATCTGAAAATAAAACCAGCCGACACCAGATCTTTTATATGAAGTCAATGAATGCTCAGTTAACACTCAGTTGGAGGGATAATGATCTGCTGTCCTTGGTTTCCTCCGAATCAACTCAGCTGTGGTCTTCCACAGCTGACGTCTCCTCTGATCTGTGTGGATGCTTCATTACTTCTGTTTCACAGACTGTAACGAGAACTCAGCAGAGATCCAATCACAGCGGGGTACAAATTAAGATACTCTGATCAACAGTGAACTACGTAGACACGAAAGTCTACGCTTTAAAAAGCTGGAAAAAATAAAAAGAGTATCAACGATTTTCTAGAAAATAAAGAAGTTACATGAAGTATAAGGGGGGGGGGGGATATTTAGAGGTGACCATCAGATAAAATGAAGAGATGGATTTCAAAGTGAAAGTCTTGTTTTACATTCTTGGTTGTTTTTCACACCACAGTGCAACTTTTTCTACACGCAGAAAATTGGGTGAATCAATTGATATTTATGGTGCAGAAAACATCCAAACATGTCATTTGAATCAGATGATTTTTGCATTTACTTATGAAAAGTTTCCAAAACAAACTTTTTTCTCTAAATACGCAGAGAGGAATCCAGATTGTGTTCAAATAGGTTTTCCTGTTTCAATCTCAAAAGATCTATTAATTATCTTTCAGATCTAATAAAACACAAATGTAGATTATTGGGAGGGTTGGTGAATCAAGGTTAAAAAAATATACACAGAATACCGTTAGCATGAAAGTTGTAACTAACAGAGACAGCAGGATGGACGTGTTAGCGGTGAACCAGAAAAAGCCTCCCAGCAGCTGTCAGCTCTAAACTGGGAGAATTTATGGCTCCTACTGGTTGCCATCAGCTGCTCACACATTGTGGGAGGCAAGGAGACACACACACACACACGCACACGCACACACACACGCACACGCACACGCACACGCATGCACACACACACACACACACACACACACACACACACACACACACACACACACACACACACACACACACACACACACACAAACACCTACATGGATATTCTTGCAGCAGATTCCTCTTAAAGCAAAAAAGAAAAGTCAATGTTAAAAAAAGCAAATAAATAACTTCTTGTTCCTATTTGTGTTGATTTCTTGCGACACACTTTTCAGTCATTGTCAGCCAAGCTCTACACCTCCAAACATGCTCCCCCTACAGGACAGGAAAGGAACACCAGCTGCAGTTGAGCGGTAGAGGTTGATGCGGCCCCCTACAGTAAAGAAAGTTAAAGATGCTAGTTAAACCATTGTGTCGTCAGTCCAAAAAATATCCCAGTTTATTTATTTGTAAGTCTCTCCATTTCAAAGAATCTATGAGCTCAACAACTTAAATTACATCCAAGATTGAGTTTTTAAAATGTAAACTCTAAATCTTTCGCGCTCAAACTCTGAAATGTGGAAGTCGTATATAAATCTAGTAGAAACATTTGTTTATGAAAAACAAGCTGCAACCTCTGGTGTTGAAAACGAAGCCAATGTGGAAGTGCATGAAACCGCAGTTCCTTGATTCGCCACTTGAGGCTGTCTGCAAAAGCCAAGAAAGTCCCCTTAGGTCTTGCGTTAAAATGCCTGACTCTAAAGCAGAAATAAATGTTTACAGCCTAGGTCAAAAAAGGATTTTGCTCTCTCTTGAAAATGTCTCTATTGGTAAAAAATGTGTGTTTTTTTAATAACATGTTTTGTTTCATAGAGGGCTTAGAGTTGCACAAAAATGACCAAAAGGGTTGTTGTTAAGTTGACAGGTGTGTTGTAGCCAAGCGGTAACCAATAGGAGTATAAAAACCTGCAGTTTCTCAGGGTTGACTTGAGGCTGGCTCCAAAAGACCTGAGTCCAATCCACCTCTTTGTCTCTTATAGGCCTATTGGTTGGAGGTTAAAGGCCTGTGAAGATAACATTTCCAAAATGGCAACCGACATCATTGGGATTCAAAATGCCTCCTCAGTAACTATTGGGTGACATCAATGAGACTATGTCCAACTTCCAATCACTAATGGAAATGTAACATGACCAAAACATTAATAATCCCCAGAAAACAACCAGACTATTTCCAACAGCAGTGGCGATTCTAGAGCCTGTAGGGGCCCTATAGGCAAAAATCAATTGGGGGGCCTTCCAACCCATGTGCAGCAGGGCAATGATAGTGAGTGTTGTCAGATGGGGCGCTCTTTGGGAGGTTTCCTACCGTCATTGCAAATTTGCACATTTGAGGCTGCTGCTTTGGGGCCCCTTACTGGCCTGGGGCCCCAAGCAGTTGTCTGCCTTGCCTGTTGACAAGCAACGCCTCTGGTAATGAGATGCTAAGCATGCAGGGCAATGAGAGTGAGTGCTATCAGATGAGTGTTTCCTGCTGTAGTTGCAAAATGTGCACATTTTTAGCTACTGCTGTGGTTCAAAGTTTTTCAGCCCTTGGGGGCCCTTAAGTGGCCTGAGGCCCCTAGCAGTTGCCTGCCTTGCCTGTTAACAAGCAGCGCCCCTGTCCAACAGAAATCACTAGCCTACATTTCACAATATCTAGCCTATAACTACTATGCAGTGATGAAACTAGTTCTGATTCGTTCATAAAACATTTGTGCTACTGCCAAAACGATATATTTTTTAAATAAATTACCGGAAGTAGTATGTTTGTTCTCGTCAAGAAGGCTTTTATTATGTACGTGTTGACCGGAAGTGATGTAGTGTCATTACGCTGACTTGACAGTAGTGTGAAGATGGCGGCGTACAGTCGCTCTCAGCTGCTGTTGCTGCTGTTATCGTCCGTGTGTCTCTGCAGCTTCAGCTCCGTCTTCGGCTTGAAAGCAGCCAGCGGCCCGGCCGAGCCGCCAAACCCGCCCGTCCTCAGAGCCGTCGATCCCCCGCTGAAGGATGCACCTGCCGCCGCTGCTGCTGCCGCTGCTGCCGCTGGGGCCTCTCAGCCTCGAAGGGCGACCAGTTGGAAGCTGTCGGAGGAGGAGGCCTGCCGGGAGGACCTGACCCGCCTCTGCCCCAAACACACCTGGACCAACAACCTGGCCGTGCTGGAGTGCCTGCAGGACCGCAGAGAGGTAAGCGACAACCGGCCGGGCCGAGGGTTAACAGCGGTCCCTGGAGGTGATGGGAGTCTGCTGGGTGTGTCGCCCCGGTGAGGTTAGATCCTCACCGGCTGACAGTGAGAGTCTGATGCAGAGGTGAACAGCTGATGGAGGGCTGCAGCTCCATTAGTATTGGTTACACAAACACATGGTTAGATAAAAGGCTCCACATTTGCGTGCTGATTTCATTCAGAAAAGCACAAAGTCTCTGCACAAACAAAGAATTTGTGCAGGATTGAATTTAAGTGCAAACGTCACTCTTTCACATCTTTTGTATTATAGCCTTGTTGTAAAATTTACGATGGTCACAGCTTTTTTAAAACTCACACTCAACATCTGGTGAGAAATGCTTACAGAGGAAGACTTTAAATCGCTCTTTCAGATCTTTAATTGAGATGATGTCCTGCATGGGATTAAAAGACCTGACTAGTTGCGTCATATTAGTCAAAACTCTCCATTTGAATCTGAAATTATAGGATTGTTCTTAAATTATAGTTCCTTATACGATACGATACACTTTATTGTCCCCTTGGGGAAATTTCTCTTGGACTCAAAGTGCTGCCAAACATTCAGCTGCTTCCACTCAAATCAATAAACAAGAACAATAGAGACACCATCCACACAAACAAAAACAAGTATTTTGTTTACTTCTTTATATGTGCAAAAATTCAATTGAAAACGATAAAGAAAATCACTCTAAAATGCACATGAGGGTGATAATGCCGTCCTAACAGAACACTTGAGTGAAAGGTTTGATGTTGTCTCAGGTTTTCCACCTCTGCACACAACAGCTGCTCACTGCAAACTCAGTGAAGTAATTATCAGCCAGAGTGAGGTGTGAAGTCTGTGTCTGTGTGTGTGTGTGTGTGTGTGTGTGTGTGTGTGTGTGTGTGTGTGTGTGTGTGTGTGTGTGTGTGTGTGTGTGTGCAGTCATCCAGCTTTCACATGACTCACTGGTGAAGTAAAAAACTCAACTCGTCCTGCTTTTGTTTCTTTGTGTCGAAAAAAACACACAAAGCATTTGCTCTCTCATCATTTCCAGATTTCCCGCCTCCATGTACAGATTTATTTCAGACTTTTATTTTGAAAGAGGTTGTTGTTCATTAATCACACAGAGTTAATCAGCTCATCGATCGATGAACAGAAAACAAATCTGCTGCTGACTGAATTGTGTGGTTTTGGAGTCGAGCCAGAGAACTCCTCGCAGAGCAGACTGTCAGACCTGGTTCGCCTCTTTACACTCAGCCATGTGATTTTTTTTTTTACATGTTGTTAATCTGAAACTTTGCTCTGTTAACTGCACATAAAAGAGTGATCGTGTTTATAGTTCTGTATAAGAACAGGGATCCAAAGTGTTTCACAATATTGCAGACGAAATAAAAACATAAATATAACTCAAAGGGCACTCAGAGATCTCCTCTACGTCTGATAGTCTTCAAGGAAGTGCAAATCATCAAGAACCACTTTACTGGTATCCACTTATTTCAGCTGGGGTTTTATCAGATGTTATGTTGGGCTTTTATGCCTTTTATTTGATAGGATAGTGGATAAAAGAAATCAGAGAGAGAGAGACACAGAGCGGGGAAAGACATGCAGGAAAGGAAAGAAGCAGCATGTTGGTTTTGAACCCGGGCTGTCCGCTTGAAGGACTATAGCCTCCGTACATGTGCGTCCAAAAACTCACTTCTTTTATACTCAAAATATTCATCCCTAAAGGTGGGATGGGGGGCTTTTTTATGCCTTTATCAAGATACTGTAGGACAGGGGACAGAGTTGGAAACTGGGGAGAGAGAGTGGGGTAAACATGCTGGAAAGCTACAGGCCGGACTTGAACCCGGGGCACCCGCTTCGAGGACAACATCCTCTATACATGTATGTGGGTAACCTGAGTGTCTATGGACCCACAAAATGTGAAATAAAAGAGAAAAATGCTCCGTTTCAAATTTTCTCAGTTTGTGACATCACAAGTTGGTAAAAAAAAAAAACCTCCTCTCCCCTGGTATCTCCACCCATGGACTCCAACCCCAGCCTAGAGCAAAACTTTTGCGCAGGTCCGCCATTTTTATTCTCACTACAAGACAAACAGCTCACTCATGAGGGATGTGTAAAGTGTTGCACACTAAAAAAGCCTTTAAACTTCCCAACTTGCATTGCAGCCAGTTATTTTAGGCTGCATCAAAGACTGAAAACGCCTGCGAAATCCTGAAGGGACTTACTGTTATGCCTTCTCTTAGTGTTATGGTTCACTGAAGTTTTTCAAATTAGACTTTATATCTAAAAAATGGGGCTGCACGGTGGTTAGCGCTGTTGCCTCACAGCGAGGAGGTTCCTGGTCTGAATCCTTTCTGTTTGGAGTTTGCATGTTCTCCCCGTGAATGCGTGGGTTCCCTCCGGGTACTCCGGCTTCCTCCCACAGACATGCTCTTTAGGTTAACTGGAGACTCTTAATTGCACGTAGGTGTGAATGTGAGTGTGTCTGGTTGTCTGTCTCTATATGTCAGCCCTGTGATTGACTGGCGACCAGTCCAGGATGTACCCAGCCTCTCGCCCAATGACAGCTGGGATCGGCCCCAGCCCCTCCTCGACCCCAAACGGTAAAAGCAGGGGACAAGATAATTGATGGATAGATTTAGAAAATGACACATCTTTCTCGATGTAACATGTTTTATGGGGCTTGACAATTTTGTATATTGAATGGCATTTGCTGTCTTAAAGGAGCAATCTGTAAGATATCTACTGAATGGAATCATTAATGACCTTACTATATGATCAGACATTAAGGAAACATGCTGTGTTGAAGTGCTGGCTTCTCTGACAACAATGCAGCAGCCAGTATGTCCTCCTTCTAACTTTAGATTCTGGTCCTGAGTGGTCTGGATTTGTTTGGACCAGAGAAGGTAGGCGGTTTTAAGGCAACCTGACAGGGCAGTTTTTGGCTCTCTCCAATGTTTTTAATTTGGACTGCAGTACCCTTTAAAACGCTACATATTGATCCTTTAATGGTCAGAAGCGTGCATCATGTTAACATCATTAAGGCATCATCTCTTGGTCGGTCACATCAGGAGAAACTTTTATTTTGGGCCAGTAACTGATTTCTTTTCAACGTACCTATATATCATGTGAAGATGTTATCCTGCAGCCCAAGACAAAATATGGATTTATCTAAGTGAAGTGTCATCATCTAAACTGTGCATTAATAATGTTCCTCTGCCGATGAAGCAGGGGAGCAACTTGGGGTTAAGTGTCTTGTCCAAGGACACATCGGACATGTGGCTGCAGGAGCTGGGGATCGAACCCCCGACCTTCCAGTTGAGAGACGGCCCACTCTACCAACTGAGCCACAGCCGCCCCTGAGATATAAAGAGATCTTTCTTGGCCCACATAAACCCCCCTTACACCGAGTTTTCAGGATGATTTCAAAATCATAAGTAATGGATTTCATGCTGTTTTTTTAAAGGAGCTACAAACTCCAAAATATTTCACCAAGCAAACTTTGGATTTCAGCCGCTGATATCCAGCTCGAGATATAAGATGTAGTTTCCATGCAGGGCTCTCAATGTGATCGAACAATGTAGAGCTAGATTAAACTGCAAGCCAGTGAAAAGAAATGAAAAGTGGTTGTCATGAGAGCTTAACAAGCCAGACTCAGACACCTTGCAGCTGTGTTTTTTCATCACATATAAATAACAGGAAAAAAAAAGTTGAATAATCATCTCCATCTCAGCTGAGGACACAATGAGCCGCAGTTTAACAGCGTTCCTCAGCTGGTAGAAACAAGAACAAGCAAACAAATTACACGCCTGTCATGACTCATCTATTGTGCGTCTGCTCGTCTGGAAGAGAAAAACCTCTGGAGCTCCTCCGAGGCTCTCTCCTCCATTTTCTCTCCCTCTTAACGGTTTTGTTTTGGGTTGTGATCTGGATGGAGGGCCTGAGGATAAACGACGTCGTTAGCTTACAAGATTGTGAAGCCCCTTTGGTGAAATCTTTGTGATGTTGGCCTGACTATTTAGATAAATGTTTCATTGTGTAAGTCATTTTGAAGCCAAAGTACCAACTTGTTTAATGATTCAGTATCTCCAATGTGAGAACGAGCTGCTCCTCTTTGTCTTAAGTAGGCCGCTATTCACAATAACGATAACAGTGTGATACTGACAGGAAGTGCCATTTATAAATAAATATAAACTTGAACTCTCAGTTTTAATGTGTAGCTCCTGATTTCTATGTTTTCACCAAATCTTTTGGCAACATGTTTCTCTTGAAATAAAAACAGAAATCTGTAGGTTTTTTTTCACCATCAAATTGACTCCAGTGAATCTGAGGGCAGCTGATAGCTAGCTTAGCTTCATCTTAAGTGCATGAGCACTCTGCCCATCCTATAGCTAACAGGTGTGCATGCTGAGTGGGAAAGAACAGCTTATTTACAAAAAATCATTTAAGGAGATAAATTCAAACTCGTGCGATGTGTTGATTTGTGAATCAAGATAAAGTTGAAATTGCGATTAAGGAGCATGCAGACTAGTGAGCTTTATGGGAGGGGTGCCGGTGGTCTAGTGGTTATTTTGTGCTCCTCATGTACAGAGGCTGTCGTCCTCAAGGCGGGCGGGCCGGTTTGAATCCATCTCTTTCTTTCTTGATTTCTGGCTATATCCACTGTCCTGTCTTTCCAATAAGGCGTACCCCCCCCCCCCCCCAGATGTTTGGACAGACAGACACTCTTCAACGTCCCCAAAGTTTGATAACTCTGCTTACAACCATCATTTGAATCCATCTTTGTCTCCAGGAAAGGGAAACAGAACCATTCCTGTGGATGCAGTAATAATAACGAGCTTATTGTATGGGACACATGTAGAATCTTTTTTGACCGCAGGTCAGAATCGAGGTGAAAGTTCAACATTTTTTAAATCTGCTTTGAGTTCATGTGTGTGTCAACAAACAACAAACCGAAACAAACAATAATATATATTTGAAAAAATCGCTTGTTTATGATTGATCTTATTGAAATCTATGCATATTAGATCTATGTGGTTTTCAAATTGAAAACATGATGTGAAGCTGCATCAGATAAAATAGTAATAAACTCTTCTTATAATATAAAGTCAATTAATCTGCATAAAAGCATGGCAGATTGTTCTCAACAAATAAAAACATCCTGAGACAACGAGAGAGATATAATGGTTTAAAGCCTTTGTGTTTGATTTATTTTTGTCTTCATACAACTAATTGACGTCACCCCCACCCCACCCCCTGGCACACTGACGTCAAACACACACACACACACACACACGCTCCTCCCCCGGCTCTGAGCGATGTCCTCTTCACTGAGATAATTACATCGTTTTTACTCCAGAACAGCTGTGGCCTCCTGAAGACGTAAATGACTCTTATATATCTGCTTCATCTCTGGAGGAAGACACACCCCTCAGACACACACACACACACACACACACACACACACACACACACACACACACACACACACACACACATGCAGTGTGTGGTTACAATGCAGCGTCTCAGTATTTATTTGTGTTGGTCTGAGCTCTGACATCCGACACTTGATCGATGTCAGACAAACAGCGACTCAAAGACAAACTCACTGCTGCACATGAAGTCACTTTGCGCAGAGACAACAGGCAGGAGGAAGTTTCCAGATGAGGTCATTGAGTCACTCCTTCATCTTTAGGCTGTGGATTGTAGAGCAGCTTCAGGCTTCAGAGCCGCTGAGTGTCTGCAGCTCTGTGCAGCCAGTCAGCGCCCTTTTTATTGACTGGGTTCATTTCCCTATTGATGCCTGCTGTCACTATGTTGAACTGCAAATCACAATACAAAGACTATATTTAAAGCTGACATAGCAACTGTGATGCCACTCTGCTGCGTTTAAGCATCTGAAGCAGCAGAATATGAACTATGATGTGGAGCTGGAGAGCAGCGAGGGGTTGGCTAAAGCTAAAGCCTTATCAGTACTTCTGTGTCAAACTATGCCATAGCATTCGCCGTAGCTTCTTGTAGCTCTGTATCTCCCCTGACGCCTACGTACAGTGCACCTCCTCAAAAAATGTCACTACACATTAAATGCGAGCAGATCTAGCATCGTATTTCCTGTCTCGTCTTTCTGTTGTTTCTGTAGCATAAAGGTTCTTTTCACAGGTTAGGGTTGTTAGCCCCAAGCCAAGTCCACCATTTCTGGCTTCTGGTGTGCTTTGGAGTTAGTTTGTAAGTCCTATCCCCCAACTACTGTCTTCCAGGTAATAGATCACAGTCTCATACCACATGAGGCTGGACAGGTTTTGGGTCGTGTACAGTAAATGCTGTCTCGGCACGTCAATCCCAACCAACTCCTGCTACTGTGAAGTGAAAGCTGCAACCAAAGCGAGCATTTCCCACCAGCAGCATGAGACAGATCTTATATCCTGCATTCACAATATTTCCAGTATCGCTGCCATTTTCCAAACTCTGCAGGATCCTCTCTTTTCTTCTTTGCAATCATTTCCGTATGATTAACTGCTGCTCAATATTCATCAGCTCCAACTACATAATACACTCGGTTTCATTCGCCATGGTTTCCTGTACACAAACAAGCAGAGTATGTGGCGGAACAGGAAACTGTAAATAGAAATCGCACTGCCAAATAGCGTTTGTAGAAGGAGTATTGCAGCGCTACACAGACCCACCAACACACACATGTAGTGCTCACAATCGTGCAGAACACTACTTCTGAAGTCATGTTTGCTTCCACCTGATAAATGTTGGGTTCACATTCATTCTCTTATAGCTCTTCCTTGTTTTTTGCGTCATCTCCTGAGGGAAATATCTTTAATATCTTTATCTTTTAGAGCTGCTCGAGGCTAGAAAAGGTTCAAAGCGTGTTTCAAACTTTGGATTTTGGCTGCTGGACGGTTGGATCTGGATTTCTAGTCGTTTGCTGCAGCTGGAGGTTTGTGAAGATTGCTGAGATTGAGCCGAAACATTGAGCTAAAATAGGCTTGTGTCATGCTGCAGATTTATCCCTTTACATTACACATAGTCATGTGAATGTCTTTTCTTCACAGATTAAAGGAAGTTGGTACAGTCTGGTGCTGCAGACCACCAAGAACTTCTGTACAAGTAACGATCACTCTGCGACAGTAAATCCACAATGAGGCTTTTGTGAGTTTAAGTGTACAGAGGCAGACGTTTGGTCTTGTGTGTATCACATTAGCCCGGAGGATTTTTGTCACATTACTCCTCCCCTGTACCAGAAACAGTACGACTCTGTTATCACTTCAGTTTAATCAGACTGCTTTCAAAGTACAACATCTCCTCAGTAATTAATCACTCTAGTATCACTAATTGGTAGTTTTTTTTACTGACGAGGCTGCTGAGACTTTGTTTCCTCATTACACTTGTTCGTCTGTCTCTGAAACAGTAAGTGGAATTGAAGGTTTAAAGTCAGGAGGAGGCTTTTTTCCTGTCTTTGTCCCCGTGGGCTGAGCAGAGTTAACACGAAGCGCTTTCATGTCTTTTTACTGCAGAGTGATGTGAAGGAGGACGGAAAGCTTCTCCCGCTGTGATTGTCGAGGATGTTGTGGGAGAGTCAGTAAAAAGAGCTGCTGATGCTTTGTTCTTTTTAAACCTCTTCTGTTTGGAAGAAAATGCCACTCGGGTGTGATTTCGATACTATTCTCCCCTCTGCACTTTTGAATCAGAGGCTGGACGGTTTAATGTCTTTAATGCAATCTTAAAGGGACAATTGAGAGACTGTATTTGCTTCATTACTTAGTTACACAACATCCGTTTAATCTCTGTGTAAAGGTTTACAGGTTTGATTAATTATGCATTTTATGTAGGAGGACCAATAAGCCTGTGCATGCATGTGCTCTTTCCCTGAAATGCACACACACACACACACACACACACACACACACACACACACACACACACACACACACACACACACACAGCTTAAAGGGATAGTTTGGTATTTTTAAAGAGGGGTTGTTGAGGGAAGAGTAAATATATTAGCCACAGGAGACGTCGGTCAGCTCGGCCCCTCTCTTGAGAAAATGGCAGGAGATGCTAAGCTGTATATATGTAGAAGACTGATATGTTTGCTCCATGTACTTTTGCTAATCAAAAAAATAAAAAACCAACACAGCGTTAATGTACGCTATATTACTTTTCTGCTAGCAAGCCCCTTTGTTTGAGCACTACCACGTAGCCTACATGTTCTTCCCCCTGCAGCGTACTGATCAGCTGGACGGTTGATGATTTTAATGCAGTAGCTTTGGCCAGTTTGGGTCTACTTATGGTAAATGGACTTGAGCTTGTAGAGCTTTTCTATTCCTCTGATCACTCAAAGCGCTTTTACACCGCAGGTCACACCTACACATTCACACACTGATGGTAGAGGCTGCTGTGTGAAGTGACCATCAGTATTAACTCATCCATTTATACACATTCATGCGCCGATGGTCACATCTACACGACGAAGCAGCGGGAGCAACTTGTGGCTGTGGGAGCTGGGGATCAAACCCACGACTCTCCGGTTGAGAGACGATCACTCTACCACTGATCCACAGCCATCCATTATGTAGAGTCCTAAACATGGCCTATATCTTTAGGAATTATATTCAGATGTTGTTGTAAACTTACCTGTTGAGCACAATCTCAGAAAAGAAAAGTTTGAGTCTAAAAGTTTATGTTTGGATCTTCATTTTTGAGAAATAAAAAACTGCTATACCGCTTGTGCCGTTCTGGGTCGTAGGAGGCTGGAGCCGACCCCAGCTGTCATTGGGCGAGAGGCGGGTACACCTTTTGACTGGTCACTACTAGTCAATCACAGCTTTGACATACAGTATAGAGACAGACCAGCAGTCACACACAAACTCACACCTGAGGGGTATTTAGAGTCACAGATTAACATAACCAGCATGTCTTTGGAGTGTGGGAGGAAGCCAGAGTACCAGGAGGGAACCCTGTGCTCAGGGTCATGTAAACATCACACAGAAAGGCTCCTGTCTGAACAGGGATTCGAACCAAGAACCTTCTTGCTCTGAGGCAAGAGCTATAACTAACCAATGCACCATTGTGCAGCCTAAAACTATACATTCAGACTAAAAATAAATGTTTGATTCATGTCCAGATTTCTTCTGTTTTTAGGGGTGAGCTGTTTGTTTTAACTCCAGATATCCGTCACATTTCATGCAGACTTTAAGAGTTTCCATCTCCTGCTGAGGAATCTAATCAAACGTCTTTGTTCAGTCGATACACTTTACTTAATATTCAAACACAACAGTGTGACAGATTGTTCATAAAGTTTTATTTCTCCTATAAAAACCTTTGACTGATTCCTTTTGTGTCTTTCTGCAGGAAACTGAGATCGCTTCTGACTGTAACCACGTAAGTATTCCCTCCAAAACCAACACACAAACATTCATCCTGTTTTATTATGAGTTCAGAGAGGAGATCGAATGGCTGGTACATGCATGACATCAGTAAACGATTCTTCATATACATTTTAACAGGTTGGTTCAATCAGTGCAACTATTGAATGGATTATTATGAAATGTGGTTTACACGTTTCTGGCACCTTGGTGAATTTTAAAATCTTTAGTCATGTTTCTCATTTATCAACTCAAATCTTAAGTTTACATCACTTTTATTCAAAGACAGATCGAATACACAAACCACCAACCATCCTGAGGACTTATCTGTGCTTGTAGTCCAAACAGTTCAAGAACAGCATTCACTTTACTCGTGTTATGCCAGGAAAGCTATTTTAGGCTAATTTTACAGGATCCGTGAGGACTGCCTTTACTCATTTCAACTCAAAAAATGAACTATAACAGGCTACACATCGATTATTGGTGAGCTTGCACTTCTAATATCTGAGTCTTTATCAGTCTAATAAAGTACCAAATCAGTCAGCTCTAATGTTGTTTCTTCACCTGTAGCTGTCCACACTCACACAGCTTGAAGAATTCCCAGCCTACATATTCAATTAAAAACCCGAGCTGACGACCTTCACTAACTGTACGGCTCTCTAACGTTCAGTGTGTGTCAGTGTTTGTGTCCTACAGCTCGTCTCCCCGTCTGCTGGGTGATAACCTTCAGTGCTCAGGCTGCACAGCAGTAAACGACAGACAGCTTCATGAGTCGCCCGAGGTTAACCGACCACTTTGACAGTCTTTATTACAGCTCAGGAAAGCACTGGCTGCAATTAACATGTCACACACACACATTGTGTTGTTGTTGTGGTGTTATTTTCTGGGCGGTCCGACCGTCAGAAGCTCTTATCTGTGGCTGCTGCAGCTGCAGCCTCACTGGCACGAAGACAATAGAGACATAAATAAAAAAGGACAAAAGGACAGAAGAAGAATCTAAAGATAAAAGAGACATTTGGGATGTTTTTTTCTGAATGAAACAACCTTTAAAATGACTTACTGTCCGATAGAGATGCTCTAAACCGGTTTGTCAGTATTGGACTTAAAGGACAGATCGACCGCTAAACTTTTCAAAGACATATTTTAAGAAGCCTGCAGCTGAGGCGGAGATGTCCTTCCTCAACATGCAACATTAAAGTCACTTGAATCATATCCTAACATTTAAAAATGTAATGAAGATGTATTGTTTGTCTCCTCTCTATCTCTCTCAGCTCCTGTGGAATTATAAACTCAATCTGACCACCGATCCAAAGTTTGAGTCCGTGGCCACGGAGGTCTGCAAGAGCACCATCACTGAGGTCAGAGTGCAGCGCAGGAGGCTCAGGGTTCAGCTTCCTTTCACGTCTGAAATACTGAAAAGCAGTTTAATTTTTATAAGAATGTGTACATTTACTCACTTGAAAGATTTCAGTCGACTTCCCTGACTGCTGAAACAAATGTTAACCTCCTAATTTCTCCAGAGGAGTTTTGGGGTTTTCTACTTCAGTGAACTAACTCGTCACATGTTTGATTCCTTCAGATAAAGGAGTGTAATGAAGAAGAAAGGGGGAGGGGCTACCTGGTGTCCTGTCTGGTGGATCACCGCGGCAACATCAGCGAGTACCAGTGTAACCAGTACATCACTAAGATGACCAGCATCGTGTTCAGCGACTACAGACTGATCTGCGGCTTCACGGAAAAATGTAAAGACGACATCAACAACCTGCACTGCGGCAGCATCAACGTGGGACAAAAGGTGAGAGGTCACGCTGTGCAAGGATGAGCCCAAGGACAAAGTTTGTCAAAGCTGTCAGATGTGAATGTTTTCATGATCCTTATGCAGTCATCCAGTAACTCGTTGACTTCTTCCGTTTAGAGCTGTGACCACTTCTGACCTGTTTGGTCTCTTTCTCCCCTCATATCCTCCCTTCCTCTTTGTCACCTTGTTCCCTCGCCGTGTTCCTTCTCTCGTCTCCTTTGTTGTTGCTGCAGGACGTTCACTCGCAGGGAGAAGTGATCGGATGTCTGGAGAAGGCGTTAGTGAGGGAGGCGGAGCAAAAGGATCAAGCTCATCCAATCAAAGAGGAATGTCAGAGGGCGATACTGAGGGTGGCCGAACTGTCGTCAGACGACTTTCACCTCGATCGACACCTTTACTTCTCCTGCAGAGACGACCGCGAGAGATTCTGTCAGAACGTAAGGAGTTTTCTTATTCAGCTTAATATCACAGTCCTCACACTTAACCTCTGGATGGCACAAACCGCACTTCCGCTTTGGCTTCATTTTTCAAATTTTGTTCTGATGATTGACAAAAATATTTTGGGATTAAAATACGAAACCCTTGGACTAGCAAGTTATTGAAGAAACTATTTAAAAAATATATGTTTTCAAAGTTTCTTGTTCTCGTCCACAGACTCAGGCTGGAGAAGGAAAAGTCTACAAGTGTTTGTTCAATCACAAATTTGAAGAGGCGATGACAGAAAAGGTATCAACTCTAAACTCTTACCTCATGCTGGAGACTCAATGTGCGTGAATTTTTAAGTAGTTTGGTCTCTAATGCTCCTCTGTCCTCCCTCCTCAGTGCCGTGACGCTCTCACCACCCGTCAGAAGCTCATCTCTCAGGACTACAGGGTCAGTTATTCTCTGGCTAAAGCCTGTAAGGTGGACTTGAGGAAGCAGCGCTGCAGCCTGGACACAAACCTGCCGCGAGCCCGCGAGGCCCGACTGTCCTACCTGCTGCTGTGTCTGGAGGCTGCTGTGCACCGCGGTGAGTGGACGGAGAGGGAGGGGGACTTGGGGTAAACTTTAAGATCCACCTGGGTTTCAATTAACCAATCACTATCTTCCAAACGCAACACAAGCATTGATATAAAGGCAAATATTGTCATTATAGCGCCGTATATTCAGCTCTGTTGCTTCATTTGCTACTTCTGCGTCTGTTTTTACGTCATGTCTTACCTCCTGACTGACAGGGATAGTCTCCAGCTGTGAGGAGCATATGTGAACCGCCAGGTCAGGAGAATATCTAGAGCAGTCCTCCTGAAAATATCTAGATAATTTCAGGAGTGCATATGTGAAAACAGCTATAAAGTGTTACTTAGTGGGTCGCAGATATCTGCCAGGAGAAAAATGTTGTGAAAATACTCTAATAACATGTAAATACATTCCTAATAGGTTTTCATTTTATGGGTTTTCATGCTTTTCTGTGTAAGTAATCATCTTCTCTTGTGCTGTGCAGGCCGTACTGTCAGTGGAGAGTGTCAGGGGGAGATGCTGGACTACAGGCGGATGCTGATGGAGGATTTCTCTCTGAGTCCGGAGATCGTGCTGCACTGTCGGACCGAGATCGAGGCTCACTGCTCGGGCCTTCACCGCAAAGGACGCACGCTGCACTGCCTCATGAGGATCGGAAGAGGAGACCGCAGCACCACCGTGGACAGCGTCTGCCAAAGCGCTGTAATTATTTCTTTTTATACACGTATGCCACAGTGCTCTGCTGTGTTGTTTTGTATTTGAAGACTTTAGCCTTGATAGTCCAGCACAAACGCATCACTTTGCTTTTTGTGTGGTCCAAAGCTTTGTAAGGTACATTCTCCAAAATGTATTTGACTAAATAATGTATGTTCAATTGTTTTATGAATAACTCTAAAACCACTTTACATAAATCATTCAGTTTTCAAGCTGTTAGTTGTTTTTCACTGGTGGACATTTTCTGCTTCAGCATCTTGAGTTAAAAACTGACGGTTAATATTTCATGAAGCTAAAATTTGTTTCCACAAGCAGCAGTTTGAAAACCACCAAAATGACTTCTACATTTCCGTGTGTTTGTTTACAATAGATTTTCAGGTTTGGATACTGTGGCTTTGTTTGACCAGCTGCTCTCCTGCAAATATACAAATCAAACATGTGAAACTATACAAGTAACACATGCTCAAAATTAAAACAAAGTGTAAATATCGTCTGTTTTATACAAACTTGCTGTAGATAAAAGAGTAAAAGAGATTTATGAGTTTGATTTGCAGCAATCATTTAACAGATATGATGCAATTCACGATACGATACGTTATGATACATTACGATACAATGTTACTTTACGTTACATTACGATATTACAATATGATTATGTTACTTAACGTTATGATACGTTACAATATGAGACAATACGCTGCAATAGGATGAAATACGATAAGATATGCTACTTTACGTTACGATATGTTACTTTAAGCTATGATACCATACGATGTTACTTTACGTTACATTACGATACGTTACATTACGATACAATATGTTACTTTACGTTACGATGCGATATATTACTTTACGTTACGATATATGTTACGTTACGTAACATTACGATATGATACCATATAAGAAGATACAATACCAAACAATGGGATGCAATGCAATATGATACGTTACCCAACAATGTGTTATGATACGCTACATTAAGCTATGATATTGTACGTTACGATGTGAAGTTAGTAACGAAGTTACAATACAATATGTTACGTTACGATATGTTACGTTACGATATGTTACGTTACGATATGTTACAATATGTTACGTTACGATATGTTACGTTGCGATTTGTTATGTCATGAAATGTTACGTTACGATATGTTACGTTATGAGATGTTAAGTTGCGATTTGTTACGTTACGATTTGTTACGTTACGATTTGTTATGTTACGATATGTTACGTTACGATATGTTACGTTACGATATGTCACGTTACGATATGTCACGTTACGATACAGTACAATACACTTTATTGTCCTCTTGGCGAAATGTGTCTTTGACTCAAAGTGCTGCCAACATTCAGCAGCTTCCTCAGTAGAACTAATAAATAAGAACAATAGAAAAACATACCAGTGCCACAACAACAAATACTGCACATTACCCATAGTGACCGAGGTTTCCATCAAAACACAACATAAGAGAAAAGATAAGAAAGGTAAGAAAATATAGACCATAAAAGAATATATCAGTTATTATGAGCAGGCTGTAGGTGTGTCTGTGGGTGTAATAGGTAGTTTATCTATAAATAAAAACTAGAATTATAAATCTTATCCAGGATCTTAAATGTAAATGTTTCCATAATCTTTGTCCCTGCTGCAGCTGCAAACGTTGATCCAGTCTGCCGACCCTGGAGCAGACTACAGGATCGACCGAGCGCTCAATGAGGCCTGTGAGTCCGTTATCCAGACCGCCTGCAAGCACATCCGCAACGGAGACCCGATGTGAGCAACAAACACACACACATACACACACACACACGCTCGTACATAATACATTATAAGGCCTGTCAAGATTATTGATTTTGCTGGATGATTTATTGCCAAAGAAAAAATGCTTTATGCACTTTTTGGGAATTATGAGACAATCTTAAAAAAAACAACAACTGGACGTTGATGTTTCTTCAATCGGAGACTCTCTCTAAGTCAACTGACACAAAACATAAAATGAATCACCAGAGTTGTAGATTCAAGTTTTAAACCCCCTTTTTGTTAGCATGATGTCGAAGGAACACCTGGAGGGATTCTGTTCACATTTGGCACCAGTGTCATTTTTTACTGAAGGTTGTACTTGGTGTCAAAGGTCACTACGGTCTTCCCTTAAAACGGTCTTTGAATAGAACACAAGACTTTAAACAGTTAATGTGTTTAAATATGATGTAAATGTCTTTGAGGATAAGTTGATGAAGTGGTGAAATGTTTGATAACTATAAGGTCTCAAGACAACTTCACTTTGACGTCATTACGTCCTCAGAAATAATCATTTATGGCCATTATTCCTGCTTCAATTCTTGGGATCAGGATACCGCTTAAAAAATATGAAAATATGGCATTAAGGTGTTTTTTTTAACTGTGATTGTCCTTCAGCAATTGTGCAAATGATTACATCTTTAATATTAATCATTATTGTGTGTGTGTGTGTTTGTAGGATCCTGTCGTGCCTGATGGAGCACCTGTACACGGACAAGATGGTGGAGGACTGTGAACACCGACTGTTGGAGCTGCAGTATTTCATATCCAGAGACTGGAAGTAAGTCATTCAAATAAATCCACTTATATTGATGAAATTAATATGAATATTGCATGAATACAACATCAACACAAATACCCTGGGATGTTCAAAGTTAAATTAACAATAAGAAGAGGTGTAATACAGTAGATGTCCAGATTATGTCAAGAAAATAAAAACAGGAAATATTCCCCTCGTGACTTTTATTTCCAAATTAAACGTTTGTTTCCACTCAAAACAATCTGAATATTTTTATACAATCTTCAAAATTCAGACTTTAATCTTTTCATTATGATCTGTCTCCACATGGCTCTGATCTTTTCTTTACAATCTGAGCTGTGAAAAAAAAGAAGACAGAGGTCATCCCAAGGTCAAAATAACACGTTTTCTCCTCCCTTTGTGTGTCAGACTGGACCCCATCCTCTATAAGAAGTGTCAGGGCGACGCAGCTCGACTCTGTCACACTCACGGCTGGAACGAGACGAGCGAGCTGATGCCGCCGGGCGCCGTTTTCTCCTGCCTGTACCGCCACGCCTACCGCACGGAGGAGCAGGGACGCCGGGTACGATGACGTCACAAACACACACTCTATGAGACTTTTGTAAATACTGACGCTGAAGTCTATCTATGTGTTGTCTGAGTGTCACTTTAGAACCAGGTGTAACTCTGATGTTCTTAAATTCAGCAGGTGAATCCAGACGAGCAGGTAAGTGCGCATTGGCTCAGTCTAACAGTCAGAACGTTTACAGGCACTAAGAAAAAGTCGACTTATTGTGGCTTTGACCCTGAAGTCGAGAACAGTAGTCCACCTAAATGATCGAATCGAGCTGTAAGCGTAGCTCCACTTAACTGTGCATGTAAACGTACTGACTGATGATCCTGGTGAAGGGTTTATCTGATAATGATGATGACGATTGTGATCAAGAGAGAGATTTACTCTCCATCTCTCAGTCCCTGATTGGCTGGGTTTATTCGAGGTGTTGGGGTGTGATTGTGGGACTTGTTGCTTCATGACAAAGCACAGAGTCGCTTTGTCTCGGTGTACTTAAAAAGAGCAGCTTACAAAACCAGCAACATAAACTCATTATTTAATGGCTGTTCATGGAGATTGGATGGAGCAAAAAGTAAGTTTAATACTAAAGTCTATAAACTACAAGCAGGATGTATACTTTTTAATCCACAGAAGTAGTAGCATCTCTATTCTCTTTACATGAGAAGACCACTCCTCATTTATTTTATTCTAGTTAGGATCCTGACCAGATAGAATGCTGCTGCCTGTCTGGTGTTAAAAACTGTCACTCAAGATCCATTTTCACATCAGCACACGTGAAAATGTCAAGCAGAAGTCAACTCCTCCTGATCTGGTTGTTCACACATGCACGTTACCGTGGGATGCTCGGGGGGCCGTCTCAGGAGGCAGGACATGACGTAAAAAGTGGAAATGGTGGACGGAGCTAAAGACTCCGACGCTGTGATGACATGTGCGCCTTTATATCAATGCTACATGTAGTTTGACATATTCACTGAGTCAACAAAAGAGAACGTACTGGCAAACAGAAACACAATGAAGCCGTTGTGTTCATTATTTCTCA
Source organism: Tautogolabrus adspersus (assembly GCA_020745685.1). NCBI lineage: Eukaryota > Metazoa > Chordata > Actinopteri > Labriformes > Labridae > Tautogolabrus > Tautogolabrus adspersus. The sequence goes on along the minus strand of CM036535.1, from coordinate 32,500,062 downwards.
CAGCAGCTCGCCTCAACTTCACCTGGACATTTTCTAGGTGGCTGATAAGGAAAACTCTCGGTACAGTCAGGGCGAAAGCAGATTTGTCTGTCTGCGTTCACACATGCAGCTCATCCTGGGATTTTTTAAGATCTATTTCTGGGCTTTTTAAGCCTTTATGACAGAGATTGGACAGAGGATAGAGTTAGAAATGGGACCATCCGAGGAGCACATGAATGCAGCATTACTGGCATCTCAAAGTATGAAATGTCTGACTGCTTGTACTGAAGCACTGAACAGAATTCTAATGATTTGTTTCAGACGGTTTGCTCTTTAAATAAAAGCCTCTGCACAGCATGAATGTAATGATGGAGCCTGAGTGGCTCTGCCCGGCTCAGATATCCGTGTAATCAGCGTCTCTGGTCCTGATTTCTGGTAATTACACTCTTCAGAGAGGAGACCCTGGACTATGATTACATGGTCTCAGTAATCAGTGTGTGTGTCCAAGTGTGTGTGTGTGTGTGTGTGTTTCAGACCTTGAGATGAAGCCATTTCTGGAAATTAAGGACGTTTTAGTTGGCTCACACTTTTTCAAAGAGCTGTGAAAAATCGTTCTCAGGTTACCGGTCGCGCTTCAATCACAGCAGAAGCCATTTCCTGAAGATGAATGTGCTTTATTTTGTATTTCTCCGAATAGGACCCTATCTTACAAAATTAAAGTCATACTGTTTTAAAGGCAGTATTGGCTATTCTCTTGAAACTAAGAGGCCACTTCTGATATACAGTCTTTGTTCTGTGTTAAAGGAATGACAAAAATCAGGAGTATCATGCTTTTATACAAGCGTATTGATGTATTTGTATGTGTTTTTGTCTGCAGTTATCTCGGGACTGTAAGGTGGAGGTTCAGAGGATTCTCCACCAGAGGGCGCTGGATGTGAAGTTGGACCCTGAGCTGCAGAAACGCTGCATGACCGACCTCGGGAAGTGGTGCAGCGAGAAGACGGATACTGGACAGGTGAGTCAAACCAAAAACAAAGACCAGCCACTTGAGTTTTTAATGAACCTTTGATGAATGTTTGAGTGTCATCTGTTGGTTGTTAAGTTTATCATAGCGGCTCTCATTACACTTAATCCTGTTTTTTTTTTTAAAGTGTTAAGTCTTCATGATTTGTGAAGTAGTCAGACCGTCTAATAAAACCATCTTGTGTGTGTTTAGGAGCTGGAGTGTCTGCAGGATCATTTGGAGGACTTGGTGTCCGCCTGCAGGGAGGTCGTGGGCAACCTGACAGAGCTGGAGTCAGAGGTAAGGGGTTATTAATGTTCAGCCAACACCAGAATAAGGGATCAGAGTAGATAAGGAGTTGATATGATTGTTGTCTTTGGGTCACCTGCACATGATGCACACCTGTGTCCGTGTTTTTGTCTCTTTCAGGACATCCAGATTGACGCTCTCCTCATCAGAGCTTGTGAACCCGTCACCCAGGCTCACTGCCATGTGAGTGCATGAATACAAACAAATACTGTGAAGGCATAGAACCGAACTAAATGACCTGTACATCTGTAAAAACTCACTAGAGTATTTTTGTTGGTGAGGTTCCCTCTTCTTTGAACGACTCGTCAAAAATAAAGTTTAGATGGTAACTGTGTGTGTGTGTGTGTGTGTGCAGGACGTAGCTGATAACCAGATTGATACCGGTGACCTCATGGAGTGTTTGGTTCAGAATAAACACCAGAAGGAGATGAACGACAAGTGTGCAGTCGGCGTCACACACTTCCAGCTGGTCAGTTCTTTTAATCTGTTTCATGCTCTGTGTTCATTTCTTTTTTTGTGAATCTAACATCATTTTTTAATTCGTCTCAAAGGATCATTTTGCTGTATTTAGACCTGAGTTTGGTTTTAAAAAGTTAAGAAACGCCTGTAGATTCTGTGCATCTTTGTCAGAGCTCGATGCATCTGTAGTTCTTCTGGAACCATCATCTGATTATTACTTTTTATTTATAAATAAGTCAAATTTGATTCTATCTGCAAAAAATGACGTTACACAAGAGGTTTTTATTCTTGTGTTTTGTGAAAGTTCCTTTTGAAACAGTCAACTGAAGGGGGGCCGGATAGCTTAGTGGTTATGTCCTGTGTCCCATGTACAGAGGCTGTAGTCCTCATTGCAGCGGCTGTGGGTCTGAATCTAACCTCAGTCCTTTGCTGCATGTCGTCCCTCACTCTCTCCTCACTCAGCTTCCTCTTTCTCTCTTTCTTTTTTTCACTCCCAGACGGATAATTCCTCTTCATTTTCCTGCAATGACTTTAAATGTCAAACGTTGGTGTTCAAAGTAAAAATACACGCCACGCTTAGCAGGGCAACGAGAGGGAGTGCTGTCAGATGCGGCCCCCTTAGGGAGGAGCGATTAGAGTTAGAGCGGGGGCCCCATGTACAAGGCTACTGTCCTCGAAGCGGGCGGCCCAGGTTTGAATTCAACCTGGGGCTCCTTTACCCTTTTTCATTCCCCTCGCCCTCTCTATCTCTTTCTCGCCCCCTATATCTAATTCTATCCACTGTCCTGTCTCTACATAAAGGCAAAAAAATAAACCAAAAAAAAAAGATGAATGAGTGCTGAGCTTGTTGCTGATTAGCAGTGATGGAGTGAAACAAACTACAGTCACACAAGCTCTGTACTTAAATACAACGCAATGGACTTCTGCATTATGATAGGATGGCTCGAAACGCCACTGATGTGCGGATCTTGTTTGCTGTTTATGGATCCAGCACCCACTTATGGATGTGTGTGTCTTTTTTGATTTTCTTTGGGACTTCTGCATTATAAGCATCTCAGTTTTTATGCTTTGGGTTTTTTTTTATGCTCATGTTTGTTCTTCTGTTTGAGTAAGATTTAAGAAGCAGGACTTTTACCCAGTAGTTTCTCCACACTGTTGATGATTTAACTTCAGTAAAAAGTCCCATTACTTCTTCCTCCACTGCAGTTTAACATGAAATATCAATACATGTTTTTTTTTCAACTCCAGATTCAAATGAAGGATTTCAGGTTCTCCTATAAGTTCAAGATGGCGTGTAAGGAGGACGTTCTGCGCTTGTGTCCAAACATCAAGAAGAAGTGAGTCTAAAGAACATTCACCAAACTGAGACCCTCTTTTTATGTTTTCATTTGTTCTCCTTCAAACACATGTTTCTGATTTAACATAATCTGCTCTGTAAATGTCCGTCTGCCTGCAGGGTGGATGTGGTGATCTGTCTGAGCACCACGGTGAAGAACGACACGCTGCAGGACGCCAAAGAGCAGCGGGTGTCTCTGAAATGCCGGAAACAGCTGAGAGTGGAGGAGCTGGAGATGGTAACACACACACACAAACACATTAAAACACATACACACTTTGTATATTTTGTACAATAAAATATAGAGCATCACTCCCCTCTCCTCTTCTTTCAGTCTGAAGATATCCGTTTGGAGCCGGAGCTGTACGATCCGTGTAAGTCCGACATCAGCCGTCTGTGTCCGAACGTGGCTTTTGGAAACGCTCAGGTGAGGAGCAGAGAGACACAGCCAGACAAATCCAAACGTTCAAAACATTCAGTAAATATCCTTTTAGACCTCTTTGTCTCACTCTCTTTCCCTCCTCTCTCTCTCTCTGCTGCTCCGTCAGATGATCGAGTGTCTGAAGGAGCAGAAGAAGCAGCTGAGTCAGCGCTGCCATCAGAGGATCTTCAGGCTGCAGGAGGTTGAGATGAGCGACCCCGAGCTCGACTATCAGCTGATGAGAGTCTGCAAACAGATGATCAAGGTGACCAAGAGGAGGACAGCGGAGGAAAGCACTGATGACATCTTTACGATTAGTCCTCCTACTACAATGACTAAAATGTTTGGCATGCAAACAGTCGTATCATAAAACATGAAAAGATATTGTTTCATACAACTTTCTTAAAACTGTAATTTGTATTCAAGGCTCCACTCTTAAAGTGACCGAATGAGATCACTGAGAAAATACTAATGGTGCGTTCCATTTACCTCTGAACTCGGATCTCAGAGCTGTGAATGACGTCACATCCGAGCTAACCGCGTTCTAGTTGCAATTCTGCAGCAAGGTGGACAAGCAACATGGACGCCTCCAGGAGTGTTTACCATTTACCAATGTCAGAGGTCTCAATAAATGAAAAAGAACATTAAAGTTGTTAATGAAATTACAAACTGTCTCCTGCAGCGTTTCTGTACTGACGCAGATGCCAGAAACGTCCTCCAGTGTCTGAAGCAGAACAAGAACAGCGAGCTGATGGATCCAAAGTGTAAACAGATGATCACCAAGAGACAGATCACACAGAACACAGGTCAGTTAGACGCTTACACGCTCATTTTATTCAACTCAACTCTCATCTCGCTGATGAGCCTTCCTCCTCCTCCTCATACAGACTACAGGTTGAACCCGGTGTTGAGAAAAGCTTGTCGAGCAGACATCCCAAAGTTCTGCCAGCCGATCCTGAACAAGGCGAGCGAGGACAGCGAGCTGGAGGGTCAGGTCATCGCCTGCCTCAAACTCAAATATGCCGACCAGGTCAGTCCAGGAATACATCCAAATCAGCGTCCTAAAACTCTAAGGGAGAAAAAATATATTATAAAAGATGACAAAAAAGAATGACAATATTACAGAATAGACAAACATTTAGACTTTCAAAACCCTGAATTATGAAAATGAGAGTATCAAGTGGTGGAAGAGGATCATTCAGATTTGAACACTTGTTATGGAAAAAGGAAGAGTTAACCTGAAGGATTTAAATATTGCAGATACGTGTTCCCCCTTAAGCCTTAAAGCCCTTAAACATAAAGTGTGTAAAAAATGAACGAGCTCTGACACACCAAAGGTTATCTTCTTAAATTGAGTGTTTTCTGGCTGCGGTTTGGTTCAGAGGTTGTCTCCAGACTGTGAGGACCAGATCAGAGTGATTCTGCAGGAGTCAGCGCTCGACTACAGACTGGACCCACAGCTGCAGAGACACTGCACAGACGAGGTGGGCACACGCACAGACACACCAAGCACTGAAAAAAACACTCCCTCATTTCCTTACATTTTTTTCTTGATTTTAACTTGTTCTTCGTCTCGTCCTCTGTTTCCTCTCCTCCTCTCCTGCAGATCTCCAGGCTGTGTGCGGAGGAGGCAGCGGCTCAGGAGCAGACAGGTCAGGTGGAAGAGTGTCTGAAAGTCAACTTACTTAAAATCAAACAGGAGGCCTGTAAAAAGGTAAATACTTATCACCTTTATGGTTCCATCTAGCACACTTATTCATGATTATTTGTCCAAACAGTATCGTGTTGCGGGACTTTTTCTCGATGCCCTGTGATTGACTCGTGACCAGTCCAAGGTGTACCCCTTCTCCCGCCCAATGACAGCTGGGATCGGCTCCAGCCCCCCACGACCACCAATAGGAAAAGCAGTATAGATTACTGATGGATGGACTTTCTCTTGATAAAACAATAGAAAGTCTAAGGCCATTCTGTGGATGTTTGGAAATGATTTGCGCTGGAGAGGCTGGCCCTTTTGGTCTGCATGGCAATCTCAAAAAAGGCGTTAAATGTCGATCAACTGATGCTCAATGTTTCAGGATGAATTTCATTATGATGCACACAAACCCTCCCTTCTTTGTTTTTTGTTTGTTTGCAGGAGGTCCTGAACATGCTGAAGGAGAGTAAGGCGGACATCTTTGTGGACCCGGTCCTGCACACAGCCTGCGCTCTGGATCTCAAACACCACTGTGCCGCCATCACACCCGGCAGAGGACGACGTGGGTGTTTTTACTCAATACATTAATATTTTCAGCAACATTTCCAAGCTTATCAAGACAGATTTGTGTAAGCTTGTGTTTGTGTGTTTGTCTTAATGTGCTGTTGCTCTCTCTCACCACACAGAGATGTCGTGTCTGATGGAGGCGTTACAAGACAAGAGAGTCCGTCTGCAGCCCGAGTGCAAGAAAAGACTTCAAGACCGCATAGACATGTGGAGCTACGCTGCAAAGGTAAACACCAGGAGGAGACATTTCCACTGAGAGCCATGGGTCAAGCGCTCACTTTTCCCTTGCTGAAGTATGATCAGCTCTACTCCCTCCTTAAATATGATCACTTGCATTATGCTCAATTTAAACTTATGATCCGATGATGGTGATGAATAAAATAATCAGGATATCAACAAAGTTCTGCAGATCCTGTACGGATGAAAACTTGCTGATGGCACAATTATGGCTGAAAAGCTGCCTCAGTAACCTTTCCCTCCTTCCTGCAGGTGGCGCCAGCAGAGGGCTTTTCAGACCTCGCTGTCCAAGTGATGACATCACCCTCCAAGAACTACATCCTCCTCATGATCGCACTGAGCGTATGCATCCTTTTTCTGGTTGGGCTGCTGTGCGGTCGGATCACAAAGCGAGTGACGAGAGAATTAAAGGACCGGTAGAGGACGAGCCCTCGATAAAGACAGACTCCTCCTACCTTCCCCATTTTCTTCCTCCTCCTCCTCCTCTTCTCAGATGCCCGGTCTGTAACCAGCCAACCTGCACAGTGCCAACGCCAGCGCCCACATCTTGAACTCTTCTGTTTATTGGCTGCTGCTGAATATTTGCATCAAATGCAAAATGGCCCCGAATCCATGAATACTCCAACATTCGAGGGAGTTTTGACTTGCTGATTGGAGCCTTTGTTCCTCGATTATCATCTTTCCTCCCCAAAAAGAATCCGCTTTTGCCAATGACTTCGGTCGGGTCGGATGTGAGGTGGTCCGGCATCTTTTAAGTTTCTAAATAAGCGCTGTAAATGAAGTGACTGAGGGCTGCTGCTTCTGAGGTTAGGGTTGCTTTCCCCCTGGTTGATCCTGATGCTTTTTGTGATATTTAATGGAGACTGGAGCATGAAGAGCAGCTTTTGAAGTGACTGCGGCTGCCTGAATCGCACAAGGAGCTAAATTAAGTCTTGAGAACTTTTAAGTTGAATTCAGTGGTGTTATTTTTTTTTTCTTCTCATCAACCATGAAGTCTCACCTTCTTCACTGGTGTACAAGTTTTACGTCCAAATCGCCAAGTACGGATCGACTCATTTGGTCCAGCTCCTCAAGTTTTGGATTGTAAAGATGGTTCAGATATTTTCACCTCGTCCTGTGTCGTCCTCTGACCCCGCTCTCTGTTGCCTTTAACAATACGACATAACACACACAGAGGCTTCGTTTTGTAACTCAACAACCTGCAAGTGCAGTTTTTATTTAGTTGTTTTGTGACCGTGTAAGTTATTATAATATGGATAACGCATTTAAACATGAGACTTGTGTTGAATACAGCTGGGGATCTCTGCATAGGAAGTGAATTATTTTGATTTTATTTATGAATGATGGCATCGAAGAGCTTCAAACCTGCTCTTTAACCTGCACTCGGCTGCTAAACCATTGAATGCTTTGCCTTAGGTCTGAATATTTGCTTTACTGTCATTTGTTTTTACTTTTTTTTAAAGCTCATTTAAGCTAACAAACATCCTGTTTGGGAACACGCTGCAGGTGAAATGCAAACATGAGTCAAACGACTGTCTGAGGGGGCTAAGAAGTAAATTCAATCTCTGAAATGACATTAGCCTAGCTTAGCATAAACACTGGAAGCAGGGGAAACCAGCTAGCCAGACTCTGTCCAAAGTAGCCACAGCTGTTTATTCCACACAGAACAGTATCAGCTCCACTTGACAGGTATGTGACAACAGCTTTGTCGTCACAGAGAGTTTCAGATTGACTTTGTTGTTGTTGCTAACTGCTGGGAGCAGTGACTTTCTGTGGGCTTCACAGGTCATCACACCTACCAAATGAAAGAGTCAACCAGCAGAAAGAAACCAAGCAGCAACCGGCACAGTTGAAAAATGAAGCCAAAGCTGAAGTGCAAAAAGAACTGCAGTTCCTTGAGTGTCCACTAGAGGCCTCCAAAAGCCAAGGACTCCCCATTAGAGCCCATATTAGGATGTCCATTTTAACAGCAGAAATAAACATGTTTACAGACTGGTTCAAGAACTGTTTTGGACTAAATAGCTGAAGTCTTTATTTGTAAAAACTGTACAGGGGGTGAATTTGGATTATATGAAGGCTAAGAGTAATTCATACATTTGCATAATTAGGGGTGTGGCTGAGTTGACTGACAGGTGGGCGTATTTTAGCTGGTTACAGGAGGCTTAAGGCTCATCTCAGCTCCACATCTTTCTTTGTAGATTGAACGAGTCGGGTAGAATTATTGTGTCCAATATGGCCACCGCCATCATTCAGCTTGAAAACAGTGACGTCACTAAGACTAGGTCGATGTTTTCAAACAGTGGATATGAATAGATATGACATTTAAAACTGTTTTCTTTAAAAGTATTGGAAGTGTTTTTGGTTTGTTGTTTGGACTGTTTCCCCCTGCCTCTGGTCTTTATGCTCGTCTGAACTCGACGTACACATCCTGTCCAGCACAAAGCATCCAAAACACAAACGAACAAAACACAGAGAGCAGCTTTAGAACAGTGGAACAATTAGTGCGTTAAGATCAACGTTGTTATGAATGATTATGTGATGCAGATCATTCTGATTTATTTGGAGACATAACAGTCTTCAGCTGACTAAAACCAGATGTTTATTTTTATGTACATATCACATAAAGGTGGCTTCTCCCAGAGGAACAAAATCTGCCGATCATTTTTAAATGAACTCAATATTTATTAATTTATGCTGACGTACAAAATCCCTCGCCACATTGTTTTCCTGACATTCGAGCCACAAGTGTATTATTGTTGTCAAAGCAAATGATTTGTTACTTTAATTTAAACTGTAGACGTGGAAACGTTTTTTATTTGATTTTTTTAATCTAGTTTTTGAATATTTAATTTTGCACTTTAACTTGATGCACGTCTAACCTGCATTGAGCTGCTTGTCTGCAAACAGCTGATTGGACAATTAGCCGCTCTCATCTCATTGGTTTGCTGCTTTTGGTTTTCATGGTTTGGTTTTATATTTATACATGTGAATGAATTAAAATCCCACTAATGACAAGTGTGCAGCATGTACACAATAATTCAAACAAGTTAACAAAGCTGAGGTAGCCGATCATTTCAAAGGACTTTGAGCTTGAAAAAAGAAACGTCTTCTACCTGAAGTCAAGTCAAAACCTCTAAACGACCTTTCTGTTCTTGTATGTGTTCTGACGTAAGGTGTCCAATCAGAGCGATCAAACACAGCTGTCATAACCAGTTTTGTACGTCGGTCTCTACGTGTACAAACTTTATCAATGTGCAGTTTTTTTTTCTCTTTTCAGATTATGCCATGTAATACGAAGACGTAACAGATTTATCATCGTGAGATTTGATTTTGCTGTACAAATACAATTTGTCAATTTAATAAAACTGTCTGCAGATTTTCGTATCTTTGGCTCAACCTGGCTTCTTTTTGCGGTACCTACTGTTTGGTCTGCAAAATACAAATTGTTTGATGAGCATATTTACATGTAAAAAGTTTCCCAGGGTCTGGAATCATAAAAAAATCTTATGGTCCTATCCAAGTTCAGGCTGCAAGGTAAAACCCCCCCCCCACAAAAAACGGAGACAAACAGACGTAGCATGGAGAAGCTCACCATCTCATCTCATGTTTTAGTTTCATGATGATCTCATCCATAGAAGTAGATGCCTTAAAAGGTCACATATTATGCACTGCACCATGTTTATCTAACACTAACATGTGTCTCTAGCCTGTCTACAAAGTCCCTGATTGGGAGAAAAGTCCATCCTCTCCGTCTTTTGCCTGCTCCACTTTTCAGAAAATGTGTGCTCAAACAGGCCGATTGGAGATTTTCCCTTCATGACATCACAAAGGGCAGTAACCCCTCCCCCAGGTGGGTGACACTCCCACAGCTAGGTGTTTGTTCTGCCCTCTGAGTCTGCCTTGTCACCGAAAACAATAGGGCATGGAGCGAGAAAGCCCGAGCCACCCAAGCCCTTCCAGAGAGGGGCGTGGTCAGACACAGGTCATTTACATTTAAAGCTACAGACACAGAAACAGCCTGTTCTGAGCAGGGCTGAAATAGAGGGGTTTATAGGCATGATCAAATACAGGATCAGAGTGGATTTAGAACAAGAAACTTCACACACATGTTTTGGGAGCTCTGAGACTTATTTAAACTGGTTGAAAAGGAGGATAATATGTGACGTTTAAAGTATTTCCTACTTAATACTCCATAAAATATGAACAAAATAAAGTCTGCAAAACTTCCAGCTGCAGAAAGATTTTTATTGTCTTCCCACTTTATGTTCTGTACACAGAAAGAAAAGCAAAGGATCAAAGGAGCAGCACAATAGCATTAATTATCTCTCATTACTTGGAAGTCTACATGGGTTAGCTTAGCTGTTAGCGATGCTCTGATCAGCAGAGCAGAGGAGGGTCCCTCACAAAACCAAACTTAAACAGGAAACTCCCCAAACCAGACAAAATACAATCAGTTCCTTTTGACCAGCAACAAACCGCCATCCACAGGTGAAGTGACCTGAAGCTTACAGTCGACTTTTCTCTCCCTGCCTCCGTAAAAAGAAAGACGACCGCTAAAACAAAAAGGGTAACAGATTACAAAGAAATAAGTTGACAGTAAAAATGCTACTTAGAAAAGTTTAAAAGAAACAGGTAGCAACAGTTTTTTTTAACCATTTTTAAAAGAAAAGACTTATTATAAACTTACAGCTATCGCAATTAAAAAAAAATCAAAAGAGGAGAGGAAGTGAATTCAGTGTCACACCTAAAAATCTACAAAATAACTGAAGCAGACTGTCATTAAGCTTATTGTGGGGGGGGGAGGGGCATGACAAGGTTTACAGCCAATCACATGCTGCATGCATAATCAAAGTTTACACATTAAAGTCCAGGTATCAACGGAGAATTCACTGTTTTTTCTATAAAGGGATGATCAGCAGGTGGTCACCCTGCAGAGGGCTGTAATCCCCGGGTCAGACAGCAGGGCGGCGCTGTGTAACATTTTGTAACATTTCGTGCCTCATTAACTAAGGCACTAAGTTCAGTCTTTCATTGTTTTTTTCTTGTTTTTCAGCGACCACAGCTGAGCAATGATGAAGAGGCTGCAGTTCCTCTGATGACCACTAGATGACCCAACCTTAAAAACTAAACTGAAAGCTACTCAAAACGTATTTTAAATTCCTAAACAGAAGAAGTGTATTTAATTTATTGATGAGAATACTTAGGGTATATCATGGAAAACATGCTTATTAACTTTCTTGTTGAGCGATACGTTTGAGAACGCTCTCATATCCCTGCGTCAAATAGACTGCAATCAGCAGCTGGTTAGCTTAGCTTAGCTTAGCATAAAGACTAGAAACAAGGAAAGGGTCAGCCAAAAGCTTAGCCTAGACAAGCTAGACTAACCTTCTCAAACATAAAATGAATAAAAAGATGGACGACATGACAGCTCTCCAAAGTGAAACCAAAACATTCAGAGCTCCTCCTGACTGGCTGCAGTTTAGGTCATAAACCCCTCCTCCTCTATGCTAACATGTAGGACATGGGTCAAACTAAAATATCTAAATATACGTCAAATACATTTTTTCCAACATTATTTCTGTTATTATAGTTCATTCTTATGATGCTGATTTTTCCCCCAAAATGTTTAGTTTGAATAATTTATTCGATGCTATAGAAAGGGGTCACGATTGACATCTCTGTGGACAAATGCAACTCCTGCGGTGCTGAGTGCACCGGATTATCAGAGTAGAGGAGTAACGGTGAGAGGACACATAACGAACACTACCACCAGAGTCAATAAACTGTCCATAACCTTGAGTTTCTGCTCCAAACCCACAAAAGAATCTGTTCTGCTGTGAACTGTACCCACGTGAGGGATCTGATGTTATCAGTAACATAAATGTGTTTGGTTCGTGGAAGAGGCAGGATGTCACTACCACGGCTCTTCCAGGCACTCTCTCCTGCACAGACTCCCTCCTGCTCTTTGCGAGGATATTTTGGCTTCATTTTTCTACACCAGGAGGAGGTGGAGACACGTCATCCATCTGTATATACAGTCAATGGTCCCAAAGAAGGTTTCTGTAACTTCTCTGTCTTGAGTTTGAAGTTGTGCTTGCCAAAATACTTCCTACTGCTTAGATACGATAAGCTAACCAGCTGCTAGAAATATGAATTTCTCATTATGCACATTGAGTGTGCACATTTCTCTCAAAGTGTCAAACAATTCCCTTAAAAAGAGCAGATTTTTACGAGATGTGTTTGATGGATGTTTAAGCCAGTCACAGTCCGTCACGGTCGATTGCTACTTCTGATTCCTTAGCCACCCACCCACTCTTTGTCTTCTTTGATCAAAAGAGCTTTTTCTGACTCGAGAATCAGAAAAAGATGGCAGTGAGCTTCAAACCAAAGTCTAGAGTTTGACAAAACATCCAGTCCAAGTACGATGGGAATCCTTTTCTTGCTTTCTTTTGCCTTTTTTTTTTTTTTTTTACAGTGTTCTGTTAGTTCACGTTGGCAGGATTCAAGAGATTCCTCTCTGCCTATAAAGCTTCTTTCAAACAAAACTGTCTTTGACCTCAGACTGAGTAAACATAGAGTGAACTTTTCCACTGGCTGGATTAAAAAATGAAGCTCAAACAAGAACAGAAAAAAAATTCTGAGACGAGTTTAACAGTCAGATACCAAAATCGTTTTGGTTTCAACGAGGGGGCGTCTACGTGTCAGCACTAACAGCTTCTGATTGGTCCTGGCATCTCGAGTGTTGTTGTACAATTGGCTAGGTGAGCAGATGGGGGCGGGACATCAGGAGGACTGGACGTAGTTGGCGGGATAGAGGCCGACCTTGCCGCTGCTCAGCTGCCCTTTACACCAGCCCTGCTCGTCCTCCTCCCCCAGCTTCAGCAGCTCCTCGCCTGCAGGGAACAAGATGGAAAGTCAGATTAAATAAAATAAAAAATAGGTGGAAGTGTTCATTCATTATAATCAGCACTGTAGGAGAAGAGGCGAGCTGTCTGTGTCTATCAGTCATCAGGTCGTTGTTCAGGTTAAGCAGAGCTGAGCTTGGCTTATCTTTTCCAAACTTAAGTCGCTCCCTGTGTGGATCCATCAGGTCACATGAACTCTCTCACCCGGTCTGTCTCTAACGCTGTGAGACACACAGAGGACGGACTCGAGCTGCACACACTCGACGGCAAATTCCCCCCCCCTGCTGAAACTTCAGTCACCAAACTGGAAACGGTCCTGACCCTTTGGCTCAGCAGAGACGTTTTTAGCCTCTTTTAGCTCAATGTTTGATTTACAGCACGTCGCTGTTTGTCATCCACGGGTACAAAAACATTCAAAAATGAATAAAAGAATACATCAAGTGATAATCTTGATCACCTGATCTCAGGGTCAGCGTGCCGCCAGAGCAGATACAGAGCTCTGTCACTGCCCAAATATTTATTGTCCTTTAAGCCACGTTTCCATGACAGACAAATAGATAAATAGGTGTTCTTTATTAATCCTAAAACAGGGAATTGCGTCGTTACAGCAGCAGATTACTACAGAATACACAGGAACACTAGAAGAAGGAAATACGTAGAAGCAGAAATCCTATTCAACAGCAATCAGTTGATATATTGATAACATAAAATAATACATAAATAAAATGTAAACATACTTTACAGGGAGGTAGAGTTGTACATGTGTAACAACAGTGTCTTTGACATGGGAGAGCTCAGCTTGAGTTCTTAGATGCAGTTCTTCTTCGTGTGTTTTTTTATTATCTAAAGTTATGGACAACAACTTGAACCTGGTACTTTCTTTGACATCATCTTAGCCCAGGTTCAAAGTCAGTAGAGCCGATAACCTGCCGTCTGGTAAAGCTGCTTTAGCGTTTAGTCAGACCTGCAAACCTCAGTGGGATGAGAAAGGTGGCTTATCAGTTTCAGACATTGATCTCAGTGCGGTCACTGCGACTGGTTTTAAAATTCATTCTATTTTATTTTATTCTATTCATTTTAGCATCCCATGGGGGGAGTTTTTGGTCATCATTTAAAGGTCACATATTCTCCTCCTCTTCAACCAGTGTAAATAAGTCTCAGAGCTCCACAAAACATGTGTGTGAAGTTCCTTGTTCTAAATCCACTCTGATCCTGTATTTGATCATGCCTATAAACCCCTCTATTTCAGCCCTGCTCAGAACAGGCTGTTTCTGTGTCTGTAGCTTTAAATGTAAATGAGCTGTGTCTGACCACGCCCCTCTCTGGAAGGGCTTGGGTGTCTCGGGCTTTCTCGCTCCATGTCCTATTGTTTACGGTGAGAAGGCAGACTCAGAGGGCAGAACAAACACCTAGCTGTGGGAGTGTCACCCACCTGGGGGAGGGGTTACTGCCCTTTGTGATGTCAGGAAGGGAAAATCTCCAAACGGCCTGTTTGAGCACACATTTTCTGAAAAGTGGAGCAGGCAGAAGACAGAGAGGATGGACTTTTCTCTGTCTGTAGACAGACTAGGGAGACATATTAATGTATTATTAGTGTATTTTGCAAAATATGTGACCTTTAAGGGGTGTGTAAATTCTGCTCCAAACTTTCTTGTGTCAGTCTGTTTAGATTTTAAACGTTGTGAGAGTCAAACTTTAACATAAGTTTCTAAACCTGAGGAAAAATGCAAGACATGGAGATCCGATAAATCATCACAGCTGACAATCCCCAACAGACACAAACACCTCAGAGCATCTCGTAGCACTGGTGCTAGATCAACAACAATAACTTACAAGTATGCACACATGGACTCTCAAAAGAAGCACGAATGTTTCCTGTCTGTACAGCCGGGACACAGAAAGTCTGACATTAGCTTCTCAGAGCTTCTTGATTGGACTAACAGCTCTGCATGTAGCTGTCCATGCTTCACTGAGTGTCTTCATTCTGAGTATCACAAGGCCAAGACTCCTACAGTTAATGTTCCTCTCTGTTAGTGTTATAGCACCGACAAAGTTACATCTGTCGGGTGGCTGTAGCTCAGTTGAGTCAGAGTCAGTCGTCTCTCAACTGGAAGGTCGGGGGTGACAGTGATTCATCAATCATTAAATAAAACATTAAGCTTGTTATTCCTGCTTAACGTTTGACATTTCTATTCATCACAAGGTCATTTAAGCTCTTTAGTGCCATGAACAAGGTCATCTAGAAAACTGGACTTCACTCGATTTATATGAAAGAGGAAGATACGGGTTTGGATTATTCTAGAAACCCCTCAAATTAGGATGAGACCTAAAATGAGCTTTCAGGATCAGAGTAATCCAGCGCACACCGGGATAGACGCAGATACACAGATAGACTTTTAAGTTTAATGCATACTAAACATTGGTGTGAACTAGTCTTCAAAGCGGTCTATTCCTGCTTTAGCTGCACCCTGGATGAGTAGCACGGCTGAGCACACGGCACCCATCAATCATGAATTCAGCATTCTTGATATTCAGATAGATGTGAAGACAATCTATCAGATCAGGGAGATAAAACCACAAACAGCAGGTTTTATTCCACCAAGAATATCTGAACTGTTTGGTGAGATGAGTAAAGTATTTAGTAAAGACACGTTTTTCATTTCAACAACGAGGAGGAACCCGAGTGTCATGTCACCAGAATAAAAGCATCGATGTGGATATTTAAAGGCAGAATGTGTTAATCAATACAGCAGAAATCAAATATAAAAAATAATGTCTCTCTGAGTCATGACTGTCTACACTACAGTAAGTGAGAAGCTTGAGTCCTGCTGGCTGTGTTGTTGTCTAAGCTGTGTTTACATCATGTTTACATGGACGTGACGGCCTTGTGTATAAAAGCTGTTTTAGTCAAGGACTAGAGAAATAAAGAAGAACATACTCACTGCTTATGTCACGTACGTGTCTTTAGATCACGGTCATTCTGTGTCAATTTATGTGCAATATGAAGCTATGAGCTAACTAAAGTGTGCTAACATTAGCATGCTAACACAACAATGCAGACCTCAGGCGATTGCAGCTCAAGCAAAGGATCATTTTCTCCGCCGCTTGTGCTTAATTATGGTGCGTTCTAATTAATGACTCTTCGTGTGAACGCGAGTGTAGAGGGGTTGGAGGTGTGTCGCTGCAGGAGAGCGGAGGCTTCAGAATAGCGGAGGTGTGGCCAAACAGAAGTTTGTTTTGGTTTCATGCTGGAGCTCGAGGGCGACACCTACTGGATCAAAAAGTCGCACATTCTTCCTTTAATGTAGAGTTAAGCTGAATATGCTTTGATTTCTTCACTTTGTAATACTTTTCATTTTCTCCGAGGCTTCAGCAGCAAAAGATGATTTCCAGTCACAGCTGCACACATCATGCAGTAATGATCTGTTGTGTAATAATGATCCAACTGAAGTCACAGGAATTCACCAGTTAAACATCTTCACAGCATCAGAGACGTTCAGTGAAAGAAAACTTTGTCCATTTTCACACTCGGTTAATTTCTTGATACGATTACAAAACCACAAGTGTTTGTAATCCACACTTTTCTTTCACTTTCACATCCGTTTATTTTTATTAATTCAACAGAGGCTGAGATTTTTCTGTGACTTAGGTGGATTCATGGACTTATAGGAAGCAGCTCAAAGCTCAGGATGTTGATTGACACACAGACTGGAGTTAGATGAATGACGTGTTTCATGGTGTGAACTCACAACATCGCAGTCTCATCTTCAGTGCTCATGTCTGAAACTGTGCGTTCAACATGAGTGTGTGTAAATGGAAGAATGAAGGACGAGGCATCACAGGCGAATTATAACAAAAAGATATCAGATTTAAAGGCTTCAAGTCAATTTAATATCTAATAACTCCATGATCTGATGCAAGCTGTCATTTCATTTAGATGTTCAAACTGTCACAACATTAGAACTAAATGATTATTTTCTTTATAAATATTTCCTTTGGGAAGTTTAATGTGATAAACAAAGTCCAATTTTTTTCAGTAGACAAAAACTATTAAGAAAGAAAACAAACGTGGGACAAGAAGTCCTACACATTCAAAAATACTGATGAACTTTAAGGACGGCTGTATTTTGTGTTTTTGTTTTTAAAGTTTGTTTTTTTCCACTTCAAACTTCTACAGAACTGCACTTTGGAAGTAAATACTTGACTTTATACTTCACTTAACATGTGTCAATCCTAGTTTATAGATTTAGGTTAACTAAAAATGTCAGCAGATTATTGATGGTTATATATATTAAGAAATAAGCTATCCAGATCAACTTATTTTAGCCCCATATTTACTAGTTTCAACATAAATGAAGATTTCAAAGCAGGGCTGTAAAAATAAACTCGACTCATGTTATGAGTCAAATCAAAATACTGAGTTCACGATACGAGTTTATCACGATTTATTACGACTTTTTAAAATATTTATACAAATGTGAAACTGAAGTCACTTTACAGATAATACCTTAAAGAATTATGATTCTTTTATTTCAATTCTCTGACTAAAAGAAATGCTAAATATCCATTCTCAATATGAATTCTTCACCTCAGTTTTTACAAGAGCAGATCGATTAATCGGCCAGCCGATACTCTCGGCCGATATTTATATCCAGTGACTGTCGGCTAATTTTATCGGCGATATTACCAGTCAAATAGCATTTCATTTGAGTTTCACTGTATTACACTAGCAGTTCTCTTTCACCAGCAGAGGGCGCTGTATGGATTACAACAAGCATCATCACCCTGCAGAGTGTCGAGCGTTGACGCACGTACATGCTCAGTTAAATATCTTTTCCACAAGTCTTTGATAACTGCATTTGAGGGATCAACACAAAAATAGTGTGTATCTATTTATCTCTGCAGACCGAAGATCAATTTAAGAAAGATATCGGCCGATACATCGGTATCTGATTTTGTCTCTTATTAATATCGATATCTGTATCGGCCCCAAAAGTCCCATATCGCTCAGCCTTAGTTTGTACTTGCTTTCATCATGTCTGCCTCTCTTCTTCAGCTGCTGACGTTAAGAGAAGACAAAAACAGATAGCGCCCTCTGCTGGTTAAAACAAGTATTACAGTATATATTTTGTCAGATCGATTTAAATTGTCCATATTTGTATTGATTTTTAATCGCATTGCAGGGTATCGTCACATCCCTACAGAAAGTAATGGATACATTTAAATAACCTGGTGATAAATATATTAGTGTGAAATGAGTACTTTTACTCTGAGTGCTTTAATTATAGTTTGCTGCTAATGCTCTGTTTTGTACATTACAGGAAACATCAGCTTGCGTCAAAACTAAAACCAATTAATCAAACCAAAAGTCAAAACTCCTCCTTCCTGTGATGCCTCCCCTCTGTAAGCATTAGTAAGTGTTAATACCTGCTTTAAAGCTGAGCTCATCGGCCTCCTGGCCCGTGTAATCATAGAGCGCTCGGACTCGCACCCCCTCTACCTGATCCTCCTCCTCCTCCTCCTCCTCGTCCCCTGCCTCCCCCACGCCGTTCACCGCCAACACCTTCTTAGGACTCTCGTCGTCTGACCAGTCTGATGAGTAATCTTTAACCCTGAGAGAGGTGAAAGGAGACATAAAGACAGTCAGACAAACACAAATATACAGAGGCTGGTACCTGAATGCAGCATCACAAATCATAGATAAGGTCCTATCAGGGACATTTCTTTGAACATCCTCGTTAATAAAGCTGGCTGTGGTTTGAATCCTGTGCTTTCAGTTCCACATTTTCTACTTTTAAAGCAAAAAACTCCCCCTGAAATGTAAGGAAAGGTGCAGCATATGTGGCTGCAGCCTGGTTTTTAACTTTCTCTCTGGGTTACTGTAGATCTCGAGAATCCATTTAAACTTAACGAGCACCCACTGAGGTGTAAATAAACTACGAGAGGATCTGTAGCTACTTCACACACATCTCCAGGCAACCACAGCCGGCATCTCCATGGACATCAAGTGGAAAGAGAGTGTGTAAAGATGTCTGAGTGTTGGACCTCACGCTGTGAGGAGCAGACCTCTGAACAGTGAGCTCACAGAGGGAAACATGTTTGAACAGAAGAGCTCATGAAGCTGTCTGGACCTCCCATTGTCTGTCTGTGTTATATTTTACTGACTCATTTTAACTGTAAAGCTCATGAACTCAAAAGTCTTAAATCACAAATGTTTGACTCGTGAGCCATGTTGAATAAAGGTGAAAAGCAAAATCATTAAACGTTAGAGAATTTAGGAGCTCTAAAGTTTTTTAAGATAAATCATACATGTGATCGAGACAGCGCTCTGTGAGCCCCTATGTGTGTCGTTTTGTGCTGTGTGCACCTCACGTTTTGACCACTCGTCTTAATTAAAGAGACTTTTTTTTTCTTCATTGATCTCAGCCTGTGGACTTTTTAGCTCAGTCGTAATGGTGAGCTTTTATCACCTCTGCCATTTTTTATAATGTCCCTCCAGTACTGACGCACACAAGAGTCACTTTTTTGATCCCCCCGAGTAGGCGCAGTGAAGCGCGACCAATAAGAGGATTGCAACTGGTATCCAGTAGAGCGAAATAAAGAATCTTAATCTTGGACCCCCGCTGTCAGGCCTCCATTTCTTAAAATGTTGAAAATGTGTTTTTTTTCCTCCAAAGACTTTGAAAAGATTTGCTCCAGTCGAGGGATTTTTGGGAAGAAGGGATTAGATGACTAAGTGGAGCAAGTGACTTCGAGCCAAATGTCTGCTGCTTTTTAGGAAACTTACTAGTCAAGTTTGACAGCGGGTTAATCTGGCTGTTACACAAACACACACACACACACACAAACACACACACACACATTCAGCTTTCAAGCTTCTAATTACAGTTTGCTGTGTGCAGGATGTAAACTCCTCAGGGTGACTACAAGGCAACAAACTGGACTACATGGTGTCTTTTTATCTGTCTGTGACACTTGCACTCCCTCGCACACACACTGCTGCTCACACACACACACACACACACACGCACACGCTAATTATCCTGAAGTGGAAAAAAAACTGTCTTTGAGGTGATGCAACTCTCGTATTAACACTAAAACCAGTCCTTTAATGAAACAGTGAACCAACGCTGATTGTTGCGTTTGGTCAAACAGAATTCAACAACCTGCAGACGTGGAGGTGTTTTCTCTACCTGCTCATAATGGGACTGGGGGGGACGTCACCTCCACCAGAGGAGACGATGTTGGTGAGGGTGACCACGTTGTCCTCAGAGTGTCCACCTCGCTCCTTCCTGCTGATGGAGCGGCTGGCCTCTGGAGACCACTCCTGCACACACAAACACAAACACACAGAGTTTTTAGTTTAATTTGACCACAGAACACACTACAACAGAAATAACTAACTATGTACATTGTTATGTATCTGTAAATGTGTTGTTTAATGTGGATCCCAGGAAGACTAGCTGTGCTATAGGGTACAGCTAATGGTGATCCTTACAAATAAACAAATAGACAAATGTGTAATTCGATTCTAAACTGCAAGATTTGAATCAAGAAAATAACTACAATTATAGTTTAATATAGGAAAACTAAAACAAACCCTCTAACTATGGCTATTGGAACTAAAAGAGACTTGACCTCAGTAAGCAAACTCAAGGTGTTTTCACATTAGGCATGATTGTTTTGGGGATTAGTAACATCCTTCCATGCCAGAGTACGCTTGGTTATGTACACAGTCTGCTTCAGCAGGGGGCAGTATGCACATAAGTGGTTTGAAAATCGGCCAAAAAGCAGAAAGAAGAAGCAGCAACCATGGCAACCACTTGTGGGTTGAGTCCATCCTGCTAACTGTGGATGATCCTCCTCCTACTTCCACATCTACCGTGCAGCTCAGAGGATGAAATGGGGCCCTGCTGCACGGATAAAACGGTTTGAAGCGAAATGACCCGTTTAGAATTACATCATAAAGTGGTCCACTTCCTTGTTTGAATCGTGCCCCAGTAGGTAATGAAAAGCAAACAAGATCCACACACCAAGAAGCTCCCGTTTGAAGGATTTATTGGTAAGTGACGTTTCGAGCCAACATGCTCTTCCTCAGACTTGAGGTGGTCTTAGGCACGGTGCCAAAGTACGTCTGTGTTCACACTGATCAAATGAACAAGACTTTGGGGTCAAGCGTACTCGTATCTGAGCCCGGGTCATTAGTGTGAAACCACCCTAGTCTTTTCATTTACACATCAGCTTTCACACTTGGATGTGTGTAACAATGACTCGTCTTGTAGTCCAGTAAACACACTGTGGTGGATAATCAATGGAGTCTGATCGGGTCACACCCAGACTAAAACTAACACACACAGGGACATAATAACAGGGTGCTGACAGAGGTAGGTGGATTTAGTTACTGGTATTTACAGTCTCAGTGGAGCACAGAACAACCTCCAAACTAGAACTGCTACAGGAGGAGGTGTGTGAACTGAATATATCCACACAGGAACAGGATTAAACCCAGGTATGAACTTTGTTTTGTTATAAAGGTTGTCAGAGAACATTTTGCTTCTCCTCCTCACTTTTTAAAAGTCTTACACTTTGTAAACTTCAAGGCATGTAGAAGTTGTGAGTTAATAGAGTTGGAAGAATCCTCACAAACAGAAATAAAAACGTGTGTCTGTGTTGAGACACAGACACTGTGGGAACACCGGGAGATTCCTCAGAGGACAGAAAGAGATTTTCCTTTCCGCCAGTATCGACTAACTCTCCCTCTCTCGCTCGCTCTCTCTCTCTCATTTTTAAACTGCTGAAACTCTTGGGAAGCTACGCAGACTTCACTTTCTCATCACAGGAAGGTTTCCCACAATTTTCTGCACTCAAAAAATATAAAGGCGGGGCACCAGTGGTCCAGAGGTTAGTGCGAGCGCCATAGTCCTCCAAGTGGGCCGCCTGGGTTCGACCTGTGGCTCCTTTCACTTATGTCACACACACCTCTCTCTCTCTCTCTCTCTCTCTCTCTCATTTCTGACTCTATCCACAGTCCAATCTCTACATGTAGGCATAATGTGCCACGAATATATATGCATATCCAAATGTTCTGCAGTTGTCAAATCCTTCACACACTTAATTCCTGAACATAAATCTAGGGTTTAAATTGTTAACCCTTTAAGGGAGTAACTACAGAGTAGAAAAAGGTTCAGGAGGAGACCACACGATTCCTTGAGAAACATATGAATCAGCTTATAGATTCCTGAAGGCAAAGATTAGACTGCTGACGTAAGGGTCAGTGTACATGTGTGCTTACAAACTTAAAACAGGCATGAAATGGCAAAATGTCCATCTTACATAACGAAGCATTTCATGCAGCGTGCAGCTTTTTTTCATGTGGTTAAAATAACTCCGAATGGCAAACCAGTCCACCTTAAACAGTAGATATGACATCTGGAGATGGTCGTGATTTCTGCCTCTGTTTTTTCTTGCCACTGTAACTCTGCTAAATGTCACTTAGTGCTCATGATGGATTCGTGTTGGGTCTTTGTAAAGTTTGATGTGAACTTGTGAGTCTTAATGAGCTGCTGCATGTTTTGTGTGAAAGCGTTGTTAATCATGTGAAGTTTAATTTGATAAACCGAACGCAGAGAACAGATCAATTTAATCTTGTAGCAGACTTCCTGTGGTCCAGCTCTTCAGTTTAATGTGTCGACTTGTCTGTACAATTTGAAATCAGAGGACCCAGGTCTGGAGCAACACAAACACACACACACACACACACACACACACACACACACACACACGCTTACACTCAGTCTGTGTGTAGCTGCCAAAAATAAAAGTGGAGAGTGGGAGGAAGACAGGAATCCAGATGATTGTATCTCTATTATGAGTTGACAATTGGGTCTGCAGATCTTTTCACAGACAGAAAACAGGACCAAACAACGGTTCCTTTCTTGTGAATCAGGAACAGAGAGAGCGAGGAGAGGGTGTGGACATTCCTGAGTGTAACTGATCACTTTCGGTTATATCATCCTCGGGCTGGATTCACAAAAAGCTTAGTTTAACGATGAACTGCTATTCATCTGAATCAATGTCGTACCCTCGATCTGTCATTACGTACGGGACGAGAGAGTTCATTGAAAGCAACGTTGCCTTATTCAAAATCATTGACAGACTCTTTCAGTTTGTGCTTCTTACAGTAATGAGTGTGTTTTAAATGATTGTGCACATTGAGTTATTTTGAACAGGACTGCAGATGAAGACTAACCTTTCTGCAAATTCTGTTTCACATGTTGATTAATGAACAATGTCTCTACAAATAGAGATAAATAATTGAATGAAAAAAAACATCAACCCACTCATTTTAAACTCTAAAGCAAAAATGAGATTTAAGACGAATATTCTCCTTTAACTCCATCAAGAAAACTTATTTCTGCTCCTGCTTCCTGTAATCTCTTGTGCTCTTTTTCATATCTGTTCATATTTGTCTGCAGAGCTGAGGACCCCCAAATAAACCTGCAGTATCTAAAATAGTCATACTTTGTGCTTTTGTAATTATGAGGTTTGTTTTTAACTAGCGTGCATGAGGTGTTTTCGGCCCAAACCGTTCTGGGGACTTTTTGAAGAGGAACTATCCACGAGGGAGTTCCCTGAGAACGACACACCATGGGGACTTTATTCTGTCTGCATTTGCACCACCATGGTACCTACTCTGAAGTAGGAGCTAAAAAGGTTCCTCCAAACGGGGTTCTAGGAACTAAAATAGTTCAGAGTTCCTGCGATGCGTTATCAATAAAAAAGGAGGAGGGTTCCAGCAGTTCCTAGAACTATGTGTACCTGCAGTTGTGTAGCTGCAGTTGTGTGTGGAGTGTATGTGCTTCTTCTTCTTCTTCTTCTTCTGCTCCACCTCGTCCTGCTTTTACAACCGTTCTTCCCATCTACTTTCATTCTTCTTTCTCTCGTTATTTTTCTCCTCCTCTTACCCCTCCTTCTCCTCCTTTTCCTTATCTCTTGTCCTCTTCTTCTTCTCCTTCTTCTCCTCCAGCTCATCCTGTACTTCATCAGGACTTTATAATCTCCTTTTTTACCTCATCATCGACGTTCCTTCTCCTCTGATCTGTCCTCCTCTCATTCCCTCTCTCTTATCCCACCATCTGTCCCTTGTCTCCTCCTGTCCTCTCCTTGTCTCCACCATCCTCACCTCCCTGCCCTTCTTCCACTCGTTTGCCAGTATTCTCTGATTGAATGTTGAGTAGCTTACATTGTCTCATGAAATACAAATACACAACTGCTTTGTTGCTAAGAGTTATGAAGATGAGATGGTTGATGTCTCCCTTTCATTCAAATAGTGATATTCAACTGCATAACCATATTTTATTTCTACTCCTGCTTCTCAGAATCTCGTGTTTTTTTATTTCTGTAAATATTTGTTTGTCCTCAGTGGTATGACCCGCAGAGCTGAGGGGGAATCTGTAGCTTTCCACAAACAACTACACAAACCTGCAAGTGTGTGTGTGTGTGTGTGTGTGTGTGTGTGTGTGTGTGTGTGTGTGTGTGTGTGTGTGTGTGTGTGTGTGTGTGTGTGTGTGTGTGTGTTTTCAGACATTCCTGACCCCACTCAGAGCTCTCAGTCTCACAACAAGTCTTTCACTTGAAGCCTGTTTAAAATTCAGTCCGTTAAGCTCACGCTGAAGTACAACAACAGTCCTTCTCAGCACTGTTGTTAATATGAAGATGTTTAAAGAAAAATCATGAATGAAAGAAGTTCAAGAAAAAGTCCCCAAAGTGTGTGAAGACAGCATTGTGTATTTGTGTTGTGCGAGTCTGTCAGCACCTCAAACTGTGGCCAGTTCATGCTCATGCCCGGCCCGTGGGTGTTCCTCCACCATCGGAGATCTTCGGTGTCATTGGCTCCCTGGATGGTTTGACCAAGGTCCCGGTAGAGACTTTTGAACCTGTTGGACAAAGTGGGTGTCAATCATCTCGTCTGCACATCTGCATCCTCCTCCCCCTCCTCCCCCTCCCCCTCCTCCTCCTCCTCCTCCTCCTCCTCCTCCTCCTCCGCCTCCTCATCTTTAAACAAAAGCTCACTGCCTCCTGGTACTTGACTACGTGGCTGACGTGGAATAATCTGGGATGTGACTCTGGCACATGCACACTACACAGTAGGGATGGTTAAACGATATATCAAGGAGCCTTGGTGGATAGTGGGTGTATTTGAATTATTGTGAAGAGGCCATTACAGTAAAATAATGACCAGAAATGTGCTCCATAGGGTTAGGGAAAACTGCACTTACGTGATAATCAGCTTTTATTATGACTGACCCTGTTCCCATCTAGAAGTCATTTAACTCTGTGTTCATGCAAAATCCTGATTAGTGCAAAGACAGCAAGGGAGGACAACTTTGAAACCTTAACAAAGAGAAAATCCTTCATCAGCATTTATCACCACAGCTCGTAACACATCAGAAATGCATTGATTGGGTTTTGGCATGGCGCTGTAATGGGACAAGAGGAGAGAGCGTCTCGCTGTGTGATGACATATTTATTTTTTGGGGCCTTTTGCTTCTATTTGATAGGACAGCTGAAGAGAGACGGGAAATGTGTGAGAGGAGAGAGAGGGGGGATGACAGGCAGCAAAGGGCAAAGGTCAGATCCGAACCCACAGCCGCTGAGCTGAGGACTATCGCCTGCGCACATGGGGCACGCGCCATAACCACCGGGCTATTGCGCCACGAATTGATCAAATGCTTTAAGTTGCATTCACTATTTGATTTAGTTTTTAATTAGGGGAATGACTTCAGTGACCAAACACTGTCTAAACACAAATAAAGGCACGTAAGGAACGAGACAGACTTGATAGAATGTGAACCTGTACCTTTAAGGGTATGAAGTCACGTCTTATAAATGCCTTACATGTATGGTAATTCACTTCAAGTAACTGGAGACTCCATAAAGTAAAGTTTGTGAGGACTCCAGTTTGTGAGTCTGGACCGTGGTCACTGATAGAGGACAGGCGGTCTGTCATTAGAGGGGCCAGGTAAAGAACCTGCACAGTCTTTCATTTCAGTGATAAGTTGACAACAAAGAAACAAAAGACAAATAATTTAGTCTATAAATAACATTAGAGCGATGACTTTTCCAATCACGTCATCACCGACCATCTGAAGTCTCGTCCTCACAAAGTTTTTAACAGTTTAGTTCAATATTTAAACAAAGATCTTGAAGGACTTTTCCAATCACAGTTGCTATGGTTACAGTAGCATGTTTAAATAGAACAAATAGGTCACTAGTTAATGGACAACACTGTAAGTTTTCTATTAACTCCTGTGCACATACACACACGTTCACACACATCTGAACCCTGAAAGATCGGCATGCCTTCGTTCCGAGTCATCGACCATGAATCAAATAACCGCCCACTCTCTTTCTGAGTGTGTGTGTGTGTGTGTGTGTGTGTGTGTGTGTGTATAGGTCTGTCCTACCCTTCCTTGGTGGACAGGTCGAGGTGGGTGTGAATGTCCAGCAGAAGCTCTTTAAAGAAGCGCAGCCTCTTCCGCTCGGCCTCCTGCGTGAGGTCGAACACCTGCTCCATGTCCTCCATGTATCGAGGGTTACAGCGGTTCAGCTCCTCCAGCGCCTTTGTGTAGCGCTCCTTCGTCTGAAAACACACAAACACAGAGAGACCACATGCTTAGCTACTGCACAACCCTGTCACCCTGCAGTCAGAAGGATAAATAAGTGTTCCTGTGCTACAGAAGGCAGGATAGGTTTGTAAAATATAAGGATTGATGTCTGCACTGTAAGTGGGCTTTATAAACGCTGTCAACGACTTAATTCAAGAGTCGCTTAATTACAGCTGCTGGTGAGATGCTGTGACACTTTGAGCTGAGTTAAACAGCTTTAATGAAATTAATGTCTCAGTATCAAGCCAGGTGATTTAGATACGATTTTTGAATCTCACGACTAGTTTTGAAGTCAGGACGAATTTCGTCATTAGTCGTGCAGTGTACACTGAGGCACGACGACAGATCATGGCCCGATCAGATGACTAGCAATCACTCGCACTTTCCTGACTTTTGGACTTTTTTGTCCTGATCGTTCCTGCACACAGAGTGATTTCAGACAGTGTCCGAAATCACTCTGGCATCAACAGTCATGCCTGTTTGATCTGTCTTCCCCCTCCTATCATGGAATAATATTTGTTGCTGACAGGGAGTATTTGTTTTGACTTAACTGCCAGTAAGCTTGAGTTTGTTGTGTTGGTGATGCCGAGTGAGTGTGTGTGTGTGTGAGAGAGAGAGAGAGAGAGAGAGAGAGAGAGAGAGAGAGAGAGAGAGAGAGAGAGAGAGAGAGAGAGAGAGAGAGAGAGAGAGAGAGAGAGAGAGAGAGAGAGAGAGAGAGAGAGAGAGAGAGAGAGAGAAACTGAGCCGTGCATGGTGAAATAACTGATACTCATATCTATTGACAACTGTGAATGCTCCGTCCCGATTTCACTGGAACAGTGCGAGCTCTCAAGTGGTAAATCGTGAGCTTTTGTCGTGCGGCGTAAATGATTCACTCGTTCAGTGTGAGCTAATATTCCGCCACATTTCATACAGTGTACTCCGGGCTTTAGGAGTCTTCTGGGTCACATCCCCTGTCGTAATGTGCACAAATCTAATAATCTATATCTACAGATTGCGGGCACAGGACTGCATTTTGGTATCGGAAGTGTTGTGGTTTTCATTTTCTAGCTTCAAAAGTATCAATCATTCCTATTTCTTTACGCAGAAAACTTTTTGTGTGGAAAACAAAAGCCAGAGCGCGACCCGCAATAATGCAATCCAAGAAGACATCTGGTCATCTAGCGAATATTTATGTTAATTTAATCTTTAAAAAGATATCTGCATGTACGTGCTGTTAGCAATCCTCTCTTGGACATCATTGGCCATCACTCCCAGAGGTATACAAGGTCGACAGCCAATGGCTGATGGGTTCTAAGAGTGTCTTGTTCAAAAAGAAATACAAACTCTCCTTACTTCACTTGAGATCTCTTTAGCTCATCGCAGAGGTAGATCAAACATCTGACTGTAGATCTGTCGTTTTTTTAAAGCTTTGGTACTTTTTGATTCCAGTGATCTGAAAATTATCTGACATTTTTTCACAACCCTTCCAGAAAAGGAGCCCTTTTTCCTGAAACTATCAGATGATTCATGATATTGGATTTCACTTCCTTGTTAGTAATTGCTTTGTTTGGTTTCTTTGGTAACAGGGAACACATCAGTTAGAAACTGATCCTGAATCTGTCGCAGGATTTCCCTCTTTTCGGTCGATCGTTTCCCTCTTCATGACCTGCAGCTCTTTGAGTTTGTGCAGAGAACGGAGGAGACAAGCCTGGTCATGCTTCAGAAGTCAAAAACACACAGGTATGTTTTTCTGGACTCGCTGACACACCCAGACTGCTACAAGAGGAGCTACACTGGGGACTATGTGTGTGTGTGTGTGTGTGTGTGTGTGTGTACACGTGTTTGTTCTTTGTACTTTTTCGGTCTCCTGGTTGCAGCGCTCCACCCGGGTCGTGTATTTGCGGACTTCCTCCTGTGACTTGGTCGGGTCGGCCTTGGCGTGCGTTTCCCTGGTAACCGCCGTCCACTCCTCCTTCCTGGCCTGATGGAAGGTCTTCTTGCTGGACTCCACCTTGATACACACACACAGACACACAATGAAACTCTTTGATGGGCTATTGTAATCAATACAGCGTCAGTTACACAAACAACACCTTGTTATATTTCTTACACTGGAGTCCTGTTTTTTTTTAGGGAATTACCCTATGAGAAGCTTCATTTACTTTTAAAATGTTTTACATATTTTTTGACAAGCATGATTATTGAGGCAAAAGACAAAGACACCCCCCAAGCAGCCCTCACCTCTTTCAGTTTGCGGACCCAGGGTTTCTGTGCTTTGCGGAAGCCGTCGTCTGCGTCCTTTGTCTCCCTGAAGCCTCCTATCATCTGCTTGTGAAATGCATCCTTCTGCCAGTCTCGCATCTTCTCGGCGTCCTCGCCTGCCAGCCTCTGCCGCAGCTCCAGATGCAGCTCGCTGAGCCGGTCGGCAGCCTGCATGAAGGCGTGCCATGCTTTTTCCAGTGTACCATACTGAGGACCTGAGACAAGAGACAATTCTTAAAAATCCCAGGTAGTGCAAATCCTTCAAGTGGTTGGTTTGTCTAAATGACTGTCAATATAGTTTCTTTTAACTTCCTGAATGAATGCTCTGCTGCAGTTTTTATATCCCATATGATTCATGTTTTTCTCCTCACCTTTCTCCACAACTCCCCTCCATTTCTTTGCCCAGTCACTGAGCTGTAGAGCGTAACTTTTTTCTATCTTTGCTCTCTCCTGGAAGCAGCTAACCAGCTCGTTACACAGCCGGTGGCCATCGTCTATCCTCCTCACCGTCCTTTTGTAGTTCCCCGGCTGTAGAGGAACACAAAACACACAGATACAATAAAAACTCACATTTAAGGACTCACACTAAACTGTTACAGATCTTTGACATCCTGATTGATATCAGTTGGTGTGTCAGTTCAATACATGTCACTTCCATGCTAATAATAGTGTGGCAGATGTTAGCATGTCGACCCGGCAGGATGTTTGGCAGACTCCTGATGATATATCTAACACTGAAATAGAGGGAGGAGTGAAAGAGGACAGACAGATCAGAGAGTGAGTGGAGCTGAAGGTGTGTTGCTTTTCCAGATGGCGGGCTGTGAAGCCGGCAGTCAGTCAGCAGGGACTCATTATGTGTCTCTGTCGCTATTTAAACAACAAACACTGAAATGCTGCCTCATCTGCCAGCTTAGACCTACAGATGCTCCTCTTGGCTCGTCTAATAGCCAGGTAGGGAAATATTTCAGGGTTTAATGGAGTTTAAATGGATCTTGTTAAAAAACTTGATCATTCAGTGCATGTTGAAGTGTCCTTGAGCAATACACTGAACCCTAAATTGCTGCAGATGAGCATGCTAAAAGGTTAGCATAATAATGCTAACTTGATGCCATCCTTGTTTAAGTGTGCATTTCGATAAGAGGCACACTTGACAAAGCAGCCATGGTTGTGATGAAGTCTCATCCGTGCTGGTATTATCTAAAAATGTAGTTATCTGTCTCTCCTGTTAAGTTGTGATAAAAAGTGTGTGTAGATACTGTACCTCCCAGAAGCTGTCAGAGCTGCCCAGCTCGCTGAGGTCCCCATTAGAAGACATATTGGGGTCGGACTTACAGCACCGAATGATGGCGGCTATGAAAAAGACTGCAGAGACAGAGAGAGAGGGGGGGAAACATCTTTTACATCAGAGTGGTTTTGAACATTTCAAAATACAGGAGGAACACTTTTACATAACAGAGTTATACCTAACCATGTCATGATGTTTCACTGATTTAAAGAAGGATAAGAGAAGGGAATAAGGACAGCAGAAACAACAGAATCTGATGTGGACCAAGCCCAGAATCAGAAATACTTTGTTTATCCCCGGGGGTGAATTCGGTAAGTAATGAACATTAGGTCCTACCACAGAACTTAAGAGCAGCCTGTTTTTTCTTAAAAGGAAAAATGTTAAAAATCCGTGCGGCAGAAGCAGACACGTCCAGGCTTTTAGACGCCATTAGAGGCTCAACTCGTCAAATCAAGGATCAACTCTGTAAATGCACTCTTTAGAAATCATGTAAAAGTTGCTAAACACGAGCGATATGAACTACATACTACAATTCTCCCAAAGGTGTGGCACTCTCCTTGGATCCCCATATTACATTTAACCTGGATGTGTTTGTACATCACTGTAGCTTATTTCTTTTTTCCTGACTGTAAATCAGCTGTAACGTGACCTTCAAAAGCCAATCTGACCTCTACCTGGGCTAACCACTCACATGTCTAAATATGTTCACTTCTTGGGGCGACAGTTGCTCAGTCTGCATGGACTTGGGTTGGGAACCAGAGGGTTGGTGGTTCAAGTCCCTGTACGGACTTATGTATGGAATTGGGACTTGTTGCTGAAGAGGTGCCAGCTCACTTTAGGAGCACTGCCGAGGGGCCCTTGAGCAACGTACTGAACCCCCTTTAGGTGCTTCGTCGTGTGCAGCCTCTCACTCTGACATCTCCCCGTTAGTCTTTGAATATATTTTTTTTATTTTCATCTTCAATGCCTTTATTTGGATAGGACAGTGGATAGAGTAAGAGTAGGAAATCAGGGAGAGAGGGAGTGGGGAATGACGTGCGGGAAAGCAGCCACAGGTCGGACTTGAACCCGGGCCGCCCACTCGGAGGAGAATAGCCTCTGTACATGGGGCGTTACCTAACCACGAGGCCATCTGCCATCACTTCATGTCCAAAGGATCATGTTTTTTGCATGTGTGTGTGTTTTTTCTGGCCTAGGTGTGTGTGTAGCATGTTCCAAAAAAAGGAGTGTAAATACTGAATGTCGCCTCAGGGATAAAGTAGTCGTGAAGAATGTCGGCTTCTTCTTCTTAGCTCCAAAAGAAGAAATAACAACAACATAGTGACAGCCAAAATACCAAACTCAAGGCTTCCAAATGATAGCACAGAAAGCAAAACAAAATCTACACATCATAAATAAAAAACTAAAACAACTTACTGTAAATATAGTTAGTGTGACACAAACATTAAATCTAAGCAGTGTTTGTGGAGAGGTCAGGCATTTTTTTTATTACTTCCCTAAAAGACATTTGTTAAGAACGTTTTCTTAACAAACTCGTGACCTTCCAGTCTCACAGCTCGACTGTACTCGGCCTTACAGTTTCAGCCTCTGGCGAACTGCAGCTCCTCGTCAGTCGACACAGAGAGCTTCAGAGTATTCCCTCTCTCTCTGCCCACAGGCCTGTTTTCTCCACATTGCTGCCCAATTTTCCTTCTGAACACAAATGGACTGTGTGTGTGTATGTCCCACAAACACTGATCTTTGTCTCTCTCATCCGCTCCATTACTGAGGCAGGAATCTGTGTCAGCCAGGCCCGCTCTTCCACAATGGATCTCATTCATCGGAGAGGAGATGCACAAACATTTGTAGAGAATCCTTCAGATAATAACTCACAGAAACAAGAAATGTTTAACAATGAAATGTCTCTGCCCTTTTTATCCAAATCCAAAACTAAGAATTAAAGTACCCAGATCAATCCTGAGAGGACCAGCACGTACCCTAAAGGCGCCCCGTGGAGTTTTCTTATAAATAATCAACACTGATGTTTATGAGTATTGTCTCTTCTCCCAACTCATTTTGGAAATCCTTGATCAGTGAGTTTAAAAAAAAAGGTAATTTAGCTGCTCAAGGTTAAAAACTCAACACCAAAGCTTTAGACTCTGATTAAAATGACCCAAAAAAAACACAATCCTTTTTGGATCAAGTAAAGGTGATTATTAAATTTAACAATTTAGGCTGCTCATCAAATGCATCTTCATCAGTACTGTAAGTACTCATTTTGATGGTATGCATATTTTCTCCTCTAACAACACACAGGTAAATTACATTTAGTTTCTATTGCACTCCGACGTGTCCTGAGGGGACCTCCTCGGCTGCGTAGGGAATCTGCTGATGAACCCTGTGAAAAGTTCACGTCGACCCGACTTCTCAATACATCGACTTCCTCCGAGCTGCACTCCCATTGGACAAAACCCTGTTTCAAGGCCAAACAAACTTCCTGTGGCAGACAACAACCTGGAGGGAAGCATGCCACTAGTCCAGCCTTGGCTGTGAGCAGCAGTGATCTCTAACTGCAATAAACCAGAGCCATGCTGCTCGACTCTGTCTACTGTCAACGCTGCTTGAGGCTACACATGTTCAACTTCACAGGATTACAGTCATCGTTGTTACCTGCATATAAACTCTACTGCAAAACAAGAAGGTATATATGTGACGGTTGAATTTGATTACACAATGTCTTTAAACAATGGATTAAAGCACTGAAAGACACGAGACATAACACTCGTTTATCTATAGCTCAAAGTCGCTCCAACAATCTCCACTATGTACAGTGTAAGATTTAGCTGCTATTTTAGATTTAGTCTTTCAGATATTTTACTGACATTTTAGTGATGTTTCTTTAACTCCCACTGCAGTGCATTGCGTTTTCCTTTCTTTTGAATTTGTAAGTAATGTCCTTATATCTGTCCTTTTTGGTGACCAAAACCATTATTGCATGGATGCCGCCATATTGTTTCTCGTATTTTGTCAGACAGATTAGACGCACAATGGAGAAAACTTCATGGATTTTGAAAGTCCCGACAGCCCACCACTAACCACCACTAACACTTTAGTTACGTCTCGGTAATGAAAACAAAATATGTCATCATGAGAGGAAACATGGATGCCTTCATAAATGTCATGGATCTATTTGTCGCTGGATAAATGTTGAAAACGTCCAATATTTTTCCAACGATTACATCCTTAAAAAATAAACGCACTGCTTTTTTCCATTTTTTAGATTGAAAAAAAAATAACCATTTAGAATAATTTAACGAAGCTCTCTACTTTTTTTATGCTTTCAGGTTTTTCTCGGTGTGCCCCAAGGTTCAGCCCCTGGCCCACTAATTTTCCTGTCTGTAAATCATCTATACACATGGTATTGAGATTGAATGTCCCTTTATCTGTCCATTAAGGCGTCATTATTGCATGGATGCCGCCATATTGGTGTCAAGCTGCTTCTTTGGGCCATCATCACTCGATGGCCAGGTCAGATTCAAGGCGATCTGCCACCCACCACTAGAGGGGAAAAAAAGGCTACAGGAAGGTTTCTTGTATTTTGACAAACAGTTTAGAAGCAGTGGGGAAAATATCAACATTTTGAATGTCCGACAGCCCACTACTAACATTTTAGTTACGTCTCGTATCGGTAATGAAAACAAAACATACGTCATCACAGTTTTTATTAGCAAAGATCTATTTTTACCTCATCAGCGTCTCGTCTTTGCCATGGAGATAAATTGTTGATGAACATTTATAGTCATAACTTTTACTACCAAATGAACACTGTGACTGTGTACTACATATGTGAACATGCTTGTAATTTACATGGTAAAAACCACAAGATTTTAAGATGGATTTTCCCAGAACACTTTTTAAAGCAGAGTAGAACAAGCTACACCTATTTTTAAAATACATTTTTACAGATTTGTCACTTTTAGGCACTTTAATTTCGTCTCTTTGAGATCCTAATCTAGAGCAAGGCTCGACTTGACAGAGCTGTGAGGAGTTTCCACCTCCTCCCTGTGTTTCACAATGTCCTCTCTCACTGTAGATAGTGCTAGCTCACTCCCAAAATAATAACAGAATATCTGTGCTCTCTGAGCATGTTGGTGGTACGATAGATGCAGAGAGGAACAGTATGCTGCTTGGTGTGTCCTTCAGGGAACAATGTGGGAGTGAGTCTAAATAAACACTACAGTAAACCAAGGATACAAGAAGGCAAAAGGTTGTATCTCCCTGTGCTACATGCTCACACAAGGCTTGTATCATAGGTGTGAAATGCTTCTGTTAGCTGTGTCTGAGGCGATAAGTGACATTACAAATGAGCAAAACACTGATGTTCAACAACATCACAGGACATTACACCTCAGCTAATCACTGGCTAACAACAGCGCTGTAATCTTTTCTTCATACTGTATGGACTGATGAAGGCAACATATCACAGAGCGTGTGTGTGTCACAGAGAAATGGCAAGTATGCTAGCAGCGGCGGTATCTGCCACCGGCATGCCAGAACATGAGAGAGTATGAGAAAATGTACTTCACCATGGATCACTAATTACTGCTCTTAAATCCTACAGGACAGCAGAGTGTTGGAGTGTGTGTGTGAGTATCTGGGTGCGGCTCACTGACAGCTCGTAGGTTTGTCTGCTTTCATGTGTAAAATCCTGCTGGTGGTGTGCAGGTGCTGGCAGTAAAAAGCCAACACAGAGCTACATTTCAACACCGAAAGTGCTGCATGTTCTCTGATAGAAAGCAGCCACTCAAACACAATCCTTAGACTAAACACTGCCATGGTCCACCACGGTCAAACACAAACAGCTATAAAACAAGTGTAACAGGTGATGAGGACTTAATCTCAAAACTCTTTGTATTCAGGCAAAAACTATGCAGAGTAAGTGTGTGCACACAGTCTTAACAAAACAGCAGGCTCATAAAATAGTATGGTTTCCATTTGAAGTCCTAGAAGTATTTTTAAAGCACAGGCTCAGCACAGTATTGTTTCAAAAGGACTTGAAACCTTCCTCTTTTAAAGACCCTTCTTTTAGTTCTTCTTGCTCCTACCTGTCGTTTTAGGCTCTTGTTGTTGTTTTACACTCTTTTGTTTTTACCCTGCAGCGCTTTGAGATTTGTGTAAATATAATGTGCGTGACAAATTCAATGTTTTATTATCACTAGTCGTACTATTTTCCCATCACATTTGAATGACTTTGGTTGTACACTGCCCCCGCTGAGAGCTTAAGAGGCCGGTTGCATTTGCTGAAATAAATTTCAGAACCCAATGACTACTGTCATACAACAATTTCACTTTTTATTTATATCATAAAAAGATTCCTGCCTGTAAAAAATGACCAGCCCACAGAAAACAACATTTTGCACTGGAAATCCATTTGAAGTTATCAAGATATCTGCCGGCTTCAAAATAAGTGAAGCCTCGAAAGCCTCGAAGCCTGTTCCCACCAGAGGCTAAGTTACCATCGGACCATAAAAAAGGCTTCTGCAATTAGCAGCCTCATTATCTGGAGGACATGAACAGAACTTGAGCTAGTGCTTATATCTAAATGCTAACATGCTAACATGTTGATGTTTAGCGGGTATAATGTTTACCAGGTTCACTATGATAGTCTAGCATGCACAATGTTAGATGTTAGTATGCACAACATCTTTGTAATTAGCTCTAAACAACGGGTACAGCTGAGGCTAATGGGTATCATTAGGTTGCAGGAATTTGTTCTTACTCTAACAGACAAATTACAATTTCGACTTCGTGTTGGCACGAGAGAATATGTCGTCATAAGGGGGAACGTAGATGCCTTCATAATTTTCATGGATCTAATTGTCACTGAATAAATGTCGAAAGCATCCAATAGTTTTCCAAACAATTACTTCCTTAAAAAATAAATGTACTAGTATTTTTCCTTTTTTTAAATCAAAAAATAATTAATAAATAAGAAAATTATCGAACCATTGAGAACATTTTAAAGAAGCTTTCCACTTAAATGTACTTTTTTTAATCCCATGGGTTTTCTTTTCTGGGTGTGCCCCAAGGTTCAGCCCCTGGCCCACTCATTTTTCTGTCTGTAAATCATCTAAGCATTGTATTCAGGTTGAAGGATATGCAGACGATACACAACTCTATATTTCTATACATGCAACACTAAATAGCTTTGTTATTTGATCTCAGATGTCAGCAAATAATCATCTGTAAATATTTATTATCAACTGGCTTCCAAAAAAAGGGAAAGATCCATTTAAGATAGTGCACCTTTTTTGTTATGTTTTTATCAAAGGTCACTGAAAACATGAAGTACTTCAACTCAACACAAAGGTAAGAAAAGCACCTTTAATACCTTTCTGTTTGTTTATGTTCTAGTTGCTAGGTCATGAGATCACACTGAGAGTGACCCAGGAGTGTGTTTGCATGTTTGTATTCAGCAGTCACACGGTAACTACAGCCAATAGTAAAGGGATTAGACTCTCTGCTGTCTGAGACAGACCTTGTTCGCTGGATACAGTAGCCTGAGCTTAATTCTACATGACGGCAGTATTCTTAAGCAAAATGGAAAATGCAGCCAAGACAAACTGTCCTCGTACTGAACCAACTATCTTACTGCTCCCAAATCAAATCAGACATCAGTTTTCATGAACACAGAGGCAAATTCTGGTCTGGTTTTGGACAGAACAAAATGTAGAAAATCTTAATTAAATAAGTGTAAGTGACAAAAATAAACAGATAGAGCTCATTTTGAGATAAAAGCAGATAAATTGTCTTTAATCAAACTGTCCCACATACCCCGAGTCTGACTACCGACTCAAGCGGTCAGGAGGGTTGGAGTAACAACAAACTACACATTGAGCTGCACTTTTTGATTCATGTAAAAGCATGTATTGTAAGTGGTGTAAAAACAATTCTACTTTGAAAATCCCAATTCATTATTTAGAATATTAGTTGAGCCCTTAGTTGGGTCTTAGACCTCTGGCATGAGCTGATGGTCAGCTGAGTGTTCATGCGGATCATCCATGATACACCCATCATCCCTCCCATGGCTCTGTGTGTGAGTTGAGCTCTATGAGGATGTTTACATTCCTCATCGCTGATCGTGAACTTCAGTTCAGTCCCCTTGGTCTAACCATGCACACCCTCAACAAACACACCACCAAGGACGTCAAACAATCCTGGAGATCAGGAAACAAGATTCCACGTTACAACATCTGAAGGAGATCTCAGACTGGAAGAAAATACCTAAGAATCACCAAAAAACCTCTTCAAAAACATCGTTCCTCACAGTTTGTCTCAAGATGTGCGTGTCATACAGTGCCTGGTCTCTTTTCAACTGAGTCTATTAGCCAACCAAAGGCATGCAAAAGCTACAGCTTGATCCAATACTGGGCAGCAGACTGTCAGGCCTGACCGACAGAGAACAGGAGGAGTGTTGATAGAAGGGAATAGTGATGGAAGAAAATGAAGCCAGGAAAGACTGAAAGACAAAAGCAATGACAGGATTTGCTAATCACCACTTCTGTGTTGAAAATAAAAGTGGACCAAAGCATTGGCAATAAATACAGAAGGACAGCGTGAAAAAGGAGGAGGTCTGATGTGGTTTCTGTAACACAGCAACCCAACAGATTAAAGGGCAAGGGGAGCTGGTTTGTCAAGCTCTGATCATTGAAGTAGAAGTGTGTTGGTGCACGAAATAAAGAATCAGCTATCGAATGACATTAACAGAAAATACCAACTGTTTTTGTGCTTGTGCACTGAGGCTGTCCAACCACAAAGACTTTAAACACACTCATGTTATCTTGTAGGCCTGCTTTTTAAAGAACAACTCAACTGAACATATGTGTTTTACTTTCGACCCTTAGCCTGGTTCTAGACCTCTTATTCCTCCTACCATCTGTAATATTTTCATTGATTAAAAAAAGATCAGGTTATTTGCACAATGTGCCCCCCTCTGACCCCAACACTGAGCCAATCACAGCCTGCACAGGGGATTAAAATTGGAAAGTAATCTCCCATCTTCACCAGAGAAATGCCATCAGAGTCTGTGCCTCTACAGTGGCAAAGCAGTTATGAGTACATTTACAGAACGATTCCTGAATCCACCTTTACTTTCTTTGTATGCAGGAAAAATGCAGCGCTACTCAAGCTTCAGTTTTAGCTAACACGGCTAAGAGTCTGCACACATGCTATGCACACTTTGAGTCTTTACTTAGGCACAGTGTTGCTTTGAGCTAAACACTAAAAGCATGCTGGCATACTAAACAAGAAAAAGAAAAGCTTGCATACAGATGATAAATAGCTGTAATGTTTCTCATTTTCACCAGATTAGTTCAGCATGACAGCATTCTAAAAATTGCTGCTTTTTAAAGATGGTAAACATTGAGAGAATATGAGCTGATTCAGGTTTTTCCCATTCGATGCACAGAGCGACTCATTTCATTGTTTATGACTTAGTTGTATCATCCTCAAAACAAGCAAACATATCAGTTCAGGAGCACAATGGGGATCTGGAACATGAAATTCTGTTGTGAACGTAATTGAATCCACAACACTGAGATATGTGCATGTAATAAAGGCCTGCTAAAGAGGTGGGCGATGGCACAGACAGATAGAGAGACAGAAGGAGATCCTAGTTGTGGTTTGTAGAGAAATGGGTCAGGCCAGTGAAGAGGAGGAGGAGGAGGAGAGACCAGTTGAGGGAGTGACGGATAGAGAGGCAGGTCCAGACCTCATAAGCTCCACTGGAAAACCCACGATCACTAATCTGATTAATGTACAGCAACAGTTTCCCCTGCAACCAGGCTCCGTCTTCATGGATCTACATATCGGGCATGTGGAGGCCGCCACGAGTGTGAGTCTATAAGCTCCTCTGCTATTGCACGTCTGCATTCCAGCAGAGGTTCAGAGTGTACACATCGGGGCCTGGAGGCTGCAAACATCTATACACAGAAGCACTCTGAGATACTTTTTTTTTGGGCTCCAGCTTCTGTTTCTGTGCCAACAGCTGGCTGCGTCTTGGAGCCTGAGAGACAGCTGTGTAGACGAGGACTGCTGTGTCTCTTACTGAAAAAGAGACTTGGTTTGAAGGAGGAAAAGCATGCTCAAAAAGATGATTGCTATTGACAAAAATAAAACATGTTACGGTCTACTTTGAAAGCCACTATCATGCTTTGTTTAGATAGTCAAGTACAAGTCCCTTCGAAAGGCTGAGGAGGTTCTTCAGGGAATAAAGTCTTAGTCGTAATGTCTTAAAAAAGTTCATTGCTGCTGCAGTCTTTTAGGATAATCTCTTCTTGGAGGAGCTCTGCCACAAGCTGTTTTATTAGGCCTTGTGCCTTTTACAATGCACCACAGTGTGTGGCTTAGCTGTAGCTGGAGCTTCACTGAAATGCAAACAGGAGGACATCATTCTCACTGCTCCTCTCACTCCTGGTGTCATAACAACAGCTTAAACTTGCTGAGCGAAGAGTGAAGGAAAACTCTGCACACTTTCCGTGCTGATGCCAGAAGAATGACAGATCTTGCAGCTGGAGTACTCAGCAGCCGCCAAAAAAACAGAAAACATCGTCAACAACTGCAGCCATTTCTGTACTATATACAAAACTCAGATAGATATAAGGTTGAAAATCTGCCAACAAAGGGGGGACAAATAGACGATTGATTGACAGTAGCATAAACCAACCTCACATCCTCATGTATTATTGCTTCTGCGTAGAGCTACTTTAGGTCCTCTCACTTCATAGATTCTGTTCAGGCTCAATCACATTTAGAAGTACACTTTTAGACTTCAGCGATAAATTAAGAGCATTCAAGGAATACTCAAAACAACAAATAACGCACTGTCATGTTTAAGAACAGGGTTTCCCAAAAGCTCTTCTGCGTCACGGACATGTGTAGTGGCTACCAGACGAGCAGCCAACGACGACATAAGCTCAGATTGAAGGTTTGGATTCCTTTAGTTTCTACCATTGTGCAGGTTTCTACTGGTAGACGAATTTTCTGCAAAGGTCTCCTCCTCTCAGAAACAACTGAGTTACTAATTCTAATAATAATACGGTAATACTTTTTTTAAAAAGCTGAAATCTCTCTGGTGTTCTTTGGAGTGGTTTGGGGGGCTGAGAGCCGAGCTGCCATTAGCAATCCTAGTCCCTATCCATCTGCATATTATGAACTATAAAACAAATACATTTACATCTATTTGTATTGTTTATATTAAACTCTATTTATTGTTATATTTGCACTATGTCTACTATCTGCACACTACAAGTTCTGTGCAGATCAGCCATTTAATTAGGCATAACATGTCCATTAAACATCAATTTTATCACAATCAGATCATGCAACGCCCGGGCCAAGGTTAGTCTACATGTTGGACAGCACACAAAGCACATGTTGCACACCACCGTGTTAGCAGAACTTACCTTATTAAAGATGAAAACAGAGATGGACAGATGTCCAAACAGAAGACACTTTGTCTCCGCGGGCCTGAGAGACACAGAGGGACAGACGGAGAGAGGAAGATCCCTCAGGAGCAGAAGCAAAAGAAGGACACAGAGAGGTTTGTTAGACAGCAGCGCAGCATGCGGTTAGACTCCCCCCCCCCCGCAGACCGCCAGTGTTCAGGCGGGGCTGAGCCAGCGGTCTGTTATAAGGCTCTCTGCAGGCTGAAAGGTGGCACATTCTGGGAGTCGAGGTGAAATGCCACACATGCAGCAGGGAGAGGACGGTTAATGAAACAGTCAGAGAGCAGCTGCCCCTATTAGAGAAGGTCAGAGCAGTTAGCTCACACCTCTAAAATTACCTGCCCGGGCAACGAGGTGGGAAGGGAGTGTCCCGTTTAACCCTCCGAACCGGGCACTAAACATAAGCTGCCAGTGCACACGCTGGTATTTGAGTTATTTCAAGACAATAAACCATACATGCTGAAAGTTTTGAACTGCATCATTAACGTCAAAAAGGGTTTTTTTCTACTGAATAATCAAACTGAACATATTTATCAAACTATTCTGAATGTAAACAATGAACAAAACACATATATAACTACATCTGTGAAACATAAAAATCAGGCAATGATGTCAATTATAACTTTGCTTTCATATTTCCGATCCAGTCTTACAGGTTGAACAACAAAGTACCACAGACAGATCAGATTTCACAATGTTTTTTCTAAGGCCCGACTGATACGGGATTTTTGGGGCCGATACCAAATCAGTATGTCGGCCGTTATTGTTCTTAGATTTGTTTTCGATGTTTAGAGACATTTAGTGAGTTGATCGGTCCCTCAAATTTTTTTTTTTTTACAGTTGAACAAAAGCCTTTATTGGCCAGAATAACAACAGCACACTGAAACACAAACGATATTAACTAAATAAAAACAAAAATAAATAAAGAACTTAAATTAAATAAACCTAATTATATCAGCACATGAGATCAAATTAGCCGATAGCGATACTGTCACGTGATGTGCTAATATCCGCCGATATCGTCAGCTGCCCGATCAATCAATCAGGATCGAGTTTTTTCTCTTTTGTACGTCAAAGAACGATTAAATGATGATGCAAAAGACAAAGATTTCATTTCCTGTTGCAAAAAGAATAAAAACTCAACCATTTCAAATTTAATTTTAGACTGATTAAACTCTATATTGCAAAAACCAAAATGTTCTTGGGGAGCTGGTGGTGCAGTAGTTAGTGCGTGCGCCCCATGTATGGAGGCTGTAGTCCTTACAAGTGGACGGCCTGGTTCAAATCCGACCTGTGGCTTCTTTTCCCTCATGTCATTCCCCTCTCTCTCTCTCTCTCTCTCTGATTTCCGACTCTATCCACTGTCCTATCTCTACAATAAAGGCAGAAAAGACACCATACATCAAACCTGTCAAACATTTGATGGTCAACAACACACTTAAAATGTGTTTATGAGGAAGTTAGAAGTCTGAGCTTTCTGCTGCAACAAGAATAAATGCTGTACCTTTTATCGTTTATGTTTGAGATTAATTTAAGCAGGATGAAGAAAACAATAACCTGCCCGAGAGAGAGGTCCGTTTTCAAGGGGTTTAAAGGACCACACAAGTGACTTTGTAAGAGATGATTGACTGTAAATCCTTTCATCAGTACTTCTGATCATGTTCAAAGACGTGAGAGTGAACATTTGTGAAACGTTTGTAAGATGCCAAGAACCCTCTTAGTCTCCGTTCATAACAAATACAATGGATGCTTTTAATTAGTAAACCTGACAACGAAAAATGCAAAAACCAACACAAGCTGCTTCACAAGATATTATTAATGAATGAGAGGGCAGATAAAGCGTCCCATATGAGCACCAACGATTGTGCCCCTTTTTCATTTCACAGACGTAGCAGAATTTGTTGTTAAACACAAGTAATTCCTGTTCTTGTAAGCAGTCATGTCAACATTTCACACTCTGAATAATTCTGAAACCGACTCCTCTACCTCTGGAAAAGCCCGGACAAGGACAGAACATGAAAACGAAAGCAGATCACAGAGAGGCGGAGTTCAGCAGCAGACCAGAGACTGAAAGAAAAGGACAACTCAGCCTTGTTCCCACACACCCTCACACAGACACACACACACACACACAGACACAAAGCTGCTCTCCAAGTTCTTCTCCAACCACAACCACATCAGTGAGGCCATGCTGGTTCTCCATGCCAGCTCTTTCAGCTCGGCACTTTGCAGAGCAGGACTCTGGCATGGCCCAGCTTGGCACAATCTGCTGCGTATTGCAGTGCATCACTGGCAGAGATTAACCCAGAACCTGCTCTGCCTGCTGTCCACATCTGACTCCAGAATGACAGACCTAAGCCCTGCTGTCTAGAAATGCAACGCAGAAAACCCAGGATTTAAATAAACTGAGAAGTCAGAGCTTTAATAAAAGGTTCCTAACTGTATGTGTCTTGGGAATATATCTGAAACTCAAGTCAATTAACTCATCAACAGTCTGACACTATTTGGTTCTATTTCAAGTTGTTTTTCAAGCAATCATTTGATGGTTTCTCAAATGTGAGGATTTTTTTCTTACTTTAAAGTACACTGAATTATAGAGGGGGAAACAAAGATTTACGTAAAGATCGAGATTCTTATCTTCTGAGATTTTAAAAAGATTCATAACTTCCAAAAATTGATTTTTTCAAATGCCTTCTGTCTCCTTGTACGCACTTCGCGGCCTCCAAGCTACTGGCTAATCAGTGACTCCCTGCTAAGTGCTAAGGCTAGCTCTTTAACTTAGTAGAAGCCAAATGGAGCAGGAAGTAATTCAGCCAGTCTCACAGATGACTTGATTAGATCCTGAAGTATGTACTAATTCAAAAATAGACTTTGAATCATGAAGCGTATCGAATCGAAAATAGATTCTTAATCGAATTGAGACCCCAAGAATCAAAATCAAATCACCCAAAGATTCCCAGCCCTACTGAATTATATTTAATGTCAGTCTGTCAAAAAACAATAGTGTCTTCTTGCTCCACAGAAGCAGCTGATGAAACAACTAATGAAGACAATAATCAGCAGGTTCATTCATGAGAAAAGGGTCATTTACAACCCTAAATAAAAATGCAAAATAACTTTTAAGAAATGAGATGCAACAAACGAGTGACATAAACAGAAATATTCTGATGACATGGAGCCTGGGTTTTTAAATGTGTAACACTGTAAGGAGGTTGTTCCTGAATACTCTTACTGTCCCAGAATGAACTGAACAAACCTTCAGGAGTAAACGTCCTTCAGTGTTGACATATTTCATGTTTCTATGATATTCCTCTTGCCTGGCAGGATTTGAAGCCTGCAGCTGAAGCTCAGTTCCTGCTTGCCCCGCCCCTCCATGAATCCTGCTGCTTATCAGAAACCCCTCACAAAGATGATTCTCCAACAGACCACCTCTAATAATCTGAAGAAACCTTTAGTGGTTAGAGATGAATTCATAATGTTGTCTCCACTTAACACACAACAAGCTAGCAGCAGCTTTTTAGCACTAGCTAGCAAACATTAGATGCTAGTTGGTTTTTTCTGTTTTGAGTGTTTCCAGCTGTTTCCTTTTAATTTAAGTAAAATGATCAACGTTGCTTTTTATATGGTGTTATAAATTTAGGGCCTGTGTCCACTAAGTGAGTTTTTTAGCGCAGGCGGCGCCCACGACCTCGGTTTCAGAGCTCTTCTCACCACCATTCACTGTTGCTAGGTTACAAAAGTTAAGCTCCACTTCCCTCTGTAAGAACAGGTCTGTCCTTAATAGCACTGTATACTTAATATACAATATAATATATATGAAAGGAAGTATGTGAAGGTATCGTGTCCTGGCATTAGCAGCAGGTCTAGACTTGGAAACTGTTCCCTGGAAACGACGAGTCAGATTAGTTTCTTCTTCAACATTGTTATTGACAAAGCTGACATCAGAAGTCCCGCCTCTTCTTGATTTTGTTTGGTCAGTGAGGGAGAAGTGACAAGTGACACCCTGTTCCCTAAAGTTGAACTTTTGAAAGCTGAGCGCACTGTGAGCACAGCGGCAAAAAATAAAAACAGCTGACACTGAGGGCGT
This sequence comes from Tautogolabrus adspersus, assembly GCA_020745685.1. Taxonomy (NCBI): domain Eukaryota; kingdom Metazoa; phylum Chordata; class Actinopteri; order Labriformes; family Labridae; genus Tautogolabrus; species Tautogolabrus adspersus. The sequence goes on along the minus strand of CM036535.1, from coordinate 32,455,386 downwards.
TTTAGTGCTCAGGATGTTGAGCGCTGCAAATGCTGAACTGCACTCCAATTGTGTTTGAATTGATTTCTATTGTCTTTGTAATTGATTATATGTGTTGTGTTTCTGCTTGCACTCGACAGCATTGGATATGTGGGAAACCTAAATGTCCTTTCAAGAATAAGTAAAGGTTTCAGATTTTGTGTTGGCTTTGTTTTGAAAATCGTCGCTGCCAGCGTAAAAAAAACATAGAAGCTTTTAGTGGACACAGGCCCTAAGTTCAGAAAAACCGGGAAAAGCTTAAATGCTACACTGACAGTATATTTTCAATAAGACAGTTTATCAAGAAAATGCACTGTTATTGAATATGCAGTCTTTAATCAACATAGGGTTAATATTTGTATGTTTCTGGGGGCTATGCTACTGTTTTTTGTTCCGCCCCCTAGTGGTCAAAATTCACTTTATGCACCTTTAAATTTTCAACTAAAACCCTTCAGAATTCAGAATTTTGATGAATAAATAAAAATGTGTCAACATATTATGTGAACTCTGGGGCAACAAAACAAGCTAGTAGCATCTATTTAACACCTGTAAGCTGACATTTGTGCAGGTGGTTTTCACAGTTAGCTTTCTGCATTGACTTTTAATTATATTATCATATTCAGGGCTATGTTTTTAAGTTTGTTTCTCCATAAAATTATATAAAAGGGAACAAAGGGAATATCAACAATATATGAATTAGGATTAAAACCACAGGAAGAGTGAATAAATGAATGCTAACTTTGTGTTAGCTTAGCAGCCATCTGACAGTATATGACAGTTGTTGCTACTCGTCGCCAAAGACACATTTGAGTGGGCAAAAATGTCTCTCATGTTGCATACGCAGTCGTGCATAAAAATAGATGTAATCGTGTTTACAAGCTTTCACAGTGTCAGCATGTGCTAGCTGCAGACAGGTGAGGTGTCTTACCTGTTTCTCTCCAACCTGGAGGAACAACCCAAGACTCCTGCAGGAGTTTGGTCTGTCTGACTTCCTCTCCTCGATGAGAGATTAATTCAGACGTGTATCTTCCTCGAATAAATAAAGAAAATACAGAAGTTCTTCAGCCTTTTAAGACTCGACAAACTGCGACATCTTGCAGGTTTCCTCCGCAGTCATCCGTCGGTCCCCCTCAGCCATTTATACGATGAGCAGATCCGACCCGAAGCAAACAAATCCCCGACAAGATAACCAGCCTGCTCTCTCCTCGGTTCAAAAGTTTGATTCCCAGAGAGAAATGTTGAGAAGGAAAGAAAAATGTTTGAAGGGGATAAAAAACCAGTTTCGGCTGGTAGATAATACGCGTCGTCCTCCCTCCGATGCCGACTGGCGTCTGTGTGTAATCAGATGCTGCTCACCACAATATCCATTCATCCTCTTACAGAGTTTAACCCTTCACTGTCTGCTGCGCGGCTTTATGCTGCCTTCAGGGACTGTAGGAAAAACTATGATAACTAAATGTTATTGTAAACAAGTCAATATGCTGTAGTTCGTTGAAAAATGTCATTATATATAAATAATGCTGGAGCAGTCTGCAGGAGGACCTGAGAGGATCTGGACGTATTGATGCTCTTAAACTATGTATTGTACTGAAGAGTACAGGAGACGATATGAGAAATAAATAATGAGAGGAGGAAGATTTGTTGTTATTATGCACTTTGAGAAAAAGGAAGAAATGTAGAGAAAAAAGCTGACAATAAAATTAAATTAGGTTTGGATAATAAAGTCAAAATTTCACAGAATTGTATTTCAACCTACCGTAATTCTCAACATTTCATATATGACAAATCAAATTTCACACACTCACTTGATAAAAAAATAACCATTGGTCGAAAACGTATTCAAATATATTTATTCAATTCCTGGACAGTTTCTCATCTTGGCACTTCAACTTCTTAAAGTTTAGACTCTGCATTGAGCAGTAAAATAAAAGTTGGCTTACAAACAGCGCCTCCTTGAGACAAAATCAAACACTCTACAACTGAGCACTGTGACTTGTATAACAGAACAACCTGTCCTGGAACAGTACTGCCTCAACGCATATTCACTTTCAAATACGTATAACATAAACCGGCAGGACTACGGACCTTTGAGGAGGAATAGAGGAGAGTACGTTTTGCCCTCATGCTACCAAATGTGTTTGATTAATGTATTAAAAAGATCAAATATATGCAGCTTATATATTAGTATCCCCAATACAAAAAACAAGTCACAGAATTTTAGCTTTTAAACCACAAAAAAACACAAGATATTAATTTGTAATATTTACAAAGACATGGTGATTGACATTCAGTTGTCCAACTCTCTGACGTCCAGGTGTTATCGGTACCTTGCCTATCGAAGCTTCATGAGCTGGTGCTGGGGATTCCTGTGGAGACATGTCAGGGGTGTCTAAACCCCCCCCCCCCCGTACCTGTCAAGCAGCACACAGGTCCTTTGGGATGGGGATTGTCTTCAGTTCGTCCACGTATGTGATGGCGTCCTCAAAAACCTCTTCGAAGACAGATGTCCTCAGGTCCCTCACATATGCTGAAAATTAAAAATGTAAATATGCTTAATTTGATTGATATTTAAAACATGGTAAATACAACATTGTGTGTTTGAACGTCTTATTCATTGGAGCACATTTGAATTTTGTTTACTGTTTTGATGCAAAATAAAAACAACTTTTATACTTACTGAATGTTGGATCTGTCTTGAACAGCTTTGCTGTTGCTTTTTCTCTTTTTGGACTTAGGAAACAAGACTCTGTAGATTGGTTTGCCCTCAGTAGTCTTCGCCTGCTCTGTTTTCTCATTAAAATGCATTGCAGCCAGGTTCAGCCTATAAAAAAAGTTAAGGCTGTATTTAGTATTATTAAGCACTTATCTCACAAGCAGAGATTTGAGTGACAGGAAGTTATAAATACAGAAGTGGGGCAAAAAGTAATACTATTTACTCATATTTTCAGCTTTTGCAACTTTAAAAACAACACCACACTTAAGGTCGTGACGTTGGACTGAACATCAGCACCTCTGTGATTCTTTTCTTCAACCAAATCACAGCAGTGTTGATATTCAGTCCAACATCATGACCTCCAGTGTGGTGTAGCTTCATTGGAGGATGTCAGTCGTAAAAGTTTTAAAGGGAGTGGTTACCTACAAAGCATTCCAGCGAAAGGGATAAACCACATTCTTTCTTTGGCGTAAAGCGTAGAATGATGCCGTGGAAGGCCTCCGACGATGAAGTGGCACAACTTTAAGCTAAATGATGTGATGCAGAAATGCTTGACTAATCACCTGGTGAGTCTGCCCTCATGTCTCCATCCGATGTAACTTTGCCTTTCTGTTCCATTTGTGATTTATAGCAGATTAGAGATACTCCCTTGCATGCCTCCTGAAGATGTCACATAGATTTATGGCCTTGCAGATCTGACAACAAAGCAGAGCAAATGCTATTAGTTTTTTGTGTGTGGGTAAATCAAATTATTCCCCTCTTACGTAAAACCTTAACATAATAAAATACCTTTTCGAGTTGAATGAAACAGCTGCTTCAGCCTTTTGCTAGTTTCCAACAGGTGTGCCGCCTCGGATCGGCTGGCTCTGCCATCTTCTTGTATACTGGCAGTTGGGGCATTGTTGAGCGAAGGCCACATAGGTCCCGGGTTTCCGCTGCTGCACGTCACAGTGATGTTTGCACAATGGACAGGTCTGGAAGAGCTCTCTGAGACAACTCTCAATGACCCTGTATTTAGGCTCATTGTGACGAGTCGTAGGTTCTATCTCACTATGAGCAAAGAAAAATAATCACGAGCAAAACAAATGATTAAGATTTATTAAATGTCGCTATCAAAATCTCTTAACTGGTTACCTCACTTGAGATGGCTCTGTCAGAGACTCCCTTGGCTGATGTGTGGACTCGTGTGCCTGCTGGATTTCAGTCATGCTCTCCTCCTCCTCAAGAGAATCCAGACGAGGCCTCTTAGCGGATCTAGCACCACGTACAGAAGCAGAACCCTTTACTGGTCTGGAGGATGGTAGAAACCCTGAGTCTCGGGGGTTGGTCTTTGTGCCAACACTGACACGAGGATCTGTGGCCTGAGTACCTGATTAAACACAAAAACATGACAGCTTTTAGTTTGTGATAATGTGATGCATATCAAAATATTACAGTCTTATAAATGAATAGAAATCCATAGATCATACACTACATCAAACACAGACCTTTACTTCTCACATGCTTCAGCCTCCCATATGACAACTGGGTCCCGATGGACCTGGTATATGAAGAGTGTGGGATCTGTATGCCTACAGATACCATCGCCCTGTTGACCTGCGTTGCGACACTGGCTCTAATTGCTGGGGCAGTTCGGCGAACACTGACAGTGGCGGGTTGTCGTGAAGTACTCTGTCATAGTTAAGACTAACCTTAGTCTCCAGAAATACAGTGGATTCAAACACATTCAACACACAGAAAGTTATTGAATTTGAGACAGAGCAGGGAGGGTCATCCCTTCAACATCCTAGGAAATAAATGCAGCTACTGAATATTTGGATTTGGAAGTGGGTAAACCCTATAGAGACTGAAAAATGAGGCAGTATACCTGCTTATACCTGCACAACACCACTGGTGTCACACAGCCTGTTGGAAAGCGTACAGCTCCTCATTACATGCTGTTATAAAGTAACTTACAGCTTGTGGTTCTGAGCCTTCTGGGAAGCTCTTCAAAAATGGGACAGCCCCAGGTTTGAGTAACAGCTTGACTGCATATCCAGAGTCGTACTGGCCTTTGTTAACGAAGGAGGTGTCGGTGAAGTGGAGAGCACAAACAGCTATTGTTGAGTGGGGCGGCTGTTGCCCTGGAAACATAAACGCTGCCCACTGCTTCCTGGTGCCGTCGTCTTTGGGAACAGAAAATAGCTGGTATTTTCCCTGACAACCAAAAAAACACTTACGGCCGCTCTTACGAGACATACTGAAGCTACACAATGCAGAGTGGAGGAAAAGCAGAGTGGAAATGTTGACAGAGATACGAGCTATGAAAAAGAAATGTTGGTAGTCGCGGGGGAAATTTGAGTTCGCTTCCGGGTGGGCGTGTCCTACAACTTTTTCTTCTTCTTTTTTAATTGGCGGTTGAAAAACAACGAATTGGTGCATTACCGCCACTGACTGGTATGGAGGGGGGATCAGAATATATCAAATATGTCATAATAATAATAATAACAGAAAAGAAAAGTATATCCTCTCCATCAAATAAGTTTCTCTAAGAAAATGAAAAAAACTTGAACACACTTCTTTCTAGAGCACTTTTGCAATATTGTGTTGTGGGGCGGTTGTGGCTCAGTTGGTAGAGTCGGTCGTCTCTCAACAGGAAGGTTGGGGGCTTGATCCCCAGCTCCTGCAGCTACATGTCCCATGTGTCCTTGGGCAAGACACTTAACCCCAAATTGCTCCCGCTGCTTCGTCGGCGGTGTATGAATGTGTATAAATGGGATTGTGTCCATCAGAAGTAACTAATCCCATTCATACACATGCACATGCATACGCCGCTGATGAAGCAGCAGGAGCAATTAGGATTGAAGTGTCTTGCCCAAGGTGTGGGCTGCAGGAGCTGGGGGTTGAACCCCCAACCTAACGGTTGAGAGACGACCGACTCCATCAACTGAGCCGCAGCCGTCCCAAATAATGACACAGGTTTATCAACTACCAGACACAGAAGCTTGTCCTCACACCCATCCAGTAGATATCAATGTTATTGGAAGTAATTGGTGTAGAAGAGTCTACCTGACATCCACTAATACTGGACCAGGAGTGGGGAACGAACACACATGGACATCTGCCCATTGGATGTGTGTTGTTAAGACCAGTGTGCCCAAATCTGAGTCGTGAAAGCGCATTCTCATATTTTCAGTTCGTTTTTCGCTCATCTCATTTCTCACACTTTCCTTTGAATTCTGTAGAACCACCGTCCTTTGCCACCTTCTTCCCATTGCTCCTGCCACCTTTCCTTCAACCATTGTCTGTCCTACAACTTTGCTCCATGCTTTGCTCTACTACGTCGTCAAGTTCTGGCCAAGTCTCGTTCAGGTTCAGTATTGGGCTTCCAACCTGGTAACATTTTCTGTATGTAAATAAATATGGATCAGCATAATAGATCTCCTTTAATGTCAGTTCATGCATGAAATGTTTCTGAAATAACCTTATAGGTCAAATCCTGATTAAGATGAAGAAGCATATTTACAATTTATTTCCTTTTCTTAATCTTGTAAAAAAAAAGTAGTGCACAAACACTGCACACTTTTGTCCCTCATAATAAATAGGATTACTACAGTTCCACTTCATAAAATACTTACGGTATTATTAGTAAAACAGGCACTGGAAAAGAATTTAAGGCGGAATCAGTGATTTTCAGAAATCCCTTCACCACTTGATGTCAGTAAATCCGTGACATCGTCTTTTAGAAGTCTACAAGATCATCAATCATGGGACCACATTAGTGGTCTGACCAAATAAACTAGTAATTTGTAAATATAAACAGTGATGGACGAACAATGAGGAACAAAACAACACCTGCAACAAAACAATAACTGATAACTAGACAGTTCCTGCAGGAATTGTGAGGGTGGCTGCTGTGCATTTTAAGAGGTAAAATTAAGAGTTGGTGGCTAAATGATGATTCTGTGAGCAAGAGGACAGAAGGCTGAACGCGTTGATGTGATGCGTTTTATGTCTGGGATGCAAGAAATGTGGGAACCACAGCGATCTAAAATCATATTCCAACGAGGTTTGATCAGGAAAGGTTGGGTGAAATTTAACATTACAGCAGATGGAGAGTTATTTGGACCACCTGACCACTCTGAAGCTCACAGAGTCACAACCGTTGCTCTGTTTGACCAGAACACTTAAACAGTCGTAGAGGACAAGTTTTCCTACATTTTGACAGTAAATTCAGGAGTGTGGGGTGAACATTGTGGTCATTAGAGCAAATTGTTTGGGAGATTTTGAAACTGTCTCAGAACTCTGTCCCACTCAATCAATGATGTCAACCCTGAACATTCCACCACATACACCCCCATTATGAAAGGGTGAAAACAGCTAAAAAACATCACGACACAGTTAGAGGTACAGTTTAAAAAGTATAAAAGATAGCAAGAAAAGTGAAAAAAGTATGAATAGTGGAAAAGTGTGTGAACGTTTTAAAGCAAAAATGAAGTCTCTAGGCGGAACAGAGCCAAAATTATAAGGCTGAGAAAAAGGTTGAAAAGTTGAAAAGATTCCCATTCATTTGTTGTAAAAACCTGTTCAGGCCTTCGTCTTTCTTCTAATAAACTCTCTCTGATGTCGCTTTGGTTTTTAAGCGTCTGCACAAATGAATCGTAGAATTGTAGAATAAACTGTGAGACTTTGGCGTGACATTTTAGCGAGATGACAGTAGAAGAGTTGTTGGATGAATCCTGACTCCTCTCTTCATCGTCATCCATCCTCTGCCAGCAGCGATCTGAAGGTCTTCAGCTCTCTGATGCTCGTGGAAATCCTTCAAGAAGAAAACAGCTACATCAAGAAGAGTGTAAACGTGTGTAATATGTATGAAACAGTCATTAAAAAGCCCCCCCCCCCAATATATTCTGAATGCCATTAGCTTTTTGAGCACTAGAAACTGGAGTTTTCATTATATCATCAAATGATCCTGTTTCCTCAAATGGGGAAGATACATTTTGGGTTAATATTGTGCTCTAGGTAATAATATATGAGAGTAGCAAAAGTGCTCCAGACTGCAAATAGTCTAACGTATAAGCGTTAAACACAACCCTCTCTTTGTCTGCTCAGTTTGTGGAGTTAACTCACAGCGGGGGAGGTGCTCTGAGCTGCTTTGAAAATTAAAATAATTATGGACCAGATATTTACAGATTTGATCACGTGATGCTGACAGACTCTCTTACCGTCCGAAGGCGTTGAGCAGAGAGACGATCTCCTGTCGGCTGAGCTGAAATCTGGGTCGCTGGTCGCTGGACGAGGGCAGAGCTTCAATCTGTCGCTCTGAAAACAAAATCTTCAGTGATGTTCCTAATCCCTGAGTCTGATGACGACACAGAGAGGAAAACAAGGCAGACGAAAACAATGATGTTTTAATATAGAGCACATATGATAGTGTCATCGCACCATTTACTATGAAACAACAGATAATCAATGATGTCGTAGTTGGCTGTGGAAGAGCTTATTTCTGTATTATTATTTTCCTCATGGAAGTAACTGCTGAATATTTTCTCATTTGATTTATTGATGGTTTGGTTGGTAAAGAAAAAGTGAAAATGGGGCGCTTGTGGCGCAGTGGTTAGTGCACGTGCCTTATGTACAGAAGCTATAGTCCTCCAAGCGAGCGGCCCGGGTTTAGTTAAATTCCACCACTGTACAGAAAACTCAAGTGTCTCTGATATGTAATTAAAGGAGCAATATGTAACTCTGACACCTAGTGTTTAAAATGGGTACTGCATTCCAAATTCAAAACATTGTAGAGAGCTGTCTCCCCCGGCCCCCTCCTCTCTAGAGTCCAAACAAATCCAGACCATTCAGGACCAGAATCTAAAGTTAGAAGGAGGACATACTGGGAGAGAAGCCAGCACTTCAACGTAGCATGTTTCGTTAATGTCTGATGAAAAGGTCATTTTATGATCAGTAAATATCTTACATATTGGTCCTTAAATGTAACTGTTTTAAAAAATGTTCTGACCTGAAGTTTCCCCCACAGTCGACATTTGAAGCAGCCCACACAGTCCATGATCCTGGAGATGTTGAGGAACGCCAGTCTGATGTCCTCCTGACGTAAACACAGCGCAGAAAACACCATCATGCTACTTTAAAGGACAATAAAATAAATAATGTTAAACAGGGTGAAGCTTGTCTCTTCACCCTCTTCTTTGTAAATGTTCATCTCTCTACGTTACAGGGAAGTTGTGCTCAGTTTGTTTTAACAATTCACGGCAGCTTCAGTCAATACTCCAAAAAAGTTTGAAAGAATCTGAGTTAAAGATATTTACACACTCAAGATAGAGAGACATTAAATATATCTCTACGGCTCATTTATTGTTGAAAGAAAGAAATGTATGACATCTACAAGACTCCAAACATACTTGAGTATGAATATGAGTATAACGGAGAGGATTTGGTTTTGAAAATTAACCAACCGGGAGGGTGGATCATACGCAGGATCAAACTAATTATTGATGCCTGGGGTCATGGTAAATTCAAAGCTTGATCCAAAGGTTTCACCTCTCCTCCGAAAGACTTCTTCAGTACTACACTAACTTGTGGGCGGAGCTAAACATTTCTAGATCTGAATGGAGGTGAAACTTCTTCAAGATCTTAAAACACGTCCAGTTGTCTTTGGATCGAGCCTTGAAATCACCTGATGCCAAAACTCCCCGCTTCTTTCAAAATAGTGGCATAAATACATCGTGCATACCGAAATACATTAAATAACACATGTAATCAAGTATTATTAATCAAGTATTATTCTGAAAAAGAATAAATGACTCAATGTGACTTCATGGAATCATACAAAACTATGTGAATAATTCTAACTCAAATATTCTGCTGTCTTTGTAGCTCTCAAAAGCTCAGATTGGATTGGGGAGACAGCTGAAGTGGCACTTTGTAGGTTAAATAAAATGATTTCCTTTAAATATAAGAAGTCATCAGTATATCTGTCTATCTATTTCTATAGTTTTCAGGTCAAACAGAGTTTTGAAGGCTTGCTGACCTTCAGTTTGGCTGCTTCCTTTTCATCTCCAGCAAACAGAGACGTCTCATCAAAGTGCAGCGGGAAAGATCTGGAGATTCATCAGCATACAGGTAACACAATAAATATAAACAGTGGCCCAATGAACGATCAGTCCTTCTGGTTCTTGTGTCTGTATTTGGCTTCACACTGACCTGGCCAGCTGCAGGATGTGCAGCAGCAGCTCTTTGTGTCTCTGGTCCTCCTCAGCTCTGCCGGTGTACAGCTGAAAAGACGGCTGCTGGAAGAACGGCAGAGCTTTGGCCAGAGCTCTCAACTCGATCAGGTACAGGAAGTACAGGTTACGCAGCCTCTTTGGCCCCTCGCCGGCCGTCATCTCTGAATCGAAACGCCCTCTGAACTCTGACACGTTGTGACCCCACTTCTTCTGGAACCAGCTGTCTGAGGGAGAGAAGGGGACCAGAGGGAGGGGCTTACTGCACAGCTGAGGATAAACAGTGATGGCTGTGTTGGTAGTTAAGTGTTACGTCTTTTGGGTGCAAGCTGTTTTGCACTCTCTCACCCTGTGTATGTGTTGCAGGCTTGCCACACCCTTCTGCCTCACCTTGTCTCCTGCTCACACCAAAATCAGATGGCACTCCTCGTTTTGAATCATCTTTCGTAAAGTTAATTAGAATCTATTCAATTAGATTAGAAAAAATTATAAATCCCCAGATGGGAAACTAATTTGCCACCTGGTCAATCCATACACAACACTAAATGATGCAGTTCCCGTTCCAGACGCTCTTTCTTCACCTCAGTTAGAAGATTGTGTAGATAACATTGGTGCAGCTGCCTACATAACAAAATTAGATTTCTTAAAAGTTCACTTGCAAGTTCCTGTAAAACACCCAAAGCTTGTGATATGTCTGCTTTCGTAACCCCAGATCACTCTCTGCAATATACTGTGATGTCTTCTGGGATGTGCAATGCACCAGCCACTTTTCAACAGCTTATGAACATGGTGTTGGGTGATATTTCTAACTGTAATGGTTACTTGGATGATGTTGTGATATACTCCTCTTGCTGGTCTGATCATGTTACCACTCTGACAACTGTGTTTGCTCGTCTAGTTCAAGCATCTCTGACTCCTGAGGGGAAAAACTGACGAGGGGAATCACGCAGAATCATCTGTGGGTTATATTTCAAAGCTACAGCCAGCAAGCAGTTAGCTTAGCTTAATACAAAAACTGAAAACAGTAGGAAATTACAAATCCAAAGTGTTAGCAAAGTTTGCTTATTTGAACCTTTTCCCTAAAACAGGCTTCCCTAACCTTGGGGTCCCACCCAAATGAGAAATGAGATCGCATGGAATTCAAAGGGGGTCCTCTAAAATGTCTAATTATCATTCAAAGTAAAATATATAGAAGCATTCTGCCTTAATTAAGCTACAAGACGTTATCCAGTTTAGCATGGACTACAGTGGGCAGAGCTACGGCTAAAAACTAACTTGCAGTATCTCTGTCTGTCTCTCATCCATGCCTCGTGTCCAGCATTTACTTCCAGCCTTGTAAATACAAGCTCACCTGGCTGTACACATCGTACACTGAGAAAAATAAAATCCTCCATTTATGCAAAGATCTCATCCCAGCCTTTCTGCCCCAGCCACAATAACATACCTGAAATAGCCTAAATGTGTCTAAAATGAATGTTTACTTTCAACACAATAAAAAAAACAATCATGTAATTGAAATTTTAATTGTTTAAGCACAAAGCTGGATGTGTTTTTGATGTCTGAAGTTCCAAGACCTTTGTGAAGTCGAAGTGGGGTCACAAGCTAAAAAAGGTTGGTAATCACTGCCCTAAAAGAGAGCCTGACTTTTAATGGAAGTGAATGAGTGACTGAATAACTCGGAATAGTGCGGATTAGTACGAGCGTTCGAGTGGCTCACCATCCAGGAGGTATCTGGCACTCAGGTGTATGTTGATGCTGGCATGGAGGCCAGAGATGAGCCTGTAGAAAGCCCGTTTCTCCACACACTGACCTGACGCGCACACACACACACACACACACACACACACACACGCACGCACGCACACACACGCACGCACGCACACACGAACAGAGAATCAACAAAAAGTGTAAAACAATCCAAAGTTCGTCTTTGAATCTTCAGCTGAAATGTTGGCTTACCTTCCAACCATCCGTGGAAAGTCTTTGCTGTAATTATTAAAGCAAATATTTTAGTTAATGGACACAGACAAAGAAAGTGTAAGCTGTGTTGAGATGTAGAGGTTAGTATCTCACACCTTCACTTCCAGGGCTGCTGTGGAACAAGTTGGGAATCAGAGGTCGCTTGATGGTAAAGGGTCTGTGAGGGGGGAATAAAAAAAGATCCTTTTCAGTGATTCACACAAACACAAAACAACTAAGTGAAGGAATACGGTCTCATTGAACTGCACTTCTGTACTGTCCCTTTCTGCTCCAGTTTACTTGAAACAGTTCTCCTCGTAGATGCTGTTCCAGATCCTCCAGGCCTCTGGTCCTTTGTAGCCCGTGAAGCGCTCTGGGTTCAGCAGCAGGTCCACGTACTGGGAATCTGGCGACTCCTCGTCTGAAAACATCAACCCGCTTTAGTCGGCTTTAAATCACTTTCCTTGAGTTTGTTTTTATAATAACATATTTTAGCGTTGTGCTCCTCTTGAAAGATACTTTTTTATTTTGATTCCTACTAAATGTATAGATGTCAATCATTTTACCTTTAATGATTACACATCATGTCTTCTGAATATTATTTATGCATTTACTGTTTTAATCTTCCAAAAGCATCACTCCTTCCCTCAGCTGTTGGGTTCATTGTTACCTTCTAGCACACAGAAGCGCTCCGCCTCGTCATCGTGTTTGCTCCAGTTCAGCAGAGCTTCTCTGGTCGCCTCACTAGAAACCAAAACACAGAAGTTTGTTCATCAGCTCCTCCTCGCTGCAAACGTCCAGAGATCACCGCTCACACTGGACATGTAAACTCTCAGAGTTATCATTTTGACTCACAGCTGCGTCAAACTTAAATCTAATGTATGCTTCAACATTTATAATCCTTCTATCTCTTCATTGTTGTGTAAATTATTATGGCAACAACTTTCTACTTTGCTTGAAGCTGAGCATTTATGTCTTGTGGAATCACTACTTACTCCTCCTCTAATGTATTACCTTTATCATTTTATACCTGCTCCTGATTGGCAGGACTCACCTTAAAGAGACATCTACAGCTCCGAGAAGTCCCGCCTGCTCACATTCACCCCGCTGCTCATTTGATTCTGCTGAATACTGAACGCACACACATAAACACACTTTGATCACATCTTAATGATCTCTCAGGAGAGATTTGTGTCGGCACTTTTTTTATATTTTGAGGAAGAGGATAGGCCTGCACACTTGTTAGAATGCCACAGAAACTTTTAATTTATCTTTCATCACCTGAAGGAGACGTCTGGTTGAAACGTTGTGATTGTGATCAATCCAAACTTTTTGTTGCATTTTAACAAGTTAGCGGGCTTATCTTCTTCCTCAGTCTGCTGTTTTTGCACAGCCATGCCCCTATGTGATGCACGTATAACTACCTCCTTCTCTTAGTGTTTTCTCACACACTTGGAGTGACACCGTCAAACTGAATCAATCACTTTTGAACTGTCTTTCAGTGAGTGCGTACAGTGTGAGAACATTTGAGACGCTAAAATGTGTCATTTGTAAAAATCCAGATTTAATTTACATCTCAAAAAATATTGTTACTTTGCCACCAAATCACAAAGTCTGATACAAAAATGTCCAACATTTCACATATTTGACAGATAGCTTCAAAGCTGCAGAATAAAGTCCCTGATCTTTAGTAATTTATAGAGATTCTGCAAATACTAAAAATGTTGGTAATAACAAATGCTGCCTCATAATTCTGCTATTAATGTTTTTTTATCTACAAAAAAGATAAAACTTCAATATCTACCTTAAAATTCTTTTTTTTATCCCAAAGACGTGTTTTTCTGTCCTTTTCCTATAAATCCTGAACATGTGTCACTATCCCTGATTTATTAATCCCAGTGTGTCTTTAAGCAACCCCAAAGATCTCAGACTGAGCTGCTAGTGGCTGCAACAAAATAAACCTCCCTCTACTGTTATACTGTGAGGAATGAACACAGGAATCAAAGAGAGGTCGTTTATGGATCTCTCTGACTGCACATGACAAACACGTGATCCTAAAACACTCACCTTGTTGTGCGAGGACGATCTGATTCCTTCTGGCACGTCGTTCTGTGAGCAGACAGTTTACGTCAGTCTGAGGTGAATAAACGTGAGGCAAAGGACTTGTACTTTATTTGAGTGTTTCCATTCACCCCACGATAACTTACAGGAAAACTGTGTACTTTTAAGTTCACTACATTCATATGAAAGCTTTAAGAAGTGTGTTGATGCAGATTTATAATTATAAATAACAAATAAATAATAATGACTTGATGATGACTCACAGGCTTGCAGGGCTTCACAGCACAGTCCTTCAGACCACAGTGACTGCTGACCGTCCAGAACGGACACGGCTTGTTCAGGTTCACCTGCAGACGATCAGGTACAACATGACCTCAGAAACAGACCTGTTTGTGTGTGCGTGTGTTTCAGTTCCCTTTACCTTGTACAACCTGAAATAGTCAGACTCCAGAAGAGTTTGAAGTTTGGGGAAAAGCTGCTCGTTGTTGAAGCTGTCGATGGTTTCCACATCACAGGTGCAGTCGTCCAGGTCACCTGTGACCTTTGTGAGATAGAAAACACAGACATCTGATCGGTCTTTAGTGTGGACAGTCAGCTGGCAGAACCTCAAGTCGGGAAACGGAGGGTCAAACTGATTATCTCACATCAGCTCTGTTCTTCTCTTTAGCCTTCGATCAATAATTCTTTCTCTTTTGCACTTCTTTTTGTTGGACTTGGGGAAAGTTTTGACTCATCACTAGTCTGCACCATAACCTGCCACCGTATCCTTCATTACATTTTAGCACAATACAGCTTTTTACACTCTCATGGTATACGTCTAGACGTGAAATTGCTGCATTTAACAACGAAAGAAAAAAGACAGAAAACATTCATAAATACAAAATTACAACCATGACTGTATTTTGTTTTTTTTCATATCATTTCATTTTCAAAACTTCATTTCACATCTTTATGATTTTATTCTGGGTTTTATTGCTCTCTTTTTTGTTGAGTTGTGTATTTTCTTAATGTTGAATGCTTGTATTAGTCCACATCAAACACTTTGTATTGCCCTGTTTTTAATGTGCTTTATAATAACACTGCCCGGTCTTGCTTTGCCTTTTACGAGCTGTTCACATGACTCCAGCAAAATATGATGATCATAGAGAACATGAAGCAGATTCAACTACCCGATAGTATACAAGATGATACATTAGCACAACTTCAGATGTCTACAGCAAGAGAATGCAAAATAAAGGAGTTATAGCAGCAGTAAAATGAATCCATAAACATTACGATAGTAAAACACTGGCCGAGAACACAAAACCACAAAACGACAACTTGACTTTGTTTACTTTCACTGTTTGGGGTCTGAATTAATCTTTAGTGTATTTTCAGAATGTGCTCACGTCTCACCGCTGAACATGTTATAAACTAAGCTGATGTGTAGCGTGTCGTCTCGCTCACCTGACAGAAGCACCTGCTGTCTGCAGACCCGGACACGTGCAGGAGGAGGAGCATGCAGACCCCCAGCTTCATAACGACCTCTCTTCTATCCACGGACCTCCTTTTTAAACCCACCTTTCGTATGCGTTTCGTAAGTGACGTCATACTTCCTGGTATTTGACTCGCCTCCTGTCCGCTACGTGGATTACGTGACTAGATGATCAGCAGCTTTAATGACACGCTCGGTCTTTAGTCAAAAATGAAGATGTTTAGGATTCAAACAGACGGTGGCAAAGGGCCCAGAAACCTTCTTCAGCCTGTATATTTCTTTTTGTTTCAAACTTTCAAAGTATTTCTCCGGTTCTTCTACAAAACAATCCGACTGAAGCCTGCAGTGTGTCCAAATAAAAGCCTCTTTCTAACCTCTGAGGAAACTAGAAAGGAAAAATAATTTACAAGCTGTCAACATGAATACTTTTATACCTAAAAGCATACAAATGTTTTCTGCACTGGACATTTACAGAAGGTTAATGTGAGCTTGTTTTTTTTTATATCCATAAATCTGCTGACAGCCAAACTGCAAATGTCTTTTGTTTATTTCATCAAGTGTTTATGTGTTAAAGGTTAATTGAGTTTAAATTCTCTGTACTGTAGTACCACAAGTCAGCCACACGGGGGAGCCAAAGGGCGCTCATTCTCTTACTTTTACCTCGTGTAGGGACATTCTGCTAAAATAAATATTATTCACATTTTTCCCCATGTTTCTCAGCATTAAAACAAGTCAGGAGAATTTTATTTGCAACTATTGCAAAGAAGATAAATATTTTTTCCACATTACGAATTGTACGTGTTGTATTTATAGAGCTACACTATTTGTGGGGATAGTGTATTAAAAAAGTAAAAATAGTTAAGTATTTCAAACTGTGTAAACTTTTACTGAAACAAAACATTTGAACGTGTTAACCAGAAGAAAAAAAAGTCGAGTAATCCCTGGTGTGAGGTGTCTTATTTTAAGGGATGCAGAACAGGATCACACAAATACTTTCATTTATGTCACATTATTTTCTACAAGTTGTGACTGTAGTAAATAATTGAGCTACTATCTTCAGCTTCCCTGACTGTGAGAATTCACTCTGTGAATGAATGAACCCTCTCTAAGACACCAGAGGGAAACCTGGGAGGCACACCGGTTACATAAAACCTCACTGTGAGACTATTTCTAAAAAGAATCTGTGTTTAATCTACCTTCTTTTTAATGACTCTAAAGACTATTTACCTGTGGCAGTGTCCCTGAAGGTCAACTGCATACATATTTAATGACTGCGAAAAATATTTGACTGGATGTCAAAACATTTTCGCAAAAAGTGAACAATTTTTCTAGAAACAGAAACTTGCTGCAAATTTTTCACATTCTGCAAAAAAATATTCACTCAGCAATTTTTTCTCACCTGCTGCAAAAAAAACATTCACCTGCTTCAATTCATTTTTCATCGAACTTCACTGGACTAAACCCAAATCCTTACAGGTCAAGGGTCATTTCCTGGTTATACAGGCCACTACAGTATCCAGCTGTCTTTTTTCATTCACACTTTTACTTTATTTTATAAAAAGTCAATTATAGAAAATCTACATCTAATACAATTTAGCAGCAACCTATTTCAGTAATTTAAATTAATTGACCCATAAAAGCAGATCAGAGAAGGTAAGAACATTAAACACTGTCAACATAAACATTACACAGTTTCCATTCAAAATTAGAGATGCACTTTTTTCACTGCTGTCTAACATACAGGTCATTTAAAACTGAGAAAAAGGGTAGTTTGGCAATACAAATAAATTGTGTCTGTTTTTCAAGAAAAAAAAGAGAGTGCAGAAAAGGTGGTATAGCTTTGAACACGAGGTAATCCTCCTGATTCAGAATTAAGGCTAGAATAAAAGAGAGTACAGGCTTAACCTGCTCTTTTTAGCATCATACTGTAAAATAATAATAATATAGTTTATTTGTAGTTAGAGTGTCTTCTGTGTGTCATGCGTCTACTGGTCACCTCTGACAATCTTTGGCCTCTATAGCCTCCAAATATTCTGCATTCATCCAGATCTTCATTTTGAGATAGAAAGTTGGAATAATGAATTAAAACATATATGAGTCCAAACTCAGAGATATAAAGTATTGAGTTATCTGGTTTAGTGGGAATACTTTTTGTTCTCTAGAGGAGGATTGTATTGAACTTGTTACTTCATTAAGTGATGCTGTATGAGACAAAGACTTGATGAACACATTTAGTAACTTAAAGTGTTATGTGTGCTGTCAAAAGTATTTGGAAAATAAATAAAAAACCTTTCCACGCTGTAGAAAATATTTAAAACAAATATGAACTCTTGAAAGCACATAAGGCAAGACACGTTTTTTTATATAGCACATTTCAGTGACGAGGCAATTCAAAGTGCTTCACAAAAGACATGAAAAGCATCACGACAAAGGGGAAAAGAAACTTATTATAGTACATTTAAACATCACTAAAACAACCATTCATAATCTCAGAAAGTTAAATATGAAAACATGTTCAAAAATTAGATCCAGGGGTGCAGATGGCCTAGCGGTACCCCATGTACGGAGACTCTGGTCCTCCAAGTGGGCAGCCCGGGTTTGAGTCTTGCCTGAGGCTCCTTTTCCAGCATGTCATTCCCCGCTCTCTCTCTCCTTGGTTTCAAACTCTATCAACTCTCCAGGAAAGCGCAAAAGCCCAAAGATAAATCTCAAAATAGTTTTCATTACAAAATACATAAATAGCCTCAAATTTGAAATGTAATGATATCTGCTAAGGACGCCTTTCATTGTTCTACTGAACTCTCTTAAGTCCTTGACCTCACAACTCTGTCTGTCTGTCTGTCTGTCTGTCTGTCTGTCTGTCTGTCTGTCTGTCTCTTCATAGTAGATTTCTCATGGAACCTAGAAACTACAGTAGTGTTGTGAAAAAAAAGAAATAGCCTGGAGTGGAATATATTTGAATATATTCAAAGTAGCAGAAATGGAAACTCGTCTGTGTCCTTTTCCTCTTCAGCTTTATCTGACTGCATGTTGACTTAAAAGGTTTCGTTTTCCGAAATGTTCTTATAGTTTCGTCGTCAGTCGCCCCCTCCTCTCTCTCTCTCTCTCTCTCTCTCTCTCTCTCTCTCTCTCTCCCTCTCTCTCTATTTTGGTGCTTCCTCGCGCTGCCAAGCCCCTGACGTAATGCTCCGCTGTTAATGATTAGCATGTGGAAACGGGCAGCGCGAGCCTCACTGTATCAAAGCTGACGACACTCAGCCGGAAACTGACTGCTTCTGTCTTCAAAGTAAAAGCGTAGACATTTACAACTCGGTGTAAGGTGTGTGCACATAACGTTTTGGATGCAACTATGAAAACACAATACTCTCTAATAGTAGGTTATACATTAATCAAGGGATTTACACATTTTTTTCTTCACAAAATAACAAATATTTATTGACATATAATATAGAAAATGCTACATTTTACTGTTTTCAATTTGACAAAGCCATACTTAAACATATTTTTTTATTTGCATGGTGACAATTAGGATATTTTATTTGAATTGCACTGTCCGAGTTCGGGGCACAGGTTGTTGTTTTTTTTGAACAGCATAAAAAAAACACAGATCTTTTTTTCATTAAATGTTTTTTGTAGTTTTGACTTATTATTTATTGCTGTCACTTGTAAATCATTGTACAATGCCCTTTGTTAGATCAATGACACAAGTCTGAATTAGTATAATCTTAAAGTGAAAAAAAAGAGATCAGGAAATAAAGATTTGACAGGAGGTCTGCCTGATTTTAGTAGAGCAGTATTTCGCTCCCATGTATGCTGAGAGTAGATTATGGATGTGACAATAAATTGAAATACATTTAAATGAGGTTTAAATCTTGTAACACAAATTCTGCAAGTAAAAGAAAAAAGTCAAATATCAAATTATGTTTCATAGTGAAAATTGAAAAACAATTAACTTATTATGTTTTTCATTTCATTTCATATTTGATTTGTTTGCTCATTTCAGTGTCTGGTTCCAACACAATAATGCAGTTTCGGTAGATGGCTGTTTCGTCATGAGCCTGGATCTGCCCAACAGGAAGTTTTTTCTTGTCCCTGTAACTTTTGCTTAAATGTTGCTAAAGTGCTCATGATGGATTAACGCTGGGTCTTTGTAATATAGCAATAAGTAAGGTCTTTTACCTGCTTTGTGTAACATCACAATGAGTATGGTCTCTTTACCTGCTCTTTTGTAATATTGAATAACAAAGAGTAAGTTCTTTTACCTGCTTTTTGTAAAGTGTCTAGAGATAACACTTGTAATGAATTGGCGCTATACAAATAAAGATTGATTAATTGATTGAATAAAACACAACATGAAATATTTTCTCATGATACTAATACACTGTCCATGAGCAAACAGGAGCAGGAAGAAGAACATTTTCCAGTTTTTAATTAGAGTTTTTTTCATTATTAGCAATTTGTTTTAAAGGGGACATATTATGAAAAATCCACTTTTACAGTGTTTTTGAACATATATTTGGGTAACCTGAGTGTCTATCGAATCAAAAAGTGATATAAACCCATCCAGAACTTTGTTTGTGGTCTGCATAAGTCTTACAACACTGAGAAAAATGCTCTGTTTCAAATTTGCTCTCCTTGTGATGTCACAGTGGGATTCCGGATAAAACAAATCCCTCCCCTCCCCTGGTATCTCCACCCATGGACTCCACCCCAAGCCTAGATCAAAACTTTTGCGCAGGTCCGCCATTTTTATTCTTGCTACAGAGGAGTGATGTCTACCTGTAAAACTCAGGGTGGCTCATTGCATTTAAAGAGACACAAACACCAAAACGGAGCGTTCTGAGAGAGCTGGTTTATACAGGGTCACAAACCTCCTCTGGTGCTTGATTCATGTTATATTTTGACCCAACACAGCACAGATGTTTCATTCAGATTACAGGGGACTGTTTGAAAAGGTGGAAAAGGGTGTACAATATGTCCTCTTTAAACAATCAAAACTTTTGGCTGGATCCGGTTCGTGGCAGCTTTGTGTGCTTTATTTTGACAGACAGCAACCGGAAGTTACGTACTGCTTATTGTCCGGCTTGACCGTGTCGTTTTAGACCAGAGAGCAGCCAAGCAAGCAACCCGTCTGCAGGGCAGGAGAGAGAGAGACAGAGGAAAAGTTAGTCAAGATGGCAAATCTCACAGACCCGCAGTGAAGGGGCACCGCTCCCCGAAAAAGAGCTGAGCCTGACGCCCCGTCCTGAAACAAACCCAACGATGAGAACTGCTCCGGGAGGTAAGAACAGCCAACTTCGTCCTCCGTCCAACCGTTTCCATGGCAATCGAAAAATTGAAACAGAAGTTTACTTACCGTGTTTTATTCGTTTTTCATGTTAAGTCTCTGTGTATGCTTGGGTATTTCTTGAACAAAAAAGACTTTGTGTCGATATCACACAGCTTTCATTTGTATTTTTAGTAATGGTTACTGGGAATTCACATACTGTGAATTCAGTCAGTAAGTCGTGTTGCTAGCGGTTGTTAGGGAACTGTAACTATGCTAGCTTTAACTTACAATGTTAGAGTTACAGTACTACATTGTTGGAGGAAGAACATGTCCAGTAAAGGTGAGATTATTTCGTTTTTCTTTGTACAAACTGCTTACACACATACACACACATCCGCCATCAGTCATTCCCTGTGTGCTGATGAAGCAAAGTGACAGTTTTAGACACCGGGAGTCTGCTGCTAGCTAGCTTACTCTCACTCGGCTAAAACTCACTACTACAGCCATTTTACCGGTTCAAAATAGAAGTTTTATAGGAGAAATGTGTCATTAAATGAAAGGAGTGAAGTCTGAACGGCACACAGCCCTGCCAACAGACCGCCGCCGTCGATAACCCGGCGTCCTTTCTCTGTGGAAAATTCCGGGATGCAGGGCTAGTAGTAACGACAGCTGTATTTTTAGGAATGGGTGGATACCAAAAACGAAATTTATTTATTTTTGTCCCGGTGGTGAATGCCACAAGCCTATGCGCATAGGCAGCAGCTCTGAGGCGACCTATAAATGCATGTATGAGTTTTTGAAGGCTGTTTTCCCCCCTCCATTGCAGCAGCACAAAGTCTGCAGAGCTGAAGCAACAGGGAGACTGTCGCATTTCCAGCGCCAAGGCTGTCTGTTCTACTGCGCTGTAAAAAAGTCTGAAAGATATGGAGAGAGATGTGCAGTATTATAGCTGCAGAGAGCATTGTCTGTTCAACCTATTTTTTTCTCCCTCCCCTAACTTCTAACATCCTCCTGCAGGCTTAAGAGGGATTCCCTGAAGAAAAATGCCAGTGAGGCTGAAGCTGATGTGACACAGAGTGTGCTGGAAGAAGGCTGACTCATCAAATATCAATCCCTCTGGGACTAAGCAGCCGAGAACAGTTCATATCAACTAATGCCGAGCTAGAAGGGCACCCCACACCCCCAAACCCCTTACCAACGGAGATTATCAGACAGAAGAAGACGTGCTGAAACCCCGCCAGCAGGAATATACCCTCAACCAGCTTCGGGTGAAACAAATTTTGTGACTGCTGACCTGCTGTCCCTGCTGCAAAGAAAGCTAAGAATGGCATCACAGTGCTTCAGCTGAAACCTCTGCTTGATCCCCCCCCATATAGAAACATCAACAATCAGCCAGAAGAACACCGCCATCCTCCCATAAGATTTACCCAAACCATCTTTGTAAAGTCTCTCTGAGTCACTCTCCACACCTCTTAGCCCAGCCCAGCACCAAAACCATCAGTCTGCCTACAGTCCCGCCTCGCAGACCATGATGTTTCGCGATCAGGTGGGCGTGCTTGCAAGCTGGTTCAAAGGATGGAATGAGTGTGAGCAGACAGTGGCTCTGCTGTCCCTGCTGAAGAGAGTCAGCCGGACCCAGGCCCGCTTCCTGCAGCTCTGTCTGGAGCATTCCCTTGCCGAGTGCACCGAACTGCAGGTCCTGGAAGCGGAGGCCAACAACCCAGGTAAGACGGCTGCACTGACACTGTTGAGTGCAACTCCATCCACTTAGATGTGATGAAGATGCATTTAAAGGCATACACAGACTCATTCCACACTTATCCATTTCATTCAGCAGCAGTTTCTGCTAGAGCCAAACCGATGTGAGGTTGTTTAGTCTGATAATAATTCCTTTTTCAGAAGACAAAAATCTCCCCACCTATATGGCGTCTGTAAGTGAATTTCAAGCTGAAATGAAAATAGTCTTTTTCTACTCAGATTGTGCATCAATAAGACTTTGAAAATATCCTCAAAAGGCTGCCATAATGCCAAAATAATCAAATATTTGGGTTATATGTTTGTATACATTATTTTAAAAAGTGGTCGTATCGGCACATATTAGTTCATGCTGATATTGATACCTGTTGTCGGCCATTATCGGCTGGATTTTACCACCTGACAGATGTAGTATCTGTCGGACTGTAATTGTATCAGAAGAAGATATAGTAGTAGTCATCATTCTTGTCTTCGAGGCAAACATCTTCTAATAGTTTATCTCCTAATTTAATTATTTTAAAATTGTATCTTTTTTAGCTTTCAAGGAAATATTTTCCAAAGGCACTGAAGTCTCCGACCCGGGAACAAACACACAGGAGAGCACATACGGACAGGCTCCTAGCTAGCATTCGAATACATTTCCTGTCCTGAACATTCCTGAGGATCCATCGAGAGAAATAAATAGCTGAATCACTGCTGTTATGAAACTGTGCAAAGTGTTGCGCTGAACCGCAGCCAGTCACTATGTGTATGTGGAGGGACACTGGGGTTGTGTATAGTGTTAACTCAGCTGGCACTGGTGCTGGCTGGAGACATCAGTCAGTCAGTCAGTGTGCCAGCCTATAGTGCTGTATCGCTCCCTGGGTTGGTATTGCGCCAAGGCCCCCAAGGGGGGTTCTGGCTGGGTTTTGTTGCATCAGACTGCAGCGTGGCCATGGAAACAAAAACCCTGGCAACCAACTGGGCTCATGAAAAATAGAAAGAAGTGCTGCTGCTGGAGAGCATGCGTCTGTGTGTACCTATGGCAACATCTGCATTCAGCAACACATCTGATGGCTTACACTGGGCTGACATAATGGCCCTGCCCTGCAGAGACACTCACAGGCATTACATGGAGTTTCCATCAGTTTTACAGTGGGTAGTGGCTGCAGTTAATGCTGGCTGCTCCTTGTTATTGTTTAATATAAAGCTTTAGACATCAAAGCACACTATATGAAGTTTCCTCAGTCGACCCTCCCAACGTCAGGCTGGTTCAGACTGTGAGAGATCAAAGCAGATTGATGACATGGGGATGTGGTTTGGGGGGGCGGGGGTGATGTCATCTTACAACTCAACAACAGTTTTTTTTCTCATTTGTTGAAGTTTCAGAATACAGTGCATCATGTGTGAGTCAAAGAGACCCTGTCTTGTGATCTTTATGGTGATACTGGAGTCACTGTCTTGTTTTAATCGTACACTCTTTATGAATCGTTTTACTTCCCTGCTTGAAAGACTCTGATTTATGCTCTGGATGGAAAAGAGACTTGATATAAATCTGACTTTTGATGGAAAGGGGCTAGCCTTTGGTGAATGTGTCTGTGACATGACTTAGCAGAAAGGTTTTCACTGACCCTGACTTACAAATGCTTCATTTAACATTCACTTAATGGCTGTGTGAATGTTGAATATATTGCAGGCAGCACAAAGAAAAATAAACACAATAGCAAAAGTTATGAAATAATGTTGTTTATGTATATCATCCAGTCAGCATATTCTGTGACCTACTTTTCTTTCAAATAATGAATCAAATTCCCTTTAAAGATCCAGTGTCATACATCGTTCTAGATCACTTGATTGTTATTTTAACTTTGTGCACTCAAACTGAGGCAGTGTTGGGTATTTTGCGTAACATAATGAGAAATTAGATCCTTACGAAATTCCCTGCTTAGGCGTTTTACCTCCAGACACACTGATGATGATCTGCTCTCTGTTTGTCATCAGGTAAGGGCTTTACCATGTGTGGTAACTTTGTAGATTCCAATCTCATTGTAAAATCCTCGCTCAAGAGAAGTCCCTTCTTTGTAGTTAAGTCAATGACTTGATCAGAACAATACAGACTCAAACCGATACTCCTCCTGGATTACCTTTCAATCTTTCTAAAATGTTTGTTATAATTATTCGAATCTCCAGCTGTTGAAGATCAAGTTGAAGTCACCAGGAAAATAACATATTGCTGTGAGTTTGTAAACACTGAAAGTTTTATTTGACTTTGTCAGTTCTTAATTGTCATTATAATCTTCTTGTAAATGTATTCATTCCTTACAGCTCTTGTCCTTTTTGCTCATTCTACCAACATGAACATAAGTATGCTGATGATGTAGGAGCATGTTTTGATAAACATACATACTTCATTTGGTGTTGAACGTCGATAATACACCGATAAACTAAGAAAGAGAAATGTAAAGATCTGAGCTAGACACTAATCTTTCTGAGAACTGTGTGCATATTTCCTTCTTTTCTACAGTGGCTTCGTAAATGTTAAACTGTTGGCCTCAAATATTCTGTGCAACGCTCTGTCACTTTGGAGTCCTGCTAAAGTCGATTTTAATGAGCTTCTACCTTCTGTACCTCGAGATTACATTTTGGGCCCCACCCTTGAGTTTTCTCCCACCTGTGTCAGCTTGTGGTCGCTTCACGTCTGCTGATTCAGCTTCTTAAGGTGGAAGCAGCAGGCCTGTTTCAGCTCTGTAGACTTAACACAAGAACACACGCTGTTGAAAAGAGGGAGATTGAAAGGTTGTCTGGTGGTTACGTGATCCCTCTGGTATGTTGTGGTAGCTCGTTTGAGAGCGTATGTGCCAGAATAAGGCTGATACATCAGTCTGCTGTTTTACAAATCGGCCAGTGCAGATTTATATTGATTATAGAGGATTTTCCAGTTACCACAGCTTTATGAGGAGCTTGTGGAGTCCAAAAGGATGCATTCTTGTTTTTGACCACGTCACTTTGAGTGTTTTGTTAGAGTTTCTTAAATATGCATTAAAAACTGGGTGGATAACATGGTTATTTAGTTGTCTTGAAATATTCCACAGAAAAAGTGTTTTATTGAAGTTTGTGACAAGAATAGAAATAATCCAAAACAAATTTAACAGCATCGGTCTTCTAAGTCTAAAAATAGCCATTTAAAAAACCCATGAGAGTAAACATCTTTTAGTATCTGCTTCTAATTGTTAACAATTACAGACTCAATCAGTTTACAAACAAAACCAGGAGTATCTCACAGTTTGACTGAGCTTTTCTAAGTCCATAAGCACATACGTATCGGAGGCATGGTGTTAGTGCTAGTGCAGAAATGAGAGCTGCAGGCTGTTAAAGGGTTAACCTGCAGCTGGAAGTCTTGGGCTGAGTGGAAAAGCGCAACTATTTGGAAAGCGCTGTACAAATGAATGGAATCCTCAGTGACCTACTTCTCTGAGCGGCTGAGAGGCTGCCTTGTTTTAGGACCCAGCGAGTGATGCGACTTTATTTGCAACTTCAGAAGCAAATGTAATGAATGTGGGATCTCTATCTCACTAAATGACAGGCAGAGAGCCATCATACAGGATTACCTTTTCATGTTATTTTTAGATTTTCATAATAATCTCGACCCCTGTGAGTTATTTGGTAATTTTAAGTATATGCTTTTACACTTCAGCATATCAGTCTGAACAGCCCAGATGTTATCGTCCCTACCAGATCACCTCACAGATATGAATGTTCTTCATGCGAGCGACCTCAAAGAGAAAGTTTAAATCCTGGTTTTGTTCTGTGATTCTTGACTGATAGCCTGCAGCTTTTCAGTAGTAGTTATTGGGGAATGTAGCTTCCTGTTTTTCCTCCCCCTTGAGAAGAACAAAACTTCTTTTGAGACAATCTTAAGAGACAATATCCGATCAACTTGACAGGACATGAGTAGGCGGCAGAGTACTGTTTTAAGGACGACACCCACACCCACACCCACACATATAGATGTAGTTCCACAGAAACACACACACAGGGTGTAGTAGAGTTCGTGTAAGGGGTGGGGCTGAGACAGGACAGTGGGCCTGGTGTTCTGAATGACTAACTTCATTTTCCTGTGGTGTGGTGTACTGCTGACCTGGCCTGCACGCCTGTTTGAGCTGGAAGTAGTCAGGCACAGATCCAGTATGTTAAAGCAGCTGTCTTCAGAGCTGAAGGGCAGAGATGTGGCTGCAGTCACTTTCACTGTGTAATCACTTCAGAGCTCATCCGTTTTACTGTTGTTACCCTTAAAATCCTTGAAGTTAGTCACTAGCTCTTTGAGTAGCTAACATAAGCCCCTTTAACATTGCTTGTCCAAGACGGGACTGTTGCGGCTCCTTTAGGCTTTGCCCTCAATGTTAATCTCACAGAGGCGTAATGGCGGGGCAAAGTCGTTCTGGGTAACAGAAGCGAAAAGGCGTCCCTTTAAACGTTGGAGCTGATAGGACGGAACAGCGCTGTGTGTGTGTGTGTGTGTGCAAGTCTGAGTGTGCATGTATATGAAGCTTGCACTGTGTGCCTACACTTCATGTGTCTTGTGCTTCTGTAACACTTTGTAAGACCACACTCTGGGACACAAATATTACGCCATTGAGAAGTTTAATGTAATAGTATAACCATGAGGGAAACTCAAAACAAAAAGGGAGTTTTCAAATCAACTTAATACTATTTCTGTATCAATACAATTTTTGTTTTCTCCGATACACAACCTGATAAATAATTGTGTGAATTGACCTATATGCCAAGTACCAATCCAATACTATGTTATAATGCAATAACGCAATAATTAAAAAAAAACTGCTGTGCATTACTCACCCTGTGACATGGGATGGTTGCAATCGTTGTATGGCCCTCACTGAATAATTGTGCTCCTGTTTAAATCCTTTTTAACCATGAACACTGAAGGAACCCGAACATAAAAGCAAGCAAAGCACATGAGCATATCGTCAGCTAAGCGTAACTGGAGCTCAGCTTGCAGCCCCCAACACGATGTTGGCCACAGTGTCTGTCAACCGCCCTTTTTTAACACAAAACTTCTTTATCCATTTTAGCTCTCAATATTCGATTGGTGCATTGACTACATTACTCGTAGGTGGCACATTTAATGTTGTATAAGAGGTTTTTCCAGAATTAGCACTGGTATTGAAACAACTCTAATCAGAGTACTGATTAGAGTAGTAATCTTTAAATTTCAATGTTTTGTTATCGTGTGTATTCACGTTTGTAACAAATCTTGGGATTTAGTTATGTCCCCTGGATGCTTGAGATTAAACTTACACAACCTCAGTGGAGAATGTAAGTTTGAAGTGATATTAAAATCTAGGTCAAAATTTGACTTCCAGCTAAATGATCAATTTCATTGGAGCTGCAGGCACTAGTTTTATTTCTAATATTGCAGAGAGAGAGAGAAAGCATACCTCTATGTCTGCGTGTAAGATGACTGACATGAAGGAAAAGTCTGCATTGTATAATGGCTAGCATTACTCAATGAATTCCTGTTGAGCTCGCTGCCTAAACTAGGTCTGATGAAAACCTGGGCTGGAAATCAGCATTCCCGGCTGAGGCGGTAAACGGTTCCGGTTTTGGGGATACTGTCTAGGAATGTGGGCACGTCGAAGCACTTGAGTCAAGCACTCTGTGAGGCTGGACGGGGGCTTTTCCAGCGTGGGGGGAAAAAGACACAGTGGAAAAGGAAAACTGATTCCACCTTCAGTAGAGCTAAGGTCTCCTGAGTACACCGTGGTATTGCAGAGGGGAGGGTTAGACAGGGCAGGAGGAGGAGGGATGGGTGGGGAGTAGAAGGGGAAAAATGGAGGCACAGAGAATACTGGTACCATTTACAGCTGAAAGTCATTCACTGCTTTCTCTGCCTGGTCTAACTTTCCCCAAGTCATGGTGTGAAACAGCACCTACACTGACAAACACACATTTAAAGAATATTACATTTGTCAATTGTATTTGACCGCTTCCTCCTGAGGGTTAAAGGCAGAAAGCTTACTACTAGATCAGTACTAGTGAAACTGGAAGCCCATATTCACAATAGCCTCGTACCTTTTTAATACAGGGTGTTTAGTTCAGTATATTATACATTTAAAAAGTATGAGAAAGTAGTTGAAATCTGGTTGAAGTTTCTGTATACTTCCCTGTTACTGGGTCGGACTCAGCTTGGTCAAACGTAGAGGGCGGCCTCTCTGATTGTCACTGAAGCAATCGGACAATCAGAGACAACTCTCATAATCTGATTGTCTTTTGTCTCTTACTGTAATGAAAATGATGAAATATATAGTTGACCAGTTTAAATATAGACAAAATGATAAAGAGAAAGGATAACAATTTGACTTAAGTCTTTTTTTAGTCCACTTGGACTACATGAGACTTACACTCATACTAGCTGTATTTGTCAACATTGTTTCTAAACTTGTCATTGGCAATTCTGTCAAAGAGAGACAGAGAGAAAACACTTGTCTCCGTCCAGACTATTTCATCGCACCCCCACATGAGCAAACAGTTTATTTCTGGAAGTTGACGGTGTGTTCTGTGAACTCGTTCTGAACCTCAGGAATGGGGACAGACAACCTGCCAAAACGAGCAGAGGGGAGGAAGAAATAAAGCTTGTCCTTTCCCTTCAGTCTCTACAGCATAGGCTTTTTCTTTTCAGTTCTCTCGTCCAGGTGTGTGTGCGTGCATGCTAGTGTGTCTATAAAAAGAGGAGGATGGAGAGAAACTTAGCCAGAAAGACTTCATGCTGATGGAAGCTACTGGAAGCCTCAGACATGCCTGGTTCTTAAATGAATGTCTGAGAGAGAAAGACGATGTACGACTGATCGTGTGGATTATGCAATCAAGTGCTTCATAC
Source organism: Tautogolabrus adspersus (assembly GCA_020745685.1). Classification (NCBI taxonomy): domain Eukaryota; kingdom Metazoa; phylum Chordata; class Actinopteri; order Labriformes; family Labridae; genus Tautogolabrus; species Tautogolabrus adspersus. The sequence continues at coordinate 32,426,046 of CM036535.1, read as the reverse complement.
ACCCTTGTGGTTTAGTTTCTCACTGAACTTGTTCATGCTTCTTTATAACTTTGATCTTGGCTATATCCACAAGCGAGGTTGGATCACTACACCATGTGTGTATCTGTGTATGTTTACACTGAACATCAGTTTACCAGACACGCTATCATCAGTCATGATTGAGTAGCCAGTATACTGGCATTTATAAAGTGTTTCAAAACTAGCCGACGACTGACTGAAAACAGAATTATAGAGATTTATGGAGCACAAAATGAACAGTTTGGTGCATACTGTGGTTTCAGGGTGTGAAATGTGCTTTGTATGTTTTTCATAGAGCAGTGAAAAGATGAAAAACATTGTTTGGAAAACCCACTTTGAAACACGGAACATCTACTCAGGGACCACAGTTCAAGTCATTAAACATTTGCATTGGTCAGTTATCAATTAAATATAGAACAAAAGTAATATGTAAATACTGCCTTGACCTTGTGACAATGCACACATTAAGGAACACTGTAGAAGGACTCAACCAATCTGATCTGAGTATTGGAATATCTACAGGAGTTAACACTTACAGAACTGGTCTGGTTCTTTGTTTCCTTTTAGTCCACTTGTAGTTCTGTGAGGCCCGCCAAGCCTCTGAAAACCCAAATCCACTAAAAGCTATACCTACGTTCTTGATGATCTTATTCATAATGTCAACTCTCTAAAATGATAAGAAATTACCTTCCAACCATTTTTTAACATTTTTCATTTAAAAGTTTAAAGAAAATGTCTGCTATGGGTTTGAAGTGGGCGGGGTTAGCTTTGACCATTTAATGAAAAACATTTAAAACCAATAATTAAATAATACACTCATGTCCCACCCAATCAAGTGCAACAAAACTACTCTGCTCCTGCTCAATCTGCCTTTCGGTGCCAACTCCTCACTGCATTGCCTTTTGCTTTAGCTTGCTAACTATATACAGCTTGTTATCGATCCATCCATCATCAATCAATCAATCGCCCTAAACCTTGACGTAACAAGGGACCAGCTGCATTCGCATGGCTAGATATCCCAGGATACTTACACAGTGTATTGGATGGTTGCAATACTCAATGTATAGGGGTGAATTTGGATTGACATGTCTATCAAAACGTGAGCTGCCACGCCCACACAGTCCTGAGAAATGGTCTAAACTAGCTATAAAAGCTGTTTTCGACAAGGTTTTTCTAATAGCTATGAATGATTATTTCCACTCAGATTTTGGTTGATGCTTTATGATGCATTACATTTTAATATCGCATGGATTTTATCCCCAATCCTGTATGAACTGAGATAACTTTATTATCGCAGTTTAGCAAATAGACAACATCCAACCAACACGCTTTCCAAGCTGTACAGGTGGAACTCACACATTTTAACCTTAAAGTTCCTGTTTCTGCCTGTCTGAGATATTCACTGAAATATGATCGTGTTTAACCAAAAAGAGTAACATTATTTAGTTCTTAGAGTTCTTTGTGCAATAAGTTGCCGATTGCCTTTTTTGCCTTTTGTATGCAAAGTCATGTTTGTGAATTAAGACAGTCAGAATAAAAGCTCTAAAATGTAGAATAACGCTGTATAAACAAGACCAAAAATAAAACATGAAGTTGAAAAGAGCGTGTTTATTGACTTCCTTTCTTAGTTACAAGAGAAAGAGAGCAGATGATTCACATAGAGCCGTGTGTTTAGAAGAGTGAGAAGGAGTGCAAGACAGAATGAGAGAGGGTGAGAACAGGTGAGAGATACCAGTCTGCCTCATAGATGACCAGTCAGTCTCGTCCTGACCAGACCAGACAAACAGGCATATAATGTTTCCCCACATAGCTGTCCAGACCCCTCAGCCCAGCCCTTCCCCATCCCCACCCCGCTCTCAGGCAGCTGGCTGTGCTATACAGTGCACTTCTTGTGTAAGAAGCTGTTTAAGCTCAGGAGCCATCCAGTCATAGCTGCACAGACAAGCAGGTCTGTACACACAACAAGGTTGGACACAGGATAACATCAGTTTGACTTGGAATAAGAAACAAGTTGGTCTTAGGCTGCCCACTGTCAGTTAGCAAGTAAATTATAAAGCCCAAAGACTTTCACATTTCAAAATGCAGCATATCCTAACATGTTAGAAACCATCAAAAAAATATCTGAAATGATTCATGAATAAGACAAAATAACTCGGTAATAGATTTCCATTGTTGCGTCTCAAATCACAATAAAACTGATCAATTGGTCTTAATTGCACATCTGCAGCAATAATGTTATGACAAACTGCTGATCTCGAACCTCTCAATCTAAAAAAAACAAAACAAGTTTTTTGCCTCTGCGATGTTGTAAAAGAAATTACTTTTTAATCTTGGTCAATGTAGAATTCATGAGTGTGGTGTCATAACATTTGAGTGGATCCCATTACAACTTACGAGTGAACCTAATAAGATGGCCACTGAGTTTATTTTGAACAAAAAATACTCAAAGAAGTTGCAGATAAATCTGTTATTAGCCATTATCTGCAGTAGGTACCGTATTTGTGTTGGATCACAGCAACTCTTTTTATTTTTTTACATAGCATTGAAGAAAGCGAAGGATATCTAAATATGAGTATGGTTGTTATCACAAAAATTAGGCAGTGATAGTTTTAGTTTGCCAGTCCTCCACAGCTGACCCAAAAACTTAATGTGCAGCTCTGCTTCAGCCTCAGCTGTGTCTCTGACTGTCCACTCTGTCCTCACTTGAATGAACGCTGACAGTGGAGACACAGCATGGCGCCGCCGACCACACTCGTTTCCTTCTGATCGGTTGACACTCTCTTGGCCAAGACACACAGACTGACATCAGCAGAACCAGCCAGTGAGAGAGCCCCATGGTAACAGTTGCTGTGACGGCTATACAGCAGCAGTCTTTGAACCCCCCTGCGGGTGGAAATGACCTCATCCATAACAAACTCCTCCAGGAAGCTGTGTTCACTGCCTGCTTAAAGACTCATCAAGGTGCTCGCTTCCAGGCCAAAGCTGCGTTCAGCTCTGACAAAATGTAGCGACATCTTAATTTAGCGGAAACGATGGTTGTGTATGCTGTGTGACAAAAGCCCACTGCCTTATCAATACATTGGGTTTTATAAACAAGTCGATAGGGTATGATGACCTTCAACACATCCCCAAAATAAGAGACAACATACCTTAAAGAATGACAGACAGTTTCACAATTGGAACCTTGTTTTCAACCCGGACACCAGAAATGTGTCCATAGTTTGCAGATTAGAGGTACCCCAGGTGAAATTTGTCCATTACATGTCAGACCAGATATCAGCAACATTTGCTTTTGAATGTTATAGTCGTAAACAGAATCGCTCTTCTCTTCATACTAAGCCAGTTAGCATTGTTCACTTTGAAACTGGTTATTGATTTTCCACGTAGAATACGGATCTCATCGTCTAGAGCTGTTGTGTTGTCAAGGTTTTTCTGAATGGGGCTTTGTGTGTGTTTGCACTGCATCTACTCACATGGTGTTACAACTAAATGCTGAAGTATGTCCCCCAGGCTGTGGCCGGCCGAGGTTGCTGGCTAAACCGGTCAGTCCCAGACATCAAATACTTGAATGTTCGTCACAAGTTGATGCTTTTTGCATCAATGGCCTGTACAAATATACACAAAGAGAGCACTGCAGGAGTGAGCAGTGACTGCAGACCTGACCGCAGACAGGAGACTTCGTGGTAATATCAGTGGGTTTAGTGTTGTTAGTGTTATTGCATGATAAGTCACAGTGCTACAGTCCTGAATATACAAATCCCATTTGACCATAAGTTGACACAAGGAGGGCCAATTACAGAATCGGTATGTTGATATTGGAGATCCATTTTGCACCATCATACCGTTTGGTTATGCAATTTATGTATAGCATTTAAAGCTCTTGTAAACAGATCTCCAGATCCAGATCTCTAAGTCAAGTGTAAAAGCATTTTCTTTTGGTGCAAAGATCAGGTCAGCGCTGCACACTTTATAGTTTTGTGTGTGATTAAGAATTAAAAAGAAGCAGACGCAAAAGAAGCCTTCTTCAAGCAGACTGAAACTTTCCCTTTCTTTTAAACTTCTCATCTCTATGACTGGTGTGTTGTTGTTTGGCAGATCACAGTACTAAAGCACTAAGACACATCCCTATAAAATTCACAAATAAACCAGAAACAATTACCCAAACCACACCAGCAGTACACTACTCCATGTGTGTGTGTGTGTGTGTGTGTGTGTGTAGTTGTGTGTATGTGTATTTGTATTTGTATGTGTGTGTGTGTGTGTTCACCCTTTGGAAGTGTGTTCCGCTTCCCAGCAGGTACGGAAATAAACCTTTTCTGCAGAAAGAAAAATAATTATCACTCTTGTACAAAGGAAGGGGGGCTTTGAGTTGAGACAGACAGAGAAATGGAGAGGTAGAGCGAGCGGCTGATGAGCTCCTGACTGCCATTTCCTTAAATAGAGTTGTGGGCTTCTCCGGTCCAGCCCTGGCAGAGCGGAGGATCACATTCCTGGCATAGCTGTGATCACCACATTCAGAGTTTTCCAATACTGTAGTTCTACGTACGCTTCCACAGGTAGACTGCAGATACTTTGCCCTGCTTCTAGCCCCCACCCTGCATCCTTCAGACCTCCAACCACCAGGCAGGGGAGAAAAGGCAGGGGAGAAAAGGGGATGTTGATGAAAGACTCAAGAGGAAGTGGGAACAGAGGGGGGTTGGAGTAAAGGATAGCAAAGAATTGTTCTCCATTCATAGAGCAGCCATGTCCTTTACAAGGAACACCCCCCACTCACCCACCCACCCACTCCTGGGACATAGACGAGACAATGCAAAAAAGATCCAGCCTCCTCATTCACAAAAAAACTGAAAATAAGAGATGGTTTATCGGCTGCAAGAAGTAGTCCTGGAGGTAAAAAGAAGATAGATATCTGTGCTGTAGATGTTCCACAAAGGGAACCTATTCTTTCTGGCCGAAGTAAAACCCACTCTCACTTAAAATATTTAACATTAATCTTGTAGATGAAGCAGTTTCTCTTTATGTGAGCGTAGAGAAATCTTACCTGTGTGCCACTATGACTTGCTCCTGCCTGCCTCTCTCTCTGACAGACAGAAATTATAATTGATAATCGGTTTTTGGCAAGAGACGAGGAGTTCTTTGGTTGATGTTTCAGTCTCATCTTTTACTGCTACTAAAGTTTGATGTTATCAGTGTGAAGTGCTGATGTCTGCAAAGTTTGTGTTTATCATAAAAAGTTGTCTGACATTGCATAAAGGATTTCAAATAATGTAGAATCATTAATAGAATGGAGTAGATTGATGGCAAATGCTATTTTTTGATAAACACTTTGAAAGCAGATGAGAACATTTGTAATGGTAGTTTCTGAACAGGCCGCACATTTAAAGTAACAGAACCGAGGCTCATAGTGGATGTGGGATGATGTCAGACATGTCGAAGAGGACTCTACCACGATGAAGCCAAAAAACAAAACAAAAAACTGCACGCTGGGGAAGAGTGGACGATGATGCTTTTCCTTTTCCTTCTGAAAGGAGACTTCCAGGCAGGTGCTTCCCTCTTTAGAAAGATACGCACACATCTTGGCCGCTGTCAGTTTAAATAAATAAGCATTGAAGAGGTAAAGGGCTACTTTACAGGACTGTACAGCAGCACTTCTGCACACACACACACACACACACACACACACACACACACACACACACACACACACACACACACACAGATAGACTTGCTCACAATTTAAAAACCAGATGAGAGCAATCTTTTTTTAATGTTCAGCAGGTGTGCTGGCTGTGATAATGCCCGACTGCTATGAAAAGGTGTTCCTCTTCCTGTTCTATAATTAGTCACAGGAATCTCTCTCTCTGTTAAAGCATCCTGGACACACACTCCACACTCACACTGGTTTCATTCAGGAGAAGGTCACTTGTGATAAAGACACAAGGGACATACTGTAAGTGGTTTTCTTTGGACATTTTTATTATTTCTTTAAATGAGATGAATCACATTACATACATTTGTAGACCTTTTTTTGAAGCTCTGGTTTCTCTGCAGGAAAGAGTGTTTTTAAACCTGAAGTATGTTTTCATTAATGTCTAACATTCACTGAACTGTGAACCTGTCTGTAAAGGAAATAGGAGGGTCATTGAAACAGATTAGGGCAGGATGATGTATAGTGTATTGGTAGCTGCCCCTATCACTGCTTCAGTATTGGATGACCACCTTACATTTCTTTGACTCTTTGCTAATGAAGTGTTTGCATCAAAGATGAGAACAACTAGAAATTTAGTTTTTGGACTTCCATGTATGTCACATCTGCACTGCTCATAGGGTAGAGCAGGTTAAGATCAAGTTTGTATGAAGTTGTATGCAAGCTTGCATAAACAAGTCATGTGTGATCATGCCCTAAACAGAACACAGATTGTGCTGGGAAACCAAGATGTCATTTACCTTTCTGTCAGTACAGTGCGTGCACGCGCTGCTTTTTAACGCAGAACAGATTACTGGTGTAAACCACCAGTTTCACCATGACAGAATATTATATTGATTCTCTGGACAACAATATGATATTTGCCGATATCACAAATTCTACCAAGATACTATTTTTATTTGAGTCGATTCAGGGCCTGGAATCATTTTTGGACAATATTAGGTACAGATTTAAAACAGTTTCATTTCTCCTACAGAAAAAAAAGCAATTTTGATGTGTTTGACCATTTCTTTGTTAAAGCGTTTCTCTAATTCGAATGTAGAACAATCTTTTTATTTACAAAAAGAACAACGACCATGTATCTCACAGTGAAGTGCCAGAATTTTAATGATTATATGCAAATATTTGTTAATCATTCAACATAAAAGGGCCCCTGATGACCTGAGTAGGTTTCCCCAAAACTACACGGCATCAGACGCTACTCGCACTGTTTAAGCCATAGATGGGAAACTGTTCTTTATCAGTATAGGGATACAAAAAAGACTGCAAAAAAGGTTGGCAATTAAAGCTAGGTGGCCCGCCCAAGTGTAGTCCATGTCCAAAATATTTCCACACATCTGTTTTTGTTCCCCTAGAAAGGAGGGAATATCTTCTTCATCCTTCTTTATCTCGGCCGCTTGCCGCTAGAGTAGTTTGAAAGTCTAGAATGACACGCAGCAAGAAACTGCCAAAATAAAGATGTATCTTAAAGGTGACTATGACGATGATGTATCGATTGATTGGACCTTTGTTCAACCAATCGATAGATGTTACACCCCTAGAATGGATGTATATCATTCATGTTTGTTTGAAATGATCTATTGTCTAAATATCCGAATCAGAGCAGCATGTGCAACAGAGACTGAGCCAGTGGTAGAAGAGTAAATCACCTGTTGATTTCCTGACTGTTTGACTGCTTGTCTCCTCTTGCTCGGCTTCACCTGTCAGACATGATAATTGAGATGGACATGGTGAAATGTTCCCCCCTTTGCTTTTCTTTTTGTCACCACTCTCTTAGCAGACACTCCTCAGTTCAACTGTGTAGATAAAACCTGCCCTCATATTGACCTCAGAAACTGAAGCTGACCTCGAGAGAATGACCTTTATTACAGGGTTCTTAAGCAGGTGCAGAATTGAAGAGTTTTGAAATTCTAGTAACGTCAATGTCTGCATAATAATGGGCAACAAAAAAGAGAGCCTTAAAAATCAATCATGACTCTTGCCCCCATCCTGCTTTTCAATTGCACATAAAATACCACCAAATATGTAGCTTGTCTGAATTTTGCTGAGTCAGGCCCCGTGTCCACCTAGCGTTTTTTCTAGGCAGAAAAGCGCTGCCTGTGCGCTGGGAAGTGCTCTCATGAAGTGTTTGTGCGCTGAGAAGAGAAGCACTGCACGTCCGTCCTGTCTCTATGACAACGGTCGTTGTTACTTTTTTAAATCTATGTTTGATATTTGAGATCGTTTATTTTCCGATCAGACAGGGAGCAAAGAGGATGTGGGTACAAGACACGATCCGTAGGCAACAAAACTACGGGGAATATCATACATTTGGAAAAGAGCGCCGTTGACGTCAACAGCGCTTTTTTTGAAAAGTTGAAAGATTTTCAACTCAAACGCTCGGCGCAAAAAAGGCGGAGCGCTTGGAAAAAAAGATGTTGGGCGCGGCACTTTTACTCCAGGCGGCTGCCTGCTTCTGAGAACGCTCTCTCCCCATTGAAAACAGTTTCAAAAAGACGCTGGCGCTCGGAAAATAACACGCTAGGCCTTACACTGTGAAGTTGTTACCAGAAAAAATGAAAGACTGTCTTTTCTATGGCTACAGGTAATAAGCAAGGCTGCACATCAGACTTACTTACTGTATTGAGTACAGCTAGCCTCAGTAAGTTCATACCTTTTTAAGTTGAGATGTTTAAATGTGGTGCATTTTCATGTGCAAGTTTTCTGAGGGCTGGCTTGATGATCTCAATATGAAAAATATGTTCCATATCGCTCACTTGTTTTAACAGCTGTGAGGCTGACATGAACAGTTTCTAACTCTTCTCTGATATGTCCTGAATTTGGAAATGTCACAACTTCCCTTTGTATTGTTCAAAAACATTCTGGGAAAGCGCTAACCTTTTCTTTGGGATTTTTTAAAACCGGACAGGACAGGAGTAAACAGCCCCCTTTCCACTGTCGGTTATGTGTCAGTAGGTCAGGATGAGGCCAAGGTCAGATCCCACAACTCTGTCTCTGTCTTTGCTGATGCAGTCTCTCTTTGCTCTCTATCGGTTTTATTCTTTCCCTTTCTCCACGTTTATTTTTTCCATTCCGTTTATTGCATGTTTGATCAGCTTCACTTGTTTATTTTGAAATCGCCTCGCTCTTTCTTTTCTCTCCATTTCAAAGGAAACTTGTTGACACCAGTGAACTTTCCAGACTTTCTTTCTAGACCATGTATCTTCCCCTTTCCTTTCCCGCCCCCTTCTCACAACTTGCATATACGTGTGGTTGTGTGTGGGTGTGTGTGTGGGGTTGTGTGTGTGTGTGTGTGTGTGAGAGAAGAGAGAGAGTACACTCAGGGCACTACAGCTTGTGTTAGGGCCTGTGGGAGCCTGCTTGTACTTCTTGTCAGGACATGGACCCTGTCTCTCCCATTCTCTCTCTCCCGTTCTCTCTCTCTAAGGGTGGGGTGTATCTGTGTATAACATTAGATCATATATTTTGTGTACCACACCTCTTTCACTGTAGATTCACTGTTCGACCAGCTGCTCATTTTCTCCTTGCTTACTCGTACTCTTTCAGTGATTTGTCAGTTGTCTTGTGTTTCTCGTATCTTCAAGTGTTTTCTTTCTTATTTAAGTATCTTTTGTTGCCTTAGTGTCCCTCGTTTTCTGAACTGTTTTCTTTCTTCGTTTTTTTCTTTTTTCATCAACACTACCTTTTCATGTTTGGTTTCTCTCGACTTCTTTAACTCCCTTTCCCTGCTGTAGGTCTTTAATCACTACTGCATGAAGTGAGGATGTGTATAAATGTGATGTTTCCATCTGTGCTTAACAGAAAGTTATTCAAACTGACCACAAAGACGGCAGCTTTCCTCATTTAAGAGTTAACTCTTTAGTGTAGTCCAGTTGTGCCACCCTGAGCTCTACTGCTTGTGTCTGTTGTTGAGGATGTGTTCTGGTCCGACTTGGTATCAAGTCAAGACCAAAGCTGATCAAACTGCAGGACTAGGATAATCCCAGTAGCTGCTTTTAAGGGTCCATAACACTTCTTCAAGAAATTGCAAGAAATGAAAGGCCAATGCCTCCCTTCATTTTGGCTGATAAATACATTGTGTAGAACAGCTACGGCCGTAAATCACCAGTTTTATCACAAAATGATTTTATGTCGATTTTTTTTACAACAAAATGGTATTTGACAATATCACTAAGTCTGCATCGATACAACTATGATTTGATAAAATGAAGGGGGCCACGATCAATATCAGACGACATCATGTACCCATTAAAGGGATACTTCACCCGTTGAAACATGAATCTGTATTGACATTTGGTCATATATTTAGTAGAAATGTGAAATAAATTTTGAAGTTGGTGCCTTCTTGACCGAGAAAAGGCAGAAAGTGTCTTTTTGCTTTATGTGGATTAGAGACAACAACTCCCAGAATGCACAGCACCGCAGGACACTCCCACTGAAGGAGAGGTGCATTCACGTGGTATCGGAAAAATGAGATTCCGAGTTGTAAAATGCACATGAAACACCTGCTCAAGTTGGTTTTGTGTTTTGTTAACATACTTTTTATTCATGCATGTATTGCACATCAACTTTTTGCTCAAATATAACTTTTGACAATAAGATTTCTCTAAGAAACTTGGACCACCCGAGCAGCACCTGAATGCAGCATAACTCGCGGACATCAATAATACGTCCGTTTCCTCAACTGAATCCGAGATTTCTTTCTGAAGGAATTGGCATCTTGGAAATTCCTGGCAGAAAACAGACTGTGTCCATAGGCAAACAGTCACAGCACCGTCAACACAAGTCTGCCCCGGCTCCTTCTTCCTTGTCACAGCCGCGGACCTAGCCAGCTAGGCTAGCTAGCCTGCCTGTCGGCACCAGCAGCCAGCTCGCTGCTATATTGCGGCTCGTAGAAAGAGCCACGAACATCCGATTCAAGCACAAGACCTTCAAAATCCCCTTCAGTCATATCAGTTTGAAGTTGAAACATACGTTTTTCGCCATTCTCGGTCCATATCAGCTAGAGACACCCAGCTTGAGCCCGGCTCAGGCTTCCTGTTCAGCCGCTGTCTGTCTGCAGAAAGCACAGTCTGGCAGCAATATTACGGGAGGCTCGTAGAAAGAGCCACGAACATCCGATTCGAGCACAAAAACTTTAAAATCCCCTTCATCCATATCAGTTTGAAGTTGAAACATACTTTTACGCCATTTTTTTTTACTGGGATCTTGATTTTTCTATATAGAGGGGTTGGGACAAAGTTTTGACAGAACTATAGCGGCCTCATAACGAGACAGAAGGAGAGACACAGATAGAGACACAGAGCTGTTGTCCCGGTTAGATCACTTTGAGCAGCACACAGAAACATTTGACCTGTTTACCGATAAATAACGCTGATAGAAAAAAAAAAAGTGCATCAGGCTGAAATGATCCTTAACCCTTATCTCTGCCTGTGTGCCTGTAAAATCTCCATCAGCGGCTCGTTTCATAAAGTTACCAAAACTGCACAGCTCCCGTTTTTAAATGTTTTTTTACTCGCGATTCTGTTTTTACAAGCAAGACTAAGTGCAGAGTAACAATGACATCAACAAGCTACACAGCATGATTTTAACAACAGCATTAGAAGGTTTATATTTAACACAAACCACTTTGTCATGATGTTTTTACTTGCACTTTTAATGGTTTTGTTATTTGTTTGCTCTTGTTTAAATTGTAAAGTGTCCTTGAGTGACCTGAAAGGCGCTTCTAAATTAAATGTATTATTATTATTACTATAATTAATGCATTTAAGGAGCTAATAACATGTGTTCAAAGAATATGGTGGTATAAATATATCTGTGGAGTGCTCTTTTGATTGAAAGACTCCTGTAATAAAGTTAACGAGTGACCAGAAGCAGCAGAGGTTGGCAGCCCGACTCGTGGGCTGTGGGTCTGTACTTCACAACTTTTACTGTAGGCTGAGAGCTCTACTACCAAACTGGGGCTAGTAGGAGTGTAAACTCCACGACAAGAAGTCAGATGGTACTAAAAGAGCGACACAGCTGTACAGAAATGGCATTTTGTGGACTTCGCTGAACACAATAAAAATCGCCATGCAGGTGGACAGTTTAAAACCTTTTTTCTCTCAAGGGAAACCCCCCAAAACAGACTGAGTCTAATATACCAGTGTGACATTTATTCCAAATAGTACGGTAATTGTGGAATAAAATGATCAATGGTAAGCATAACACGTTTTTTTTTCTGACTGAGGTCAATAAACATGATACATATGACATATTGCCTGACCAGCATTTCATGCCAGTGTTTTGTGTAAACCACTGGTCATTGTGATGTTGTGGTTCATTACATGTGGTTTGAAAAAGACCGATCTTCTGTAGTGTTGTAAAGAGCTTTAATAGAGAAGGGATAGGACTGTGTAGGTGTGTGTGTGAACTGCGGATGTGCATCCGTTAGGAATCACTGCATTCTTCAGCAGCAGGCTCTGTGGTATGCCAGCACATTCCCCACTGCTGAGCTGGAGAATCCACTCGGAAAGCAGGAGCGGGAACTTTTCCTTTCTACACCCTCCCACCCCTAACTGCACCCATCTACTGCTCCGTCTTTCTTAACTCTGTTGTCCTCAAGACTCTCTTTTTGTCTTTCCACAACATCTTCTAAGGTGTTATCTGTGTAAAATGTCATTGGTTAAAAAGTCAACCCCAGGACCTTGCAAACAGACCTTTAATTCCTAAAGAAATGTTCCCTCTGTCAGTATGTCTCCACCTCTCTCTCTTTGTCTTTCAGCTTGTTCATGTTAGCCTCCTTGTCAAGATCTTTCCTAAATGCCCCCGTCACTGGGTATTGTTAGTCAGCTCTCTCTCACTCTCAGGTTGGTAAAGGGAACATGCTGTGTCGGATGTGGTGTTGAAACAACAACAGCTTTAGAGAGTTGCTGGTAGTGAGACAAAGTGAGCCCGCTTTGTGTTTGTTTTGCTAACAGGAGAAGCATAGGGCAGAGGTTTAGAGGATACACACATTCGCTCACAAGCGTACAAACACACGGGACACATACCATGAACTAGATTAGCCCTCCAGGGTTACACCTAAAGGGTCATCTTATCCTGAAACCTGATGCAGTGATTCCCACCCATAGACCATACTCGGACAAGCTGCCCAGGTATAATTACGGCTGCACTTGTATAATCCCGACCTCTCTTTTATCCATAGCCTATTTAATCACCATCGCAAGCTCAAACGAGCGATTAGTCTGCAGGTACGTCCCTCCCATAAACACACCAACCAAGGTGCCACGTCTGCTGTTTACTTTACTGTCCTCTTAGTATTTCTTTGTAGCCGCTTGCTGCCAATGCTCTCCTGCTCTCGTGGTTTAGATCGACCATTGCGATACATCACCATTAAGCCTCCAAACACACAATCACCTCTATGTGATAAAAGAATAACAAGAGAAAAATTTCAAAATGGAGCTAAAACACACACAAAATAAAGCTACAGAATGAGGTGAAGTGGAACAAGCTGCTGTGAGGGGAGAGATGCAAGTGTGTGTGTAGATTAGAGAAAGGAAGGGGAGTCAGGTGAGCAGATTAAAGTAGTTTGTGACTATGTTTTGCAACATAGTTATGCATATATTCTGTCTCTGTGTCTCTTTCTCTTTCTTGAAAACACACAGAACTAGTGCTGAATTGTCATCGTTATTTTGTGTCCCTTTGCCAACCCTGTACTATGGTCCTATTTGTTTGGTTGCTGCCTTGTTGTGGCTTTGTGTGCTGTTGACCTATCTATATTTAGAACGAAAGGAATCATGTGTCTAACAAACACTCTGTGTGTGTGTGTGTGTGTGTGTGTGTGTGTGTGTGTGTGTGTGTGTGTGTGTGTGTGTGTGTGTGTGTGTGTGTGTGTGTGTGTGTGTGTGTGTGTGTGTGTGTGTGTGTGTGTGTGTGTGTGTGTGTGTGTGTGTGTGTGTGTGTGTGTGTGTGTGTGTGTGTGTGTGTGTGTGTGTGTGTGTGTGTGTGTGTGTGTGTGTGTGTGTGTGTGTGTGTGTGTGTGTGTGTGTGTGTGTGTGTGTGTGTGTAGGAGTGTGTGTCTACATTTGGGTGTGAGGGTTTGCACATAACAGATATGTGTGGCAAATGAGCAAACACATTGTTTCCACCGCTGCCCCTTGTGTCTTGTGATCACAGAGTTGGATGTGAGGAGGTCACACTGGATCCAGTTCAGGGTCAAAGTTAAAACCCAATAAGAATCTGCTGCTCTGGGGCTTCTAAATCCAGTTATACTAAGATATGAAAATTATGCCATACAAATTGTGGAGAGTTTTAGTAGTTTAATAGTTATGGTTCCTCTTTCTGTCTTTATAAGTGTTTGTTTAGTGTTTGAACTAAAATCGGGGAGAGAATAAGATGAGCTGCAACTTCATCATAGGTACGTTCCCAGCCTACTATTTTCCACTATTTTGCTAAATGGAAATGTATATTACAAAAACACTCAAAACACTCAGTGTTGAGCACAATTTATTCAAAATTGTAAGCGGGTAAACAGATACATTTGTTTGCCGAGTGTGGCTAAGGTTAGCAGCGCTAGCATCGACAACATTTGCTCCTCCCTGCAGGTTAACATCAACATGCACTTGCTAAATGTGAATATGCTTTGCCCCATTCGATCTGCCAGTTTCAACTTGACACATACAACTTCATGATCTAGATCAAAATACCGTAAAATCTGTGCTGATCCTATGAGATGCTATCCGTTCAGTGTGTCAGTGTGCATGTTAACATCTGGGTTGTAGAGCAGGCAGGGCAGGCGCCTTGGCCGGAGCTACAGCAAGTCTGTGGCCACAGCACTAGCTAGTGGCTGGTGGCTGTGTTGCAGTTTGAGCATGACATCAGACCAGATTTATTAATAATACTTTCAGTCCACTAGTAATTGAAATGGTGCTGAGTAGCGAGGGTGCATGATGACGTTTAAATTCCTACTAGTATATTTCAAGTATTTCAGTATCGTTAAAATGTTCATGATGTGTGTAATATCTTGGCTTTAATTCCATCTATATCCTCATTCCCATGAACTGACTCGTCTACTTTTAGTTCTTATTACAACAGGGCTTCCCAGAATCAGGGTTGAGTAACCCTCAGAGAACGAGAGTGAACCTGTTGTATTCAGCTGTGAGCTTTAAGTCTAGGTGGACAGTGAATGCTGAGCAAGAGGTTTTACATTTCAGAAAAAAATCTGAGTCACATCCCTTACTCAAAACTCAGTGGTGCCTTCTCTTGTATCCAGCTCTTTTCTATTGCTGTTCTCTTTCCACAAATCAATATAGGTTAGCTGGTTTGTAGGTGGTAGGCCGAATACGATGTGCTGTTTTTTTCTCAACTAAATTGGAAAGAATTAATCCAAGAGTAGCTAATAAATAAGTTTAGCTTCATCTAATGCCCAGCCCTAGTGTCATGTCATCTTTTTGTATCATAAACCACAAAAAAGGTGACAGATGATTTGTGTTTGAAGTTCTCACAGCTATACAGACTTTATAGTATCAGACCATCTTAGTGTTTTTGTTGTCTAATGTCAAACAAAAGATTTCCCAAGTCAATTAGATAACACCAGATATGAGTTACTGCAGATGACTTGAGTCGATGATATTTGAGCCTCCACTATCAGTTAGGAGAGGTTTATAGTGTTCATGGTGTGAATGCACAGCGACCCACTGACTATTCTGTTTACAAGAGAAACAAGATGTAGACAAAGCGTCAGGTTGTGGAGGAAACGTGGGCAGTTTGACGCAAGGCTGACAGAGGAGGAATTATGCTCCGAGAGGCAGGGCTGTGTTTACAGCAGCACCCTTGTCTTAGTGCCAGAGAGGGTGTCAGAGGGCAGAGCTAGGCCAGGGTGGCACAGAGTTCACCAGCAGACACTTTCCGCATCAGCAAAATGCTGTGTCAGCCCCCAAACAAATGACTTTCTCTGTCTGAGGTTTTTGGGTTTGCAAATGTCTGACTTTCTTTTTCACTGTTTCTTCTCAATGATGCTGATGTGATTCATCACTTCCCAACATGCCCCTCTCCCCCCTCGTCTGGCATAAAAGAACAAACTTCCTAACATTGTCTGTCTCATTGAATACCTCACATTGCCTTTCTCCCACTTCTTTATAGTCTGGTATACCAGAAAGTTTTTAAAAGATCTCTCAGATTGTAAGGGACACTAACTAGCACATTTTTCACTTTACATGAATATCTGTTATTTACATATTTTTACATGTGGCAGATATAGAAATATCATTGAGCTGACTAAAGTACCAGGCAGATCTCTACAACCTTTCTGTCAGCTGGGATATAGAGATTGGTAAATTCAACAGAGAGATCCATAGTTGAAGTGGAGTTCATACTGACGATCTGAATCAGAAAACACAAAGAAACAAGGATCGAAAAGGAAGTGCTAGAGGAATAATAAGACAGTGTTTCTCCCATCTGTCAGTTTAGTAATGGCTCCTCTTCTTGTTCCTCCTCGTCTTATTTTTACTCTAGTTGGATTAGGTTAGCGCTTTCCCCTTGAGGCTCAGGGAAGGAGCAACCACGCTACAAAATAAGATATGCATGGGAAAACTGTCTAATCCTGTTAAGTTTGAATTTAATTTAGTGTCCTGTAATGTGTGAACAAGAATATGAATGCACGATTTAGCTTTCTCATTTGTTACTTGTATGTGTGAAAGTATGTATCCAGGGTTGGTCAGATTCTGAACTGTTGAGCTCGATCTGTCTGTGTCTTGCTGGATAGAATCTGGTATGTTAGTGTCATATGTAATCCAGTGTTTCTTCCAGTAGTTGACCTTTAACCTAATGTGACTGCATCTACCCTGGCCCTGTTTTGGTCAGGGAGAGATGCTGCATGTTTGTTCAATGTGAAGGGGGAACTGCTCCAAAAGTGAGACTCCTTTAACTTTTAACTTTGAATGGAGAGGTCAATAATCCTGAAGTAACTTCTTCACTGATAGGTGTTAAGTTGCCTTTTATACAGCCATCCCATTCTGATTTTTAAAAGCATTTATTGAGGGAAGACATCTCTAGCTCTTGGCTAGCATACTATACAATTTATTGAAATAATCTTCTATGTTCTTACTTGTAGTCTTTACGTATGTGTTTCAGGTTATTAAATGTGTTTGTAGCAGAGATCCAGTGAAGTGTTCATTGTTGAATGTTAGCTGATATGAGATTGAACCTTACTGCCAGTTTTAATTGCAATACAGAAAAGGATGTTATCTTGTAAGAAAAACATTTAGAAAAATCTTTTTTTTAATGAAAACTATATTGGCTCCAGATCAGACAGTCATCGTTGTAAATGTTATGATTCTTATCCAAGAGACACATCGTATTTATCAGAGTTTCATATTTACATTTTCTCTCTTTCAGTCATTCAGAAATATAAGTTTTAATCATGAAACAATTCCTGTCCTTGGATGGACCTGGCCTTGCCTCATTCATAGGAATGAAGGATTACATCATCTCTGGAGCAGAGTGGAGTAACTCCCTGGCTCCCCTCACAAACCTCAGCCCCTCCTTCATACCCGTCTTTCATTAATTCTCTCCTCCTCCCTCTTAAATTCAGTTCTACCTCAGTCTTGGTTGAAGCTGTCTGCTTCTCTTTGGGATACCCTGGCCTCTGGCCATCATGTCACCCGTTCACAAAAGCTGACATGGATTTATTATTTGATTCAATAAAGTGACAGCTTGTGTCAATTGAGTTCCTGGCTCCATTTCAGTTGATGATCTACTCACATGACCTCAGCGGCTGAAGCAAAAATCCCCTTGTATTTCATAAAAAGCTCTGGAACTTTAAACGGGCTGGAAACGTTTTCCAATTTCAGTATGAAACTTGAAACTGTATGTTTTTCAGGGGTATGATTGTCAATGTATGTCAAAAAAGTTACTGGTTACCAGCGTATGCACACACCACTGAACAATCAGTCACAGGAAGTGACTGGAAAGGCACAGGATTTTATGTGTAATTGTGTCTGTAAAACTGTCAGTTCTTGCAGTAAGTAGGCTCTAGTGAGACTTATTTAATCCCTCGGTTTTTCTCATCTTTCACGGGAAATGAATGTGAACTTTGTTTGTTCGAAAGGCTTCAGGGGTCTCTGGTCTTCCATCTGGCCGCTCAGAGCTGCAGCTGTCCACTCGACAGGGCAGAAAGAGCTGTACATCAACGCAAAGTAGACTGTGACATTGGGATATCTTTGGACAGAAGGGCTAGCAGATTTATATTCTAGTTTCACCTCATGTCGGATTTAGAGACAAGATCCTTAGGGTTAAGTATGACCCATCTTCCAAGCAGGAAGTGAATCTGGTCTGTGTCCTGTCTCTATTTGTGTGGCTGTTCAAATCCAAAGCTGTTGGCCTGACCCATTGGTATCTATAGCGCTAGTCCTAGATGATAGGAATGGGCTCCTAATGTCCTATTGACTCTGACAACAATAGAGCTCCATGACCTGCAGGTTATGTATAGAGATGTGTGCAGCCAGTGTCAGCAGAGCAAAAATTGTTTAGAGGAAAGAGCAAAATAGAAGGATGACAGCGCAGTGGCTCTGACATCATCTCTGTTTCATTTTAGCTGTACATGTATCCACTAATCCATCTGTTCATCTATCAATTACATTGTCCTTTGCTTTAGCCTTGAGATTGTGCAGCAGCAGAACCTAAAGTTGCTTAAATTTAAATCTGTCTAAATGAAATCAAAAAAAATTGTTTCAATTTATTCTCATTACTGGTGTATAGTCTTTGTGAGAAGAAGGCAGCTCTTATTGTTGCATCTGTCAAGTCACATCACCATCACCATCACCACCGATTTTGAATAAACCATTTAACAAAATGCACGAATTCTGAGTTTTATGGTTTGAATCACCAGGCCTATTTGTTCTCAAGATGCAGAGACCTCTCAGTTGGCTCTTGGTAAATATTTTTGAATGATTACACTGAAGTATCATTTTGAGTTATCAGTTTTTAAAGTCTACAGCCTTTGATGCCGTTTCTCTTCAATTGTTCTGTGTGTCCTGAAGCAGCTGAAAAAAGTCATGGGATTTATCTAAGGAAGTATGAGTTGACTTAAGGTCTCCATAATTGATGTCCTAATCATTGATTTTTTTCAGGGGCAGTTAACCGTTTTTGGTGTGCTAAGCTTTGGTGTATTTTCTCCTTCTACAGGGGTGATCAGCCAGTGGCAGAGTGAGTCCAAAGAGCGGGTCATCTCTCTTGTCCTTACCCATCTCCCGCTGCTGAAACCTGGCAATGTTGAAGCCAAGGGCGAGTACATGCGCCTCCTGCCACGCATCCTGGCCCACACCATCGAGCATGGCCATCACTTGGAGGAGTCTCGCCAGCTCCTGTCCTATGCCCTCATCCACCCCGCCACTTCTCTGGAAGACCGAGCCGCCCTGGCTCTCTGGCTCAACCATCTGGAGGAGCGGGCCGCTGCCCGAGGAGACTCACTGGAAAGGCCTCCTCCATCCGGGCAGCACCACCACCACCAGTCCACTCCTCCATCCACCCTTAGCTCATCAGGATCTTCCTCTTCCACTAACACCTCTTCGTCAGGCAATCTCTACTCACTACACCACCAACGCTACGGCTCAGACGACCGTCTCAATGGATGGCAGAGCTCCAGGGATTCAGGGCTGGGTGGAGGCTGGCATCAGCAGCAGGGCTGTGAAAACGGGCACCTCCTTCTCTACCCATCATCCTCAGTGCCGACAACCATCAACACAGTTGGAACCGGTGGAGGTGGTAACACTAGTAAGTAAAGGCCTTTCATTGAATAACGAATAAATGTGTTTTTAATCTATATCATCAGTTGCCATGGGGACAGAGAGGATGGCAGACATGATGGATGACAGGCACACTTTGATTTACATACTGTAGACTTAAATCTTCACTGCAACGTGATTTATGTTCTATGATCCTAACTGGATGAATTAAGTTGTCCATAAAAGGTTTACATCACTAACTCGTAAAAAATACCATTCAAGAGAACAAGTCATTTCACCGTTTTTTTTTTTTGCTTCACTGAAATTGTTTCTTTGAAGTTTCCTTCATTCAGATATAAGTTGAGGAGTACATTTAAGCCCAGTCTGACTTGTGTACTTATAAACACTATACACCTACTGAGATAACCTTAGTAATCCTTATGATGGCTTATCCTGCCAGCTTGACTGGTGATAGTCTCTCTGTCTTAGGTGGTCACCTGAACTCCTGCACCCAATACCACCTTAACAGGCCGGCTCTCTGTACTGTAACTTGTGATTTAAACATCACAACATACAGCTTCACTCATTAAAAAGAAGCTTTAGTGAGTGACAAAATACATGACTTATCAGTTTTAAAAACATTTTCTCTATTTATTCAAATTGTTTGTAATTGATACTAGCACAAGACATCTGTACATTATTTTGCAGCACAAAAACACTTAATCTCATCTCAATTAAGACACTCTGAGTATACCCCAACTAATCAAATGTACTAAAGACACTAAATACACAGGAAAAAGCGTAATGGACTCAACACAGTAAGCACTCTGGTCAGATCCACAGCACTCTGAACTACCCACACAGCAGCTACAGAAGCTGTTTGAGGTGGAAGTCAACACACAGAGAGGGCAGGGCTGCTGAAATTGAACATAACTATGGTCAGAGCAGGATATTTCAAGACAAGAATGCAAAGGCCCTGTGTTTTTTTCTGGGAGATGAAAGAAACAGCTGAAGGTTTATAAATAAAGACACATTTAAGCCCCGCTCACTGCTCCAAGAAAGATCCTCTTGTATTTTTGACTCCTAGCAGCTTCAGCCCCACACAAAAGACCGCAGGATTTCACAACTGATAAACTAGAGTTACCCCAGACACAGGCACAAGGTTGGTGGACACACTGGACAGATGCTGTTCTTAACTAATGAAACACAGGAGAAGAATCAACCACACTGTGTACATTAATTGGTTTGCAGTCAGGGGTGATGATAAAATATATTTCGCCATCGCCTTTAACATCAAACCCTAGTATTTCTTTCATTCAAAGTGTGAATCAGTGACTATAGTAAACATTTTGATTGCAGAATATGCAATGCCAACTTAATTTTGAACACAGAGTCACTTAGTCTCCACCCCCCTCCCTGCACTCTATGTTTATCTGTTCATGATGATGATAACAGGAGTATAATTGTCCAACCACATCAACCTGTGTGCGACTGATACCACATCCTGTTGACCCCCCACCCATACTCCCAGCCTTAGTCCAAGCCGCAGCAACACATACCATCAGTCCCTTCCCTTGTAAGGCATCCTTTGTGGGAGACTGTATTTAGGGAAAATGGCTAATATTTAGGGACTGGAACTTGTAATGTTAGCTGGGCACCTATTTTAAACGGGGCCCATGAAGTCCTATACATAGCGCCAACAGTAAGAGGACCGCATATAGGAGGAGGAGGAGCGAGACTGGAGTATTGGTGGCAGCTTACCCCGTCAAAGTGGCGACACAAAAAGCCCTTTAGCTCCCCACCTTTTCATTCTGTTTACCTCCTTCAGCAGGAGGCATCTGTGAAGGTAAAGCTGCTTCTACTGGGTCCCGGTCCAATGTCCTTCAATTTCAGTAGGAATAGCAGCCTTGGTATGCCCATCTAGGTCAACATCATTTAAACATCTCAGATGTCTTAATTATTAAAGACGTGTGGAGGAAAAAGAAGATGGAGTCAGGTAAACTAAAAGTTTACCAAAAAAGAAAGAAAAGATTATCGTGAGATGGATGTTTCAGGAATTAATAATTTGTTCAAAACAAGGTTGAGTCTCTAACCAAAAAGCACATAAAGGAGAATTCTGATCAGGTTCAGGTTTAGGTCACTTTATTTGTAGCCGTAGGTAGATTTGTTTGCAGCCAGCAAGATGGACATCCATCATGACTCACTGATTACAAAAACGAGAAACAAGAAACAACACATCAGAGAGAAGGTAAAATATTTAAAGCCTACTAAAACATGATTTAAAAAAAATAAAAGAAATTTTAAAAATGATAACAGTACTCAAGGATCCACCAATCAGGGTATATGGGAGATAGAAGTCTCAACCAATAAGATCAATAAAAAACACAAATAAATAAATATTCTCTTCAGCCAGGGTAAAAATAGGTTTTGGACAAAGTGCAAATATGGCTACAGCTTGTTCAGTACAGTGATAGCAGCAGAAACACATTTTTGTACCGCTTGGTTCTCCACCTCAGGGATAAATACCTCCAAAAAGCACTATTCGTTTAAATTCGAGGTAGCTATCCGCTGTAACTGTCTAGTATACAAGGACGCTGGGGAGAGCTGAGAGTCACCAATCAGTCAACTCTACCGTTCAACAATTTGGTTTGGGGAATTTCTGTCTTTTAAAGATGTGTGACCGAACCATGACACTAAAGAAAAGGACGAGACTGATTTGATAAAAGCACAATAGAACATGAACATTATGGTTTGGTCAATGTGAAAGTACGACCGTTTCCTTCAACAATTCAAACGCTGATGAGACTTTTTAAACACCGCTTCATAATAAGCTTCAAAGTTCAATTTAGAATCAATGATAGTCCCAAGATATTTACTGATGAAGACCAAAGAATCTAAACATTAAAGTAGAGGTTCAAGAACCCTGACGTTGATATCGAAGTTATGGGATATGACATGAACATCTCATCGCCTTTGTACTCGGCTTTATAATATGTTTCTTTGCATAAGTTGACTGGTGGACAGTAAAGATTGTGTCTGTGTGGGAGATGTAGTTTGTTAATGTCTGGATATTCACTGTTGTAGACAAATAAGATACCAGGACAGTGTGTGTTTCCCGGCCGGGCAGACGCAGCCTACCTCTCCTAGCTGTCTTAAGTTCACTCACAAACAACATTTTGGTTCCTTACATTAGAGCTGATTTTATAAGTATGGCATGGAAGATCTAGAAGACTTTTGTCATGGATAAGAAATAGTTCAGTACCCGTATTAAGACAAACAAGGAGGTCAGATTACAAGTTAGATAGATTTTTTGTATGTGTTTTACACTAAATTACACATATAAGATAAATAGCTTTGTTGTTGTTTTGCTAAATATCCAACTGAATGTTATGATTCACCTAATGATCATGATAGGCTCATGGAAAGCTGATCATGACCATCAGCCAATCAAGTGTTGTTTTTTCATGTAATGGAGTATTTGATAGAAGACAGTTATGAAGCTCTAGTTCAACGTGGTGGGATGGAAAAATGAGTCCCTTTTGGGATGCTGAGTTAGTGTTTCTATTATAACTTGAATATCATTTTACGAAACAGCTAATAGCTTCTATGTAATATTTTTATTTAAACACGAGTAAGTAAACAGCATTTTTTCCACTATAATTTCTATAACCCTAACCCTAAAGGGCCTTTCAGATAGGATGCGGTGTGCGCTGCGCTGGCCACGGAGTAGGCAAAGAGCAGAAGTGGAGCTCACTGGAGCAAAAAGCAACGGCACACATTGCTAGGTTACCGAAACAAAAGTTGGGAACATAGCTACCTTTTGGATGCACAGTATGTTTGTATATGTCCATTATTAAGTAGAATGCCCTGATCTTTCTACTGCTGAGGAGGAGGACACGAGCAGCACAGATGGAGAGAGTGTTCATGAAATCCTCAGGGCACGACAGGACTTGAGGGAGTTTAGGCCACTTCACAACCATGACACACATTTCTGCTGCTGTTTTAAACACACCTGGTCACCCAAAGTGTTGGACATTTCTTTTCAAACTAAAGATTTCTCTCCGATATCCCGGTAGGTGAGTAAACTAGAGCTCAGGAAAGTGGGTCACCGTTTGTTGTGATCTGATCTTCCCTCTTATTGGACGCGGAGGGGACGTCACCGAGCCCTGAGCCCAAGTTGACATTTTTTTAACTTCAGTGCAGTGCTTAAGGACAGCAAGCCTGAGACCATGCGCTGCACTCAGCTCGGCTGGGCGCAGATACGCTCTTGCGCCGAGCAACACATAGACAATGAGCTTGACAGCGGCGCACAGCGCCCACCGCGTCCTATCTGAAAGGCCCTTAAGTCTCCAAACAACCTCTAACAGTTTTTTATTTTTATTTTTGTCCTGCAGTCCTGACAAGTGGAGGTGGCAGCCAGCAGCACAGTCCCCTGAAGCGATCTGTGTCCCTCACGCCTCCAATGAGCGGCCCTAGCAACCAGCCTCTGGGCCATGTCTGGCTGTCTCAGGAGGACCTCAGGACCGCTAGAGGCCCAGCCCCAGACCACGCACCTCTCTCTCCCCAGAGCAGCATTGCCTCTTCAGGTAGTGGAGGCAGTGAGCATCTGGAGGAGGCTGGTTTAGGTTCAAGTCTGCATCGCAGTTCCTTCCATGAAGACGGCAGCGGCATGAGGGGTCAGTGTAAAAGACCAGTGGGTGGTCTGTACACACACTTAGTGTTACGACTTATGTTGTCTTACTAAGATGTTATTATAAGGAACAGTTATTTTTTATTTATTGATTTTTTATAATAAAAAGGTTTTAAAGTGGAACCAAAGGTTTTTTATATTGCACATGTTTCATGATGCTCTTAAGGATTTAGAAGGAAGGAAAAATTGTCACCTGGATAAAGACTTCCCTCAGTGTTCACAGGTACAGAGACTTGACAGACCAGTGGAGAATCTTAGGGCGCACTCACACTAGGAAATCTGTACCATGCCCAAGTACATTTGACCTCTAAAGTCCAGTTCGTTTGACCAGTGTGAGTGCTCTGTATCGTGCTCAAGCACTGTACACTTTCTTGGCACGGTACGGTTGCTCATGCACGAGCACAAGCACAGGAACATAACATGGACATGGCGTTTAATCGATCCCCATCTTGCATAATCAAGAAATCCAGAATTGTAAGAGGGCCGTATCTGGACAAAATGACTCAAATAAGCCACAAAGTCAGTAAAGTTGCAGTCATGTTCTCTTTGTTGTTCTCCATTGTTACCAGACTAGAGAAAATTCACCGTGCCGCTATCATTACGTCTATGGCCCCTATTTGACAGAAATGTTAAGGTGGAGGGGGGTTTTCTCCACGTTACTCAGTGCATGAGTGGATGTTGTGAATCACTCAAGCCACCTCAAATATTAAAATGATAACTGACCATTGTGAAGGTTTTTAATGTCTCTCTTGCTTGATAAACTTCAGCGATGATCCGATCTTGAAGTGCTTGGAAAAGTGTACATTAATTTAAATCGGATTATGCAAACTGCAAATATTCTATTTCCTCACTTGGAGAAACAAGTCCTGAAACTCCATTCCTGTGCTCTCCAGCAGCACTTCATGTGTGCTAATAATGTATGTACAAGAGGCCTGGAGCAGTGTGAGTGCAGGTCTGCTGGGGAGGGGGGGACAATCATGCTTCAGCCCTGTACAGGGCAACTGAGCCTAGTGTGAGAGCGCCCTTACTTGACTGTCTGCTGTGAATGCCTTCCAGACATTCAGCTGGAGGCTTTGGCAAGTTGTTGATCCAGTCAGAACAGTTTGTCAGGGGAAGCAGAGGCCAGAACTGCCAACCCCTGTGACCTTACTCTGCGGCTATTGCTTACTGCACCCAAGTTAAACCTTTCAAGTCTTCATCCTGTCATAGATTTTTTTATGGTGTGAAAATGATAATGAGACATTCCTCAAACATTTACCATCAACAGCCCCTAGAGAATAAAATAACTACTTTACTTTCAAGTTAAAAAATGCTCCCTCATTTTCAAGTTTCAGGTAATGGAAAAAGGTGCTTGATTTACATAGGTTGATATTGTATTGAAATGTCAAGAATCATGTATCAGGTAATCGTGTTTTGTTCGAGCAAGAACTTGGTTCTGAACTCCATAACGGTGCACTGAAGCTTAACATTATATAATAACGGCACCTCAAATTAGAAGATGTAGGAAGAGATCAAAGAGAAGTTTTGATGGTTAAGTAGTTTCTGATTTCACGATCACTCAAGTCTTTTATTTCGAGAGCTTCTGCAAGTGGTTAAATGTGAGTCGTCAAAAAAGGGTATATGACTTTTAAACATTAAGCTAACAAAAGAAACATTCTTTAAATGTTTGTAAAAACAGCATTCAGAAAGGACAAACATAACTTCATATTGTAACTACTCCTTTCTGAGTTTGTTTTTGTTGCTGTTATCAACTTGTCGGCAAAAACATAACTAGGCAATCAGCTGGGATTCGTCTAAACGGCAAAAATGAAACAGAGATGTCTCAGCAACTAGTAAACACTCTCAGCAGTTTGAATGTGGAGAACAGATGAGCTGAGCATTAGAAAGCACTTAGGAATTTACAGTAAGCAATGTCTAACGAAACGTGTGATCAGTAAGAATTTGATTAGTGTTTTTATAAATATCCTGTATATCGCACTCATTTATGTCAGTATATGTGAGCGTATGTTGAAGGACCAATCGATGCAAAAACAGCGTTTTTTTATTTGGGATCATGGGGACTGAAGATGCAATTCGACATCTGTAAAATGTTTATGTTATAGATGAGGACAGTTTATCAAAATACTCAAGTGTTTCTTAGGAATATAACTTTCTATAAGGGCTTTTCATAAAACAATGTAGGTTGTATGTTGCCTGCAGCAGTGATTATGTAAGAATATAACGTTCAAACATTTCAATATCATTTTTTAAAATAGGCAATAAGTGTGTTCAATTTGTTCTTGTGTGTTTGTGTTGCTTGCCCTACAGATGTTCCTGCGTGGCTGAAGAGTCTCCGTCTCCACAAGTACGCCGCTCTGTTCTCCACAATGACCTACGACGAGATGATGTCTCTCACTGAAGAACAGCTAGAGGCACAGGTTTATACACAGACACACTCACACACACACACTAGGGGTGCAACGATTCGTCGACGTCGTCTACAAAAATCGCTTACAAAATAAGTTGTTCGTTGGGCAGGTCATTTGACATTTTTTATGCTGTGTGCAGACAGCATAGTCTTCCGGAGCTGAGTTGCTGAGTGGAATGAGTCATCTTGTATCCTGACTTTCTCTGTTGAGAGTTGTGAATGCAAAACAGCGACCGGGAAGGGACAGGAAAACAAACATAGCATAATGAGGGCTGCAGATGTAACCCCATCAGGTTCTAGAACTTGTTAACTCAGAGCATTTCCACCCTCAACGCTGCAAATTAAAGTGTTAACCTTTCCATCTTTAGAGTCCCGACCATGGTGAGAGAGCAGAGGGGAGACTTATTGGTCTGCTCCAGGGCTGTAGTTGTAGCTAACTTCAGGGTTAACCCCGGTCTTTAACTTTAACTCCTCAGCAGCAAGCAGCAAGCAACACACGGGAGCCAGGTAGAAGTTGGGGCGTTTATTGTTGCACACACGTTAAACTGTGGGCTACATCCATCCTGCTGTTTCATACAGTTACCGATCGCTCTTTCTCAGCTGCTCCGGTCACAACAACAACGCCACTTTCTCACACACACACTCGCTGACCATCAGTCCCTCTCCTCACTTGCTATACCATCCACATATTTTACCGCCCGTATAAGAAAAGGATCGCCTGCAGGATTTATGAAGCAGACCTTGCTTGTCATAAACAAGAGCCAATAAGTAATTGCGCAAAACATTATCCAATTAGTTGATTAATCGTTTCAATAATCGATGACTAGTCGACGATCAAAACAGTCGATAGTTGCAGGCCTAACACACACACACACACACACACACACACACACACACACACATGCACAAGCACAAATACACTTACTTTTGATTTAATACAGAAAAAAACTTCACTTGATAATGTTGTATTCACTTAAGGAAAAAGTGAAACCTGACCAAAATGATGAAACACACAGGATACATCTTACCTGTATACATAGATTCAGAAATGTTTGTCAATTGTTTGCTCTTCAGTACTTCAGCATCAGATGACGACAGTAGAGCAAGTTAGCTGTGTTACACAAACAAGGAGTCTATTCTGAAACAGAGGATGCAGCTAAAATTAACACTGTTCACCGGAAAGCAGAACACTTCCTCCAGGTGCTGCTTACTCCTTCTCTGTCTGACCTGACATAACGCACAGACACTTGAGATGTGCTCCAACAACAGGACAAATGGTTTCTCCTGTGTGAAGGTGGATTATTTATGCTGTTAGTGGCTTGATCAGGATATGTCTTGATCACCAGTATCGGTTCTTAATGAGACAAGCTAGAAGCTGTGTTAACCTTACATAAAAAACATTTGCCGGAAGGAATTTCAGCCTTTTCTGCCCTCTCAAAAACAATCTGCATTCGTTCAAATAGAATCAGCAGGTTCCCTTCTACATTTGAGAGTATCCTCACACCCTCTGTTTGTACACTGCACACTGCTTTATCTCAAAGTATGTTATCAGTTTGTCAGAACAGTGTTTTGCCAAATAGAAAAGTGATTTGATGACAAAAATGAGAACAGAAAAAACTCTTCCCTTCAACAGAAAGTCACCAAAGGAGCAAGGCACAAGATTGTTATCAGCATCATGAAGCTCAAAGAGAGGCAGCATCTACTCCGCAGCTTGGAAAAGGTCAGTCACTGAGTAGCACCTCTCCTTCTCTTCATCTGGTATTTGTTTTTGTGACGAAGCTTGTAACCTTACGCAGAACCCCACCTCTCATTTTCTGTTTTATGAGAGAAAGTGATAAGGGGAGCCATTCTCAGACGGTGTCTAAGATGGTCTCTAAGAGAACACCTAATCCAGGAAGGAGAGTTTTGGGCTCTGAATTTAAACACATCAGCCTCCCCCACTCCACGCCCCTCTATTCAGCCTTCAAAGCAATACAATGGCACTCAAGGGCACACCGCAGGAGGGACTTCTTGGGCCAGCTAAATTCAGACTTAACCTTTTCACCAACACTTCATTTTAAAATGTGTTCCCGCTGCATTTGTAGGGCTGTGGAAACAAGACACCTGTTGCTTCGTATTTTGGGTTTACACCGACTCATGTAGCGCTGCTCTCAGGAGGGAGGTTGGAAAGTTAATATGATGCATCCGAGCAGTGAAGGAACTCTTTTGGGATTACTCTGCTCTATCACATCGTCTTTTTCTCTTAGTATTCAGCATGCAGGTAAAAAGTAGTAGGCATTTCTTGTGCACACAAGTAGAATAGACCTCCAACCACAGAACATGACAGGGTTAGAAACTCCCCACACTCTGAGCTGGGAGTATAATCCAGCCGGTGGAAGTGGACATGGTGAGGTTGATATCCTTCATCATTAATGCTTTTGAATCGTCCTAATCTCCTCCCTCTCTCTACCACTCTCCAATCCTTCCCCCCTCCTTGTTCCCTCCTTTCATTCATCTCCACCAGGATGTGTTAGAAGGCAGCAATCTGCGAGCCCCGCTGCAGGAACTCCACCAGATGATCATGACGCCTATCAAAGCTTTCAGTGGTGGAGAGGAGGCCTCTTTGCAGCGACCCCTGCTGAGCGCAGAGGGAAAGAGTGCTGCTCCTGGCTCCCACCTGAGCAGTGGTGGTGGAGGAGGAGAAACAGAGTCTGGCACCAGTGTCATTGCAGAGGGGGATATACCCGGCCAGTTCACACGTGTCATGGGCAAAGGTGGGCTGCATGTACCAGCACTCAGTTGGGATTATTGTAATTGACCTAAAGAGATTTTTTGTTTTGACCTAATGTCTTATCGTCCTCCACAGTTTGTACTCAGCTACTGGTGTCGAGGTCAGATGAGGAAAATATCAGCTCTTACCTACAGCTCATCGACAAATGCCTTATCCATGAGGTACTGACTCCCTCTGGAACTCACAAAATAACTTTTAAGTCAAATAAAAATCAGACACACAAAAAAAAAAACTTATTGAAAATGCATTTACTGTTCTTTTTGACAAAATTATTTTTTACTGAGGAGGCTGTAGTCCTCATCAGCAGCCCTTTGCTCTGCATGCCATCCCCCACTCTCTCCTCCCAACACGTCTCGTCTCTCTTCAGCTGTCATATCTAATAAAGTCAGAACGGCCAAGAAAATGTTGAGGGAATCAATTAGCTTCATAAGTTGATTTAAAAGTAAATTGAACAACGAAATGTCAGACCAGAGATACTTTCAATGAATAATAGAGTTCTGCAGCTACAGTTGGAATGCTTTCATCCAGACCACTCTTTGTCTCTCTGCTTCTTGAGTTCAAGAAAAAACTTCAGTGTCATTATGCTGTAGTATAAATATTAATGCTCCGTATATCTCGTTTTAGTTTCACCCTTCTGTAACAGAGAGATTTGTATTCATTTGTTGCTACACAATATACCTGAAAATCCTCAGCTGTGCTCTTCACCAGTCATGCTTCATTTCATCCCTGATTCATTCTGCCTGTTCTCCCCTCCCCCCCTCCCTGTCAGTCCTTCACTGAGACGCAGAAGAAGAGGCTGTTGTCATGGAAACAACAGGTCCAGAGGCTGTTCCGGTCCATTCCAAGGAAAACCCTCCTTGACATAGCAGGGTACCGACCGCAGAGGAGGTACAGAAACACATTCTGTAACCTTGGTTTTCTGTCTGATCTTCTGAATAAAACTTATCAGTAAAAGAACCAGAGGAATCAAAGTTTTAAGAATACAATAGATTACTGGTTGTAAATGAAACAAGTTAGCTCTTCTGCTTATTATTTGGTACAGTAACAATTCAGTACCAATGTTATGAGGTTCTGTGTCAGCGCTTTTCTGTATCTTACTTTTTAAAACTTTTCACTGCAGCCGCTTTGGCCAGTCGAACTCTCTCCCCACCTCTGGCTGTGTCGGGGGCAGCGTGTCCGCCAGGAGGAGCCTTCGCCAGTTCCAGATGCCCTCCAGGAGCTTGCCTGGTGCCAGGCTGGGCCTGCTGGGCAGTGGGGGGCTGCTGGGACCGACACCTCGCAGCTCCAGCAGCACACCAACTGGTCCCAAGCAGGGGAGACAGGTGAGTCAAGCCAGTAGAAAGTTATGCTACTACCATTTGTTCCAAAACACAATTAATGTGATTATTACATATGAAAGTAAAGATTATCTTCAGAATCTACAGTACACGGCTCATGGATAAATGTATAAATACAGTGTCCAGACAGTGTTTGAATATGTTTGTTTTGGTTCCTTTCTTGGCACGAAAAGATCATCTTGGGGACGTTTTTAGTTGGCTTGATTGAAATGCTCAGTCATCCTTTTATATGTAATGTTTCTTACGTCATCAGTTTAGTTGGTCAAGAGGTCAGATGAGGATTGAGATTTTAGATTTTCTCCTCAAAGCCTTGTGAGTAAATGTCCACTAAGAATAAGAGGAAACCTAGAGCTAAGTTCATGATTTTTTTGTTTGTGTGTGGGGAGTGACTGGAAAGCTGGATAGCAGTGGTGTTCGTGACTGTACAAAGGAACATTTGGAAATGTGAAATAATACATTCCAGGATGTTTACAATAACCTGGGCAGCAGAATTCCTTCTTCAGCACGTATTCTGCCTGAAATAGACTTTTTTTATTCCATGACCAAAATATGTGGGGTGAGGAAGAGGAGCAGCGTGGGTGTTTGGCCAATGAAGCGAGGTGGATGGAACTCGTAGGCAGGTCACCCCACATACCAGAGGCCCTGCGTCAGTGCCGAACTCTGAAACAGGAGGAGCTGTGGAGCTGTTTCAGGCCCATCCTGGCACACTTGTCTGGCTGACACAGTTCATTGGGAACCTCTCCCTCTCTCTCTCTCTCTCTCTAACTCTCTCTCTCCTTCTCTCTCTCTCTCATCCCTTACAATTGTAGGAAATACCTCTTTTCCTCCTCCTCCTCACCCTGAACCATCTTGTGTGGGACTGTAGTGTGGATGTGTAGAGAGGGAGAAGGAGGGTGGGAGGGAAATATGTGAGTCATAGTTTGGGAGAGGTAGCTGTGGTGTTGGAGGAGGAGGGGCAGTGGGAGAGAGAGGGAGAGAGTGTGTGCGAGAAAGAAAGAGTGAGGGAGCCAGTCAGAGGCGGTGAGAACAGTGCACAGGCATTTCCTGTTTTTCCCTGGCCCGTGGCATTGGAGGGCTGCGAGGAGGGGGCGGAGTGGGAGAGGTGAGGGGAGGGGGTATGTGGTGGTGATGTTGGGGGGTATAATAGGCAGGTTACAGTGAGGAATTCATGTGGTGAGCGTCTGAGACTGTCATTTGGTGTGGGCCAGACATCCAGACAGGAACATTGGGGGTGAAAAAAGTTGAAGAAGTTGTGATCTTGATGTTACGCAAGATTTTTTTAAAAGTCTGCACTTTTCATCAACATCTTTGATCAGTGGAAGTTTGAGCTATGTGGGAAAACAATGACGTAAGGAGCGAGCTAAAGTTAGAAGAGAATCTTTCAGCTTGAAATGTGTCCACCAATCTGTATCAAAAAAAGTCAAACATACAAGATGATCCAGAAGTCATAAAAAGAGTCTAAAGCTGGTGGCCTTTTATTCAAAGAATATGAACATGCTCTCTATAAAAGGGTTTATAAAAAATACAACTATATTGTGATTTACTGTCTACATTTATAAGGAAAAACTCAGAAATGTACATTCAACTATGTTCTGCACCTTACAAAATTATACATTTCTTTGTGCTTTGATATTTACTTCCCGGTATAAAAAAATGTATCTTTAATTAAAACAGAGTCAAAATCAAACGAGCTTGAGTTTCAAAGTCTTAGAAATAAACATTGGTGATGACTTCATTATGTTTGTCCCTTCATGGGTCATCTGAATACAATGTCCATTTTTAATTCAGGTCGGTCACGTCATTTTTAGAGCAGAATCTGGCGTGTTGTGTGTCGTAGTATTAAGTTGTATTTTGAAATGTGTGACGTGTGTTGTGATGAACAGGACATCCCAAACATGAACAGCAAAATAACTGAACTGACAACGTAGAGGAGATTTAAGAAGTGATTTTGGATGTCTGCCAATAGATAATACAAATGATTTCAACCATAACACTCGTCCCACAGAGGTGAAGTATTCATGTTGTTTATCATACTCCTCCTCAGGGTCTGTGGTTTGCAAACCCAGGAGGAAGTAACAGCATGCCCAGCCGGACCCACAGCTCCGTGCAGAGGACTCGCTCCCTGCCAGTTCACACCACGCCACAAACCATGGTCATGTTTCAACAGACCGGTAAGTAACACACAAACTCACCCACACACACAACACTGGCATGAGGTGTCAGATGTAGCTGATACTTAAAATTATTCTTACTCATTTTCCATTTTCTTTTACCTATATGTATGGTGTCTTTTATTAAGGTTTTGTGGTGTCTTTGTCATTTGAGTTTCATTCTTAGTCATGCTGTTTCTACAAGTTCATCATCTTGTTCCAGTAAAACAATGACTAGTCGGGGGGGGCTTCCTAAACATGAGGCGTAAAGATTCACACTCGCAGTGCCCAAAACCCATCACTGAGGCTGAATCTTTACTTCCTCCCTAAACCCCCCTAAAGTGCACGAGACTGCAAGCGCTCGAAATGGTTTAATATGAATGGGACAGCACTTTGCCACTTCTCTGTTACCATGACAGCACGATGTCATGTGGCATTAGGAATTTTATTTTACGTTTGTTACTTTCCTCACAGCCATGACCCTTATAAAAAGTTCTTAGTTAATAGACATGTACATTTCTCTATTTCAGTAGACCGTAAATAAAGCGTGGTTTCACCTTCCTGCTGGTTTACCGTCTCTCCCTTTTAATTCCGTTTTGTGGCGTTTGTTTACCTTTCCATTCTTACGAGTTTCCCCTGAGAATACTATGATTCACGTCACAATGCTATGAATCATGGGTAATTCCCTCACGCTAAGTCTGCAGTTTTTCTCACTTACAGACAGGGTACAGGGTGCATAAAGGGCTCAAAAAGTCAACATGAAATCCCTCACACACTTGACGATTGGACTGTGGGACAGCCATAAGCCCTCACAGAAATGTGCATCAAAGTCAGTGAGTGTGTGAGCGAGGACATCGAGATTGGGCCTGACTTTAGAAAAACAAACAGTCAAATGACACCTCACTCCAATAACTGCAATATAAACAGTCTGATATACGGTTAAGTATTACTTCCACTCCTAACACTAGATTGAAACATTAAAAAAAGGAAGTGTTTCTGATGAGAGTGAAGGTTTTTCTCTTGACTTTGGACCTAAAATGAATCCCAGAACATTCACTTCTAGCACTATTCACTTTCCCTGTTTTTGAGGTTAATAACCTGTTTTTGCACAACTGTGGTGTAATGTTTCTGGGAGAAAAAACACTGGAGTAATTGCCCAGTCACACTGATAAGATGATAGCTTAACAATTTCAATTTATTCAGCATTTTGTCATTTGTAAGTACAATTTCAAAAAGCTTAGGTGTATCATCACCTGTTTACCCCTAAAAGTCCCCCACTCAAAGCGTCCACACAGGCTCGGGTCGTGTAATCCACCAGTGCCAGACAGAATGACCTGTAGTAACCTCTGCTGACTGGACTTTGTCCCGCAGGAACAGAGGACAGTAATCAGACAAGCTGGGACTTCCTCTGCTCCGTCACACACAAACACACCAGAAGAAATGTCCTCTTTTTTAGAATGAAGAGGAAAAACAGATTTAAAAAAAGCAGGAGGGAAGTAGGAGGGAGAGTGCAGACTGTATGTGAGAGGAAGAGACGACAAGAAGCAGGGAGGGAGGAAAGAGTCAGTGTCTTACAATGAGGCTCTTTGTGCAGCTGGTACATGGCTCTCTGGCCCACTTTCCTCCCCTTCCTTCTCTCACAGAGTTTCTCTCTTTCTTTACTTTTTATCAAGCCTCCATCTCTATGACTTTGACAACTGTGCAGAGTCATGCACTCGGGGCAGTCACTCTGGAGGGCGGTTATTGCTGGGTTTGGGCCAGAGTGACTGATTTGAAAGGCTAGTTTTCCCCTACCCTACTCCGTCTCTCTGCCAACAGATGGATAAAGAAACTTATTAGGTGACACATAGTAGAGAAAAACTAGATGAAGGAACAAGTGTGCGTCTATGTGTACAGTTTCCTTCAGAGTGTGTGTTGTGTCGCTGTAGACTGTGTGTGCAGGGGGTGGAGGGGTGTGTGTTGGGCGGATTTGGAGCATATAAATAGCCCAGTGTGGACTACTGGGCCTAACTCAGCTTTTCTCCCATGCCGCAAGAGATTTTCGCGGCCTGGGCTGTGTGAAGACCAGGCTCAGGACTAAACTGCTAGAAGGGGTTGCTAGGCTTCACCTCCCCTGCACATACACACACTCCCTCCTCCAACATCAACACAACCCTTTTCAAAACAGACTCACAATAACAGCAACATTTAAAGTTGAATACATGTGATTAGCATCCTTTAATAATCAACTGTTTATTTGCCGCATGAACTAAAGCCACTTAGGCCCCGCTTCCACCTAGTGTTTTTTTCTGAGCGCCAGCGTCTTTTTCACTTGTTTCTAATGAGTTGAGAGCATTTGCAGCAGAAAGGGGCCGCCTGGAGAAAAAGAGCAGCGTCCAGCATCTTTTTTCTGAGCGGTCCACCTTTTTAGTGCGGCAGCTCAGAGTGCTCGAGGTTGAAAATCTTTCAACTTTTCAGAAAGGCGCTGTTGATGTCACCGGCGCCCTTTTTGCTAATGTATGATATTCCCTGTAATTTTGCCGCCTCGGGATCATGTCTTGTACCCAAATCCTCTTTGCTGCGTGTCTGATCGGGAAAACAAACAGTAAAAAGTAACGGAGCAGTGTCGTTCATACAGCAGCTGTTGTCAACAGACTGTTGTCATAGGGACAGGACGGATGCGCAGCGTTTTTCTTCTCAGCGCAAAAACGCTTCATGCATGCGCTCCCAAACGCACAGCCAGCGCTTTTGTGCCCGGAAAAAAAACGCTAGCTGGACACTGGGCCTAACAGTTCAATAAGGATTGGTAGTTTGTGTTCTGCTGGCTTCATTGTTTTTATTTGTGATAAATCTGCAAACTAAATATTCCATGAATCTTTTGGTTTACAAAATGTCTGAAAGTGTTTTAAATGTTCAGACCTAGTGCTTCTTTGGTTAACTGTTATATTAAATACCACAGTATTAAATGTAACTGTTATCATAGCAGATACATTTACATCTCTGGTATTGAACTTTTCTATTGTTCCTCCAATGAGACTCTTTTCTTATTTAAGTGACACTAGTCATATTAAAAATGACTCCTATTCATCATCTAACCAGTCGTCTGAGTTTAAACCCAAGGCTTAATAAACACATTCTTGGTTCTTATGATGTAAAATAAATGCATGTGATTAATCAAAGTAGATTTAAAGAAGTGATGTCCCTACAGTGTTTTATCTCCTGAAAGAACTACAGGAAACATCAGAGAGTATTTAGATTATTTAAATGTAAGGACTTGATTGGGGAGGCCTCATTAGATTGTAAACACTTTGGATTTTTAAAGAGTTCCTTAGTGTGTCTGGCTCACCATCCCTTCATGTCACTGTTCTGTATTGTTGTCTTAATTATTCAGAAAATACATTTAAACAAGGTAATAAGAGGGTAGGATCATTATTATTAGCTACTTTATTCGGCCATATATTAAACATTTCTTCCAAATCCAGCCTGTACCACTTCACTCAGGCGTGCACCCACAGATCCTAAGAGACAAACGATTGTGCCCCTGTCTCAGCCGTGCAGTCTTTGTTTTGATGTCGCGCGTGCCTCAGTTAACAGCGAGCTATAATCTGACCACTGGGGCCACACTCTGGTTGAGTGGACCACATTGTTCCAGTAAACTGATCTGAATTCATTTCTTTTGTCCTCAGCCAACTCCTCTGAAGCTGAGTTCTTGAAAATGGGAGGTGGAGGGGGGGGAAGGATTATCATGCTTGTGTTTAATTAGGATCAAAGGCTGATCAGCAGTGTGTGGAGTCATTGTCTAACGCAGCTTTTCAACACTTAATAAGAAACTGGTGTTGTGCATAGTTTCTGCCACGAAGAACATAGGCTTAAGGAATAATGTGATTCAAGTTTTAGTCATTGGCTGAATATGCCGTGATCATCATCAGGATTTTATAATTCATCTGTTTGATATAAATATCATTTGATCACTGATACTGACCTGTTTTTCTGACTTTACAGATCTTCAGTTACCGGTGACGGAGCCAGACATCAACAACCGCCTTGAGTCTCTGTGTCTGAGTATGACAGAGCACGCCTTGGGAGGTAACACCCACTGGTTTATTAAATTATTATTACACTTACATTTACAGTTAATCCAGAGATTAAACCTTATCCTGTCTCTTGATCATACAGAGGATGTGATGTGTCAATGTGGTTCTTGTCTGGCCTCTGAACACGATTATCACGTGGTCCAGGTTTCTGATGACAGTGAGTCTCAGACACAACGCCATAGGATGCAGTCTCTGTTCTTGTTGTACCAACTGAGTTATCTCAGCTCTGTGGTTCCTGGTTGCCAAGGAACCATTTAATTCTGTTTGTATGTTTTGTCTCAAGATGTCTCAAGAAGTCTTTTTGTCAGAACTGTTGCATTTGAACGTTTTTTTTTCAATCCATGAAGAGCCTTGAGCCACAAAGCGTTCAGAGTCCATCTGATGTTGTTTTGTACAGTTGTCTCAGACTGTGTTCAGACTGATATATATCAGTACTTCTTTAAGCTCTGTTTACAATAACAGACGCTGTCTAGGACACAAGAGACACAGCGTACAGAGACGTATTAGTAGAACAAAATCTCGTGTGCACCAGAAAGTGCCCAAAGATCACTGACAGCTTAGCCTCCCCTTAAGCCCCATTTCCACCAAGCTTCAGTTCACAGTGTAGCCCGCTATTAATTAAGTTCAACAAAGAAGAAGAACGGGACACAGTAAACAAAAGGGACCCTTTAGGGTCGGATCAGTACCCTGGGCCCCCCAACAGAAGGGTACCAAAAACGGAGGACGGTACGGATCCCTTACTTTGGTACCATTCCCAACTTTTGACGGTGGAAATGCCAATAAATGGGTTAGCGTTGTTTAGATGAAGCAGACTGCTGTAGCTTGGTATCATGTTTTAAAGTGACTTGCACATGCTTCATAGGCTTATCTGTGATTCTGTCATACATGTTTAATGTTAATATACCCTCATATAAACATATGACACTACTCCCTCAGTCAAAACCATCAGAGCTTCCGTAAAGGACGTAGGTTTATCTGACATGTCAAGAACTTCTGTGTTGTGTTCTTATCCTAAAAAAAGTGCCCAGAAATGTCATCCAGTCAGTGAGTCACGTTCAGTCGAAGTTATTCTAGTTCATCTGAACACTGATCTTAAGGCTGAGTAGCCCAAACCAACACTCAGTTAATTTACCCTGTTGTGTGAAATCTTAAAGTCTGGAGATTTTGGCCCTTCGATATCTGCAGACTTGTTGGAGTGTCCAATACCAGCCAGGTTTAAAAAACTAGCCGTGGTGAGTTCGGATCTGTGGGAAAATAAGATGTGAGGGGAAGCTGTACAACCTTTATTAAGATTACATTTTACAAGGACTACACATAATAAATGTCGTAGATGGAATTTAAGACATTTCATTCAGGATTCTTCATCAGTATCATGTGGTCTTGGATCTTTGTTTGGTTCTCATCCGTGAAATATTGGACATGAATGTGAAGCTGTCAAGAGACCTCAGTCCTCTGGGTGTTCTTAAAAAAAGGTATAGAGAGTTAACTCACTCCAATAAGACAGATCAGTCCCTTTGCAAGAAAAGAGCATTTGTCTGGTTCTGCATTGACTGTGAAAGGCAAAATATATTCTAAAGACTTGAAAATGCTCATGTAAAAAGAAAACCTTGAGCACACAAGAAGGAGAAGAAGACTTTTGAGTCTGTCAGCATAATGCTGAAGTGGACGTGGCCTTTCTCGTCAGCCAGTCACTGACCTAAGCAAAAAATTCTCATGTACAGTGAATTTGAGTCTGGCTTAAAGTCAGTGCCAACCCCCCCATCCCAAAGCTCGACTGAGGTGAAGACAGTGGGCCTCAGTGCTCAGAACAGAACGGTGGACAAGTGCTGCTTTGTGTGTGTGTGTGTACGCGTGTGTGTGAATGTTTGCATGTGTGAGGAGTTGGTTGTGTGTTAGGTGGAGAGCAGAAGGAAGAAACTCCCTCTTCATCAGAGTTTTGCCTTCCCCTTGAATCTTGCACTCAAACATTCAGCTGTCTGTGGTGAGCTTCAGGAACAAAACTTGATTACTGAATCCAACCAGCTACAGGAAATGACCCAAAACACAATGTTTAATAAGTGTGAGTGAGGGAAAGGATTGTTGACGCTCAGTATTTATGAATGTATCCAAATGAACTTAGAGGGTTGCCTTATATTTATGGTATATTTTGTCTGAATGTAAATATCTATACTCTTGAGATTTTGTGTTTTACTGACTAGTAAAAGAGTGCAGACTGTTGAAATATAGACTGAAATCAGAAAAGATTTGGTTTGAGCACACATCCTTCTGCAACCATGGCTGCATCCTGGGAAATGCACATCCCAGGATGATTGTAATCAGTTCAAAGAAGACAGTGCTTAATAGTAAAAGTTTTAGACAAGATTTATCAAGCGCTAAAACACAGTCTAGTGTCCAGTAAGGTCTGACAATGTTACGCTAGATCAATCTAAAATACACTAAGCTTCTCTAAGAATAAACCGGCTGCACAGTAGATCAGTCTGTAAGGATTTGGGTTGGGAACTGGATGGTCGCCAGTTCAAGTCCTGGTGCGGACCAAATCTGGAAGTTGGTCTGGTAGTTGGAGAGGTGGCAGTTCACTTCCTGAGCACTGCTGAGGTGCCCTTGAGCAAGGCACCAATCCCCCACCAGCTCGGGACCCCTCACTCTGACATCTGTCCATTAGTGCATGTCCATAGGATCCTGTTTGTGCATGTGTGTATATTTCAGCCTTTGTGTGTGTAGCATGTCTCAACAACAGAGTGTTAGATTGAATTTCCCCTCGCAGGATTAATAAAGTATTTCTTCTTCTCTTAACTTACAGTAGAAGTCAGTCTGTTAATACTTGATTCTTGTTTTATAGTCAGAATGTTTTTCTTGAATTCATCAGCTAACACTGACATTAATTCGCCCTTTCAGTTTCATGATGAAGGCTCTATATTTGTGGAATAAAAATGTCCACTAGTGCGTAGCCTGATAACATTTTCCTCTGCAGCCACACCAGAGGCAACAGCTGTCAGACTGTTGTTTCCCTCTGAACGCCTCGATCACTATTTTGACAGATGTGTTGTTCTCTCGTCATGACAGTGTGGGCTCCGGCCCCTGACTGTTCATCAAGTCAAAAGAGCTTCAGGCCCTCTTAACAAACAGTTCATGGCACACTTCGATCACTACTACACTTCAAATCAGATAAAAGTGTTTTCATTACGTGCTTAAGAACTTTCGTTTAAGTAACTTAGAAGTATCAAAACAGTTTAAGAATATATTAAAAAAGCTGATTTAAGAGCTCTTACTGAAGCTTTTAGAGACTTTATTTCACCTGAACTCTACCACTTTTCTTTTCTCTGTCGTTCCTGTTTAGACGGTGCAGACCGCACATCAACAATATGAAACGAGGACCTGAGTGAGAGCAGTAGGACAGCGCCAGTTCACGAGGCTCTCTCATGATAAGTCACCTCGAGGTCACCAGCTCCTTCTGCCCCCTCTCCCTGTAGCCAATGGCAGAGCTCAACCAAAGGATCGGGGCCGGAATCAACACAAAGGAGCCAACCATCTCACGGCTAACAAAAGCTACAACATCGGGACCGTCCATCGTGGTGTATAAACACACTTCCTGCTCTGTCAGCATGCTCACTGTCACCTGCGTCTGTGTGGGGAGAGAGAAAAGCATCAAACACGGACTGGACAGTGTGTGAACAGCGCCACCCTCCCAGGGAGGCCAAAAGCAGCACTGCAGTCCGATCAGAAAGGAGAGGCTGGTTCGGGAATCAAGGCCCAGTGGGGCTGAGGCCCTTTCCCTCTCTAACACCTTCTGGTCCCCGCACATCAATTACAGTTTGTGGCTTCTTAGAAATCTGCCACAGTACCTCAGACCCTGAACAAGACAAGAAAGCAGAGTTATACTGACACAGTGTGAGGTTTGAGGTTTCCTTTCAGTGAGGACTGAGCGACAGAGCACAAAGGAAGGCCTCTGGCTCAGTATCGGGTGGGGAAAAAAA
The DNA here is from genome assembly GCA_020745685.1 of Tautogolabrus adspersus. Lineage (NCBI taxonomy): Eukaryota > Metazoa > Chordata > Actinopteri > Labriformes > Labridae > Tautogolabrus > Tautogolabrus adspersus. Next base: position 32,385,217 of record CM036535.1, on the reverse strand, counting down.
ACATTTATTTGTATTGTATGTATTTATTGTTTACATAATGATGCTACTTTCAAAGGGTACAGAAACATGGATGAATTTCAGGTATGAAGTGTTTAATATTCTGTAAGGCCTCGGCTTTCTACCAGCTTTACACCCCATGAGTAGTCATCAAGCTAGTTTACAACCAACGTGCTTATTCTTTATTTCAGCAGCAGATGATGACAAAGACGCGTCTGCTCCAACATTGACCACCAGAAAGAGAGGGAGCAGAGTGTGCAAGCGAGAAGAAGGGAGAGCAGAAGTTTGAGGAGGGATAAGAGGAAGGAGCTGATGTAGGAGAAAGACACAGGAAGTAGCTGAAGAAAGAAAAAAGTTGGAAGTGATGAAGGAGAGGGAAGCGGATGTTTAAAGGAGAAAGACTTCAGAGGCAGGACCTCTGATGGGCTGAAGAGGACAGAGGAAGATGATGTCATGTCTCATCATATTGTAAGTCTGTTCATGTGAGTAAGTGTAGGAGGAAGGGAATTTGGCACCGGTCAGTTACATATTGTTTATCCATAGCATGTACTGTATGAACTCTTTGTATTCAGAGCCTTTGTAGGCACAGTGTAGGTTTTTATATGAGATACATACAGCTGTATGATCAATGGGATTTGTCTGCATGTTCAGATGTTGGGTTGAGTTATTTTTCTAAAGCAGGGTGATGTGCTGAAGCTGCATGTTACAACTAAAATGTTTTTTCTTGTGGAAAAGGAAGATTGTGAAATGACAAGTGGCAGTCTGAATAGGAAGGCGATCTAGTTTCCACTCAGACTGTGCTGCTGAGAGGATTACAGCATTAGAGAAATCACAGACTGTCAATCCATGAAGGGGAGATTTCCCAGAGATTGTGTCGTTAGTGCTTACCTCCACCTGCTGGTCAAACGCAGTCATGGCAGGAGAATACCATGCAAACACAGGCACTCTGCAGAGCATTTAAAAAACAGGCTGCCAGTGTTACATGGACTCGTATCTGTCCTGTATGTGCAGGCCTACATGGGATTTATTTACTTTGTCAATTTGGAATCTCATGGTTATTCTGTGTCTTAATATTTATCCTCGGTTTATTATGTCTGTTGGAAAAAGCTGGTCAGGAAATGGCTCGCTTCGAGTCCTGACTGTGACTGCTCATCAGTGAGGGTCACTGATTATTATTGTTTCCTTTCTTTATTATAGTTTGTTTCAGTTCAGTAGTACTTTCTTTGTATTCTGCACTTGATATATAATGAGACACTAAAGTCATCCAAATGTTCACGGCTCAAAGCTACAGTCGAGTGCTTTGGAGTGAGATGAAACGTAGCAGCAGAGACAAAAAAGCTCCTGAAGCCTTTCACATTGATCACTTCTGTTTGTCTGACGGTGGATACCAGAGTTAGAACAACTCTCTTCAATCATCACATGGAGTTAAAGGAGCACATACGTGTTTTTACATGTTTGACTCCCTTTACTACAAACAGAAAACACACATCATAGTTACTGACGTTTTTTTTCTTTTTACTGTTTTAGATTTTTAATTTCCAGTTCAGAATAACTCACATAGTCATAAAGCTCTTCTCTCATGCTAAAGAAAGTCCAGCCTTCTCAGTGTTCACATCTACTAAACAAGATGAATGCAATGAACAGACCTGTGAAACCCCTGATTCATTCTGCAATAGAAACCAAGGTTTTACTACCAGTTATAGAACACAAACTGTGAGGCTCTAAAACACTCACACACACCTAAAGGTCAGGCAGCAGTGATGCATTCAGTGGGTGAAAACATGCAGAAATCCTGTCATGGTTCCTTTTACTGTCTCAAACAGAGCTGGAGCCACGCCCGCTGTCTTCATCGGTGAAATGTGGCTTAAGATGCAGCGACTGAGGCTTCAAACTGCACTCAGGATGTGTGCACACTCAGTCCTCACACACACACACACACAGACACACACACACACAGAGGTGGTGTTTCGAGCTATGTTCGGTTTTTTTGCTCTCAAACTCTGAGAGCCAATCAGGCGTCACCTGTACGTTTGTAAACAAAGTTGAAGACTCCTCCAAAGCCAGAATGTGACATCAGAGCGTATAAATCCTGAACCAGGATGAAGATGTTACACCTGATGCTGTTTGCTGAAGCAGCTTCAGGATCTCCTCGTCAGGAGGAGACTGTTTCAGTGTCACTGCCATGAATCAGTACTTAAATTTGATACAGTTATTTATTTGTATTTTTTTTTTGTAGTTATTTTTTGCAGAGGCGATACTTTAACTCATTTAGGTGTATTCTTATTTAAAGTACCATATGTATTAACATGTTATGGCTGGTGACCATACGTACATCTCAATTATTAACATAGTTATTGTTGACTTTATTTTGTGCCGTTGTTGATCTATAACCTTTGTTTCTATCAGTGTCATGTTGAGATTTTTCATATGAAGCTTTGCGGTCGGAGCGTAGCTGAGAGCGGCGGCTGATCCTTCACGGATTCATCAGTCGAGTCGGTTCCAGTTCTTTTCAGAGGAGCTGTCTGCACACAGGTCAGCAGAGGGATGTTGTTTTAGTCTTTGGCAGGCCAGGAAGTAGACTGGTCCATTGTGATCACGAGTCTAAACTTGGTGCTTTGGTTGTGTTACCAGCTTCGTCTGCGGTCCTGAGTGGGAGAGGCTGATACCTTAGGTTTGTTATTTTAAAGGGTGATGTTGGTAGTATTGTATGTTTTTATGATTGTCAACAAATCCCATGAAAATACCAAATTCATCAACGGGTTCACCTTTTACGTCTGTCTTCACTTTTAGCTCGTCTGAAGCTCTTAGCACCGAGCTCACGGACGACTTTAGTCCACAAAGTTTCTCTATGTTGGTGTTTCTAACACATGCACAATAACATTACATCCTTCACGGTTTCCTAAATCAGCTGGGTACTGTAGCTTTTAGAAAACATGAGAAATGGTGCATTGGTTGTAGGTCGATGAATCCACGTTTAGTGCTTTAGTGAGTAATCAGTGCAGCCGGTAGATGAGGAGTCAAAACACATGTCAGTGTGTATTTATGGTCATGAAGGAACACGTCGCTCAGTTAAAGAGATGTATTTATCGTTTGTTGTTTTCATGGGATTTGTTTATATGAATAAAATGAAATCGTTTCTGCAGACACATCCCTCAAACATGTTTGATATCAGCAGTGAAACTGATGAAACCTGCAGTCATATGAAATCAAAGGGATTATTGGAGCTGTAGTTTTATTTTTGCAGTATTTTTTTAAACTTTCATATCATGGTGCCATGTTTGAGTTCTAAACGTGTTCTGGAGTCATGTCCGTGCCGCATTTTGTACAAATACTCACTGACAGTGTTCAATAACCCGAGTTCATGTGATTTTTCTAGACAACATAACAGAGTCGAGCTTCATGTTTTTGTATTGAGAGTTTGAATGGACAGCACAGGCCTCCAGTTCGTTCTGAGCTGTTCTCCTGCAGCGTCTCTGCGTCAAAGAGACGACCGAGCAAACACGGGAAACTCGCCTGTGACGGGACATTCAGCTCCGACGTCTCAATCTTTACTCTTCTCTTCAAACCAAATGCTTTGTTTTTATTTCTTCTGAATGCGTATGAGCTGTGCGGGTGTTCAGGAGCGCTTCTAACGCCGTGCAGTATTAACAGTTAGATAACGCCTCGATATTCCAAAAACATGTAATGTACTTTAAGTTGACACATTTATGCTGTTTTATATCTTTTATTTTTGTCATAGACTCTGCAGTTTAGTCCGTTTATGTCATTATGGGATGCCAAGACTTTTTTTTGTTTGTTTGTTTTTGTAAATTCAGCAGCATCAACTTTGTAACAAAGTGTTACCGCTTGACTGTGCTCCGTTATTTCACTTAGTTTTATTTTATCAAAGAGCCGATGTCCTGTATTGACTGCAGGCTTACGTATATATTTGACAAAAGAATATTGTATGTTTAATAATAAAAAAACACACAAAAAAGACAAAAAGAAAAAGAGTCAAGGAGAGCATTGAAAAAAAGTGTAATTTATATTTTAAACCTGCATGCACAAGGCTGGGAGAGTCGTGTTTAGAATAACAAATGGCAGTGCCTTTTTTTTGTACTCGAGACATTTCAGCCCAGATGTCAAAATGGTTTTATATGGATTTTAGAAAAACAACTGTCGTGTTACAGGATGAAACTAGTGACTGCTGCGTCAGGTCACGTTCATGCTGCAGCTCGAAGTGTCCGAACTCAGATTGTTGCTCCTCATTAGCTCTTACTTCACAAACATTTGATGTGTGTTTGGTCATATCGTTAATTTTGGTTTCATGTCACCGAGCTGAGCACTGTGAGGAGGAGTTAAAGATCATTTATATTTTTCTATTTAGGCAGACTTCTTAAATTCCCCTCAGTGATAATGACTCCTCGTCTCGGCCGATCAGTGTCACATATAGGACTACAAGTAAACATGACTTTAAGATTTTAGACTACTCTATTGTCCAAATGGGGAAATTCCTCTTCACAGCACCGTCTCCAAACAGACGTTTAGAGTCAAGCAGAGGACAGTCTGTGCTGTTGCAGCGTCGGTGCGCCATCTTGGCATTAATTGTTGACAGTTATTTCCCCGATTTATTCACAACTAATTGGGCGCAAAAAAGGTCCAAACGTGAATCCATCAAAGTCCCTTCGAGCGCAGCTGATGCCAAAAAATGTTCAGGTTACATTCTGTCTACATCGAGGACAAGTGATCCTCGATGTGCGAGAACGTTTAACCTTTAAACACCTTGTAAATTTGCCAAATATGTTGTGCCCCCCCCCCCCCAGTGACCTGATCATGTAGAGAGTGCAGATCTGATGTTATAAAGAGGACTCGGTTAACAAGAAGTCACGACTGATCCAAAGTTTTGCAACCTTACTACAGAGTTGAAATGATTGTTGTCATGATTTGAAAGTGTCCTCGTTGAGGAAACATTTCAAGTCAAACTGAAATCTGGATTGCTGAGCGTGGCGGCGGTGTGAACATGAGCGGCGGCTGTGAGCTCAGTCTGTTGTGTGTGCACTCTGTAGGTACTTCTTATTGCTGATATGAAGTTATGAATTATTGTGGTCTGTATAAAACTGTGTGAATGAGCGTGTGACAGTGAAGAGTGTGTGTTTGAATACATTCAAGTGTTTTTTTGTTTTCGTTTTTTTTCAAAGTGTCTTGCTGTAATTTTGTGGCGACGTACCAGAATGCTGTGACTTGGCATGCCCCTGTTATACATAAAAAAAAAAGTTGTAACTCCTCCCTTTGTGTGTGGATTTTTTTTTCTTGCAGAAAGGCCTCAAAGTTATTTTAATCTTATTACATATTTGTTTTATTTTAACTCAGCACTGAAATGCAATTTTTAGAGATCTGCATGTTGTTTTTAAGATTTATTTTTGGGCTTTTTGCCTTTGTTTGACAGGACAGTGGATAGAGTAGGAAATCGGGAGAGAGCGGGGAATGACATGGCAGGAAAAGAGCCACAGGTCGGAGATGAACCTGGGACGCCCGCTTGGAGGACAACAGCCTCTGTGCATGGGGCGCGACCTAACCGCTAGGCCATCTGCGCCCCAAAGATCTGCAAGGTTAACTTAAGATTTCAGTTTAAGGCAACAGTATGCAAGAATCGGTATTTTAGTGACTTTGAGCCCGACAGCGCTTCACTCTCTCATCACAGACAGTTTAAGTTTATTATCATCTCTCCGCTTGCTTGGTCTGTTTGTCTTTTTTCTCCCTTTTTAGTTGAGGTGCTCGTCAGTCTCTTCACCACCTGCCATGATCACCACACTGAGAACACTCAGCCATGACCAATAAAGGGAGGTGTTGGGATTTTTGCCAGAAATGTGACCACTATTCAGCGAGGAGACTGAACCTTTGTGAGAGCTAGAACAGGCGTTTGGGGTGCAGAAGGAAGGGATGGAAAGATGTGTACGATCAGAATGATTTTAAAGCTTTTATCTTTAGGTAAAATACGTTGACTGTCGCTTTTATGTCATTGTTTTGCATCATGGGAAACAACTTCATCATCTGATTTACCTCGAGCATCAAATGAGGCTCTGCTTTTTGACCAAACAGGAAGTAAAAATCATCAAAGAAATATGTAGATGTAGACAAACTAATCAAATTAAACATCCACACAAATGTCAAAGTATGATTTTTGGCGCTTCTTTAGCTGTAAAAGTCACTCTGTTGATTAGCCCTGTGTCGGGACGTAACATGCACTGGCTCATAGACAATCTCTGAACATCCTTTCACAGGTTTATTAATGTGAGCAGAGACTGTGTCAGCTGTTTAAATCTCTGAAATCTGTGTTTTGGTTATTTCTGAGTGATAATCAAAGGTTAAAACCATGAAGTGTTTGTTAAGGGTAGTGTGATCAGCCACACTGTCTTCCTTGTTATGACCACTAGAGGGCCCCAAAGTAACAGACAGATTTAAATGATTTCATAAAAACAGGTTTTGTCAGAATCCAACAAAAAAACAACCTGTGGGTCACTGGGAGAAAACATTATGTACCAATGCAGTCGTTTGACATTTTCTCTACATCTCTGTGACATGTTTGCCTTCTTAAACGGATCATTTGGAATATTTTCCTCGCTCAAACTGCGGTGAAGGTGACACAGCATGGATGGATGCGTCTAAGTTATATCACATCATCTAATGGTTCAAATGGATTTGAGCTTGTATATTTCTTTTCTAGTCCTCTGACTACTCAAAGCACTTTTTACACCGCAGGTCACACATTCACATTCACATGCACTGATAGGAGTTGCTATGTAAAGTGTCCATCAGTATTAACTAATCCATTCATACACACAGGAGCAACCTGGGGTTAAATGTCTCGCTCAAGGACACATCAGACTTGTAGCTGGATTGCACCCCCCCGAGAGACGATCGACTCTTCCAACTGAGCCACAGCCGCCCGTCAGCTGCTCAGGTAACATGAGTACAAATGTTTATCAGAAACGTTGAGGTTTGCTGGCAAACAGCGGGGACACACTGCAGACACAAACACATTTTCAAGGTTTTGTTTGAGTTTGCAGAGTTGAACATACAGTCCGTCCCCTGAATGCGGTGGCGTGATGTTTAAATGAAATGCATGAAATGTGAAGTTATAAAACTCTTTTCAGATCTGCTGAGTCATGCCTCTGTCAGAAATCCACGTCCGTGATTGGCTCCATGTCCTGGGCTCAGGGCCAGATCCACCCTCTAATTAGCCTCAGGGCTAAAACAAGCTGTGGGCCCCCTGAGTTTTGGAACCAGTTTTAGTGTGCCTTCACTTTTGTTCATGGTTTTCCTACATTTCAGAGATTTCAGAAAGCTGCAGAGGGAGGAGAGTGATGGACCTTTGACACACAGCTGTGGACGTCAGGGATTGACCTTCAGCTAGCAGGTAAAAAGGTAACGCCATCACCTTCTGTTTGAGGAAACATCATCACCCTGTAGCAACGTATACTCGTTTTTAAAGATCCTGCATTCATAAAAAGTCTGTAAATGTTAGTTTTCTCCATTTCATATCTCATTGATTAAATGAAAAACACTAATTCACACACAAAAGCCTGTTAGTGAATGTACGATCTCCACTATTGAAAGAGAGTATCGCTTAAAGGCAGGGTTGGTAATTTTTGAAAACTAGCATGATTTTGAAAGTAGCATTCCCTCAGTGCTCCGTCTACACCCACCCCCTCCCCTCTGTGCTCCCTCTAAAGCCCCGCCCCTCACTTACATGCACGAGCACCGTTGCTCCAAAAGCAGACCTCAGCTCATCGCTTGCATTGTGTAGAAACTACGTCATCTCATGTCTCATTCAGCGGTAAGTAAACTCACCAGGGGTGGATTACTGCACGGGCCTACCGGGCCCAGGGGCCCAAGGGCTCAGGGGGCCCCTAAGCCAGAGCTTCTGTGTGAAGTCGCTGTTAATTTTAATGATGCATAGTCGTAGGGCTCAGTAATTGATGTCAATAGCAGGGTCCAAAAAGTCCTACCAAAAATACTAAAGGAATGGCCTGAATATAAGCCTGTTTATCATCAAGGGCCCCTCAACTATAAGGGGAGAAATAAAGAAAAGCAAGCGCAGGCATCAGCAACAGTAGCCCATATCTGTCTAGACTAGAGAACATCATAAGGGGAGAAAATTACCAACCCTGCCTTTAAATGGAACTAAAATCTGCAGGTCTTCTAGTTTAATATGCTGACATTACACAAATAAAGTAGTTTGAGGACGAAGTGAACATACAGTATGTGTTGTTTCAGTAAAGAAACACAAACACACACACACAGATCACACATAGAGATTTATTCCACTTGATTAAAAAGTATTTGTAATGAACACAGTACATAAAGTTACAATGATTGAAGGGCAAAAAGAAACAGGCCGTCTTTAACAAGGCCACAAAAAACAACATCGGAGCAGGTTGTTAGTTCTCTTCTTCCCTCCAACACACACGCACACACACACACACACACACACACACATATGCAAGCACACACACACCCACACGCACGCATGACTCCAGTAACAAATTTAGACGATTAAAAAGTTCTTATAATCAGTTTGAGGACATTATGATGTTGTTGAATGCTAAAAGTGAGCTACATGAGGAAATACAAAGTCACTAAACAACACACACATCTCCGTGCGATCAAGTCTTGTTGGCACACAGGTAGATTCTTACACAGGACTTACATAAAATAAAGTTAATACTTGTATCTAAAAGAATAATTAAAAACCTTGAATACTAAAATTAAAAAGTGAGAATACTGGTTGTTGATAAAATGTTCCACAAAGATTTGTACTTCAATCGTTGTTTTTGTTGCTTTTAATATCGAGTCCACTTTGAAATCAACGAGTGTCTAAACTTTGTTCCTCGGTAAGAGAGAGTTAAAGTGCTGCTCATCACAGAAGACCGGATCAAACATGTGACGGGATTTAAAACAGGGTTTCCCTCGTCAAATCAAATCAAATCAAGGACTCATTATTTCTTTGCTTTTCACTTCTTTTGTAACTCGTCTATTTGTTGTTGTGTCTTTTGAAAAACGTCTTGAATGACTTTGCAGTTCAAACTCTCAAATATAATGAGACAGATTTTCAGAGCTTAAGTCTTAAATTGTAAATAAATGACTCTCACTTCAACACTTCTTCGTTTAACTAGTAACCAGCTAACGGCTTCAGCATTCGAGGTTTCATCTTAACAGCCGGTACCCTCACGTCACCTGCAGATCCTGAATGTTGCTACAAGTTTCTCTTTGAGAATCTGGTTGAGGACTTCTAAGTTCAGAGTTTCTTAACGAGGTGATTTCTTTTGTTTATCTGTGCTGATGGTTTATTCTGTTTTCGGTGTGAAAGTAGCTTCAGCGTGTGAAATATTTCTCCACTTGACCACAGAAATCTTGATCCTTTTATCGGATAACGCCACAAATAGCAGCTAATTATATGAATGGAGCGATTAGCCACAAAATCAGCTCAATGAACTCATTTATTTATCGGCACTTTGCGAGCTATGAACCAAAGCGGAGTCTTTGTTTGATGAATGATTCTGTTGTTCAGGTTCATAAACAGAAGGAAGACTGAGTCTGCACACCAGAAGACGTTTCGGGCCCCGATCCCTTCAACAGATTAGGGGGGCCTGAAACGTCACATGGGGTGAACATTTCCAAGAAATGTTATTTGGAGCAGCTTCTGGTGTGCGGACTTAAGCCGTTTATTATGAAAATATCTCGATCATTTCAGGAGGACTGCTCCGGATATTCTCCTGACCTGGCTGTTCACATAAGCACCTCACAGCGAGAGACTATTCCAGGAGTTTTCTGCCCTAATAAAGTCTTCCTTCTGTCTTTGGATATATATTTTGTGCAGCACCCAGTGATATTTTTGTACAAGTTCATAAACACAACAGTGATGTTAAAGTTTGTCGGTAACCTTTGTGTTTACTTGAAGTATTTTCATCGGATTTTTCCACTTTACGGCCTAAAATAATCTTTGAAAAGGTCGATAATATCATTGTCAATAACTTCATCATGTAAATACTGTCCCCTGATATCAATCTATGCACACTCGACCTCATCTGTTACAACCTTACATTTTCTATTATCATGTTTGTCTCAGCATGTTTGCTGCACTGTTGTCTCATTAAGCCTTGTACATGAGTCTTTGTTGTTCTTTTTGTACACAGAGAGCACAGTTTAAAGTCAAATTGTGTGTGTGAAGCTGATTCTGATTCTGAGATGACGTTTGCTGTGAATTTGGCGCTGGACAAATAAAGCTATCTTTATTTATATTTAAGCGTATATACGTGGCCTTTACCCTCATCTAAACCTTTTTTCAAACCTGATTTACAGCATTTTGTAAAAGTAATCCTTACCTCTCTGTGCTCATATTTTACATCTGATGATGACACCTGATGAAGACAGATCACTTTCTAACATGACATTTTCATGCTGTTTGTTTTTGGTGGATTCTTTCTTTCTTTTAAACTCCTTTTACGTTCAATTCGAGGCCAAAGATTGATGTTTGATTAAAGATCACACAGAACAGACGTGAACAAAAAAAAGAGGGGTACAGTCCTGTCAGGCATCGGGAGGAGGAAGAGAAGGAAGAGAAGGAGCTCAGTCCTCCTCAACTCCTGATCAGCGTCAGAAACTCGTCGCGGGTTTTGGGGTCTTCCCTGAAAACTCCCAACATGGTGCTGGTGACGGTTTTACTGTTCATCTTCTGAACGCCTCGCATCACCATACACATGTGACTGCGGAGAGAGAGAGGGAGAGGGAGGGAGATTTAAAGAACATTTAAAATAAATCAAATTAAGAAACACGTTGGACGCAGGAAGAAAGAACGAGAGGCTTTAGGAGATGTAACCAAAGAAGTCGAACACAGGTAAAATATGTGAAAGTAAAACAGAGCGAGGAGAGGTACAGGAAAAGAACAGCTGAAACAAAAAAGGGAACAAATGAGGGAATGAGAAAAGGGGAGATGTAAATTAAAATGAAAAGGGATAAGGGGATAAAGGTGTGTCAGTAAGAAGTAGGAAGGTTAAAGGAAGCGAAGGAGAGAGATGGATTTGTGCAGATGAAGAAGAAATGAAAGAAGAGGACACAAAGGAAATGAGGTGAAGGAAAGGAAACAAGAACAGATAAAGTAAAGGAAAGCAGGCAGAGGGAAGGAAAGGAAAAAAAGGAACATGGAATCAGTGAAGTGTGTATGGAGACAGATATCAAAGTGGACGTTCGTACGTTGCCTCGATGACGACGCCGACCCCGGTGGGCTGCAGGGCCTCAGTGATCGCCACGGCAATCTGTTTGGTCAACCTCTCCTGAACTGTGGACAGACGGACGGACGCACAAACATCAACCAGAGAGCAAACAACACCTCTGAACTCTGGACGCAAAAATGTGGATTAAAACAGGAATCAGAGTGTGTGTCTTAACGGCTGACTTTTTCCTTTGTACCTTGTAGTCGACGGCTGTAGATCTCAACGATCCTGGCGGGGAGAAAAGAGGAAACACGTCAGAGTATGAAAATGTATTTGAAACAAAGATTTTAAAGCTTCTTCCTGGTCTGAAGAAGGAAAGGATGGGGATGAACAGATCTGCAGAAGCAGCCTTATTGAACCTTTGACCTGTTGCTCTTCTCGTTGAGTTTAACCACTTTGGACAAATTTAACCCCTTAACCTCAGAGAGAATGTCAAAGGACCAAACAGAGCAGCATGAGGAGTGGCTACGATACTGTACATGTTCATAAAGGAGAGGCAGGGTTGTCTCTGATGTGACGATCTAGGAAAGAGAAGTTAAAGATGGATTGTTTTTTTCAGATATAAGATTCTGGAAATCAAAGAAATAAAAAAATTTATTATGTTTAATCTCCTTTTTTCCAGCTGTGATGTCAATGATTCTGCCAAATGTCGCCTCACAACGTCTTCTGACCACAGACTGTAAATATTAATGGACGCTCTCTGAGTGACGTCACCCATCTGTTCCTGCAGGGGGCTCCGGAGGCTCATCAGCAGCAGCCTCCATGCTGGAAATGCTGTCTCAGTCTAACTTTCAGTCAACCTAACGACAGGCTGAGAGCTGGAGCTGAGGCGGGTTTTAAACCTCTTGACGAACCATTACATAGCACCCACCTGTCAATCATGTCAGATACACGCCTAACTTTGGAAAACACATATGGTTCATGCGTTATAAAAAAGATTCACCCCCCCGTACAGTGTGTGCCCATGAGGACAATAACTAATCAGACCTATTTCATTTTTTTTGTACCAACATGTTTATTTATGCTGTAAAAACGGCGTGCCATGTGTATGTGACTTCCTGTGCTTCTGCAGCCAACCTCAAGCAGACACTCGACTAACTGCAGGATTTTGCTTCATGTTTCAGGAGCGGAGGTTGCCACTTGGTGTGAACATGCAAACTCTTGCAAAGCCCTTGTTTACATTTCTGAGCTTTTAACCCCGTACATCACAGCACGCCACCTTCGGACATTCAGTCACAATCTCTTGGCGTTTCCACGTACAAAACTCAAAAGGTGGCTGCTCTTTTTCTGCTTTAGCTTTGAGACTTTGGTGACCATCTTTCAAATATATGTCAACTTGAAGGGTATTTCCAGGGGACGTTACGTAGGTGGTTGGGGGGGTTCACACCATTGGTTTTCCTTTCTGTTTTAATGTTGTGTGCGTGCGTGCGTGCGTGCGTGCGTGCGTGCGTGCGTGCGTGCGTATGTGTGTGTGAATGGTGTTGATAAAAAGTTGGTCACAAAATAGAAATATGTAACTTTTAAGATTTCTTTTTGTTTTGAATTGTCCTTACTTTATCCGTGTTGTTGTTTTTTTTTACTTCTTGGTACAAAGCACCTTGTCTACATATCAGGACCCGAATCATGAACATGCACAATTTGTCTTGTGTTTTACTTCGGGACTTTCAGACTTTCAGTTTTGTTTTGAGCAATGGAGTCAAAGTGAAAGAGATAGTGATGCGCTTCATATCATGAAAATACTCAATGTGTTGTAATACGGGGCGGCTGTGGATCAGTTGGAGTCGGTCGTCTCTCAACAATCCCCAGCTCCTGCAGCTGCATGTCCAATGTGTCTTTGGGCAAGACACTGCTTCGGCGGCGGCGGTGTATACATGTGATTACTTCCTTCTGATGGCCTTTACATAGCAGACTCTGTCATCAGGGTGTGACATGCGGTGTAAAAGAGCCGTGAGTAGTCAGAAGGCTAGAAAAACGCAGTACAAGCTCAAGTCTATTTACCATTGTCTTCTGTTTTAAAGAAAGAAGATCAATGATCAGTGAGTCGATGTAGCAGACCATGAATGAGCCTGAAACGTAGACAGACAGATTTGACACTATTTGAATGTGGAGGTGTTGTAGTTGGAGGTGTTGTAAAGTCCCCCAGTGTGCAGGAACACTACTGTATGCATATTTAATTCCGGGTCAACAATTGGCTGACCAAGTACGCTACATTTCCATATTTTTTGACGTTATTGAAGCACAGTTTCTTTTTAAAGTCTGACAGGCTTACACTTTTTTTTTTGCTGTGTCTCAAATTGAGCTGAAGAGAAACCGACTATTCAGAGTTTTTTTATTCGTGCCGCCCTGTTTGTTGCAAATCCCAACATTTTCCACCGGGCACAGAGTTTGGTTATTGTCTTAAAAACATGAATGGATCTGCTGTTTGTCATCTCAGTGTTAGCGTGTGTTTGTGTGTCCAGAGAAAGTCCGAGGTGTTAGAGTGATAAGCCTGAAAGTATCGGGGTCAGCGGGATCAGACACCTTTTAATAATCAGCTTAAATGCACACCTGCTCACACACAGACACACTTTAAGTTGTCCAATTAAACACAGCGGAGAGAGAGGAAGCACACACACACACACACACACACACACACACACACACACACACACAGTCAGAGGAAATGAACCCACCTGGCCAGCTTGCTGAGGCCCAGAACTCTCTTGTTTGGGAGGTAGCCGATGTGAACCTGCAAAATGAGAATAATAAAAGATTGAATATTTAATGAAGGTATGCAAAGGAGAAATACAGAAATTAAAAAACTTTTATTTTTTATTTTAACCTTAAAATTCTTGACAAACTACAGAAGTCCTTTTTAAGTGCAGCATAGTGTCTGACACGTGTTTGACAAGGTGTCCATGATCCTGTAACATGTTTTAAGATGCAACCTACAGACTGAGCTACAGCTAATGACACACATTAGAGATGAGAGATGAGATTCAACTTTATTGTCATTACACATATACAAGTATACGAGCAACGAAATGAGGTTTGGCATCTCACCAGAAGTGCAATAAGCAGAAAGTGCTGTGCTATGTACAAAAGTAATTACAGAATTTACAGGTAATGTGAGATAAATAATGCTATAAATAGGAGTATAGGTATATTCTACAGATTATAATATACAGATTAAAATGGAGTAGACATGCTATGCTAGATAAGAGATAATATACAGAATATACAGAATATTGACAGATTGTACAGGTTAATAACTTATTGAGGGTATGAACATATTATACAGATTTTGTTGCAGTGGACAATAATACAGGTGGTGAGAGATGTGTGTGTGTGTGTGTGTCCAGGAGGGGTGATGGGGGGGATGGTGGGTGAGAGGAGATGGGGGGGGGGGGGGTCAGCGGGGGGCAGAGTTCGTAAGGGAGACAGAGTTCAGGGTTAGGGGGGCAGAATTCAGTAGGGAGACAGCTCTGGGGAAAAAGCTGTTTTTCAGTCTGCTGGTTCTGGTCCGGAGGCTTCTGAAGCGCCTACCGGAGGGCAAAGTGACAAACAGTCTGTGGGCAGGGTGGGAGGAGTCTTTTAGGATGCTGCGAGCACGATGCAGACAGCGTTTCCTTTGGACGTCCTCAATGGCGGGGAGTGGGCACCTTGTGATGCGCTGGGCAGTTTTTACCACCCGCTGTAGCGCCTTACGGTCTGCAGCAGAGCAGTTTCCGTACCAGACTGTGACACAGCTGGTCAGGATGCTCTCGATCACACAGCGGTAGAAGTTGGTCAGGACAGCTGAAGACAGGTGGTGTCTCTTCAGTGTCCTCAGAAAAAAGAGGCGCTGGTGAGCCTTCTTGACCAGACTGGCGGTGTTAGTGGACCAGGAGAGGTCCTCTGTGATGTGGGTCCCCAGGAACTTGAAGCTGGAGACACGTTCAACAGCCATCCCGTTGATGTGAATGGGGTTGTGCGTGTCTCTTCTCTCTTTCCTGAAGTCCACGATGAGCTCCTTCGTCTTGCTGGTGTTGAGAAGCAGGTTATTGTCAGCACACCAAGCGGCCAGATGCTGTACCTCCTCCCTGTAGGCTGTCTCATCGTTGTTGCTGATGAGGCCAATCACCGTTGTATCGTCTGCAAACTTGATGATGGTGTTGGATTCATGTACAGGTCTGCAGTCGTGGGTGAAGAGGGAGTAGAGGAATGGGCTCAGCACACAGCCCTGTGGTACGCCTGTGTTGAGTGTGATGGTGGTAGAGCATTAGTTTTGATTTTGACCATCAAGCCGACACAAAACGAAGAAACAACAAAAGCCGAAGATGAGAACGGAGCAGGTGGATGAGCAACAGACGAGAGGAGGAAGAGACGGAGTCATCAGCTGGAGACTCACTGCTGGATGTCTGGAGGCTTAAACTCTCTCTCACACTCACACACACACACACGTGCACACCACTCAAATGTCAGACGCAATTTGTTGACAAGACGAGAGAAAGGGCAGCGGCAACAAGCGTACAAAGATCTCGTTTCCTCTTTTTGTTCCGATGCCTCCCACTGAGCTGCAGCGTCCTGACATATGGACAACAAACAGACCGACTGTGACGCTGCTCGTACACAAATCTGCTCACAGTTTTCATATTTACTGAAACACGCTGGGAGAAACAAGAGGCAACAAACGAGAGGACAAAGAAAGAAAGAAAAGTCATCCATCAGCGTTAAAGCAACAAACATATTATACCCTAGAGAGCTTTGGTTTAAGATGTGTTTATGGTTTGTGTCAGCCTCACTGCTTTACTGCTCATTTTTAACGAGGTTTTAAACCACATGTATGCTGAAGTCAAAGCAGCAAAGAGAACAGGAAGACAAAGTTGTAGACTTAAGGCCCTGACACACCAAGGAGACGGCAAAGAACTAGTGGCGACGAAGGCTGCCTGTGGCGTCGCCTCACACCACCTTTTGTCTGGGCCAAAAAGTTGCACTAGAACACACCGCAAAGACTACAGCCGACCGCCAACCACCACGTTACGTTCTGCGCATGCGTGAGAGGAAATAACTCTCCATGCGTGAGGCGCCGTAGAAACCGCACTAATGGGTGAAAGCATGGATACTACAGCGGCAGGCTCAAGGGGCTTTTCCCGAACCTGTGAGAGCTGGGGATAAATGAAACCTCTGAACAGCCAATCAGAGAGATTCCTCTCACCGACGCCGATTCAACATGTCGAATCGGCCAAAAAAAGGCGTAGAGGGTAGCGACGGAGCCGGACACACCGCAAAAACTAGAGCAACCGCTCACCGACGGTCCAAATAGGAGCGACAGCCGACAATCTCCTTGGTTTACTGAAAAAAGTTTAAAAAAATCAGCAGCCTAAAGGATGGATATTTTTTGAATGTTAGACTCATAATTATTAAGCACATGAATGCTGATTTTGTAATGTGTCTATTTGAATGTGTATCAGGAAACTTGCAGCCCAAATAAACGTATAAAGGTGACACAAGGTAAATGCTGTGTGCGTGTTTGTGTAGTAAGAAGATAGCGGGCAGAATCAAAAAACAATTAAAGATGATTCTTGTGCTGTTGGCAACAACGCCCAGACGGGGAAAAAGGTTGAATGTTTCTTCTGTCCTGGTTTGTGTGATGAACAGCTTCACTGAAATGTATCTGGGCGTTTTGTTTCATCTCAAATGTTTGTTTTTATTCGTGTTACTGGAAGTTGGTCTCCAGCACCTCGAATCACATGACATTGAGCTGGAGCTTTGATTGGTCCTCTGAAATGTTATCGCCAGATCAGCTCTGTGTGATTGGAAAATTGGGGCTGAATGGCTCTTTAATGTCTGTAATTCAACAAGCTAGCAGTAACGTCCAAACAGTAAAGGTCGAGCTTTGAGGGAGATAGTGGAGGGGGTGTTAAGACAGTTTTGAGCTCTTGGCTGCTTTTAAATGACGATATGTTGAATAAAAACTGTAAGAAACCAATGCATACATCTGTTTTCATACAGCAGAATTACAGAAATGAAAAGTTCCTCCGTGAGGGGGTGGATATCATGGGAATTTTAACTCCCAGGGAGCAGCATCATGCCATGCTAACCTGCTAGCTGGCTTGGCTAGTCAGTCCTGACCTGCACTCAGGATGGTAGTTGTGAAGTGACTTAAAAGCCTATCATGATAAATACATGTAAAGAAACGTAATCTATTTGATGTTATTAACATTTTAAGGGCTAAATCTGAGACGTTACGTTTCTTGAACAAATGAGAGGAGGAGGAGGAGGAGGAGGTGTTTTCTGTGTGGTGAGTCACTGACACACGGCAGACAGACAGACAGACAGATGACAGGTGCTGGATAAGAGGCGACACTGCTGACGGAGACAAGGGGAGGGAGGTAGTTTAGACACATAAACAGCCACCTGATAAACACTGCACACACCGCACACACACCACACACTGCACACAAACAAGGGAGGTGTGGTAAGCGTTGGTGTGATTCACTGCTGTCATCTGAGTCCGTTTACAGCGGTGGAAAAGCATCAGCTGCCAGCCTCTTTTGTCTTAAAACGACATGCACCTGCAGGCGAAGATGGAGGGATAAGAGGAAGAACATTCAGAGCGAGGCAGGAGGCCAATCAGGTTTCAGAGGAGAGTAATGATGAGAAAGGAGATGGAGGGAGGGAGGCTTAAAAAAAAAGCAAAGAAAAGCAGGATAAACAGATCTCAGCTAATCTGATTGTTTCTTCTGTGCTCTGTCTCTGCTGCTCAAACCAGCGGCCTGCAGAGACACACCAGAGAGAAGATTGGTTCCTAAGATACAAATCTGTTCCCATGTTTGTGGATACAATCGGAATATTTGCAGCTTCTTACACAGATGAGGTCCATTTCTTCAAATCCCTTTTTAATAATATCAGAAACAAAGGCTACTTGACTGCAACAAACTGGTTCATGTTTATTAAGGTTCTGTATGAATGTGTCTTCATTTACAGGGAACTAATCGATTAGCAAAGTGATGAAACGATAGAATAAAAAACTTACGACACATGATGAAAGTATATCTCTAGGGCGGAGGTGGGCAACTGGAGGCCACATGACGCCCCCCCATCTCACTTATTGTGGCCCACAAGTCCATTTCAAATATCAATAAATTGTGACCATGAAGGATTACCGCCAATACAACAGCATTCATAAAGACCAGGTTTATGTTAGGTTTATGTTTTGATCTTTGCAAGGAATGCAAAATACACTTTACTATATTTTTCTAACACTAATGTGTCTCTAGTCTGTCCATGTTTGCCTTTATTGGATAGGACAGCTGAGGAGAGACGTTGGGAGAAGAGAGTGGGGGGTGACATGCAGCAAAGGGCCGAGGTCAGATTGGAACCCACCGCCACTGCAACAAAGACTATAGCCTCCGTACACGGGGTGCGCAACATAACCACTAGGGTACCATTGACCCGATCGACGAGAGTTTTAAGAAGAAATTGAAAAGAAGAAACAGAGTCTGCCTGTCTGAGATCTGCAGGAAGATCCACAGCTGTGCGGCCCAACATGCAAAAGCTCGGTCACTTTTTGTGACCATTCGAGTTCTGGGAACCAATAGTATGGCCCTGCTGGAAGATCTTTATTAATACCAACTTCTTCCTACTGGCCTTATATCGGAGCCAGCCCCTCTGCCCAAAACACGTCTTCTGATTTTATCTTACTTTTCAGAAACTCAACTTTCCGTTATGAAATTGAAATGATTCTCTTTCTTTCTTTATTTGCTGCTGCTGCTTTTAAACGACTTAAACTGGATGATCATGATTCTGCTTTCTCCTGCCTCCAGATAACTTTCACTGTTAAACTCTGCTCTGTGTGTGTGTGTGTGTGTGTGTGTGTGTGTGTGCGTGTCTCTCTCTCTCTTACCCTGCCGAAGATGGGCACCAGGTGATGCTCACACATGGAGAACATGTCGATGTCTTTGACGATCACCATCTCGTCGTGGTCTTCATCGAAGATTGCGTCGTTCAGCACGTCTGCAGATCAAAAACAAGGAATGTTCCGTTTTAATCATCAGATTTTTCTCATGTACAGATTCATGAACTTGGCCAGCGTCCCTCAGTGAACCATTAGTCCATCAGCTGTGTTGATGTTTTCATTTCATTTGACATTTATCTGTAAGTATTTGATTTTTCTTAATTTTAATTTATAAGTTTATTCATCAATTCTGTCGTGAATTTTCACAATTGATCTCTTCTTATTTTGACATGTTTTGATTTTATATACTTAAATTCTAGTTTTACACTCCGTTATTAAAAGACGTGCTTCTCTCACACACATGCACAAACAGGACCTGTGGACATGCATTAATGGAGAGATGTCAGAGTGAGCTGAGCTGTTGGGGGTTTGGTGCCCTGCTCAAGGGCACCTTGGCAGTTCTCACGAAGTGACCTGGCACCTCTCCAGCAACCAATTATCCAGATTATCCGAGGTTCTTAATCCGGTTTGAATTTTGAAAGTGTTTTCATAATAAAGCCACGTTTGTTGCTTTTTCTAATCCAGTTTCACTAATCTGGATTTTTTTTTTAAAGTGCGTAACAGCCGTCTTGCATCACTTCCTGTCCCCGCGATGACAGACAGGTGGAAACCACCTGGGACCTCCTGCTCCCCTCTGTCGTTCAGCTGCTCCTCTCTCTCTTTATCGTTGACTTTTGGTTTTTCTTTCAGGCAAACATCCGTCTAATTATAGCTCTGCTTCCATACTCTGCTTCCTGTTGCTGCTTTATTGCATTTTTCAGTCGCCGGGGGTTCAATAAACCGCTTTATCAGTTTGTGACGACGCAGACGGCTCTCGCTCACCGCGGCACTTTTTAATTTCCTGACTGGCTATCAGTTAAAGGAAGAGGGGCCGAGGTCACTGATCGACAGAAAACACACTGACTTGTTGCTGCAGTTTTATTATTTGACTCTCTGTGTGAAACAGGTGACAGGTAGATTGTGTTTGGAGCATGTAAGGAACTTTAACACATATTCAGGTCTATTTTTTGTATTTTTCTTCATTCGATAATGACGCAGTCACTTAGTTTGTCGCCCCATCACAAACACATGATATCTTCAAATGATCCTATTCGGGACTTTTAATGATGAGGCATTCTGCACACAAAAACAGAAATCTGATGTTATTTTTAATCATCTTTAACAGCTCAAGTTTGACCTCAGCAGAATTACACAGCTGAGATATACAAGTGTTCATTTTAGATGCATTTAATGTCATAAATCTCTTCCCCGATTGTTCTGATAGTCCCATCCTGAACGCTGAACACGCTCAGCCAATAGCTGGTGAGAAAACCTGACAAGCAGTGAATGCTAGTTATTATTTTACACGTCCTCCTTGCAGCACGTTTGAAAATCTCACGTTTTAAGACCCCTGTGATTGACTGGCGAACAGTCCAGGTAGTACCCTGGCTCGTCTCGCCCAATGACAGCTAGGATCAGCTCCAGCTCCCCATGACCACGAACAGGAACAGCGGTATAGATAATGGATGGATGGATGGATGTTTTAAGACCATTACATGGACCTGTAAGTAATATTTAACCAGCTTATTTTAGGTATAGAAATGCAGTCTACAGTCATGCTAACATGTCATGCTCTGAGCTAAATGCTAACATGATATAGATCTTTATACTGGAGGGCTATAGGGAGGATGCATTAAGGTAGGAAAAGGTTTGAAGTTAGTATCTCACTGGTTTCTTCAGCAAAGACGTTAGTCTTCCATTATTTTGGCTTAATTCAGGAAATATCACAACATCAACAAAAGAGCGGCGAACAACATACTGAGAACAGAAAACATAACGCAGCTGTTTAATTACGTGCATGGAGATCATAGCGGCGCTTGCAGACAGTGAATGCACTGACTTCAGTCACAGGATATAAACGCCACCAACCCCTCCCATTGGCTCGAGGTGAATTCTCCTGATTACATCCTGCTGCACTCTATAGGGTCTGGCAGGAGAATCTCCGGAAGGAGGCGTGAAAAAGTGTCTGTTTGCGTTCACACATACAGCTCCTCCTGCAAATATCAGGAGTTTTCTGGAAGTGTGAAAGCCCTACTAATGGACACCACACATGCACAAACAAAAAAACATTAGTATCGGTTCTGATTTTCACAATTGGTGCATCTCTCGTGAAAACAACAACAATAAGAGGCAAAGATGTTGTGATAAACTGTAAGGACACCAGTTATGGTAAAAGATGGAACATCCATCCTGAAGGAGAAAAACATCAAGTCAACCTTAAATAAATGAAAGGGCAGCTGGTGAGGACTGCCAGTTCAGACCCTAAGGGGGTGTGTGTGTGTGTGTGTGTGTGTGTGTGTGTGTGTGTGTGTGTGGGTGTGTATGTGTGTGTGTGTGTGTGTGTGTGTGAGTATAGAGGCCACCACGTGTTAACATCTCGAATGAAGCCGGATCTATAGTTAATGTGCAATAGACTAAATAAACTAGGTTATTAAATTGACAGATATGTATACGTATTGTGTGTGAGTTAGGGGTGTGAAAGTACACACTCACTGCTCCAACACA
Source organism: Tautogolabrus adspersus (assembly GCA_020745685.1). Classification (NCBI taxonomy): domain Eukaryota; kingdom Metazoa; phylum Chordata; class Actinopteri; order Labriformes; family Labridae; genus Tautogolabrus; species Tautogolabrus adspersus. Next base: position 32,363,446 of record CM036535.1, on the reverse strand, counting down.
CACACACACACACACACACACACACAAATGTTTCGTATACATAGTCATAACCCTGGGCGTGCATTTATGACTCAACGCTGTACATCTCGTCTTTGAACTCACATATTGACACAAACTTAATTTATGTTTGAGCAGCGTGAAATGCAGTGTGCTTATTTCCCAGCTGTAGATTCAAAGTTAAAATGATAACAGGTTTGGTAAGTTTGAGCAAATTATGTTTGTTTACCTAAAAACGTTCTGAATAATTGTCGAGACTCCTTCATGTCGATGGCGCCAGCTGATTGTCGTCGGCCCGTCTTGTAGGCGTAGTAGTTTAAACACAATATCATCATTTGGGATTATTGGAAAATATCTGGCTTCTAGGAAGTAATGAGTAACGACACAGCCACATACCAAACCAACAAGTGGAGAAAGCTTGAGCAGTCAGACAAACAGATGTGCTTTAAACAACATGTTGACACATAGACAACATATCACACTCCCTCCCGCCCGCCCACTAAGCTCTGCCAATGACAGGCGTCTGATCCAACCTTCACAACAAGGCCCTATGTCACTAAGTAGACTCTTCTCCTCTGTCGCCCCCCAGTGGTGGAACGAACTACCAAACTCCATTCGAGCTGCAGAGTCCCTTTGCACCTTTAAGAAAAAGCTAAAGACCCAGCTCTTTCATGAACACCTTAGTGTTCACGGGCGGCTGTGGCTCAGTTGGTAGAGTCGGTCGTCTCTCAACCGAAAGGTCGGGGGTTTGATCCCCAGCTCCTGCAGCTAAATGTCCCATGTGTCCTTGGGCAAAACACTTAACCCCCAAGTTGCTCCTGCTGCTTTGTCGTCGGTGTATGAATGTGATTAGTGACTGTTTACTCAGCAGCCTCTACCATCAGGGTGTGAATGTGTAGGTGTGACCTGCGGTGTAAAAGTGCTTTGAGTAGTCAGAAGACTAGAAAAGCGCTGTACTAGCTCAAGTCCATTTACTTAGTACTTAACGATATTGATGATGACGATATTTCGGATGGTTGTGGTGCTGAGTATAACTCTCAAGAACAGCTGTTGATTTCTCTCTGGTCACTTCCTGTAAACGTTCCTGAGGGTTTACCGACGGACTTCCTGTTTTAAAGCTCCTGTGAGGAGTTTACAGCTGGTTATAAAAAAGACTGTAAATTAATGCTGATGTCTCCTCCTCAAAAGCTAATAGGACCACCGGCATTAATGCTGATTATTTCTAAATTGTAATAATTAATGAGTGAAACTGCTGTGATGTTATTTAATCCTTCTTTAGGTCTGTGTAGCTGTCATCGATATGTGTAAAGGGCCTTTCAGATAGGAAGCGGTGGGTGCTTTTCTTTCATTTATGGCAGACTGTTAGAAGATGCACATTTTTGGTAAAACAGAAAGAAAGAAAGCTACAGGAAATTGACAAATTGAAAAAAAAGGTTCTCACAGGAGCTTTCACTATCACTTACTGTACCGTTGGGCACAATGAGAACAAAGACTTTATTGCAACAACCCAAGCATTGATGGAAAAGATTACACCAAGTACACGAGTCTACAGACATGCCTGCAGCGCTGCTCGGTGTGCTAATGTCAGCATGCTAACATGCTCTCAATAACAATGCACATGCCGTTAGCAGCTTTACCATCTTATATTAATTTATTTATTACTAAAAAGCAGTGGCCACAGATCTGAGGCTGACGGGAAAGTCACAAGCATCAGTTTTATCTGGCTGTCTTTTATTTTTTTCACGACCTCGGACTTTATTTATTTATCCTCAAAGGTTTTTAAATCTAAAATGAAAGACATGGGACACTGGTGTCGCAGTGGTTAGTGCGCACGTCCCATATATAGAGGCTATAGTCCTCAACGCGGGCGGCCCAGGTTCGAATCTGGCCTGTGGTTCCTTTCCCGCATCTCTATCCACTGTCCTATCTCTCCAATAAAGGCACAAAAAGCCCAAAAATTAATCTTTAAAAAAATAAAATGAAAGACATGGAAGCAGATTCTGCAGGAAGTCGATGCTTTTAGCATGACTGCTTGAACCACTGACTCCCAGGTTTGACTCATAGATGGTTCTCTCTCTCTTAATGCAAAGTTTTGTGATTTGTAAATTTTACTTTGTCTCCCTTTGTGTTTCTGTCGGTAACTTTGTGTTTGCTGCTGACTCTCTTGCCCAGGTCTTCCTTGGAAAAGAGGCTTGTAATCTCAATGGGACCAACCTGGTTAAATAAATGTTAAATAATCTAAAATAATGGATGCATTTGTTTCTGTAAAGCTGCAGACACGTGGTGCATTCAATGCAAACATCAGCCTGCGTAAATGTAGAAATTCTTACTGCTGTTTCCATCTTGGTTTTGGATGTTAGCATGCTTAAGTTTTTGATTTGGGCTATAAACATAAAGTAGAGCTGAGAAAGATGGGCTTGTCATTCTTTACACATTCAAACTTTGACCTGAAGTTATTCAAATCCATCCGGGCTGAGCGTTCATGTTTCTTCATCCACGAGGGACATTTAGTGAGTTGTGTGTCCTAACACGACCGCTGGCTAATAAAATATTATCCAAGCTGTGATAAATCGTAATAATCCCTCGAAGCTGGGGTCCATTGACTCGACTGGAGACGGATCAGTCATATTTAAGCACATGAGCACAAAGATCCCGCCTCAACGTTACCATGGAGACGGTTGTTACATGTGTCTGTCCTGTTGGAGTGAATGTGAATGTTGAGTTTTGAATGTAAGGCCTACAGTATGAAGCGCGGCACTTTTACCTTTAGGGTAATCAGTTCGATTCCTTAAACCCAAAATAAAATCTGCTGATTCTTATATCTTCTAACAGACTCACTGCTTCAGCTCCAAATCAACCAATCCTTCAAGTGAACAAGTGAGCTAAATTGATGGAAAAATCTGTGCTCGTCGGCGGCCTATGAATGTGATTAGTGACTCTTTACAGAGCAGCCTCTGCCATCACTGTTCATTTACACTTACTGACGTTGTTTCCTCCTCTCTAGATCCTTGCTTGTGTACGTACGTCCGTATGTGCATTGCTTTAAATAAAAGCATCTAATAAATGAATTGTAGAAACAAACAAACCTTGAGGTAAAAAAAACCAAAGTTCCTCACATGAGCTTTCACTTTTACTTACTGTACAGTTGTGCACAATGAGAACAACAGACTTCATTGCAACATTGATGGAAAAAGTTACATCATGTACCGCTGCTTCATCGGCGGCATACGAGTGTGTATGAATGGATTAGTTACTTCACAGCAGCCTCTGCCATCAGTGTGTGAAAGTGTGACCTGCCGTGTGAAACACTTTGAGTAGTCATTTACCCTTGACTATTTGTCACTTAATCAACAGGTAACTAAAGTTTATCTACCCTATGTATTTAAAGTCAACGTGAAATGGAAAAAAGGGGCAAGAAAAAATGTGCTTCCGCCTTTCTTTGTTTTCTGAAATAAGTGAAACTGGCATTTAGATATTCTGCATTTCTCCTTATTTTTCTGATATTATTGTGGACAGTAGTAAATACTGTAGATAAATCAGTAATCTAAATCTGATACTTTGTGCATCACTTAATACCAGAAACATGTGCACTCACCAGACAATAGTCTCAAGTTTCTGTAATCTGGCTGCTATAACATCACAAGCTCAAAATTCCTGCTTAATCTCTATATAATTCTTCCTCACTACAGTTTGTTGGTCATGTGCTCGACAACAAGAGGATTTCTAGCTCATGTTGTGATGAAAGCTGAACCCATGACCCACCCACACACACACACACACACAATCACAGTAATCAAACAGTGTGAAACTCACAAAACATGCTCGAACTCTCCACAAACAAGCAGTCTGAAAACTAAAACACGTTTTTTTTGTGTTCAAAGGGGAGTCTCCAGCCTTAGCCAATCAGCACACACACGCACACAGACCACCACCGCCTGGAGAACACACGTGTGTCATCATTATCTCATTGCACTGTCCCTCCTCTTGTTGCGAGGTGAGAGGAAGCTGGGGGTCATCTGATCGTACCTGTGTTTGACTCAGGACCAAACATCGTCAAACACCTTCGCCTCTTTTCACATGGAGCCCTCACGTTTCTCCCTCACTTCACTGCATTCCTTCCTTGAGCATTACAGCTTCACATAATGCCTATAACAACCCCCACCAACACACAAACTGACTCCAGATGGAGTCCTGGAGGACTCTGAGATGTTGAAGAGGGGGCAGATCCCTGACAGCAGCCATTCCAGCATGCAGCAGCGTGGAGAAGCCGGCCAATGTGGACAAAACACTGCGTATCAACCCCCCTCTCCAGGTGCTTTAACCCCACAACCCCAACATACGAATGACTCAGCAAACCATCTCTGGAGCAGCAGGCGGGGCTGGTTTCACTCGATTCAACATAAAAAGGGAGGATCCAGGTCTGAAAAGAGAAGCTAAGCTCTATAAATTGCATTCTCCTTTATGGCCAGTAGGGGAATCAACTGCTCGTAAAACCAAGTCTGTTTGTATCGAAGTTTACAGGAATATAACGTAACTTCTGACTAGATTTATTAACTCAGATAACACGTCTTAAATGAATCTATGGTCTCAATCTCTAGTTTAAAGTCTTCTTTAACACAGCATGATGTTCATTTAGTAAATTGTGGTGCCATTTAGAATCAAATAGACAATAAAGGAGGGTTTGCTTTATGGCATGCATGGTTACTTTCTGAATGACACGATATGTAAGAAATTATAGAAGACAAAATACCTGTGACGAGGTAGTTTGTAGAATAAAAATAATGGGACTACATAAAAGGGGGCATTAATGCTGCAAATAGGACATTGAAGTGAATGATGTTAAATGTAGTGTGCCACAAGAGCCCAATGGTGGTGATTTGATTTGATTTCATTTAAGATTTGAAACGGAATATTTCCCTGATAAAAATGTTAATGAATAAAACTCCGGTTTAATGTTGGGAGGGTTGTTGACATGTGACATTTTCATGACATACAAAATTCAAAAACAATTTGAACACTTTCTTTAGCTACATAAATAAATACATGCAGTTGCAACAAACTGTTTATCCTTGTCTAAGAAGCTTTTTGAAAAACATTTTTCTTTCACAGCTTATTTGAATAAAAACACAACAAAAACAAGATCTCGCTGTTTGACGGATGAATGCGAAGACATTCACTACATTACGCCCAACATCAGTGAATACAGCATGAGCAGTGGAAACATGGACTGTTTCAAAACGCAGACTGAAACTGTAACTTTCAGTCAACCTAGAAACAATCAAAGGGCCGGAGCTGTCAGTCAGATCAGCCACGCCTCAAATTAGTGCCGAGCTCTTAGCCTTCATATAATCAAACTGGATGAGTGATTAAAAAATTAACGTCCTGCACACTTTGTGCCAATGAAGAAATGAGCTATTTAAACCAACATTGTATTGTGAAGCATTTTGCTTCATGCTCTAAACATGTTTATTTCTATTTGTCAAAGTGGGCATTTCAATATGGCTGATTTTTGCAGCCAGCCTCAAGTGGACACTCAAGGAACTGCAGTTTTTTGCACTTCCACATTGGCTTCATTTTTCCAGCACCAAAAGGGTTCCTGCTTGGGTACTAAGTTCACTACTAAGTTCATATCCTTAATTGTTGAACTCAAATCTGTGGTTACTGGTGAGTTGTTGTCGTAGTGTCATTGACTCACTATTCACACTGAATGTTGTCTTTGCTGTTTACAGGGTTGAGACAGCGGTGCTCTGACAGCAAAGTTTCCTCTGCTGATAACTGTGATTTTAACAGGAGTATGTTGTTCACAATGCATCGCTCAGCACGGCAAAGAAGAGCTACACTCCTTTAGGGTTGTCATGATACCAGAATTTTAAACTTTGATGTGATACTAATAAAACTCAAACAATATCGATACCTGTTTCAATACCACAACAACAAAAATAGAAGTCCTCGGCACTTCATCAATTCATCGATTAACGCTTTGGAAACCTTTCAGTATCAAAATGAGCCAATTTATTTATGCAATTTAGACAGTGTGCAGACGTTTGCCTGCAATTTTTGATGGTTACATTCGTCTCTAACACACCTTTCTTTTGGAACAGATTTTTTTTTATACTATCATCGAAAGGCAGGGTTGGTAATTTTCAAAAACTAGCATGATTTTGAAAGTAGCATTCCCTCAGTGCTCCGTCTACACCCACCCCCTCCCCTCTGTGCTCCCTCAAAAGCCACGCCCCTCACTTAGATGCACGAGCGCCGTTGCTCCAGAAGTGGACCTCAGCTCATCGCTTGCATTGTGTAGAAACTACGTCGTCTCATTCAGCGATAAGTGAACACTAAACTTTATCATAATACATGTTAAAAAAAACGTGACTATTTTACCACTCACAACGACCAACGACAAACTCACAGTATAAACTCCGTCATCGGTGACGCACTTTGAGTGCGAGTTAGTGCACGCAAGGGGTAGAGAACGAGCATGGAGACAGGGAGGCGTGATTGGTTCATCAGATTGGTACCTCGTGGCAGACATTGGTCGAAGTTTTTACAGGCTTACAACTGCTACAGATGACGGATTTTCTTTTTCAGAGCACATAAGTTATTAATTTCTGTCAGGACCTGAAGACAATTTCAAACAAAATCTTAAAAAGTGGATCTGGAGAAAATTACCAACCCTGCCTTTAAATAACAGATTGTGTTGTTTTAAAACATTCAGCATCGAAAAGTATCAAACATTTTGACATCCTCATGTCCCTGTGACGCATGGATAGTGAGTGTACTCATCCTTTCAGATTTAAATGCTTGAGACCCAGGACGTGTTTTCAGCATCGTCACAGCTTCGCACAGTCACAGAATCATCAGTTACAGCAAAAGATGCATCTCACAGAAACATCCACCCTGAAGGGAGATTGAGGGCAGCTGGAGAGGACTGCCAGCTCTGACAAAAGAACGGGGCGGGTCTGTGTGTTTATGTGTACATGTGTGTGTGTCTGTGTTTGTATGTAGTGGCCACATGTTGACATGTCCTGAATGGAGAAGAATACAGGTAATGACTAAATAAACAGATTCTTTAGATTTGTGTGTGTGACAGTAAAAGCTCTCATCATACTCAAAAACATGAAGAGTCAAAATGTCAGGAAATAACCTAAAAAAGGATCACCTACCCTTCATCATTTCTGTAAAATAAATCATTACTGAAGTTTGGTCCAAATCATGTCTGATCATCTGACTGCTCGGGTTTCTCCACTTGTTTGATTAAGCTCTGTTATTATCTTTATTATGTCATCATTACTTTGACCAGACTCGTCCGTAAAGACTTTACAAACCAGTTTCCACACAGCACCAACAAGGCTTCAATTTTTTATCTGGCAGATTTGAGTGGGAATGTATGTGGGAATTTAGTTTGGAGCACTTTGGCGCCCACCGAAGGTCTCTGAGTGCAACTGCACTGTCGTCAGACACAGTGCTGCTGTTACGCCTCTCCTTCTTACACAACATGCATTTGTTTACAAGCTGAGGATGACGGAGACGTTTGGAGAAGCCAAACATACCATGTCGACTGACAAGGTGCAATAATATTACCGGATTTAGCTCGAATATGACTCTGAAAGCGTCTACAGCCCGTTGTTTGCAAACTGTTTGTATGTAGAGTATGTGTATTCTGAGACATAACTTGTGTTAGATGACTTTCTGCACCGGGTACATCTGCTAAACATGAGACAACGTTGGCTCTGATAAGGAAAACAACCTACAGAGCGTCTCAATCTGTAATGAATTATAGCATTCTGCAGGCATGTACACTCTGCAACCCTGTTTCTCTTTTTTCTCTCTTCTTAGCTTCATCCATCATTGTCCTCTTCGCCTCAGCCACTGATTCGAGCAGTATAGAGACGGACTAACTGGCTTCTTTTAGCCTGTGTGTGAACTAGTGCCGTAAAGTCGTACACTCTTCACATAAGATGACCTCGGCCTTCGCTCCTCCTGCAGCTTCAGTTACAAACTACAGTAAGAGAAAGCCACACAGATGGCATGAGAGAGACGCCATTCTCCCTGTTGAAAGTTATTGTGCTATTAAATTGATTCTCTGAAACTACTGTTTTAAAGGTAGAAAGGTAACATATCGTTACTTTAATAAACTCAAGTTTGTCCAGGGCATCATTCACCTGTTGAACAAAATATGAAACAGCAGTGACACAGGCCATTCTGTCCGCTTATAAGTACTTTCACTTTGGATTTTTGGATTTTAGTAGTATTCCTGATGAAGTAAAGAACATTAATTCTTCACCCACAAGCTGATGAATACGACTTCACATACCTCCTATTTAAATATCAGCAGGAAGGAGGACTGGTGGATTATTGTCCAACATCTGGCTGAAAAATGAACAGCATCTCATTTCACTGTTCTATCATTACTGATGGTGACTTAATAAAAGTAGTTTATATTCAAAAGCGAAGCAGTATTAAGAGTAAATGTACTCAAGCACAAGTTTTAAGTACTTGGTCATACTTGAGAATGTATGTATGTCAGGTTCTTTTTCAAAGGGACTTTTTGTACATGTACCCTCTGACGGATGAAAGTACCTTGAACACTTTATAAGAAATCTTCATTTCCTGTATTCACTTACGGGAAATATAGAAGGTGCTTAAAATCTTTTCTGCGCATGAATAAGGCTGTAAAGTCTTTTTTTTTGGGATGTGTTTACAGGCGAATTTAAACACCTGTTCATCTGCAGAACAAATCCCCAGCGCCTCTGAGCGGCTTTGTGGATTAAAAACACTCACCGATGATTTTCTCCTGGTAGCCCTTGGTGAAGAACTGCATGGCGGTGGCGGCTCTCCAGGGGGTCTTGAGGAGCCCCTGCCGCTGAGGGTCCTCCCCGAGCCCCCGCAGGATGGTGGTGTAAGCGGCGGCCAGGGACGGCAGGCTCATCTCGTTGTCCTCCACGCTCCTTGTGCGCTCCTCCCTCCAGCTCTCCATCACCGCGTGAGAGCCGCACTCCGCGCCCGGGGGCTGGGGAGTTGGGGTGAGCGCGGTTCCGCCGGCCGGCCGCTTCACATGCACGTCAAAGTGTCCGTTAGATACGGCGCTGCTGTCCCCGGTGTCTTTGACCTCATTGGAAGTGTACTGAATCTGTTTGGAGTTCTCCATCACTTCTTTACCTTGTGTTCTCCTGTTTGTTGGGCACTTGTTGAATCAGTTTTTCCCCCTCTCTGTTCCTTTTGATGGGTGGTTTAACTTTCAGTGTGCGCTCCTCCTGCAGCTGCTGAATCCTCTGGCTTTATAACAACAGGATAATCCAACGAGGGCTTCAATTGGCTGACCGACTCCAGGGGGCGGGGCCACACTTTCCATTGATTCACTCGTGCACCCTGTCTAAAGAACCACGATCATATTTATTACAGCTAGGCTTACTTATACTTGAGGATTTAACTATTATGTAAAACCAGGAATTCTGTATTAATTAATTACTTGAGAAAAAATGTGCAAATTTCCAATATTACTCAACAATTAGGCTACTCATGAACAATATTATCCGGCTTTTAATCTGGCATTCATGATAAATCTGGGGTTATTTGTTGTGTCAGTGCAGCTTATCATTAACTCTTTTGTAGGACATAGTCGGCTACTGTAGGCTATCTAATGATATTTTATTTATTTATTTGAACAGTAAAAATGTTTTACACAATTAACAAAATAGACAATATTTAGTGCAGGAAGAGGCAGAAAGCTTATTTGAAGCATCCCCCTAAATTATGTTAAAATACCACCAAAATAAATAGTAAAAAGCCTTCTAGGTACAATTTAATGGTAGCCTACTTTACTTGAGCTATTTGAACTTTCTGCTTCTTCATAGCCTACATTAGGCCTACTGCCACAACAAGTTAGAAGCAAATGTAGGCCTACTTTTATCTATTGCTCCTTAATTATTGAACTCGATGCACTTTACAGTTTTAGATGACATAGGGCCTAAACTGTAGCAAAAAGCTGTAGCAGGTTGACAAAATACTTTACTGTGGGGACATAGGTTAGCTTATAGTTTAACCTCAGACATGTTATCTTTGGTAAAAACCTGCTCCTTTACCAACATGTAGGCCAGTGTTTCTCAACTGCTCGAGCCTCAGGACCCACCACCTCCTTCTGGAAAAATCACGACCCAAATTTCTAATCTTTTTCAATCAGCTTTATTTAATGAAAAATGGTGCCGTTTGGACCTCAGACGGTACAAAGTGTGATAGAACAAAGAAACAATCTTGTTTAAAAAAAAAGCACTTCACAGACTTTATGCCACAATTTTTCTTCCACACACCTTTGCGACCCACTGAAAACAGCTCAGAGACCACTTTTGGGTCCCAACCCACCAGTTGCAAACCACTGATGTAGGCTATGGTTTTCTGTGAAAGCTTGAGTATTGCCGTGTGCGGAACAAAAAATGAAAATGAAAGTATATAAATAAACTGCAAGAAAAACCCAAAGTGATGAAACTAGGGTCCATGCCTCTCAGAAACACTGCACAGACACAACAACAGTAACAAAAGAAAACTCAGTCACAATAGAGATACTTGAAACATTATTACCCAGAATTTAAAGATATTTTCAATATTTTTTCCAATAAGAAGCTACTGTCACGGCTGGTGAAAAACAGGGAACTGGACCCAATTGCAGATAAACGAAAAAATAATTTATTTAAACTAACAACGCAAAACTATCAAAAAACAAAGTCCATCAGGAAAAACAGGAAGCCACCAGGAAACAGAAAACATGAACGGACATCCACACCGACAATGAACTGACACAGAGGGGAAGAAACAGACACAGGTGAGACTAATGACACAGGTGAACACAATGAGGGCAATCAACACTGGAGGGAAACACACAGACAGGAATTAAGACAACACTGAGGACAAATACAAAGTAAATCATGGAACACTGAAGACACACTAGAACATAGAGAAACACAAGGAGCCTAATTACTAAATAAAACCGGAAACACTAAAGACCAAACTAGGAAACATTGATACACAGGGAAACAAGCAACAGTAGGGAAAGTGAGAACTAAAACCAGATAAGAAATCAAAACTCTGACATGCAAAACTAAAACAGACCAAATCATGACAGCTACAGCTGTTAGCTTTAGTTAGCATTAACAGTGGAAACGGGCAAAACCAGCTGGTAAGCGACAGAGTGGTTGCCAGGCAACTACTTGGCAATCACTACCACCAGTGTTATTATCGTTTCCGCTGTTTACAAAATAAATGTAGAAGAAATAACATGTTAGTCAGATAGCTTCTAAGTGTCGTTCATCATGTTTTATTTCACTGAGGCCACCGGGCTGACCTTTTCTGCCTCTTTTCAGTGTTGAGCTAAGCTAACTGGCTGCAAGCTCCGGCTTCATGTTTACCTCGCGAGAGGTCAAATCTCGCGGGATTTTCATCATAAAAGTTACTTAAGGAAGCTCATTGCCTTTATTAGAGATCAAGTAATGCTATTAATATTATCTAATGTAACCTATTTTAATATTATTTATAAATAATAAAACCTGGGTCTGAAATAAAAGTAAGCATAAAGCACATCATTTAAAAAGATTAATTTAACATGTAAAACTCAACAAGTAGCCTAGGCCTAATCTGACCGATCAAATATTCTTTATAAATATGAGCTATAGTAGCCTAAATAAAATGCTAACAACACATTTGAATATAAATATAAAGACAAGCCGAGGTAAAATATATATTTAAAGTAAAGCAAAGATCATTTAAAAGGAGAGAATTTGAAAAAACTCATTAAAACATTGTTTTACACTGCGAGATAACTCTCGACTGAGAAGCCCGGATGTGAAAAAAAACTACAACAATCGTCTTTGTTACCTTCTTTATGTTCATCCGTTTCACATTGGGGTCCTTAGAAAACATTTACCCTGTAGGAATACTAAAGTGGCATGAGGCCATATCAAACACTACATAGGGTGTGTGCAAATAAAGGTACAATCCTGAATAATTGCAGTGGTGTTGAATTCGTGGTTAACCTCATAACTGATCAAACAAGTTATTGTTACTAGTCAGGCATCAGAATACACCCGCTGATGTTTGAGAGGGACGGTCAACATTAATTATATTTATACAAAGTCTCTTTGTACTTTTGTGTAAAATGTAAACATCACGATAGTTTCCCCAAAGCAGATGAGATGATATGTATTAAGCACAAGAGAGAACAAAACATCATCTCTTTTCATTTGTGCCATCAAAACAAATCCATCGTGACGACTTCCTTCATGACCACAAACATGCATATTCCAGTATTTTGACTTAATCCAACAAACATGACTCTGCTGCCCCGAATACTTTCAAGCAGTGTTGTAGTCAAGACCACACTAACCGAGACCAAGACATACCTGAGACCAGAGTGCTCCGAGACCGAGACAAGACCAAGACATTTAGGGATCGAGACCGAGACAAGACCAAGACCAATGCAGGGCGAGACCGAGACAAGACCATAAATATTAATGAATAATCATCAACTTGTGTGCAGCAGGCGTGTCACTCACTTAGACCGTAACACCAGGAAACCTGGCCTGGGGATAAAAATCAAACTACAAATAAATGTAAGTAATTTGTTCTTTTAGAAAGAGGCGTTTTCCTCCTAATCATAGTGATGACGTGGAAAAATAGCCGTGGTCTTCTGGAGTCCACCCAGTCTGAAACCAAGACAAGACCGAGTAAAAATGATTTCGATTCCGAGACCTTCAAAAAGTAAGACCGATTTCGAGTACTACAACACTACTTTCAAGAGTGCTTGATGTAGACACTTTAAAACAGTTCCAAGTTACTGCCCCATTGCCTTGTGTTGGAGAAATGTTTGAAAAAGTTCAGAAACCGGTTGTCTGAGGAAGTTATTGATCCTTTTTTTAAAACAAATCTCTTTATTTGTGGCCTTTTTTTAACATCTCCAGTAGCAGCAAATGTGCTCAGAGCTGAAAGCCACAGACAGGAAGTAATGAGACCAACAGATTGTTTTGTTTTGATGTGGCTTTTGTCAAAATGAAGATAAGTATTGAAACACACCAGCCAGTTAATGCCAGAGGAATGAACTTAGAAGACAACTCCAGGAACTAACAAACATGAACATTTATTGAATGGTTAAAATACATTTAAAGGTTTTTTAGAAATGTTCTAAAAGTAGAAAAGAAAACCGAGGATGCTCCATTATCGTCACTCAATACTTTGGAGACATTATAAGAGTTTAATGTTCTGATTAAGTGCCTCAAAGTGACACAACACATTCACAACAAACAGATTTTCACCTTTCAGCACCCAAAGAAAACAGAAAATATTAAAACATTTAGTTTTTGTTAAAAGCAAATGCTGAAAGCTTGGAGGAGGGATCCAAAGGTTTCTTCTTCTTGGCACCGTTTTCATCTGCTTCTGCGTTCTCATTTTCCCCTCCTGCTCCTCCTCCTGCTCCTCCTTCTGCTCTTTTCCTCTTCTTCAGATCTGCTGCGTCTCCACTTTGGCCTTTTGCTCTTTCCGTCCAGGTCTGAACGAGAGAAAAGAAACATTAGAAGCACATGTTAATCACTGAACAATACATGTTTCGGTCCTTTTTTCTGTTGCTTCCATCGAGGCTGCAGACACCTACATGATGACTAAAGGCACAAACACGGACACTCAGGCGTGCAGTTTGAAATTGCATCCTGTCATGTATAATCACTATTGACAGGCTGCATCTCTTTGGCCTCTCTTTCCTCCTCATGCTTTTGTTTTTTCTCTCTCTCTCTCTCGTCGAGACAAAAGGAAGCGCCTTCCTGGACGTAATGGAGCCGAGATGAATCATCACGGCCTGTTGATGGAGTGGACTGGCAGCATCACAGGACAAACACACACAAACACAATCCACCTCACACTCACGTATAACCCTGCCGTTAATCCCGTTTATATTCAAACACACTCACAACCACCAGTTCAGGGCGGGTCGACACAACAAGCTGTGACGTCTAACATCCTTCAATTTTCACTTGATTGTATTTGGACAGGATAATGTAATTAAGAGGAACTCAAACATACACACACACAGCCCCAGGGTGAGACATTAACGAGGATAAGGGTTAATATTCCAGGTTTATGAAAACCCTTCAACAGATGTGCCCACATGTGCTGCAAAATACTGAAACAAATACAAATCACACAAACATGCAAAAGGCTGGGGATAGAACATGAAGGACATAATCCAACAGGTAAATAGACTCTTAACATTGGCCTTCTATCAACGTTCACGTTAGACCACAGGAAGCGACATCGTCTTATTGGTCGACTCTCTCGACTCGAGCCACATGACACCAATTGTGAATCCTCCTGAGACTTAACGATAACACGCTAAACTTAAACACTAAAGCCGTTTTCACATATGCACTCCGGATAATATCTAGATAATTACGGGAGGACTGCTCCGGAGATTCTCCCGACCTAGCCATTCACATATGCACCTCACAGCTGGAGACTGTCCCTGTCAGACGTGAGGGGGGACGGGGGATTTCCTGAGGTAAGAAGTGACGTGAAAACACAACGCGGAAGTAGCAGCGGAAGCAACAGAGTCCGCTACACGACGCTATAATGAAAATATTTGTCTATATATCAATGCTATGTGTAGTCCAACGGAATGACAACATCAACAAAAGAGCGGAGAACAACATACTGACGAACAGAAAACATAATGCAGCCGTTTAACTACGTGCACGGTGATCGTAATGTCGCAAGCAGACACTCTATGCACCGTGCAGCGATCACAGGGAATAAACGTCACTCCGCTCCTATTGGCTTGAGGTGAACTCTCCGGAGAATCTACTGCCGCGTTCTCACATCAGCCCCTCCGGACTTTCTGCGGAAAAAATACTAGGGGTCTGACAGGAGAAACTCCGGGTAAAATCCGATTGAAAAATTCGGCTGTTGTGTTCACATATACAGCCCCTCCGGATAATCTCCGGAGTTTATCAGGAGATTTCCGTATGTGTGAAAAGGGTTTAAGTTTTTCTCAAACATGAGGTTTACATTTTTTTTTTAAACGTTACAACTGTCAGGCCAAATATGTAGGTGATGTGAAATTGGTGTGTTCACAACCATTCTATGACAGCGAGTCTACAGCGACCGGCCTGCTGTGTTATTACAGTTATTCAAATGTGGAAATCAAAACCACTTAAATCCTTCAGTTTGAACGATCAGATGCTAGTCAAGGGGAATAAACAATAACAGACACCAAAATCACCAAATGGTCCTAAAAGTCTTGAAAACAAGCTAAGGCACTGTCCTCTGGTTCAAACTGAGTTTTCTTTGAGTATGAGGTTCAATTCTCCTATAACACAGCCACTGAGGAAGATCGGCGACTTTTCACAGCTTGTACTGCAACGAGGAGTTTTTCATAAAGGACTGTATTTTACCATGACTTCCTTTCTGTTTGTTACTACTGTAAACGGTCCGACTGGAAACTTGAGAAGCGAATAGTAGGCTGCACTTGCATGCAGATATTTTTAATTGTATATACTTTATTAATCCCTGAGGGGAAATTCTGGTTTTACACTCTGTTATTGACACATAGACCTGAATCACACACACATGCACAAACGGGACCTGTGGAGATGCGTTAGAGGAGAGATGTCAGAGTGGGGCTGCTACACAGGGAGCGCTCCAGAGCTGTTGGGGGGTCGGTGCCTTGCTAAAGGGAACCTCAGCAGTACTCAGGAAGCGACCTGGCACCTCTCCAGCTACCAGAGCAACTTCCATATTTTTGGTCCGCACTGGGTCTTGAACCGAAGACCCTCTGGTTCCCAACCCAAGACCCTACAGACTGAGATATCTGTTTAAAGACATTAAGTAAAGCTAAATCGTTATTAGATGACCGCCCATGTGATCTGGGATTGCAATAAAGCCGATTGTTTGGTCGATAGTGGACGATACCACCTGCACGACACATTGAGACTCGAACACTTCCAAAACTCAACTCCAGTGCCAAGCCTACGGATTCTGAACTTTAATGCAGAAACGTATGTTTAGTTTAGTTTACTTTTTTTTTAAACTTTGATACAAAAACTGTGATTATAAATTACAATGAAGACGATAACACACTAAAATTGTCCTAAAATATTTCTGAAGGACTGTACCTTAGTTTTATTCTCCTGCAGATTGACCAGCTCACTGATGCTCACAGCATTATCATAAGATCAATGCTTTGTGCCCTCGCTGCTAAAACACACTCGACAGGGTTCCCAGGCAACAGGCGTCTCCCCTCCCTCCCCCTCATCCACTTCCTCTTTTGTTTCAGTCGAGTGTCATCGTGCTCTCTGCTGAGGGTCTTGATGAATGCAGGGTCAGGACCTGGTTACTACTCAGGCGCTCGGATTGATGTGTATCAGCCGTCAGGGGGATGAAAGGATGAGGTCTGTTATTACTGACACAGCAGCCTCATTTATGAACCCGTTGACTGACCACAGCAGAGGATGTAGTGTTTGAGGGAAACCTGGTTTAAATTCAGATTTTCTTTTTTTACCCATGAAGCTCATGAGACAGTGCAGGACGAGATGCAGCTCCTCCTTCTGCTATAGATAGTGTAAGAAAAGGTTTCACAGCTGGATTTAAGAAGGGAGCGTCATTTTTGCGGCAGAAAAGCGTGCAGTTCGAACGTGTTTATCCATCACTACAGCAACCATGCAGCTGATGGTTTTGTGTTTAAAAAGTAACAGCTGCAAAAAGCGTGGTACATTTATTAGCAGGATTTTTTTCATTACACAAAAATCCTGAACTTGGAAAACGTTTATTTTTCCTTTTATATTGTGATATTTTTACCAGACCTACAGATGAGATCTGATATTATGTATATGTGCTGAATTAAACTAAACTTGCTAAAGATTTAAGAAACAGTTTGACTGATTTCTGATGAAGCTGTACTCCCGTCCAGGTTTAGATCAGAAAGATCTGTGTGCTGGTTACGCCTGGTGAATGTAAAAACACATGGATGAAAGCTCTGTGACATCACCCGTTGGTTACTGAAGGTGGCGCTTCCCATATTGAAAATGTTGTCTCAACCTATCTTGTGGTCGACCTAACATCAGGCAAAGAGGTGCAACAAAGGCGGGTCTTAAGTCTCCTGACAAACAGCTGCACTGCGCCAGTCAGTCAGGTGATCTACGCGCCTTATTATCAAGAACTCTTAACCTTCATAAAACCAAACGGATGAGTTTTTTTTTTTTTTTATTCACCTCTGTACAGTTTGTGCTGATAAAGACATCAAGACACAACCAGACTGCAAACATTTTCATGTCTGCTGTAATAACAGGCTTTTTTGAATGGGTGTGTATGTGACTTCTGCAGCCAGCCTCAAGTGGACACTCGAGGAACTGCAGGATTTTGCACTCCCACACCCGAGGTTATCGCTTAAAAGGGTTCATTACATGTTTTTAATACATCAGTTAATGATGCTCACACCAGACTATTCAGTCAAGATGCCGGACCACACACTCTGTACATCAGTGATGAGTCCATCGACTTGAGATCTCACAGAACTCGATCAAATGTTACTTCAGAAAGAAAGAAACATGGAGGCTGA
Source organism: Tautogolabrus adspersus (assembly GCA_020745685.1). Taxonomy (NCBI): domain Eukaryota; kingdom Metazoa; phylum Chordata; class Actinopteri; order Labriformes; family Labridae; genus Tautogolabrus; species Tautogolabrus adspersus. Next base: position 32,345,862 of record CM036535.1, on the reverse strand, counting down.
CTGTCGTCGTCAGCTGCAGGTCTGATTATAATAAATCTAGAAAGACGGAATCAGCTAGACTTAGAGTGGTTTCTGTCGACGGTTCATGTTTGTTCCTTCCACGCTGCAGGATCTAAAATATTAATCTCCACAAAGTTTGATGTCATAAACAGTCAATACAGTGGATTTAATAAAGGTGGATTTAATGCATTTTCTACCAGTTAAATAAAGATTAAAATCGCTGGAGGGGTTAGGATCATTTTGGCTCATAATCCGTTCAGAACAACAACCCCTGTGATTGTTGCATGGGGTCAGCTGCTCCCCAAAAATGAGGCCAATTACTTAAAGTAGGATTTCAGCATTAATGGGCAGCCAATAGCAGAGTCTGAAGCAGGTTAATGAGAGATCTTTTCCCTTCATGGCTCATTGTGTGAGGGCTTCTAAGGCTTTGTGCACTAACGAGCACAGTCACAGCTGGTTTCGGGGAAAGGCTTTATCAGCACTAAACTGCAACACCACTCTGCTTTTTTATTCGTTGATTTATTTCTGTACTTTACTCAGGTTATTATATGATCAGAATTCTGTTTGTCCCTTTTTTGATTAACTAGTTTATGCATTTATGTGTTGGAGTCGTGTTTGCCTTTACTGTATAGGACAGCTGAAGAGCCTTTAGGACAGCTGAAGAGAGACAGGAAGTGTCGGGAGGAGAGAAAGGAGGACGACATGCAGCAAAGGGCCGAGGTTGGACTCCAACCCACGGCTGCTGCAACGAGGGCTCAAGCCTCCGTACATCGACTATGCAACAAAATCGCTAGGCTATCTGGCGCCCCCTGTTTTGAAATGTGATCAGCTTCTTAAACAGTTGTTTCTCATATTTAATGTGCATGATATACAACAGTTTGAAATCAAGAAAAAGCTGATTTTTAACCGAACACGTGGAGTGTAGAGACAAGTGCGGAGTGTCTCCAGGCTGCACAGGGAGGAGAGAGAGGCTAATGGATCTGCAGCCGATAATCACTGCTGTCCTACAGGCTCTAATTGATGGTTTCACTGGACAATCTGCTCTTCAGGGCGAACTAGATCCAACCAGGATGGACTGAAAACAGCTCACTGAACACCTATAGTGTCTCTTTGAATGTCTCACTCTTTAGTGTTTGGGACATTGATTTATTCTTTGGCTTGAACACTTTTTTTACTAAATCATTTCCTGTTTTTTAACAGATTAATGTGCTGCAACACTTATCCTTTTTTATTTCATCATAAGGTCAGAAATGTAAATATTGCTGTAAACACACTCGAGGAACCGCAGGATTTTGCACTTCCTCATTCGCTTTATTTACCAGAGGTTGCTGTTGCAGTAAACATGATCAAGTGTATTTCCCCGTCTGGTTGGGCTCTTCACATGCTGAAAAAAGGAGAACCGTCTTCAGGTTTGTCTGAATAAAAATCCCCAGCTATGATGTGAACGCCATCGAGGTGAGCATGCAGCTGTTAGTTTATTGAAGTGTTTAACCGAGATGCTAACGTTAATGAACCAACAGAGCAGAGGGAGAGATACATTAGCAGAGGGAGTGGAGTATTTGTGCGTATATTCTAAGTCTTAAAGTTCAAACTCGGGCCTCTGATGCAGGTTGTGTCTCAAAGTGCTCCAGTTACAAGTTTAGAAAATGTGTTCCCAATCGTTTTTGTCTCATTTGAAAATGTTTTCAAGACCTCTGGAGCTTAAAAACATCATGTCACGATTTCAAGAACAATTCTCTTAACATCATCCCACCCTCCCTCGTGAACACCTCAGTGTGTCGTACCAGTCTCTCCTCCGCTGACAGCGTCCTGAAGCGTCCCATCGCCTCTTTGATGACGTCCGTCTCCTCCAGGTCCGGCTGGTCGGCGATGATGTTCTTCCTGTTCTCCTCCAACCACAGCTGGAAGCCCGTCTTCGGCCTGAAGAGACACAGTTAACGACAGAGCAATGTCAATGTACATTCATGTTTCCAGTAGTCATTTTAAAAGGGGTCAGACGGTTCAGTCTTTACCTTTTGTTTTCAGTGTTTTCTGCAGGTGAGGCTGGAGGCGGGACTTCTGCTTGTTTCTGCTGAACTGCAGGCGGCTCCGTGTTCTGCTGAGTCTTCTTATTGGCTGATTTTGTGTTTGTCATCTGCAGCAGAGTGGACTGAGTCTGTGGACAAAAACAGAGAAATGCATTTAATCTTTATTGACTAGAAATCAACGTTAAGTTTCACAGTAATGTAACAGAAGGAGATGTCGGTACCTTTGTCTTGGGTCTGGGGGCGAGCGGTTTGAGGACGGGGCCTTTGCTTTGTTTCCCTGCAGACCCGCTGAGTGGAGCAGACTTCTTGCTGGACGTCATGTTGTCCAGGATGTTTGTGACTCGTGGCTGACCGGAGGGAGCCGAGGGTTTACCTGCGCCGAGCACCTGCATGTGTCCCATCCAAACGTTTATTAATTATACTATCAACTAAGGTCGTCAAAATGTTTCACAGTTTAACACATCACAAAGACAGGTGCTTTGGAGAGGAATGAATGCATCAAAAATCACAAGTAAACTCCTGCACACTGTCTAAATTGCAAAAATATGTTTGCATACATTTCCAGCTTATTTGTGCAATTTAGGCAGTGTGCAGAGGATTTCCTGCAATCTTTGTAAATTAGAGCAAAGACTGTCACTGGCCTAGGACTTCTGTTTTAGTTGCCGTAGAACTGAAACAGGCATCGATGTAGTTTGATTTTGGTCAGAATCATAACCAAGTTTAAAACGCTGGTATCCTGACAACCCAACTATAAGCATGTCGGTCTCTTGACCACACAGCCTGACAATGTTTCTGCATGATCTCCTCTAAATGATCAGAGAAATCACGCTGTTGAAAGAATGAGGGGTCTTACCTTGAAAGGATTTGATCGTCCTGCTTTACCAACTGTGAAAACAAACAAAGTTAAGTTTGACAAAAGGTGATTTTTGAAGTCTCCTGGATCAAGTCTGATAAGGTTTGAGTATGTATATCTGGAGCTGATTATGGCAAACAAGCCAATCTGTCTTAGAAAGTGTATTTGTCAAACTTCTGGTCAAAAACTTCTCATTACAGTTTCTCATGAGAGAAAAAAAGGTTTAAACTGTCCACCTGCATGACTATTTTTATTGTGCTCAGCAAAGTCCATAATGTGCAGCTGTGCAGCTCTTTCAGCACCATCCATTTGTGGCGTTTGCACTCCTACTAGCTGCAGCACATCACCCCCACCCTTATCCACCTTCACTGGCTCCCCATCAAGTTCCGCATCAAGTACAAACTCCTTCTTCTCACCTTCAAGTCTCTCCATGGCCTAGCCCCGCTGTACCTCACCGACCTCCTCCATCCCTACACCCCTTCTCGACAGCTTCGCTCCTCTGACACAGGCCTGCTCTCCACTCCTCACACCAGACTCCGTTCCTTCGGCGACAGAGCTTTCAGTACCTCTGCCCCCACTCTCTGGAACTCTCTCCCTGCTGAACTCCGCTCTGCTTCTTCTCTGGACATCTTTAAAAAACTCCTCAAACACCACCTGTTCACCCAAGCATTCCCTCTAGCCATTACCCCTCCCCCTCCCCACTAAGTGTGTCTGTTTTCCTTGTGTGTGTGTGTGTGGGTGTGTGTCTATGTGTATTCATGTGTCCTTCTTTTATTGTTAAGCGGCCTTGGGTTCCTTGAAAGGCGCTATATAAATCTAAATATTATTATTATTATTATTATTGCAGTATGGTAGTTGAGCTCTCAGCCTACGGTGAAAGTTGTAAAGTACCGACAGCCAGCGAGTCATTCGTTAACTTTAATACAGGAGTCTTTCAATCAAAAGAGAACTCCACAAGTTTTACTTACTGAACAATATGCCACTGTATTCTTTAAATGTGTGAGGGACGGTGTGTCGCTATGTATCCCAGCACAGCGTGCAATCAGCTTTCAATACACAATGAACGGGGAGGAGTTTTCAATCACGCCACCTCGCGTGCCGTCTGTAATTGTGGCAGCTGCACTCGTGGTAATGACGGCGCGTGTGTCAGCATTTTATACTTATAAAAGTGCGTCTTATACATCGGATTTTACAGAAGATTTCTTGTAATCAGTTTGTAATCGTATTTCAAGAAACTTCTCCAGTCAAACTTGCTTGCCCTACGCGTAGATATCCCTTTTCAGACTTTATTTTCTGTAATATCTAAAAAATCTGACGTTTCTCTGGACCCGTCCGGTGAATGTGTCTTATAGAAAGTCAAATGAGTTTCTTTTGACTAGAAACTTAATAAATACACTTTCTAAGATTAGAGTTTTTTCAGTGTAGCGTCTCAACATAATTTATTCTGACAGTTTACAGAAGAGATCCCCTTATGTGATACATCACGTTTCATGATATGGATGTTTACTCACTTGGTGTCAGAGAAGGCTTCACAGGTGAGCCTGCTTCTTTAGCGAATGGATTTACACCTGCAGTATGAGACACATCACACATGTAAGATGGTGTCACTAAATATCCGAGGTGTCGAGGAAATAAAAGAGCTGAAAAATAAAAACTGGGAACTGACGTTTTCTGGATTCTGTCGACTCCTCGGTCTCCATCTCCTGTCCATCCTCCTCCTCTCTGATCTCCTCTTCTTGCTCCTCTTCCTCCTCCTGATCATGTCTGCTGCTGTAACGTCCTCCTGTGGACTCACTCTGACCAAACCTGTCCAAATAAAACACTCGTTAACCACACTGGAGGAGGTCTCTTCTGTAATTAGACATCCTCGGTCTGATCTGATTTTTATAATTATTTAAACTCCAACAGACTCAACAAACTGATCAAACTGATCTGAGAGCTCAGTGATGAAGTCAAGGTGAAGGCGGAGCTGGACGGAGGATGCTGTCTAAGATGTGTGTCATCTTCAACAATATCTACCACCGACTCCATGATGTGCAGGTTAAACAGAGGAGCCATTCACTGATTTTATTTACTCCCCTGATGCAGTCATCCAACCTGTGGACATCAAACTTTGCAACTCCTCCCTCTGAGGGTCAAACACTTCGTCTGACCTAGGACAAAATCTTAAAATACAACATCCCTGCAGCTCCAGATGACTCTGCTGCAAAACTTGCAGCTCTATAACCGTTCACTTCAAAGATCAAAGATTAATATCGCCGTACCTGGATGTTGGTCTCGAGTACTGCGGCTCCTCCTCCGGCTCCTCTGGCTCCTCCTCTTGGATCTGGTTTGTTTTCTCCAGAGCGATCTCGCTGAGCCGCTGGGCGAGGGCCATGCGCCTGGACCGCGATGCATACCGGATGGCCAGGGTGACGACGTTCTGAGTCATCATCTCGGCCAGCTCCACACAGCGAAACTCTCTCTCTAGCTTACAGGACAACTGAAGAGGAAACATGGACTCTGCGTTATTTTAAACACCTAAGAAGCAGCTGGCACACTTCTAAAACCTGTAACCATGGTGCCCTTTTCACACATCATGAACTCCTGACATTTCACAGATGCTTCAGGACATTCAAGGCCTCATCAGATCTGTGAACTACATGTGATCTGACAGCTGATGTGTGTGTGGAGTTTTGAATACTCACAGCAAACATCTTCATGAGCAGCTCCTGTTGCTCCTTCTGGGACTGACCCTGTCCGTCCTCGTCGATCTCGTACCCGCTGGACGACAGGAAGCTGTAGTGGTTGTGGAAGAGGGCTGAACGCAGGTACTGTTCCTGCAGGAGACAGGAGGAGGAAAACACTGAGTGGAAATGCTGTACTTTATCTTTACATGACATTAAATAAGTAATGAAGTCAAGAGATTGTTACACATCTGGATTGTTTTGCAGCAGCTCTTCATAACGTTCAACTTCAATATAAGACCCTAAGATCTTTGAATCACCCAGATAGATTCACATCATGAATAAGGTTCCACCATTAATTCACTTTGTAAGAGTGAAAGTTAGGGATGTAACGATTCACTCAACTCCCGATACGATACGATTCACGATACTGGGTTCACGATACGATTCTTTCACGATTTATTTTACAAAATGAGACTGAAGAAAAATTATAACTAAAAAAGATTCCTTTAATTTTTTCATGAAAACACCAATGCACCTCGTAATCTCTTTGGCTCTTACACTCGTTTGGGCGAGCGGGGCTACAAACCTGCTTGTTAGTATAGTTTGGCTTCACAGCTGCCATGGTAACGCCTGCTTGTTACAACCAACCGCCTCTGCTCTACAGCTGCTGACGCTCACCATACAGTATTACTGCAGGGTCCGAAATTAACTTTTTGACTTTTTGAATGAAAGAATTCACTGGTCAAACATATTTTTTAACGGCAGAAATAACAAATAGGGTTTTTGTGTCACATACACATCTGTTACAGTACATTTAATTGAGAAGGCATTATGTTCTGTTGAATCAATCACAGATTAAAGTCACAGATTCAATCATTTTATCAGATCAGGGAATTGAGAAATTAAAAAAATATATTTGCTGGCCTTTATTTTTTAAATAGGTATACCCAGACCCCCCCTGCTCCCCTCTGAACCCCCCCATGCCCCCCTGCATTACAACATTACAGACTAAAAACTAAAATCCATCAGAGAATAATACATTATTATTCCACAAAACAAGTGTTCTCTTGATTTAGCTTTGACAAATTAGACACTTAATATAATCAGCCTGCTCATTATTAGACGTGTGTGTATCTGACTGCTCCTGCTGCGCGTGCATTTAGCGCGCACTATATCTGCGGTGTTTTATAACGCAGCGCTGTTTCACAGAGTCTGAGTGGACAAGTTCACAGACTGAGACTACAGCAGGCTGTGAGAGGACGTTGCTATCATTATGTTAGCTGCAGACGAGTGAACGGAGAAAAGTCGAACCGACCGTTTGACCGGATCACATGTTCCCGACTCGGTCCGTACGGATCACGGATCAACTGTGGTCTACGTGCTGATGCACTTTAAGTTAAAAGGGGCACTCGCGCGCTGTGTGTGTGTGTGTATGTATGTGTGTGTATGTATGTGCGCGCGTTTGCGCTGAAATTGGTGTGTCTCAGGCAGCGTGCTCCGCGATGCTCTCAGTCATGACAGCAGAGAGAGGAGCAGGGAAAGCCGGCTGCAGCTACATAAAACGCGCTTAATACTCATAGCATAGTTTTTATGACTTTTTGGTAAAATATTTACCCGCCCTGTGGCAGATAACCCTCTGAAATGTACTCAACAAACGGAAAATCTACCCTCATTTGGCGCTTGGCGGGTGTTGATTTCGGACCCAGTTACTGCGATTCATTTTTCAGAGAATCGATGTGAACCTTGACAGCTTTGAATCGATTTTTAACTGCCTCACGATTAATCTTTACATCCCTAGTGAAAGTGTTAAAATTCTGGAAAAAAAAAAGCTGTGATGGCAGTTTTGACACATCTCGTATGGTGCAGTTCACCAAGAAGCCAATAGGAGGCAGTAGAAGCCAAATTACATGAAGCAGTGCACGTTTCATTTCAAAACAAACGAGCATTCATGAGAAACTCTATCCACCTAAAGCAAAGATAGCAGGATGTCAGGAGTTGTAGATGAGTCAAGCAATATGCAAGCAATGCAAAAGCAATACTGCATCAACATGACCGAACTGAATCTACACGAGAAGTCGCTAGCAACAACCGCTAACTCCGCTATACAGGGCTGATGTATGCCGTCTCAACCAGCACTGAGAGACGCTTTCAAGGCAGAATTTCAAAGGGTTCAGAAGATGGTAAAGGCACTTTTATACTTTATTTGTTAAGACTTTCGCATCAGGCAGCTGCTTAATGAACGTGAGTCACGCTGTGTGATGCCAGTCGGTTCATTTCAGAAGTTGTGTGCAGATGTAAAGCAAAAAGACATTCTTTGGAAACAAGTGGACTCAGTCAAGTGTTGTAATAAGTAATGTTACACATTATACAAAAACAAACAAGACAGCCAACCGAGAGTGCAATCTGTATCCTCTGTATCGTGATGTTCTGTGAACTACCCAGTGTGTTCGGATTGTTTACCTCCATCTGTCCTTTCTCGGTGCTCGTCTGACACAGCGGCAGCTTGAAGGGCAGGATGCCTACTGCAGGTCTGGGCAGGGTGGGGGGGTACCTGGAGCCTTTACATGGAATACACCTGGCAGGAAAAAAACAGACCAGATTGTTAGGGGGGGGTTGGGGGAATCAACCTTTAAGACATTTAGGATCAGCCAGTTAGAAAAACAAGGAGGCATCAGGGATCCTGATCAGGAAATCTAACACACTACATTCTCATTGATAAAAAGACAAACTGTTGATGGATCATTTCAGTCAGACAGATCCTAAACACGTATGTGTCTCCTTCATGCCTCCCACATGACCTGAATACTTAAAAGAGGTAACTATCTATAAAGTTTCATGTGTGAAAGTCTCGGCTGACAGGAAGCAAAAAGAGAAAGTCTACCTGAGCTGCTGAGGGTTCTCATGGACTCCCACCACCCAGTAGTGATCGGATTTGCTTTTGCACGTCTCTCTGGTGTTACACACCGGCGTCCACGTGTTACCAAGGGAACGGTTTAACATCCGGACCACCCCATCAGAGTCCACATAGCAGGGGGGTTCCTAAAAAAATCAAAAACAAAACCGACTTATCTTATAAATACAAAAAAAGAGGGTGTAGTTGGACAAAACGGACAACTCGTGCTCAGAAAAAGTCCCTGGGATAATCATAAAGCATGTTTTATTTGACAGACCGACCTTCAGCGGTGAATCCGAGCCAGGACAGGTAGGACCTGGTAGACAGAGGGAGCGGTTCTCCGTTGATGAGCTGCTTCTTCCTTCGACCGAACTGCAGCAGCTGAACGCCGAGAGCCTGTTCACCGTCAAACCCCGTAGCTGATGATGTAAAAAGCTTTTTTTAAATCAGACCAGAGCCCCGTGCTTCATTACAATGATATGTTGAAAACAGGTCTTTGTACAGTATCTCAACGTTCTGCTTATTAATAAAAACCCTCAGCTCAGCAGACAGCCGCGCTCATTATCGGTGGTTTGTGCATCTCTTACCTCGATGGTAGACAATAAGCAGCTGCTCTCCGTGTGCGCTCATACAGACGACGGGCCCCGGCAGGCTGAAGATTTCCCTCTGCACTCCTCCGATGGAGAAGAGGCGGAGCGTCAGCGTGTTGGTGGCGACTGCAGCCCAGCCCTGACCCAGACAGAGCGCCCGTGCGTCCTCGCCCTGCGGTAGGTCCACCATCCACTCTTTTTTGGTGTCCCAGGACGAGAAGTGGAGGCACTGCAGCTTACTGAGAAGAAGAGCAGCAGGTTCAAAGATTTGCTTTAAGGATAAAAACAAAACAAAAAAAACAGATTTCAAAGAAGTTTACCTGGCGAGCTCGTCTGTGCCCGGGCAGGCCAGCAGCACGGCCTCTTGGGAAAGATCGGCCATGATGTGACCCAGAGAGTTTGTGAGGTGCATGGCGTGGTGAACGGCCGTGTCGTGGAACTCCACATCGATGGCGTTGTCCTGCTCGTCGTTGTAGCCGCGAACGAGTCCCACAGAGTTCCACATCTGAGGCACAACCCAACATTTCTTCACATTAAACTTTTCTTATTATTTACTGTTTACGATGTTTTTTTATTTCTTTATGTGAGTCTCACGGGTCAAAAACAACATAAACAGCATCCTCATTTATTTTATTCTCCCATTAAAATCGCCGTGTCCTACCAAGAAGCGGTGAGTGAGGTGTGCGGGGGTGGAGCCTGGCTGGAAGGCCTTCTGAGGAAGCGTCGGCATGGGTCCCTCGTAGACGGGACGCAGGGGAACCGACTTGGCCGCTGCAGGAACCACAACGCTCCCCGTGTCATCATCGTCCCCAAATTTATCGTCGCCGAGCCGCAGTGAGCCGGTGTCTGAACAGAGACATGCAAAGAGGTCTTACTCGGCGTCCGCTTGAAGTATTTATACAGAATGTGAAACACTAAACCCGCCACAGGAAGTTTGTTTGTTCAGAAGATGAAGAATATGAACCAATCAGCCAGATTCAACCAGAGTCAAGGAATCTGTTTAAAGACTTCCTTTCAATCCTAATAATATGCATCCTTTTTTCCTCTGAAACCTTCTGTCACTCACCTAGAGAGTTCTCATCATCGAGTATCGCTCCTCTGTTCCTCACCCGCCCGGTCGAAGGCATGAGGAAGTCATCATCGTCATCGTCGTCCCCGGTTACAGGTTTCTTTGCAGGTGAGTTGGTTTCACTCAGCCCTTCATCCATGAGCCTGTCATCGTCGTCGTCATCGAACAGGTCGTCGTATTCTTTGGTTGGCTTTTTCGCTGGAGCCTGCAGAAGGTCCAGAGATCAAGTTATTTAGCATTCAAAAGAAAACTCAAGGTGGAAACACGGGAAAAAGGGAGCTGAATTAAGGTACGGAGCTTCTTAATTTCTTTTCTTCCAGCTCACAGCAGTTAATTATTTAAACTCTGTTATCCGGGTATTACCTTGGTGTGTTCCGTGTTGGATACAGACGTGTTGAGTCCGTCCAGCAGGCTCAGGCAGCCCTCTGTGTCTGTGAAGACGATCTGACTGCCCGATGGATGCCAGGCCAGACCGCACACTGTGAAGCCTTTCTCGTGCTTCTGCCTGCAGCCAAGACGACAGAACTTTAACTTAAAACTTTAAAAAACACAAACACATATACCTGAAGAAACCTGTAATTCCTCAGCTCTCACCGTCTCCGCCTCATATAAAGACACTTCCTACACTGCCGGGTTGTCTCACCTTTCCACACAAAGCTTGCTGTTCACGTCCCACACGGTCAGTGAACCCCCCACGCTGCCCGCTGCCAGGAACGTCCCACATGGAGACCAGGCCACCACGTTGATGGGCTGCGGAGAAAAACAGGAGGGAGAATTTCAAAATAAAAGCAAAAAAAAAACAAAAACATAATTAGATAACCAGAAGACTAAAAACCTTCCGTCCTGTTGATGGTTTTATATTCACGCTTACAGAAAGACGTTGTTTCATACCTTCAGTTTGTTAAAGTCAGATATTTTGTGCTGCAGAGTAAATTAAAAAGAAAATAAGGGGAGAGAAATCAAAGAGAAACAGGAGGTTACAGAGAACTAAATGATTAAAGTGGGAAGTGTTGCTCAACTCTTAATACACTTCAATCTTTTAATTCAGCAGCTACAGCAGGTTTGGATCTGAAAATAAACACGTCAGTGCTCAAATTAAAGACAAGGTAAGAAACTCGATGAGGCTGTTCAAAATACGTAAACATGAAGTTACTATGAAAGAAACAATGATCCTCAGAAAGAGTCAGTGAACATGTAACGTCTCTTCCTCTCTTCTGTGTGAAGTAAACACTCCGCACTGAAGGTTTAAAACACTAACATCTAAAGCTTGTAGACGTCCAGCACTGCACCATGAATTTATAAGAATTAAGTCATTAATACGACTGCATGAGAGATTTTCTCAGTTTCAATCCAACATTTCTTTGTTTTTTATCCCCTGATTAAAATAGTTTTTTGTTTAGCTTTGTTTTTTTTTTTTCTGGGATTACTTGAATTGTTTCTTTGTTACATGTTTAACATTAGGAGGGCAACTCGACAAACCTCTCTGGGTCTCTTTGGCTTCGTCTGCACATTTCTTTCTGAAGTTATGTTCTTTTTTATCGTTTACTTCCTGATCATTAAGTGCTGCTTGTTATTGTTCTTTAATGATACCTTTACGACAGAGAAATCTGTCATTTTAAAGCTGTAACGCCCTGCCATGACTGAGCCGCCATGACAGACACAACATGTTTTTCGTTGCCATAGAAACACAGGATGTTACGTCAAAGACCACTGCAGTACGTAGCGAGAACTAGTGCTGTATGTGCTGATAAGATAAAATCGTCATTTAAATTATACTTGGATCGTCAGTAAACATATTCTCTTCCTCAGGTCCGTTTCGTCCGTTCGTCTTGACTACGGTTAATTTATTGTTCGAATTCATCGTGAAGGGGGATGGAGAAGGAGAGAGAATACCCCCCATGATTCCCCGCAAGCCTCGGCGTCGTCTTTTGTTATTGTTTTCATTGACAGCCCCCTCAATAAATTCACTTTAAACAAAGCTAACGTGGACCGCAAACCTGTCAGTGGTCGTTCATATGGACCTCACCTGTGTCAGCAGATCGTCTGACAGAGTGCTCACATGGTCCCAGGACCCTCGCTCATACAGCTGCACCTTCGTCTCTACAGGAACCGCTAAAAACTGACAGAAACACAGACAATGTTGTGTGTTACACAAAGAAGTCCTGCAGGGATGGAGGTGAAACAGAAGAAACAAAGGCTCTTGGAACTGACCTTCCCAGTCCCGGGCTGCCAGGCCAGACGACACAGAGACTTTGCGTTACTGACGTCATTTGTCTTCTGCAGCAGAGGCCAGCTGATCAGCTGAGTCTGAAAGGACACAGAGCAGGTCAGCATCTGGCAGACTGTGCAGAGAGTGAGCATGTTAGAAAGAAGGGTTTGTGTTTCGTACCTGCTCCTCTATATTCCAAACCACAACAGAGCCGTCACAGCTTGCAGACGCCTGACAGGGGAAGCAGAGAAAGTTTTCAGTGTTGTCTTAAAGTCTAAACAGTTTCATTGTTTCATCTATCAATAAAAGAAACGTGTTACCCACCAGGAATTCATCTTTAGGATCCAGAGTAACGCTGAGAACCGGCGCTTCGTGGCCTCTGAGTGTTTTCTGTTTGCTGCTGTCTGAGACCTCCACCACCTTCACCATGAAGTCACTGAGGGGACAACGGAGAAATCAAGTACATATCACACAAACCGGTGTGTTCAGGATCTCTGTGTTAACACGTGAGAGGATGAAGAAAAGTTCACATCAGCTTTGAAACATCAAGAGCTCAAATCATCAAATCAAGTAACCAGAAGGACAAAATAATGCTGATTTCCGTCAGGATGCAGATGCCAAATGCGCCCTAACAGCCTCAGATACGAGAATTTTAGCGATCAATATCACAACGGTTATTACCAGAGTGAAAATAGCAGCATCAATACGGCGCCATGCTCCGTGCTTTTATTGCCGTGATAAACCTGCTTAGAGCAAATCAATCCTGGCAGGAAACAGACGTTTATCTCCAAACACGACTAATCACAAACCGATCCAGAGTCTGTGAGGTGGAAACATCAATCAGAGGCCGCTCGTTCTGTACACGCACAGCATCACTCAAACTAAACAGATCACAGGGAGGTTTAGTCAGAGCGTACACACAACTGCACACAGCAGAGATGTTACGCACAGCGACTTCTTCAACAGCAGCTGAAGGAGAAGAGGACGTGGAGTGAATGAGTTTGATTTGACAGAATGAAAGTGGCATCCCTCGTCTGGTATCACGTCACTGGTGAGAAATACCTCGGGACATTTCTTCCAAGTCAGCCGGACAACCTCACTGAGGAATCGATTTTTTTAAATTATGGTTTTTGTTGAGTCAAATGTTTGTGTTCATTCATTCAGTCAACCTTTATTTAAATCTTAGAAGAATCATTGAGGGCGTGCCATGTTTTCATTTTTTCTTCTGTTTGCAGGTGGCAACAGGCAAAGAAAGTCATCCCAGACTCCTCTCTCCCCAGCAATGTCTTCGTGCTCCTCCTGGGGGACTCAAAGGCGTTTCAAGGCCGGATGCTCCAGCGATCTCAGGGTCTACTCTCAGTTGGGTGTGCCCAGAAAATCTCCAAAGGGAGGGGTCTAAGAGGCATCCTAATCAGATGCGCGAGTCACCTCTGGCTCCTCAAAATAGAGTCTGCTCATCCCCTTCTTGTACAACACCTCGGGAGTTGGCCTTCCAGGTCAGTGGTACTTGTGCTCCTCCACCATATTGACATCCTCTCCCAGAATGCACAGCAGTGGTGAAGCTGCACTCTTCCTCCTGAAGTCAATCATCATCACTCTGGTCCTGGCCACATTCAAAAGCAGGTGATTTCTTTCTGTCCACTCCACAAAGTTGTCCACCAGTGGTCTATACTGATCCTCTCACCCCTCACTTTTAAAACCCATCACAGCAGAGTCGTCAGAAAACTTCTGCAAATGGCATGACTGGAAGTCAGAGCTGGACAAGGTGAAGGTATAAAAATATAAAAACACAAAATGTGGGGGTGGGGGCAGGGATTCAGAAAACAATAACAGATTGAGACTTACAGATAAAGCAAAAAATGCAAGTGAGCTTATGTGAGACCACAGCAGGATATAATCAGGAGATTTCACCTCGAGCGAGTGAGAGGGGTGGTGACGTTTTTTTCCAGTGATCAGTGCACGATCACAGACTGTAAGCACCGACTGCTACGATCTCCGTGCACGTAATTAAACTGCTGTTTTATGTTTTCTGTTCTCCATTGTGTTCTCCTCCGCTCTTTTGTTGATATTCAGATTCTGTCGAACTACACATAGCTTTAGTAACACTTTCCACTGTTTTCCCAGTCAGTCTACTTTACTTCTTGTCTCGTACCTGGATCCTGCTGCCACTCTGGAGCCGCTGCTGTTGAAGGCGACGTGTGTGGCGTTGGTAGTGAAGCGGGTGAGGATGCCATCTGGATCGCCGTCAGGAAACGTGTGGATCTGCACCGTGTTGTTGGAGCTCGCAGTCACAAGCTTCCCTTTCTGTGAAGGAAAGATCAAATCTCAGTCCAATTCTGACCACAGCTTCTCAAAAGGGCTCAATGACACAGCACAAGTCCTTATTTCATAAGTTTAAAAAAACAACAGAGGGCAGCAGGTCACAAACCTTGAGTGCCAGGGAGTACGCTTTTTCTCCCACGGTGATAAACTTTGGATCATCATCATCCAGACCCTCCCATATCCGAACATCTCCATCATTTCCACAGGTGACGATGTACCTGAGGAAGTTTTATGAAGGTCAGATTTAACAAACATTGAGTAGCAGAAGGAAAAGTTGGAAGCAAATGTTATCTTCCTTTCAGAGTACAGGTGGTGACGGTGAATACATTCTGACCAGTGATCAGTACAGAGTGTCTGCACGTGACCACTACGATTTCCTTGCACGTAATGAAACTGCTGCATTATGTTTTCTGTTCGTCAGTATGTTCTCCTCCGCTCTGTTCAACTATACAAAGCATAGATATGAAGGCAGATATTCCTATTATAGTGTCATATAGTGGACTCTATTGCTTCGCCTTTTTTTTTTACGTCACATCTGAGGGACCCCCGCACCCCCCTCTTGTCCAAACAGGGACCCCGCTGTAACGTGCATACGTGAACAGCCAGATTTCAGGGGCTGTCCTCCGTAAATTAACTAGCTTTTTCAGGCGTGCTTATGTGAAAACGGCTTTGGATACAATTCTAGTAAAAAAAAAAAATCTATATATTGATACCTGTTTCCATACCACGGCAACTCAAATAGAAGTCCAATGTGCACCCATATAGGGACATTTCTCATTTTTGATTGCCAGGAATTGCAGGTTAACTCCTGCACAGTCGCAATTGCAACAAACAAAAAAGTTGTTGCTAATGTTGCCAATGTTTTTTGTGAAAATCAGACGGTGTGCAGGAGTTTGCCTGTAATTCTTTAATGGGTTTATTCCTCTCCTACGCACCAGTCTTATTTTAATTTAATTTTATATACTTTATTAAATTCTGTATATAGACTGTCACTCTGTCTGTTATATAGAGACATGCTTCTCACACACACAGGCCTGAATCACACACATGCACAACGAGACCTGTGGACATGCATTATTGGAGAGATGTCAGAGTGCGGTGGCAGCCCCCTTGGGAGGCGCCCCCTGAGCAGGTGGGGGTTCGGTGCCTTGCTCAAGGGCACCTCGACAGTGCTAGAAAAGTGGTCTGGCACCTCTCCAGCTACCATCGGGACTTGAACCGGCGACCCTCCGGTTCCCAACCCTAGTCCCTACGGACTGAGCTACTGCCGCCCCAATGAAATAGATGCAGGTTTTAAAGCCTTGGTGCTTTTTGATACTATTGATCACTAAGATAACAGACTGTTTTCTTTTGAAACATGTGGTATCCAAAATTGTCAAACATTTTGACAACCCTTTTATTCGGTAAAAAACATGTTTCTTGAGAAAATGTAAGGGAATGAGATGCCGGTGTGTTTTAGTGCCTTTTAAAGCCTATTCCCATTTGTATGTAACTATGAGTCAGACTTCTCTTTAGCCAGGGTTATTATAGACAGAGTAAATGAATCACATGGACAGTTATCCATCTGGCTGTACACAGAGTTAGGAGCTGTCAGATTAATGGCTGAAATCATTTCATAAATGAACATGACTAGAGAAAGATGACGTCCAGTGATTTCAGACTCCTCTCTCAGCCACATACAGTAATATGTAACGATAATAAGGAATACATCATTATAATGTTTGACTTACTTCCCGGTGTCGTCGAAGCAGACCTCGGTGTGTCCCTCTGAGTGTCCGTAACGAAGCTGCTTCCTCTCACACGGCATTTTATCAAAGCAGCAGACTGACGAGGAGGGAAAAAGAAAGGTAAAGGTGAGACTAACACGAGGACATGACACATATATGTGACACACGGAGTTGTCCTGTGAGTATCTGATGCTCTTAGCTATCTGCAGAGTTGAGCTAACAATACAGACAATGTTAGCTCGCTGCGCTATTTCAAACTTCACGGTGAGTTTTTTTTTAATTGCGTAACTGTACGATACGAACTCAACACAAACTTTTATTTACCACATTTTAACCAAGATGCCAAGTGTGACAACTTACAACTTCCCCCGGTTTCCTCCACAGACTTGTTGATTCTTTTCTCCTGAATCTCCCGCGCTGCGTTGAAAACAGGAAACGCAGCGTCACAACTCCCGCCAGCTGCGTGATGACGTAGTGGTCGAAACCCCGCCCTTTGTGTATTACTCAGACTGTAAATATTACGGTACAGCATGAATCTGGGCTTTTCTGCATGATTATGGGACCATTAAGGCACAGCAGCGAGAAAAGGTTATGAAATACAGATAGTCAAGACCTTAAGAGTAACTTTAACTCTATTTAAATACTTTAACATTTAGATGTTGTGCTTTTGAGCTTTGGTTACTTTCTAATAGGCTACCTTTGCATAAGGTAAAAGCCAAGGGTTCCTAAATGGATAAACACCTTTTCCAACTTCTTGAACTTAAGAAATAACGATCAAACCCCTCTTTGGTTTGATTGAAAGTGGACTGTGAAATAGGTGAAAATATGGCTGCTTTTTTTGTAGTATTTCAGCAGTGGACTTTTTTGGTGAGGTGTAACGGTTTGTCAAGAGGCTTAAAACTCGCCTTAGCTCCAGCTCTCAGCCTGTCCTTATAGGTTGACTGAAAGTTAGGCTGAGACAGCATTTCCAGCCGCTGCCGATGAGCCCCCGGACAGATGGCTGACGCCACTGAGGCTTTGTCCATTAAGATAAGATAAGACTTTATTGTATTGTAAAATATTTACAGTCTATGATTGAAACCCAAAAGAACACAATCCTCTTAGTTGAAAAAACCCACAATTGTAAGAATTGACAAAAAAGGTTTACATCCGATATTAGATGGCAAACCAGCAGCATTGTCTCCTCAACCAGTCCCAAATGCAACCTGCATCCATGGATTTATCAGTGATTGAGGAGTCTCACACATTAGCACTTAAATCAGCATGTAATGATTAACACAATGTAAAACATATAACGCCCTCTGCTGGTTAAAAAAGAATACTGCAATATGTTTTTTATCTCATCGATTGAAATTGTACTGTGTTTCTATTTATTTTTCATTGTATTGTTGGCACCATTACATCCCTAGAGCTTAAAGTTAGAGACACATATTCTTGATAATTCTTTAAATTATTTGTATCCACTGTTAATTAAGATGTGTTTGTAATCTTCAGAATTTAGAAAGACAAACCACCACTGTTTGAGTCTTCACTCGCCTGTTTGAGGATCGTCTCAGGGGAGAATTTGATTAGTGCAACAGGAAATGCTGTGTGAGACAGCTGGGTGTCTAAATATGACATGACTGAAAGATAAGAGATCATGTAAAGCAGACCCTGAGCCTGATACGTGTGTTTCAAACTACACATGGATGAACATTCAACCTAAAATGTAATGTCCAGTTTCTTACGTTAGGATATCAGATGTGTAATGAATGTAAAGTAACATGATGAGTATCATCTCTGAGCAGCTGAAAAAATGATGCTCGATAACTGGATCATACAAGACGTCGTTAATATTTCATGTGTGTGGTTCAGGACAATCGATGGACGTGGCTCCGGACTCCGCTCATTGACTGAACGTTGACGAATCAAACATCATATAGATCAAACACAAACACAGAGCTGGTCTAAATTAGTGAACAAGGCGTTCAGATCTAAGATAAAAGTTATAGAGTTTTTAATAACCTCTAGTTGTGTAGTTTTATCTTTATGATACATTTGGAGGACTTTCATGGTTTCATATCAACCAACTAAATGGCTTAATCCTATATTTCCCATAATGTAACCAAAATGCATCTTTTGTAATCCTGTGTTCAAAACAAATGTTTGCATGAGGCCATTTTATATAAAACTAAAAGTAACGTGACAAATGCATATTCAGATTAGTTTCTATTTGTTAGATTAGTGTTGTCTTTTTGAATCCGTCTAAAATTACACTCATCCAAGAGCATGAAGCTAACACACCTACTCTGTACTTATTCTCTCTTTATCTAAACTGAACAAAACAAAAACAGAAAAAAAGGACTTGCATTAATAGAAATATAGACATTAGACGTAAAATGCTGATGGATGTATGGAGTATACCTGCATGACATACCCTGTGATTAGTATTCATGCAAGCCACCACAGGGCAGATTTTTTTGTACACAGAGAACTGAACAGCAAATGAATGAATTTCACCCGAGCTACGGATGGGAAACGGTGTTTTTCATGTCCTTATCGTTTCATTCACTCTGCTGGAGTGCTGGCATTTAGAGGTGTCCTTTGCAGAGAGAGCGGGGTGAATTGTTTTCAAAGCGGCATTTTCCATACCATTAGCCTGTCTAACTATGAGCTGCGGGCAAGAACACACATGAATACAGATGCGCCATTAAAAATCAGAGCAGAGAAAAAGGCAGTGTAAATGGCATTTATTGGTTTGTGTGTCAGGGTGGTGAATACAATTTGTGCCTTGAGGGTGAAACATAGTGATCACAATATTTTGAAAATAGTGACCTGTTCTCATCAAAGCTGTAGAGGCACAATTGATGTTAAAATACCAATTTACAGAGGAGCTTTCAGCGAGGATCTAGTCGTAAACAGGCAGCTGAATGGTGAGAAGATGGACAAGTGAGGAAGAGACTTAATGTCTGATCAGTGCGGTTGTGTTGCCATCTTGTGGCTGCAAAAAAGAATGCAGTCAATAATAAAGTGCTCAACATTTGCATAGAGGAGCTGCAAATAAAAAGAAGGCGATGATACGTGGTTACTCCAATGATTTTATGCAATATGTAGGAAAGGACTTCTCCGTACCGCTCCACCCTAATGAGCAAAAAGGTGTAATAAGGTGTAAGTTGAGTCTCTGTCCCTCCAACCTTTTGACCAAGACCCCGGTAAAATGTGTTTATTTATGATAAAAGGGTTCATGAAAGGTTATTTGGTTTCTGCCATGTAACCTGAAAGGCGCAATTCCTCTTGCAGCAATATTATATTTCACATAATAAAACCTGATTGGTCGGAATTCAAAGGTAAAATGCTCCAGCTTCAAATCACTCAAGTTGCAAAAAAGAAGGGGGCCGGGGTGCCATCTTTGTAAGGTCTGTGTGTTTCTGAGAGTCTGTTCACCATTCAGGATACTAAGGTAAATGTTTCTGAGCATGTTAACTTAATTACATGTATCAGCAGTAGAGGTTGCGTCCTTGTCTCATGGCCTTGATGACATACTGCTCTCACATATTCACAACACTCCTGAAAATGTCTCAAAAGGCAGATTTTTCACCCCCGACTTTACTAAAACTTTTTCCCGCCACTCCTCTTGTTAATTTTCAGGGTCAAGTTGGGCTGAGCTGATTTGTGAACAAAGCTGGAAATTCCCCTCGAGCAAGTGGGAGGAGGTCACGATGACAAATCCTGCAACTGGTACACAACTGGTGCGATCTCTAGGCATGTAATGAAACAGCTTCATTATGTTTTCTCTTGGCCAGCATATTCTTTCAGACTCTTTCGTTGATTCAGTAGTTGGTTGAACTACATGTAGCTTAAAAAACATCGTCTAAAGCGTCATCAAAGCGTCAGACTCTTTTGCTCTGCCATCATTTCCACTTTTTACGTCGTGTCCTGCCTCCTGCGACCTCCCCTCCCGTCTGACAGCAAAAGTCTACCACTAACTCAAAAAGAGTTCAGGGGCCACCCGCCTGAAATTTTCAGGAGTGCATATGTGAAATCGTCTACAGGAAGTCTAGACCCAGCTTGCAAACCATCTTTTAGAACTAAAGCACGGTTTCAGAGACATTACATCAACATCTGCTTCTTCAGTTTTTGGATTGAGATCCATAGAGAAGGTTGATGATTCTCTGTAAGTTCAGTTTTTCTATCTCTTGGTGCATCAAGATCAGCAAACATTTTAAAGGTCTCCCCAGTTCTGCATTTTTTCATCTGCAACAGTGAACCTACTTTGAATTCATTGGCAATGTTTTGCCTCTTTGCCAACCTTGTAGTATCTTTGCCCTCCATGGTATGAGGCCTGCTTTGAACTGTCAAACAGCACAGGCACCATCACACTTAATGTGGTACTGTCTGAGGTAGTCCCTGAGCTGAGGGGGCAGCAGCAGACAGTCTATGCCCTGGTAGGTGGTGCAGCTACAGATCACAGCCCTGGACAGGTGCTGGAGGGTGAAAGGGAAACTCCTTGGTAGTGGTCGTGATAGGAGCGGCTCAAAGAAGAGGCAGGTGGCTGGGTCGCTGTAGTGTCTCAGAAGTCCTGTCACACTGGGATCCCGATACATGCACGGGTCACGCACATCAAAGCTGAAACGCTTGGCGTTCTGCTCGATTCGTGCGTGTAGGGAGCGGCTGTAGCGCCGAAAGCTGACCGAGAAGAGGAACTCATCCTGGGCAGAATCTCGGAGCAGAAATGTTCCTTCTGGTTTGCCCTCAAGGAGTTCCTCGGCCTCGAAGCGGTTCAACACACCCCAGTAACATGAGCTGTTGTTGATCTGCAGCAGATCTGGGACCAGGATGTAGTCAGTGTGGCCACAGCTTCCCTCTGCTCCACCATGAGGACAAGAAGGGTTCCAGTCCTCCAAGCTGGTGCTTCCAGCCCCAGGAGAGCAGATGTCCTCCCAGGAGAGGGGTGTGTGTGGTGGGGAAGAAGAGGAGGTGGAGACGTTGGGTTTGAGGGGAGTCTCCATGTCTTTGAGGGCATTTGAATGGGTGGTGTTATTTTTAATAAGGTGCCAACATCGTGCCAGTTCAGATTTGGGAGAAAAAGGACACTTATCCTGCATGAGCTCTGAGACGTGGATCTTGCGTTTGGACCAGAAAAGAACTGAGAAGGGTCTCGAGGAGCCTGATGGATGGTGATGATGATGGTGGTGGTGATGATGATGGGAGCGAAGAGGCAAACACTGGCCCACAGCATCCTGAAACTTCTGCCGAAGCGAACGGCGGGTCATAGCCTTCCGACAAACTACATCCATGTCTGCAGACGTCAATGCATCCCCAAGACCACTGCAGCTGCACTTTCTCTCTCTGCGCCGCCTCGGACAAGATCCTGACCGCACACCCAGATCCTCTGTCCCCTCCGCCTCCAACCCTCCGGGACTCGACCCGTTGCGAGAACTCCGGGAGCGTTTCTTTCCTCGCCAAACGTAACTGTCTGCACTCCAACTTCGGAGGCCAGACTTGGGACGTGTGTCGGAACCTCGGGGTTTCTTCTCTGACATGACTGCTTCCTCTTTTGACTCTGCAACACATTCAAAAACAGACGCCTGAGTCACGGTGGGATCACAAACATGTATCATGAAAACAAGCAATTTTATCTAAGCCTGGGAGAAATGTTTTCAAATGGTTGGAGAAAGTGTGCAATGATTATGGACGAACATAAAGAGTAAGACACTGGATACTCTCAAGATACTTTGATAGCAGACTCCTGAAACCATTGTTGTTTTTTTTCCTGATTTATGTTTAATGTTTCTTCTCTCTGACTGTTTCCTTATACCCATCTTACTAACCCTAACCCCCTGCATAATACTTTCTGTTATTCACATACAAAAATGAATAAAAATTCAAGCAGTTAAAAGGCAAAAGGAAGACGAGAGAAGCGTTGAAAGCAATGTCTTTTTCTTTTTACTCCACAACAAAGAGGTTTGTCGGAGCAGAATATTTCCCTTTGTTATTTTATTGTGGTGCCATTAACAACCATCTTAGAGTGCTCTTACTCTTCACATTAGGTCAATGAAATGAATGAACACTTAAAAGCACCATCAAATAATGCTTTGAGTTGACTCTCCTTTGTGTGGACCTGGAAGATGTTGAGCCTTTTTTTAGATGATTCAAAGCGTGTAGGTCTAAAGTGCGACGAGTGCATTCAGGATACGTCTAACTCCACTTTTCTTTGAAAAACTGTGCATAATCTTGCAACAAGTAAGGTGCAAAGAGAAACTACAGTGGAGTATAATGGCCACATTACAGAAAACAAGAAACTGAGATTTGAGGATAACGTCGTAAAATGTGGTTTTGTCTCAGATGGATCCGTTTGATTTTATTGGTAACTTTAGAGGCGCCAAAAACAACCATTTGAGTGTTCTTTAACTCTTCAAATCATATTTATTTAAACATTTGAATAGCCACACTGGATTATTACATCTGACGTTTATTTATCTGATTTATTCTGGTGAAACCTTGATGAAAAAAAATCTAACTATTGGGGAATTTTGCTTTAATCCAATGACATCCGATCATTTAGGACAAGAGTAACATGGGTAAGAGTAACAAAATCAAATAAAAGACTTTAGAGTTCAGATGCATCCTCCACACAGTTTCCAGAAAACCACAGAAAGGTTTTACACACACCAAGAAAACAGACTTTGCATGCTACATTCATAAAAAGCTAAGTTTTGTTAAACAGCTCCCAAAGCCGTTCTTTAAACACCCACTTCATACTCTGTCATAGTCATATTTGTGCTGGGTTTCTAGAGTCTTATCCTGCCAAACAGACTTTGAGAAGCCACAATCTCTGCTCTTATTGTTAGGTCTTTGAAGATTTAAATAAGAGGTTTTCATACCTTCCAGACAGTGTCAGAAAGACCGCTCCTCTTCCATGTTATGACCGCTTGTTCTCTGCACATTAGTGGACACGTGTGACCAGCTCGCAGCCTGTGCAGCTCTAACAGACAGCAGACTGTTCTGCTTCCTTTATAATTATGATGCCAAATCCCTGAGGGAGGCAGCAGCTTCCTCTTCACCAGGGCCGAGCCTGAATGAACGAGGAGGTGGAGCGGGGTCGAGGAGAGGGTTGGACGGGGGGGCTAAGGGGAGGGTAGTCTCAGGTTAATGACAGTGAGACTTCCTCTTCTCTCTCCTACATCTCCTTTACACGTTCATTGACGGATCCCATCTCAGAAAAAAGAAAAAGATAACAGATACCCGGAGCAGCCAGAGAGTGCTTTTTCATTCACAAAGTGAATTATTTCTGCTGGTAATTCTATTTCTGCTGATTTGTTGTAATTTCATCAGAGGCCCATCGCTTAACTTCAAGCATCAAAGCACATTTTCATGGAAAATTTAAACTGGTTGAAGTCCGTCTGTGGAGGAGGCCGAAATACAAACAGATCAAGGTTGTCAAAATGTGAGGCACTTAGATTCTTTTTGATACCACGTGTTTCTAAATGATACATCTGTTATTTCAATGATAGATTGTATTGAAAGTGAAGAAGCTTAAAGAAAACGTCTATTTCATAAGAAGGTTACTGAGGCGAGGAATGAATCCATCAAAAATCAGTCAAACTTTATTAAATAGCACCTTTCATACAAATTCAATTGCAGTTCAAAGTAGGACCAGACCGATGTGGGATTTTTGGAGCCGATACCGATATTAGGAAGAGAAAAAATCGGATGCCGATAAATCGGCCGATATCTTTCTTTGATCAATGTTCGATCTGTAGAGATAGAGAGATATAGAGTGCCACAGGAATGAGTCCTAAAACCCGGAAGTGCAAAAATCCCATAGGCGAATTCTCGTTGGAACTCATGGCGATGCTACTTCCGGGTTGGCCTACAAAAATACGTCATCACTTTTGTTCTCTATAGATATACACATTTACTGCGTTTATCCCTCTAATGCAGTTATCAAACACTTTTGGAAAAGATGAACAGAACAACGAAGACAAGATGGTCACTCAACTGGAAAGTAACTGCGCATGTACGTGCATCACCGCTTGACACTCTGCAGAGTGATGATGCTTGTTGTAATCCAAACACCATTGACTTATATCTGCGATTAAATTACCCGATACCGTCACTTGATATGTTAATGTTGATATGCTAATATAAGTCGATATTATCAGCTGGCTGATTAATCGGTCGGGCTCTAGTTCAAAGTGCTTCACATGGGAGTGGGAAAGTGATTGACAAAAGGTCGTTTTTTTCAAATTTAGAGACCAATGAAACCCCAATAATGAATTCAATATCATATTAATGAAATTAAAGATGGATGATAACAATGATGAGACAATTCACACACACAAAAATTGCATGCAAACTCCTGCACATGATCTAATTTGCACAAATACCTCATATTGTATTTGTGCAAATTAGATCAGGTGCAGGAGTTTGCATGCAATATTTGTTGATCGTAGGCAAGAAATTCCCCATTTTTGGGATAATGTTGTCATGGTATCAAAACAGGTATCAGTGTCGTTTGATTTTGTACTAGTATCATATCGAGGTTTCATCACGACAACCCTAAAACAGATCATTCCTGAGGTTTACAAGCATCCTGTGTGGACACTGTAACAGTTTCATTCTCTGTGTCTAATTAATGATTCAGCCCAGAAGAGGAAACAACAGAGCATTTTAAAAGCTTTACTTATTGATTAAATAACCTCTGAGTTTCCCAGTTTAAACTTCCAGAAAGTGCTGCTGAAAGGACTCGTCTGTCAAGGTGATGTCATGCACACAGTGTCGAGTCGGAGCGGGCCTCTCGCTCTGGATGACATTTTGGGAGATGATCTATAATTCATGAAACAAATAGACTACATCTATCAGACAAATAATATTACTCCCAGTGGTGTAGTGTGTGTGTGTGTGTGTGTGTGTGTGTGTGTGTGTGTGTGTGTGTGTGTGTGTGTGTGTGCGTGTGTGTGTGAGTGTGTGTCTTATGTTTGTGTGTCCTTTCAGCTCTTATGGATAAAGGAAAGTCATCAATAAATGCCTGACATCTCAGATAATGTAGTGACACTCAACTTCCTCTTAACTGAATATTTAATGCTCTTCACATTATCACGCAGCGCTGCAGGATGATAACGCCACATGTTCTGGCGAACAAACAGATCCATTGATTTGACTTCAAACTCTATAAAAAGTTGTAAAGAAACCGAAACTAAGCTGTCTTAACTTTGGCTGAAGAATACAAATAATTTAGCTCAGATAAGTAGCAGCAAAGCTAACTGCACCAATGGACACTGTACACACACAATTTAAGCCAGGTGTAAACTGTACGATTTTAAGCCGATTAAGACCAGATTACTGAGTTGTATGACTGGCCAACGGGCCAAATTTCAGCATAATTGCATGTCAATAGTCGTGTGGTGTACACAGAGACACGCCTGCGCACACTTGCACAGTGAGAGCAGAGCCATGAGTCGATCCCCTGACTTATGAAGCTCTAGCATAAGTTCAGTCAGGAAGACTATAATTGACTTCACGGTTGGGTCTTTCTCATTAATCCCTTTTTGCATGCTCACTCACATTTCCACTGTCATTCTCGAGCTGTCAATTCGAGCTGTCATTTTCGGGCTGTCATTGGGTAATCAGCTGTCTCGTCAGCGGTGCTCATCTAACCAATCGCATTCCATTATTGCCTTTAGTTCCTTCATACTGATGTTTCGTACGCCCCTCCACCTCCCCAACACCACCCATCTCTCATCATCCATCCATTCTTCACCCATCCGGTTTCATCAAGTCATCAGCTTCAACACTACCAGTGTCTGGACTCCATGGGGGGGATTTATTCTGTTGACGCTCAGCATTTTCATTCTCAAAACACATCAACCACCCCATAGAGTCCAAGCGCCAAAGTATTTCTGTCAAGTCACATCTCCATGTTATTCATTGTAATAAATAATTTTCTTAATTCAGTTGTCTCTCCTGATTGAAATGGACTGAGTGACAGAGAGAGTGTTTTTGCTGATGTGTGTATTTGGACCATGCATATCTGACATCTACAATACACATATATGTATTGACGATAATTTGCTCCGTTCCAATTTCACTTGTACAGTTTTTGCTCTAATGTTTAGCCAGACAATCAGGTTGTTCAGTGTGAGCACAGAAGTCGTGAGCTTTGGTAAACAATTCAATCGTACATTGTGAGCTGACCTTCCACCACAATTTTTCATAAAATCCCAAATTGTACGCCAGGCTTTACTCAGTTCTTATAAAGTGTGTCAGTGGGGTGTGGTGCAGAGTTTTGTGCAGGAAGTGCCTCCAGCAGCGTCTGAAATCCAGTCGGCCCATTAACCTGCTGCAGCCATGACTCGACCGGGGGCTCGTATCAGTCCACATTACAGAGGCATCGATCCCTGGAGCAGCATGGCCGAAAGGAGCGTTCATGAATAATTGATGCTGCTCTGATTGAATGGAGACTCTGCTCTGCTTTTATTTTTATATGAATAACTGATTATTACAGCTTTTATTGACATTTATGCAGCCAGGAGCAGTGAAGCTACAAAGTGCATGTGTTAAAGTTAAAGAGACCGGGTCGAGTGTGCAGGAGGAGAAGGAGTCTCCTATAATGGTAATTGTCTCCAGGATAATATCTCTACAGCTTGTAAGAGGATTTTTCTGCAACACCAACACAATAGTAGACACAACATAACACAGACAACAGAGGCGAGCAGTATAGAGTAGATGTTTGCACTGGCAGCTCCAACAACCTCAATTTTAGAGCTCTTCTCAACAGTGGTTGTCGTTGCTAGGTTGTAAGCTTCTTATAACTTAGTTTAGTGACTGTAAAGTCTGTTTTTAAGTGGCTCTGTAGGCTTAATATTTGCTTTTATTCAAGGAAATTTTACACCAAAAACTAGAAGCATGTCCTGTTATCAGCATCAGCTCTAGATCTGGGAATAGTTCCTCCGGAAAAGCGAGGACATTTCAAGGAAATGTCAACTTGGACTCTTGCCAGTCACCATCGTCACAGACAGAACTAAGTGACACTTGTTGTAGTCCACCTACTCACGCATGGCTATTGACCGGAACTGTAACACGCATGTGCAAAAGTCCTAGTTTTCAGAGGAACTGAATATTGCCAGTTTACACGACAACAGAGATGGTTTCAAAAGCTTCAAAACAAGCTTCTCAAAACAACAGCGTTTTTAGGCACCCAAAACGCCGTTGTTTTGTAAATGAACAGCCAAAGTGCAACAAAAGGTTTCTGTCTTTCTTGGGTGAAGCAGGGCATAAAGAGATGGCAGCACTGCAGTCAAAAGACAGGAGGAGGGAGGGATAAGAACAGAGGAGAGAATAATAGAGAACTGGGACACACCCCTTTACAAGATTCGCCTGCCTCTGTAGGTGTTTGAGACGTGCTTGACCCAAAACTTTCGTTGAACTTTGAACCTTACACTGTTTACACGACAACACAAAGTGCATGAAGTCAAACATATTCCTTCATGACAATCTTCTGGTTTATTTCTACTTAGATAATTTAATCTGCAACGTAAATGACAGAAATTCTGTCCATTTTGTGTTTTTGTCCTTGAAGATTCAACAATTACCTTGTCTGTATGTGTATGTGCTTCTGTGTGTGTGTGTGTGTGTGTGTGTGTGTGTGTGTGTGTGTGTGTGTGTGTGTGTGTGTGTGTGTGTGTGTGTGTGTGTGTGTGTGTGTGTGTGTGCATGATCATGTGAATTACAGAGATGGTAAATTGAATCAGCAGGGAGTCTCTGGCTCCGCTGGTCTCAGTTGTTTCCATTGATCTGTATCTGAAGACTCTGACCAGCAGCAGTGCTGATCCTCTCACTTTAGACACCACAGGGTCTCGTTACAGCCCTCTTAAAGAGACAGTACACTTTTTGTTTTGCTCACTCAGCAACCTGAGTTGTCAGAAATGTGTTCCTAATGTGAATGCTAAGATTTTGCTTTACAATTTGTTTGCTGAGGTTTTTGTTAGGTATTTGTGTATTTAACTTCTTAAAAAAATGTACTAGTTTTTACCATTGTATAAAACAACTGAAGGCTGCTGTGTGAACTTGGGCCGCGAAGTCGAACGCACTTCTCGTGAGAGAACTGCGACCCGCTGCCAAACAAAATGCTGAAAGCAGGTGAGCAGGGTGCATGTGTACATGAAAGACACCATCCTCCTTGTTGAAAGTTATTCTACAACTTTTTTAAGGGGAAAAAGACACGTACTGTTTCTTTAAAGTAAAGTTTTGTGTGTAGGATAGGTGGAATTAAGTACTTTTCTTCTGTGGTGCTGCTACTTTATCTTAAGTTGAGGTTTTTGAGTACTTCTTCCACATATTAAGACGGCTCATGTTTGTGTGTATCATCTGCACACTGTTTTGTATCCATTAAGATTCAGTCGGGCTCAGGGATTCATCTTCCTCAGACATGTGAGCCGCTGTATCGACTTTCCTCAGGGGAGATTTATTTCTGCCTGCAGCCGCGCTTCCCGCAAGCAAGGTACACCAGGAGAGGTTTCTCCTGTCCGTCATGTTCGAGAGAGTGTAACCAGAGCCAGGCTGGTCACTGGAGTCACATATACACACTCTTATACAACGGTTGATGTATATACTTACAAAAGTTCATCCTGTTTATATGATGTTTTTACTTTGGTATAGTACTCAGTTGTTAACACTAAATAAATGGTCAAAACATTCTGCATCCTGTCCATCAACACAAACCCATAATGCTAATATGCACAGTTCAAAGCCAGACTAAAAAAAAAATCAAATATGAAACATTTTTGAGACATAATTTTGCAGAAAACTCTTTATAAATATGAAAAAAATAAACAATGTAAAGCTATCTGCAATATTAATTGTTTAAAGGTACAGTCAGTAGCATTTTTCGTTGCAGCTTGTATATACAACATTCAAACTGGGCCCCTCCTCCAGGGCTCATCGCCCCCAGGAGCCACACTCACTGCATGACGTATACTGTATGTTTACTGCTCGTACCTACACTGCAAGCTACAGCGCATTAGCACAAGCTAACCACCAGTGTTTGGTACCTGTCTGTCCAACAGTAAGCAAGCCAACTCTGCGTCCACGTGTAAAGCATACCCAAGGTTCGCCCTCGTTTTGGAACAAGCTTTATCCACTTAGCATTTCACTTCACAATAATTGTATTTTCTCTTCTTTTACAGCTACATCCACATCTGTCATATTCACCAGTTTGAATCTACAGCAGCTCCCCACCCATAAAAGTGTCAACCAAAACATCAAAATACACACAGCGGACAGGGGCTGTCTACTACATTCTACTATTGAACACACCACATACTGAAGTGCATACAGCATGTGGTGCATACGGCATACTCTGATGCATACTGTAGATTTTTCCTGAATCAGTATGACATCCAGGTATTTTTGACATTCTGCGGATCTCGCTTTTTTTCGCATACTGCATACTGCTTTTAAGCCAAATCAGTAGGCCTACATAGTACTAGTATAGTAGGGGGTCTCAATTTGGTTTCTCAACAAAACTTAACTTAATATACGATATGATAACTTGGACTACTGCTCAATGCAAATTTCTTCCTCCTATGTAATAAAACACTTTGATAGAGGAGATATTAAAAATCAATCCCTTGTTTCAAATATCTGTTAACACCAGTCTTCTGCTTCCTCTCTTCTGCATGTACATTTCTACGATCACTGCCGGGTATCAGCAAGTGGGATTTTTTAACCTAGCACAACATGAAACACAAACGAGATGGCGAACCGGTGATCAAAATGATGCACCTAGTGTGAAAATAAACAGATAAACTTAAACACAGAGAAGTGAATCAGTATCCTCGTGGTCTGGAATTGTAATTTCTACATTTGCTTCTACAAGTTAAAATCCTTGTTACAAAATCCTGTAATGGATGTATGTGTCAGACATCAAGAAAAACTGTTGCACCTATGAATCAGCCTTTGGACTTTACCTGTGTGGTTTCCTCTGTGTAACCTCATAATGCAAACCCTATTAATGTCCACAATGTTGGAAGGATTCATTGATGAAAAAATAACTTTCTTGCATGAATCGTCCTGCAAGCACATTTTTTATGGAGACTGTTTTTGCCCCAACAGATGGACACACACATGCACGGTACTGTATTTACACTCAGACTGACTGCACACTGGAACCTGCAGCAGCATCCTCTACTTTCGTTCATTTGTTTAAAGACAGCAGGATGTGAGTCGACTCATTCAGCTCGTCAAGTAAAGACGCCCTGACAGGAAGTCACAACAGAGCATCTGAATCAATATGAAGAGGAAAAGGAGGATGAATCTCCTGACTGATAACATCATTATTATTATGTCTTATTACTGCAGCTTGGCACTGACTCAGAAAATACACAAGAAAGAAGAAATCAAGTTACAACAAATCAGCATCACACTCCCTTCATATTAAACAACCAGCCCTGATTCCCTTTCAGTCATGTGAAAACTAAAGCTCCTGAAAAACACTCAGAACCATCTTAAGCCTGGCCCACACTCATAGATTTATCAAATCAAAGACCCCAAACATGACGTCAAATAATCCTACATTAGACAGTTTTGTTCCTATATGTGTGACGTGCTGTTTCGGTCAACAGATTCATTCATTAACAACCAGAGTCCTGACTCTCAAAACGAACACAAACGTGGTTAAACGTGACTTTGGTGTAAACAAACATGGCTGAAAACGGGAAGAGAGTAATTGCGATAGATTTTAGACTTCTTCTACTTGAATGTAAACGACGGATAAAGAAGTGAGAGATTGTGGACACATGGGCCTACATGTTGCAGTGCAGGTTGGAGGTGAGTAACAATCGACTTGCTGTGGTCATTGTTCCTCCTTCTTCAGTCAGCCTGCTTCCCCATTGGCTATCGTTTCGCTCACATGATAATCCACAGAGTGCGAACGGACGTCCTTGGGATTCCCCCCACACACAACAGGAGATCGGATCCTAAATATTGAACCTGTGTCATATTTATGATTTGCAATCTGGATGACCCTGACGTCCTTCCAAGCACATCAGATCAATTTTAACACATCACAGGAAAATCGTATGTGACAGCATGACTTTGCTTTAGGGTGGCTGTGGTTCAGTGGTAGAGTCGGTCTCCTCTCAAAGGTCAGGGGTTCGTTCCCCAGCTCCTGCAGCAACATGTCCGATGTGTCCTTGGGCTAGACACTTATCCCCAATTTGCTCCAGTTGCTTCAGCAGCAGCGTATGAATGTGTATGAATGGATAAGTTAATACTGATGGACACTTTACATAGCAGCCTCTGCCATCAGGGTGTGAATGTGTAAGTGTGACCTGCGGTGTAAAAATAACTTTGAGTAGTCAGAAGTCTAGAAAAGCGCTACACAACTCCATTTACCATTTAAAATCGGCCCTGATTATCTTCTAATGTGTACCCTGCTTTACCTCACTTAGGAACAACAACAGTCAATCAAGTCAAATATTTCAGCTGAGTCATAAACAACAAGTAGGCCCAATGATAAATGCTTTTCATGTTCTTTATCTGAGTCATAATAGTTTCTGTGTTGAATGGCAGACCTCTAACTCATCATGTGTAGTGGAGAAGTGCAGCTCTATCGTCTCCTCCAGGTTAAACGCTGTAATTATGTGAGACAGTGTTAAAATGTGAGACCGTATTGATTCTAGAGAGGAAGTTCTGTTTCCTCTGACCCCATCAGGGATCTAAAGGTCAAAAGTCAAGGTCAGATAAGATTTTGTATCCGGGATTTAATATTGATGCTTGTGAACTCTTAAAAAGGAAAACACAGGTTTGCCTTTGACAGAAAGAGAATGTGTGTTCTGAGTTTTTATGATCTCCAACTTGAAATCGTCTGGATATGACATTTTTAGGAGAAATTTGAGAAAAAAGATATTTTGAGATTAAGAATCTGGATTTGATCTCACAAGAGCAAAAAGTGCTGTCAAGTCAACTACTCATAAGCACGAGCCTCGCACGAGTTCTCTCCAAACTTATGTACCCGCCAAATATCAGTCAAGTACAGCAGCATCCAGGGGTTGGTCTGCCTTCGTAGAGCTGCACAGACAAAGTACCTGCACATGTGCCGTCTTCTTTTTTCTTACACTGTGAGGTTTAAAACCAGGAAGGATCCAACATGTTAAAGCAGTTAACAAAACTGCTTCTCAAAGTGGCCAACCATAAGCAACACTGTATTCGACGGTTTAACAGAGAGATCCTGCAGTGTGATCTCTGCATTGGGTCATTTGAATTGTGTACTAATAACCCCAAAAAAGGGATGAATAACCAGATACGAAATGCAATCTCTTTCTTCCAGCCTTCAGTGTCAGCAGCCAACACACTGAGCAGCTCATTTGTTCGATTTAATCCCACTTCAACAATAAAAGTGCCCAACAAAAACGGCCTCCACTGAGCAGGAACAGTCTGACCCTGCAGGTCTTTCTTAATTATACTTCAGCCGACCGCCTTTACAAGATCAACCCAAAGAGCAGCTGCTGGTTCGCTGTGTTGTGATTTAGACCGCAGGCTGAGTATTGATTAACTGTGGATATAATTATGTACTTTCGGGAGCTCTGGCTTGAAACATGACATCATATCCAACCAAGATAGAAAACAGAAGGGATTTCAGTTACACCAGTTTAAAAAAAATCACCTGAAGCTGTGTCAAAAAGCATGAAAAAGAACTGCTTTAGGTCTTTCGCTTGCATGCAGGTTATTAGTCAGTGACAGACGGACGGTCAAAGAGTCTCCGGCAGCCTCTCTGTCTCTCTGCAGCTTATCGGCCGGCTCACATCCTGCCTGTCTGCTGCTCTCTAATGCAAAGAGGCGAGAGAGAGAGAGAGAAAGAGAGAGAGAGAGAGAGAGATGGGGGACAGGGATGATTTGAAAAAGCTTGCATGTCTCTTGCTGGTCATGTAAACATTTGCAAACCCCGCTGGAAATCAATAACAGAGAGGAGAAATTCCAGTAACTGTGTGTCTGATGTGCAGGGCTTGTCTTACTGCGGAAGTGTGTGTCCCGGTGACACGCACACGTGTTAGCATGCAGAGCCAGGAAACCTAGCCTGGATGAGAACAGGATTTTGACCATTTATGTGTAACTATTACTATGTGGGACTGAAATAAAATGTTGGCAAAATTCACTTTAATAAATCAATTAAATACTAACCACTAACCAGGGTTATAGCCAAGTTAGTTTGTACAATTCTACAATTCTATGATTCATTTAGCAGACACTTTTATCCAAAGCGACGTACATCAGAGAGTAAGACAACACAAGCAAGGATCTAGAGAGGAGGAAACAACGTCAGGAAGTGCAAACACACAGCTTTAAGTCTGATCGGACACACAGGAGCTGACAGGAAGTGCAACATCAACAGCTGTTCTTGAGAGTTCTAATCAAAACTATCGTAATCTCGTCTTCGTCATTATCAAACAAAAAACATCATTAAAATCATCATTGTCATCATCAATATCATTAAGTGCTTGGTGTTCATGAAAGAGCTGGGTCTTTAGATTTTCTTAAAGGTGCAAAGGGATTCTGCAGATCGAATGAAGTTTGGTAGTTCGTTCCACCACCGGGGGGCGACAGAGGAGAAGAGTCTAGTTACAGACTTAGGGCCTTGTTGTGAAGGTTGGACGCCTTTCATTGGCAGAGCGTAGTGGGCCGGAGGGAGTGTAGACCTGGATGAGAGAGTTTAGGTATGGAGGAGCTGTTTCGCTGTTTTGTAAGCGAGCAGCAGAGTTGAGGGAAATGAACAACAGAGTGACATGTGCTCTTTTGGGTATGCAGTCGCGCTGCTGCATTTTGGATCATCTGCAAAGGTTTGATAGTGCATCTAGGAATACCTGCCAGTAGAAAGTTGCAATATTTACACATACCAAGAATCTGTCTTTTTTTTTGCGCCACAAAAACCAAGAATATGAAAGATATCTGTGTAGGTTCCCAGTCTTCCAGGTCATGGTAAATTTGAAGCTTGATCCAAAGGCAACTTGACTTGTTTGAAGATCTTGAAGACTTGAAAGACCTCTCATCTGAAAGGCTTTATCAGTTCTGAAAAAACTGCTGGACGGAGCTAGAAATGTAAGCCTCTGTGGATCATTAGCGTGCTATTGATCAAGGGTGACTCACATCAGAGTCGTTAGCTGTGTCATTGACCTAGTGCGACTCTAGGCGAAGAAGCCTTTTAGAGGAGAGGAGAAATGTCTTAAAGTTCTTCGACCAAGTCCGGCTGCCTTTGGATCGCTTCTGAGGAATATATAAGTAACCCAGTGAGCAGTACTCTTACTGTCGAGGGACTAAAATAGGATAAGATAAACAGTGAATGATTAGATATAAAAACAATATAATACAAGATTTGTGCAAAAGGATTCATGTAAGAGCTGCACAGTTGTGCAGGAAGGTGCAGGATCACAGTTAGTGCAAATATCTTCTAACATTATAAATCTTAGCCCAGATACAGCTTACCTCATCATTTTTTAAAATAATGATTCATTGACTTTGTGTAATTATTAAGATTAATCAATCAATCATTATTTGTGTAGCACCAATTCATAACAAGAGTTATCTCGAGAGACGCTTTACAAAAGAGCATATGGGATAATGTGCAGGAAGGATTTCTCCTTTGTATTCCTCTCGCTCCTGTTGTCCACACTTCCTTACCGCTGAGGTGGAGGTCGGAAGCAGGCCGTGCATGAATGAGGACGGTGGAGGTTGTGGGGACGACACAGTCTGATGGTGGTGGCTGGGCGTCAGAGACGTGGGATGATAGTAGTGCCAGATCACCTTGCTGAAGGTTGGGGGAACTCCATCTCCTCGAGAGCCTGGCTTCTGCTGCCGGGTCAAGGCCTCCTGATAAATATCACCATCACTGTAAAAACAACTAGTCATGGTAACTCAGAGTTTATTGTCAGTGTCACTAGAAGTCAGAGTTAATATCGTGTTAACTTTCTAACAATTAGAATCAAAACCTGCATCTCGAGGAAATAGTTACTCTGTGTGTGTTTGATGTGTTTTTGATTGTATGTGCAGCTTTGTTTTTCTATGTTTTTAGTTGATTTTCTTGTTGAATTAAAAGTGCTTTATAAAATGATGATTGCCATTGTTACTACTACAGATAGGGATTTAGTTAGAGTATAATGCTTTAATGAAGAATATATTTTGATATTTGGATGTAATGAGAACCTGTAGTCACAATCTTTAAGGGGGTACAGATGCAGGTACCTGAAGCCCTGATTGTTACAATTGTTTATACGAGCAGAGGCCTCGAGCCGTTAATCTCCAGTAAAACCATTAACTGTGCTGTAATGAGGCAGCAGGTGTTTCTTATCTCCCATCTCTTATCTGAAAGTTTGCTGTTATCAGCAGGACGGAGGCAGAGTGGATCTGATTGAAGGTGAGGAGAAAATTAACCACACGCTTAAGTTTTGTTAAATATTGTGAAAGGGGTTTTAACTTCTTACGTTTATTTTCTAATTTAATCTAACCTTTATTGCAGGAACATTCCCATTGAGATATGAAATCTCCTAAACAGGTGAGTACAGTTTTACAACCAAGCTCACAAACAGAAGTGATTAAATGTGTCCTGATGGTGGGTACAGTATTAGTACCTTCCTCATAATCAACTCTTTATAACTAACTATATATTAAAAGTTATCAAAATACCAGATTGCAGGCAGAGAGCTAGATTTGCAGAAACTGTGTTTAGATGAATTAAACAGTAGATGGCAGCAGTGAGACATGACTCAGGTATTTAAACTGGCTGAGAAAAAAAAAAGACAAATGTCGGACCTGCAGACAGACAGAAATATAAGATGAATGTCTGTGTTCTAATGTACTCTTGTTAAAAAGCCTTACAGGCAGATCTAATCAAAGTGCCACAGGCAGATGAGAAAATGCTTAAAACTGCATGAAATCAATCCTCAGTGTTTCCCCTATAGGTGCACCGCTGCTGAAATATGACCACCGCTGCTGATTTTTTTTAAAATCTGATTTGAAATAAATTATTAATTTTCTTTGGTAAAATTATGACTCCTCTCATCTTTTCGTCTTGTCGGATCGGGCACAGCTTGGGATATGTTGTACAGGGGGGTGGGGGGATTCCAGGAAAATTGTTCCCAAGCAGATTGGCAGGACCCGAGATACAGCATTTGAAAGGTTGCTGAGCGGAACCCAGATACGTGAATCCCAATGTAATCAGATGGGAGCACGAAAATGAACTTTATCCAATCAGGCTCATCTTTGGATATGTTGTTCCCTGGGCCTAGTGGATTGCAGGAAAATTGCTGCCATGTCCCTGTGACCTTCAGAACCCGAGTTACACCCACTCATAGAACCCCACAGGGTAAGGCTAAGGGTGGGGTTGGGGTTAGGGTTAGGGTTAGGGTTAGGGTAATGGGCTAAAACAGGATGTCGGTAGGGGTACAGAAGACTCTAAAATGTGAATAACTTTTGACAGGTTTGTCCTATGAAATCAGAATCAATGGCTATCATACCATTTAGGGGCATTGCCTTTCCAAAGGTACCACCCACGAGAAGATTGGCAGGACCCGAGATACAACCTTTGAAAGGTTGCCGAGCGGCACCCAGATACGTGAATCCCAATGTAATCAGATGGGAGCAGGAAAATGAACTTTATCCAATCAGGCTCATCTTTGGATATGTTGTTCCCTGGGCCAGTGGATTGCAGGAAAATTGCTGCCATGTCCCTGTGACCTTCAGAACCCGAGTTACACCCACTCATAGATAGTTAGGGTTAGGGTAGGGTTGGGGTAATGGGCTAAAACAGGATGTCGGTATAGGGTACAGAAGACTCTAAAACGTGAATAACTTCTGACAGGTTTGTCCTATGAACTCAGGGTTAGGGTTAGGGTAATCAATGGCTATCATACCATTTAGGGGCATGGCCTTTCCAACGGTACCACCCACGAGACTCTACAACGTCGGGGAGTGCTCGAACGTGATTGGTCGAAAGTTGTTTTTGACATATCTCGGGAATCGGAGGTCGTAGAGACTCAGGGATAAGACCAGCGTGTTCAGCGTGACCGAATTATGTGGGTCACAGTGCCTTGGAGTCTATGACCTTCCGTTGTGGAGTTAAAGGCGCAAACGCCCACCCATCTGAAATGAATGGGGCAAATTAGAAATGAAATTTACTGTGTTTTTGTCAAAAATGGTTCTTCCAGAAAGTACTTAGGAGCACGTTTCAGGTCATTTGGAGTTGATTGGCGCCTACTTTCTTGTGTCATTTTTGTTAAAATGATTTGGGTAAGGAATTAAATAAGGATCAAGTCCAAAAATGAATTGGCCGGATCGGAATAGCAGATCTGGGTGTTTGAATTTTGGGTGTCCGTATTTGGAAGTCCAACCAGAACTAAAATCCCACTTTAACATTACGGAGTTGAAAGTTGGGTGCTCCGGAGCACAGATCCGGAGCACTGAAATCTCTGAGTCTGAAATCAGGGATAGAGAGAGGGGAATTACATGCGGTAAAGGGACCATGGCCTCTGTACATGGGAAAGAAGGGTGCGACTATACGGCCCTCCTACCTTAATGTGTTAAATATGTTAAGTGTGCTGTTCTTTTTAAAGCACAGAGTGTACATGTGAACTTCATAGTGTAAAGACCAGTTCCCTTAGTGAGTCTGGAAACATTAAAATAATCATTATGCATCTCCAGGATGAAGTTTTTTTTCTGTCAGTGCAAAACAAAAACAACAGCTTTAAATATGTAGTTCAGCAAGTGAGAGTCTGGAAGGAGCAGACATCAGATGTTGTGGAAGCAAACAGCTTTCAGAAACAGCCTCCAACTATTTACACGTACACATCTAGGCTTCTTACTCTGACTTTTGCACTTTTAACAGAAAAAAACCCCAAGGAATATATGCACATTTTAGAGACTTTGTAGGAGCTGTTTTCCTGTTTTGGTGCATCTATTTCAGAGAACAAAAGAGAAAACTTACATTTACGAGTCTCTGCACGCCCGTGTGGGAGTGCTCTGCAGGCTCTCCACCCTCACACCTCACACCTACACACTGCCGAGCTGTTTCATCCAGTTTCATCATGTTTTCTGCACTTTAACTCAAAGTGAGGCAGAATTATTCATCTAGAAAAAACGAGCAAACAAGCCATAAGTGATGTGTCATTTCCAATCAGCGAAATAATTCACGTCAGATAAAGATGGATGGTGTTGGGAAGGATGTGTCAGTTTGCATTGTTCATTCATTCGTTTTCCGTTCACAAGCAAGGAGTAAAAGTCAATCCCATCATGCACCAGGAGAGGAAAGTCAGGTAAACACTCTCTGACCAGTTCTTTACACGGGGCAAACACATTTCACACCGGACTCTGTGCAGTGTCGAGTCCTCCTGCACCGAGTGCATGAAGTGTAAAACAGAACAATCAGACTAAAGCCAACAGAGTCAAGACTTCCCATTTTTAAATTGTGTGACCAGCAGACCGTATAAATAAAAATGTTTGACATCATCTTTTCAGCCTGATGCAACAAAGAACATTAAAAGTGTTTCCTCTGCAGCAGAGTGTCTGCTTGCAAACTGCTTTTCATGTTTTGTTGGCTCTCTTTTTTGATTCCTTTTAAAACCTATTATCATGTGGGCCGTCCAGGAGCTTTTTGATATTGCTTCAGTATTTTCCTTTCAGATCACGTTCACAAGCAGCAACTAGAGGGCACTGGGCACTTAATTCAAATAAGCCCCACAGACTGCTTTCCTATTTATGCCTACAACAGTTTATCAGGTACTCAGGTTAATTATTGTAAATCAATGTTTCTGTATTTTAAGAGCATTGCAGCTTTGCCTGGATGTTTCAGTAACCAAATGCAATACATTATACACCCCTGGATGGATGATTTTTAGGGTGGCATTAGCTCAATCTGTAGGGACTTGGGTTGGGTTGAGGTTCTGGTGTGGACCAAGTCTGGAATTGGTTTGGTAGCTGGAGAGGTGCCAGTTCACCTCCTGAGCACTGCCGAGGTGCCCTTGAGATACTCTGCTATGTTTGATATCATTTCTGTTTTTATTGATGTTTTATGACTATGTGATGATTTAATTGTGACTGCAGATGTAAACTCTAAACGAACTCTGGTACATTGCATCAAATGGCAACGTTTATTTTGAATATTGTACATCGTCCCTTAACATCGTCCTCTTGACTTATACATTTTCTTCTTGAGGGTTGTATTTCTCTTTGTTGTTTAGATGTTTTTACTTCTATCCTGTGAGTAAAAAGAAGTCAATCGAGATGGGCTTTCACGGCCTTACGTTCTTGTTTAAAATGTTTCTTGTTTTATCTTCTGGGACCAGAGTGGGCCCTAACCCATGTGGTGTCCTAGGCAAGATTTTAGCTGGTGCCCCTTGTATTGCAACCAATTTCAACACTTAAAGAAAGTGAGCATACAGCTTTATGTTTTACAGCTTTTCTTTATTTAAACCTGATATTTATCCGTACGGTCAGTGTCACTCACTTCTGATAACTCGTCAGCCCTCCTCCCCCACAAAGAGCGGGTAACGAGCAGCGGTGTTGTGATGCGTCAGGTTGAGCAGGGAGCAAGAAAATAGGAGCTTTTTAAATATGTGCCGAGTTATGTTTTCTTGTCTTCTTTTGTTATATTACTGAATAATAGCATGAAAATTGCATTAGATAAAATAACATTAAGTGAAAGTTAAACACACGTGCCCTTCTTATTATCGTCAACTTTTCTTCCTCACTCATTTCGAGTGCCAGGGCGCCCCCTATGGACGGCAGGAGCCCCTATTATTTGCCTTTACTGCCTATGGGCCGGCCCTTTTTAATAACCATTTGTGTGCACTTTCTTTTGGCTGGAAAATGATTAAAGCTTTATTTGAAACATTTGTAAAATGAGCCTTTAAATTCTCTGTGCATGATGTTCTCAAAATGCAAACTAGATCATGCAGCTTGTTAAGGTATTGTAACACTGATCTCATTCTTCAGTGCTCCTGAAACCATGGAGAGAACAAGAAGAGGTGCAGAAAAACATTTTATGGCAGAGCTGCAAAAGTCACACGGCTCTTAACTTTTGGAGTGGGAGTATTTGGATGCAATCCAAAAACCATCATTTTGCTTCCCGGAGATAAGAAACGCACATCACTCCTTCACAAACGATCTCTTTGACATTCATTAATAACCTACACTGTCAGGTACTGAAGTATTTCACACACACATTACAACTTTTCAGGCTCCAATGATTTCATATCCTCAAAGGGAGCAATCTATTACTGGTGCAATGTGTCAAAGATTTGGCAGAGTGCTTCAAACTTTTTTTTTCCGCTTGAAAGAGAAAGTTTTGATCACACCATCATACATCCAGTTTGAATGCATGTTTGTGAAAAAAGTTCCCATGGACTTAATCCTTCAGATTTATCTGTGAGGAGTTTCTAATTGTTTATGAAAAAACCTCGTTATGACCTGCAGAAGCACAATAGACCATCAGGACGGCACTTACTTAATTGCAGGGGCGTGTCCAGACTTTTTGGACTGGGGTGGCCAAACTGGGGCACTGACTTGTGCAGGGGTGGCCTGAAGTTTGTGCACACAGCTGAATGAAGAGCATTTATTTACCCCTTCTGTCCGCACTAATCACATCGACCTCTAAGCAACACAAGATAATGGCAACATAAACGTCTTCGAAGATTAATTCTTCAAGGACTTAAAACAATGTGTCGACCAAAGTCACAATTTAAAGTATTTTAAAAAGTCTGCACACTGAAAACTATGTGCTGCCTGTTCCAACACAGGCTGAGTGGTGGATTTCAACATAAGTCCCACCTCTGGCAAGGCAAATAGCCAATTATAGTAAAGGATTTTGGGGTTGCACCTGGGGTGGCCAATATGATGTTAAGGGGGGCCCATGCCACCCCTCTGGACACGCCCCTGCTTAATTGTCATTTTTAATGCCATGGGGTGGGTGTCAGTCACGCTGCAGAAACAGCCATAGTGACTGAATTTGGTAGCAGTTCCCTGAGGCTGCTAAAAGTGTGTTCAGGGTGAAAGGTGCTGAGCAGGAAGAGAATTTTACATTGCATTTTTTTATCCTCT
This sequence comes from Tautogolabrus adspersus, assembly GCA_020745685.1. Classification (NCBI taxonomy): domain Eukaryota; kingdom Metazoa; phylum Chordata; class Actinopteri; order Labriformes; family Labridae; genus Tautogolabrus; species Tautogolabrus adspersus. The sequence goes on along the minus strand of CM036535.1, from coordinate 32,304,441 downwards.
TTTTGATTGGCTGAGGAGTTGTACAAACACCACAGCACAATGATTCTCTGCACAAACATGCTTGATGCACACACGTCATTAGGTGTTTAGATGTCACATTTAGCTGTTTGGTTGTCAAATTCACACAAATAACACAAGGCAAGAAATTGTTTTGCATGCAGTTTGAATGCTCACTAGGAGGCAACGGACACTGACCGCTTGCTACTTACTTTCAGGGTTAGGTAAATATGCTTCAGTGCAGCACAGGTGTCATAAGACAGCAGGAAAAGCGTCGTATTTCAGCTGATAATGAAAAAGCAGCAGGTAGAGATACTGGGGTAAACCTTAATTTGATCTTTTCACAGCCTACACGCCGGCAGAGAAAACACCGCATATTTTCTCATTTGCTTTCAGTCACTACAAGCCTTATGAAATATGTTTGTTTGTTCTGTTTTATTTTGCGAAGCTGTTGATACACATGGCATTTTATTTACTTTTCACTCCGAGCTGTCAAAGCTGGCACAAACTGCATGTTCTGTTTTGTGTACTGAAAAGAAATGGATTCCCACTAGCTGTGATCCTGAACTGGTCAGGGCGGCTGTGGATCAGTGGTAGAGTATGGTTGTCTCTCAACCGGAGAGTTGGGCATTCGATCCCAAGCCCCTGCAGTCACATGTCCGATGTGTCCATGGGCATGACACTTAACCCCAAGTTGCATCCGCTGCTTTGTCAGCAGCATGTGAATGTGTGGATAAGTGAAGTGTCTGAAGGACCCTTCACATAGCAGCCTCTGCCATCAGTGTGTGAATGTATAGGTGTGACCTGCAGGTCCATTTACTATTTAGGGTTTTCCATAGGTTCTACCCTAAAATAGTCATATTATTTATGATGTATGTCTTTTTAAATTCACATAGTTTTTTACCCTGTTGGACCTCCGTACATGACAACTGAAAATACTAGGGATGTAAAGATTAATTGTGAAATCTTGAAAAATCGATTCAAAGGTGTCAAGGTTCACATCGGTACTCTGAAAAAAGAATCTCAATAATATGGTGAGCGTCAGCAGCTGTAGAGCAGAGGCAGTTAGCATCTGCAGAGCAAGATTAGGAATTGAGGACGCACCACCGTCTTTTAAATCGGAGGTGTGGAAGCATTTTGGCTTCCCCAAGACAGAAAATGAAAGAGGTGAGAAGATAACAGACTAGACAAAAAAATGTGTGCAAATATTGCAAGACGACAAGAAACGACACAAATAGCACAACCAACATGATGCAGCATTTAATCGACACCACAATGAGGAGCTCCAATCCCCTCCCTTTGTTGAGAGAACAAAAACAGTAAAAGGCCAAACCACACTGACAAACGGGTTAGCAGCCCCTAAAGGAATCTTTCTCACTCATCATTTGTCTTCAGTCTCATTTTGTAAAATAAATAGTGAATGAATCGTATTGTGAACCCAGTATCGTGAATCGTATCGCGAGTTTAGTGCATCGTTACATCCCCAGACAATAGAGTTTATCTTTGGGGGATACTGTGGGATTCATTAAAAAAATAAAAATATAGCTTTTTTTGTAGACTGTGTGTAAGACCAGAGGCTAGCACATAGCAATCAGACGTGTATCCATCTTGTTTACCTTTTACAATAGGCTACAATGCAATGACGTTTATCTAAATCAGAATCAGGTCAGTTTCTTAAATAAATAAATAAATAAATAAATAAATAAATAAATAAATAAATAAATAAGTATCTTATCAGTGACTGTAACATTGAGATGATATAATTACCACCAGTCAGCATCAAGTAGATTATGTGAGATATTCCCTGCAGGGAGAGGCTGGCTGTGATGTAAAACTGCCACCCAGGAGACACGAGGGTGTGTGTGTGTGTGTGTGTGTGCGCGTGCGTGCGTGCGTGTGTGTGTGTGTGTTTGTATGTGTTTGTGCGCGCGCGCGGCTAGTTGGTTGAACGGCGGATTCCCATCACAACCAAGATGGCGGCGGAGCGGGCAGCCGGCTCCGCACAGTGACTGACAGACAGAAGACGGTTCACCCGGCCGGGGTTGGACAGCTAACGATTTCACTCTCTAACAGAAGAAAAGACAGACAAAAAAGGAGAAACTACCGACCACTTTCTCGTCACCTTGTCGGTACCGACTCTGCTGAAATGAGGCAAGACCGTTAGACGACACCGGCTGAAGTTGTGCGCGAGGACTAATTTGACGTCCACAAACGGGGTGAGTGAATGATGATTATTGTGACGGAGGGATTTAACCAAACAGCTGCTAGTTACGAGCTAAAAACAAGCTGGAAATCCCGTTTTCTAGCTCTCGTCTTCTCACTCCTGCTCTCTGTTTGTTTCGTGTTTCAACCGGTGCTCATTCTCGCTAATGACAAGTCTGCCGTCATTGTATATTTGACCCGATATCTCCCATCATGCTTTTCCTCGCTGTTTCATTCCCGAAGCTAAGTGTGCTGCTGCTGCTGTGCCACAGGTTGTTGCAATCAACACCAAAATCGTGACTGCTTTAATCACCTGTGCGTGATGTAAACGAACCACTAGTCACACCACATTAAACCCATTTTCATCAGGTGGTACATGACTGCTTTAGCCACTAGCGTGAGGTCGTTAAGACCTAAAAATAACCCCCAAACACTAACCTTCTGCCTGTGCGCACCCCCCTTTTTGCCTGAGGGATATTTTAGGTCGTTCAGATTTTAGTTTGCCTCTCACTGCACTTTGCTAAAGGCAGTGGTACAAAATGTGCAAGGTGAGTGTCTTCGTGATAGGGAGTCGGTCCTGTGTTGGGATGCATTTGAAGTCTGTCACTGCTGGTGTGTCAAGGCAAAAGGCACAGAGTTCATCACCGGGGACGGACAGGAGGGTGTATGCTCTTAAATCTCAGAAATGTCTGCAGCACATGTAGCAGAGACACACAGCTGAGCAGATGTGTGATGCACACACAGAAGCTGCCAGTGTATTAAGGTTGCATGATATACGAGGCTGTCTGATATTAAGTCTATTTCAGCTTTATTTGCATATCTGTTTTGGCTTGCATGCTACACACTTAAATGATACTTACATGTCAATTTAAAGGTTTTTTTCTGACTTGTACTAAATAATGCTGCTCAATCATCACTTATTGGCCTCCATATATGTGTGGTAGAGGCTGTGTCTGCAGACCATGTCCTCTGCCTGGATCTTTTATGTTTTGGTTGACACGGGACGTTTCTGGGTGGGAAGCTGGTGTGTTTCCTCCAGCCAATAAAAGCGAGCAGGTGAGTTTATGAGTGGTACAATTCAACGATCGGACGCCATTCAAACTGGATTCGAATACTTGTACAGTATTGGAAAAATAGCTGCTGAGTAAGTCTGAGGAATGTGTCAACTTGTACTTGTGCATCACAGAAAGATATCTCTGTCTGAGAAGTTTTGGGAATCAGAGCTAAAGCTCGAGTAGTTTACAGCTTCTTTTCTGACATCAGACCTCAGACACGCACAGTGGTGACGGCTGCCATCAGGTCTTGACATACTGAGGGTTTACTTCACCAAGAATTCCCCTCTGCATCGTTTAGTGGTGTCGCACAGGACAGGCAAGTCTGGTCAAATCACATATGTGACAGAAATACTTTGAAAGACTGTGATTTGAAAAACCTCAGCTCCACATTCCAGCAAGGTAAACCACACTGGAATCCCGTAAATCCCCTGCCTGCGTGGCCTTTTTTTGGGTTGTTTTTTTGGTTTTCATTCAAGTTCTTAATCCCTTCACATATCATGGAGTTTCTCCTGGCCAGGTTCTGTTGTTATGCTTGTGATGGATAGGGTGTTAGTCTTCAGTCTTTTTGCCGTGTCTGTTCACGTTGAGAGGGCAGAAGGGCGCCTTAATGGAATGCTAGAGAGGAAAAAGAGAAATAGTTGAAGCCACTGTCATCCAGCAAACGAGAGCCAAATGGCGTAAACTGGTTGCATAGGTCGCTCGACTAAGCTGTAATGTCTCGTGCAGATCCAAGTAGAAGATTTACGGCAGTGAGTAAAAGATAAAAGGACAGACAGCTAGACGTGTCTGCTCGGCTGATTGAAGACCTCATGTACGCTCGGTAACCCTGGTTCCTCTCACCCTGACACCAGCCTCAGGGTTAATGCTTCCTGTCCACCTGTAATTGACACCACATGTCACCTCCTGTGGCAGAGGCAGGTTTAATACCTGAGGCAAAGAGAGGCTGCATATTATTCCCAACTTGCGTAATTCAGTAAACATAAACAAAGAGAGCAGCAAACGCCATGTCATGGAGCTGTCAGCTACAGTGTGCGGATGCTCACCCTACTCATGCTCCATGAATACTGTTTGGGAGTGTGTAACTGAATGAGGATTTTGTGACGTACGAGTGTGTTGTGTTAGAAGAAATTAATTTGGGCTAAGATGTAACCTCCAGAGAATCAAGGGAAGGAATATTTTTTGATAAACCCTTATTCAGTGTTTCCCTGCCTTGCGGGTTTCTGCAAGAATACTGAATAACATGAGCCAAACCTTTGATATTGGGCAGACAAAGGGCACACTCCTACTAGGCCCAGTTGCCTCGTACCCCGCTGGCCTGCACTCGCACTGCTCCAGGCCCAACCAGATGGGGATTGATTATACGCCATGTCCAAGTTGCGTTCCTGTGTGCTTGTGCATGAGTAACCGTACTGTTCCCAGTCCACCTCTTCCAACTGTGCCAGGGCCAAGAAAGTGTAACATGCTGGAGCACGGGACAGAGCACTCGCACTAGCCAAAGGAACTGGACTTTAGGGGTCAAACGTGCCTGGGCACAGTACACATTGCTTAGTGTGAGTGCGCCCCAAGACCAACCACTGCACTTTGATACCTCCTGTAGAGATTCACTGTGGGCACTCTCTCTGTAAAACTAGTCAGGCATTCACACAAAGTAAAGGAAAATATGACAAAGTAAGTACTTAGTTTTTTGGATTGCTGTGTGAAGCTGTAGCAGAGGTATGAAGACATGATGAATTGTTTGCAGCAGTGATGCTGTGATACACATTAAGTGTTTTCACAAGGAAGCTGAAGGCTGCAGGAGCTCTTAGCCTCTTTTATCTGTCATACTGGTTATATAAAAACTATAATGCAGCAAATTAATGAATTCCCATTATCCCATTGAGTGCAAACTTGTTCTATTCACCTGTGGCTTTATCGTTAGAGTGGGTAATGGAGGGAAGAAAAATACAGAGCGAGAGCTGTAAACGCTGAAATAAATTAGTGACAGTTGTGCTTTTGGTATTCTGCTGAATTTCTAGCTTCATTGAGTACAAAACAAACATTGACTGTGTCTCTTATAAATGTGGACTGAGGCATCATAGGGATGTAGGAAGAATATCCTGCTCTGTAGTTCTTATGGGTGAATTGACTTCCCACTTCTGTGTTTTTAAAAGGCATATTCATTTGGTATAAGCTACGTCTACAATTTGCTCAGTTGTAATGATGTTGGATATGATGTCAGAGGTCCACATAACGTTTGCTCTCTGTTGTAACAATAACTGTGAAAGGTAGAAAATGTTCCTTACTGTATACTGCCATACATAATCTTTCTGAGATTTCACTCCTCTGATGCTTTTGACCTTGCTCTTTGTGTGTCTGTTGCCATGCAGAGTTGCAAGATGAGCCATCTGAATTCAAGCACAAAAATGTTGTCAAATTTCTTCTTTAATTGCCGGGCGGCTTCTTCACCAGCAAAGAGGCGGCAAAAATGCACGAAGAAACCAAAATAGCCCTTCCACATATCATCTTTTCTTTGTAATGTTTGTGAGTGTCTACAAAAACCAAGGAGGCCTCGACAGTTTCTTGTAACTTCAGATGATGCCACAACCCTAATATTTTAGTAACAAGACTTGGGGTGGCAGTAGCTCAGTCTGTAGGTACTTGGGTCGGGAACCGGAGGGTCCAAGTCCCAGTGCGGACCAAGTCTGGAAATTGGTCTAGTAACTGGAGAGGTGCCAATTCACTTCCCAAGCACTGCCAATGTGTCCCTGAGCAAGGCACCGAACCCCCAGCAGCTCAGGAGTGCTCGCTGTGAGCAGCCTCCTCACACTGACGGGCCATTAGTGCATGTCCATAGGATCCTGTTGGTGGATGTGTGTCAGCCTATGTGTGTAGCATGTTCAACAACAGTGTAAAATGTAATTCCTCATGGGATGAATGAACTATATCTTTTTGAAAAGAAGAACTGATGCTTTAGTGATGAGAAATATTCTTTGATAAAAGCTGGATATTGTGTCAGCCTGAAGGTCGCAGCACATCGTGGTTACCGTTTTTATGCAATGTAGCCGAAAGATGACTATTCTGGCAAAGAACGCTGTGAAGGATTTGTTCAAAGAAAGAGTGAGGACAGGATTTCATGTTCCCAGGGAAAACCATCCACAAACACTAATTAGCTGTAAGCTCAGAGAGTATTGTCTGCAGGGAGAAAGGCAGGATGTGTCCTCAGTTGGTGGGTGGCATCTGGTTCTTTTTGGCGTTCTGCACTGATTTCGTCATCCAAAGTGAGATACACAGCTACCAGCAGAGTCATCTGTCAGAACAAAAAGAAAATACATCTTGTGTGTGTGTGTGTAGAATCTGGTTAACGTTACTTTCAGTCAGTGGTTGTTGGGTTGCATTGAGAACTGGCAGTTTTAAAGACAGACATTTGGTCAGACTACCAGGGTAAGTAAATATGTGCCAGGGAGAGACAGAGCAACATGTAAACACTAGACTCAACTTTATACGTTTTGTTAAAAGATATTTTTGGGCCTTTATTAGATAGGACAGCTGAGGAGAGAAAAGGAAATGTTGGGAGGTAAGAATGGTGGATGACATGCAGCAAAGGGCCAAGGCCAGATTTGAACCCACTACTAGGCTACTAGGACTACTCCCTCTGTACATGGGGCGTGCAACATAACCGCTAAGCCATCCACTGCCCCAGGTGTTCTCTGTACGTTTTAGAAAAAATATCTGTATGGCTGTCAAATTTAAATATCAAACGAAAGCCTGAGTGAGTTTTCAATCAATCATTATTTGTATAACGCCAATTCATAACAAGTGTTATCTCGAGACGCTTTACAAAAGAGCATATGGGATAAGATGCAGGAAGGATTTCTCCTTTGTGTTCCTCGCGTTCCTGTCGTCCACACTTCCTTGCCCCCTGAGGTGGAGGTCGGAGCAGGCCGTGCAGGAATGAGGATGGCGATGGTTGTGGGGACGACACAGTTCGATGGTGGTGGCTTGGCGTCGGGTGGTGGTTTGGATGGCATGGGTCGGATGGTGGAGGCTGGGCGTTGCGCGGTTTTATGAACAACAGATGTCTAACTGCACTCAATACAGTTGGAAGGGGAGATTGCGTTCAACGATGAGGAGTTTCAGTAGAGCGATTAGCCTAAGTTGCTAAAATGTAAAAAAAAAAAGTAAAGGTAGCCCATCTCAAGTTCCAAGTAAAGGAGGACAAAACACAAACATGGCACTAGTTTATTTGGCTCACATCACAAAAAAACAAATGCTTACATATTTTGGCACAAGGTCGTCTTCAGAGCGTATGTTAGCGTAAAATACAAAAGAGCAGAGAGGTCCTGCTTCATTTTTGAACTTAAGATTCGCTGCCTTTATATGTTTTGTGCTCGTTCAAATACACTGAGGTATAAAAACATTTGTTTCCAGGCTAAATTGCATTACATTCTGTCTGTTCACCTTTTCATAACCTTTTAGTTTGAAAGATTTGAGTGAAACTTTCTCGGATGTGGGCGTGACTCAGTCAAGGCTCCAGTGGTGAGGGCTGTAATTGTCTGATTCTGTTACTGCTGCTGCGTGTGGTCTACCTGCCTCACAAGGATAAAGGATTACTCCCCAGCTGTCTTTTCCCTCTCTTTCTCATCATTCACAGTGAAGTGGGCGGTCATCAGTGGGACGCTAAAGACGTCACTAAATCAGACCTGCCAGCCTCCAATGTTTACAAGCTGCAAATCAAAAGACGTCACAATGATGAATCAAATGTGTAGGATTGTACCTGAGCCGGAAGAACAGTTTATGGAATTAAGAGATCAGGCTGGTAGAGGCAGGTTGATGAGATCGGGTTTCCCGGAGACATGGTGTTAATTTCTCTGTGGTAATACTGAAACCAGAGCCAGGATGGTAACCGCTTACGCAGGGTTGATGCCTGGGTATTTTATCCCAGGTTTCACCACCTCTGTTCCCTGAAATATTCCCTTTTATATCAGACTATAGCCTTTTTTTCTTGATAAATCCGACGTTTTGCTATATGGTTATCATTGTAAGGCTATTATATTTAACTGCATCTATCTCGTGTCATGTTGATTGATACATTTGTAGAAAGAGATTGAAGCTTACGTCTTTCATGAGACAGACGAGATGCAAGTCCTGCAGGTGATAAATATGCACATTATGCCAGGTTTGGACCTGATTTTCAAGAAGCTATCAGTTTTCACAAATGTGGAATAAAATCCCAGATAAGTTGCAAATCGGCACCTTTTTTTTCTGTGAGCAACAATAGCTGTGTGACTTTTCAAAATGTGACAAAGAGATGCTCCAATGCGTTTAAGATGCCTGAGGTTTCTGTCTGTGAGTCTAATATGCGGTAGTGTGAATTTGTCTCTACCTGCAATATTGGCAGCAGTGACTTTAAACCATGTTACAAGGCAGGTTGAGTACTATTTTGGACAAATGACCCTGTGTCATGCATGTGGATCCTTTTTCACTACAGTCATGAACATCCTGCAGGTCGTCAGACTGGTGAAATATCTGGTAATGTTTAAAACCCTTTTTGTGTCACTTAATACAGCTTCACCGATTGTAATTCTGCTGAAATAAATGGATTTTAGTTTGTCTATTTGGCACGTATGGTGAGTAAAATATATTCAGGAGGCAGAAATCAATGCCAACAGAACTTGGGGGTTTTATTGACCAAACATTGCCAGAGAAAGAACTGAAACAAGAGTCCTGGGCAATTTAACACACAGCAAATAAACTTACAATTAGCTGAAGAAACAGCCTCACAGCAGCAAGCTGCTACCAACACAAATTCCCCCAGTAAATATCTGAGTCCTGCTTCATACCTCTCTGGGCTATTGCTGGAGGAAGGGAAACCAGACAGTCCCCACTGAAACAAGAGCCAAACACAAAACAATAACATAGAATGGCAATATTTCAAGGTGGGAATTTAAAGCACATTAATACATTGACAATATAAATCATGACTATGGTGAACCTGTTTCACCTCTTTGATACAACAAGAAGCAATTCCCTAATTGTCTTATAGACACAGGTGGCCTCGCTGCAGGGAATGTAGGGGCAGGTAGAAATGTATGGAGAGAACCTTTTCACACTCCCGCCATGTTCAAATCACAAACACAAAAACTTCTCGATATCCCCCATTATATGAAAGGTAGTATTGTCATCTGATCAGTACAGCAATCTAACTACTTCATGTTTCATGTGTGTAGGAGCCATACGTCTGTGCTTTGCGTATTTATAGTTAATCATCTTTACATGGGCTTTTTTTTTTAATTGCTATCAGATATAGATGTTAATGGGATCAGTAGCTGCACGGTAAAGTCTATCACTGCTGTTTCCCCTGCTGCTGCATCACAATCTATCACAGTTTGTGCTTAATTATCCATAACAAACTCATCAGTCATCCACTCCCACCAAGAGAGACAGATTGTCATAAAACCTGCGCTGAATTTTAAAACAGCTTTTGAAATGTGGGTCAAGAACTTGTGCAAAGTACTAGTCGTCACTTTGCATGCCCCACCTTTCTTCTTTTACTGAAGCACCTTAATATACTTTTAACATATTCATGTTAGTCCTAGCTGGGCTCAAGTTGCTAACCCCTCAACTGTTATTTCTTTTTTCTACCCATTGACCCCCCTCTCTACATAATTAACAGCCTAATGATCGTTTGTATATTCAACACATTGCTCACATAAAGGAACATTTATGGATAAAACATCAGTGACCTGACTGCGAGCATCCTCCTCCTGCTCTGAAAAGTGCTTAACTCTGAAGCTTTAATAAGAAGTCAAGGAGAGTTTATCTGCAGGAAAAAAACGAGCTGCAGCTAAACCTTTCACGGTCCTCAGTGAATAAAGCAGTGCATTTTCACGCAGTGTTTTGTTGTTGTACATTTCACAAAGCTGAGACACTTCAGGGGACTTTTAATGCAGGAAGAAAGTCCCATAATCTAGGTTATCCAGGATGTGTCTTCTGTAAGTCCCTCGAGTGGGAATGATGAGAGAAAAATAAAAATGTAGATACTTGTTTCCCAAAGGCATTGTCTTGATGGAAATAGTAATCCATAATGACAAACATTGAAGTGATGCTGCCGATTTTTAATACCATCAACTTTGAAAACAAACCCATTCTGTCACAGAATCAGTGAATTTATTTCACTCAAAACTTTTCACTGAAACATGCTGTTATTTATGTAAACTTATGATAAAAATCTGGAAAAAATCCGTCATCTGTAGCAGTTGTAAGCCTGTAAAAACTTCGACCAATGTCTGCTAAGAGGTACCAATCTGATGAACCAATCACGCCTCCCTGGAGCTCGTTCTCTACCCCATGCGTGCACTAGCTCACACTCAGAGCATGAGCTGAGGTCCGCTTCTGGACCGATGGCGCTTGTGCATGTAAGTGAGGGGCGTGGCTTTTGAGGTAGCACAGAGAGGAGGGGGTGGGTGCAGACGGAGCACTGAGGGAATGCTACTTTCAAAATCATGCCAGAAAAATTACCAACCCTGCCTTTAAAACGTCTTCTACTTCATGTTTGGCATGTTACATCTTTTCGTTCGTCAGTTATGACAAATATCGAACAAGTTTTGAATCTATAAGGTAATTTACCCCTCGCCTGGTGACACTTTTTCCACTAGTTTTGTGATTATTAATGGTTTTGGAGCCATGCATCAGGACTATCCATTGTACATTTTGGATATGTTGTGAGAGAAAACTGAAAATGGATCATATCACACCTGTGCATGAGACAGCTACATACTCAAAAACTCTTTGAACTTTGATTTAATTTACTGTCCTTGATTGTAAAACAAAAATAGCTTACCTTATTTGCACAACCTATATTCTTGTCTTCGTGATAAACACTGGTCTGTAGTCTGCCTGTAGACTGTACAATCAATGATCTACAGCCATTGCACTCATCCTAGCAAACCCATCGCACTGATTTATGAAAGCTAATAACACATTTCTGCCTGTTTGTGATGTCTGCCCCTTTGATTCAGAACAGTAATGTGACAATCTCCATTTGCATCTGAGTATTCCTGACACTGTGGCACAGCTGCAGGTCAAAAACACGGTGAATGTTTGTGACTAGCTCAGAGGGGAATGCAAACACCGTGTTAATTGTTACCTTGCAACTTGAACAACTCCTTCTACATGTCGGGAGGTTGTAAGGTAAATTTGATTTTAATAGTCGCTGTGTGAAAATCTGTTTCTAACTACATGGAAAGCTCAGCTACTTAAGGATTCAAACACATAAACAAACTGACAGCAACAAATAGTCTCATACCTCGTTAAAAACACAAAGTCTGTTGGCAAAGGTTAATGCATCCTAATTACCTCGTATGAATACAGTCTCATACCTACATTTACTCCATCTCAAAGCAATTACAGTCGATGTTACTGCTAATTTTTTTAAATTAAACTGAAGGTGATACCAGAAAAAGTGTAGTCATCTGCCAGCAGAGCTTGTAGTTGATGCATTTACTGAAAGATTAATTATAGAAATATTTCTGTTACATAGAGAAGGCAAAGTCTAAAGCTTGTTTCCCAGTCCTTTGCGGGTATTTGGCTTCCTTTTATCTTTGTGTTTCTATTTTTTATTGTTTTTTTTTGGAGCTGTGAATTCAAAAGGGGCTGCTATTTCTGGTGAAGCAGTAGCTCCATTACATTTCAATTAGTTGTACCAAAGGATGTGTCTGCAACGTGTAGAGATAATAGTTTAACATGGATGCATACTTATTTCTCACAGAGGTCATCTTTCTTCCGCAGTGTGAAATGACCTGATGTTGCTAAAAAGGAACTAGAGCCAAACGCCCTCCGCTCTGGACTAACTGGAAGCAGATGCTTGGCTAGTGGGGCTTCCTACTGGCTTGTGTTTATGTTCTTGAGCACATTCCTTTTCACCTCCTCCACGTGTCTGCCCTGCTGTGGCTGTGTCTGCGCTCGATGTCTTTACAGCTGCAGCCCAGAGCAGTGACCGGGGCTTAAAGAGCCTCAAGCGAGAGTCCCTTTGGTGAGTTTCATTGGCTCCGGTTCTCGTGAACTCAGGACAGCTGGAAATCATTCCCTTGTCACGTTTGCTTCAATAAAACCCTTGCGGAAAAGACTGAAGGCCTGTTGGGTCTGGACATCTTATCGAACTCCTCCCTGACGTCCCGTTGTGGTTTTAAGTCAGCGGGTTTAGGCTGGGAAGCTTTGTCTTTGGCTCTGGCACCAGGCCCCTTCATGTGTCAGAGTTTCTCTGTTTCTCTTGCTTCTCTGGCTCCCACACTGCTCTCTACACTCTGTGATCACTGCACAGTATTATATAAATCCCAGATAATCAGTGCATCCAGCTGTGTCAGGTAATAGAGCACCTTTTAAAGCAAGTTAACCACATCTTTGAAGGTGCTCCCCAGTCAGATGCTGGTTTCAGCTTTACAAAGACAAATGGTCTGCAACATCTCGGGGAAAACTGTATCCTAAGGCATTTTTGCTGAATCCACCCACGCCATAAATCATTTAGAAACATATAAATATTATCCGTAGTGCTGTAGGACCAATGTGAAAGACCCCAGTGACCTCTTAAAGATGCTTGCAGTCTGAGCACATCTTGTCTCAAATGCTCGTTTTTTTTTTCTGCTAAGATGAATCAGTTTTGATTTCTTTCTGGGCGTTTACCTCCTGACCAAGTCCAGTTTTCCCTTCCAGGCCAGTCTGCCAGGGGAGAAGTAGGGCAGCCAGCAAATTAAGATGTTTGGATTAGACCACTTAAGCCTTGAAGCAGATTTTTATGCGTATGTGTCAGGCAGGGCGTGAGTCACGGCTCTGCATCTTTTGGATGCAGCTCCGGGAAGGGAATCCAGTGATGATCTGAGCGAGATGAACTGAATAAGCAAGAGATTCTGTGTTCCAAAATGTTATGCCTTCTCAGCACTTTGATTCACCTCAACACGTTTATACATCTAAGGGTTGGTTAATTCATGCCACTCTATTGTTCTGCATTTCACTCTGTGTAGTCTGACAATGTCTCTTAATGGGTCAGTTTTTCCCATAATTCCTTGTAACCACCTTAAGAAAAACGTGATGCTTACTCTGAGTTTTCCCCTCGCTGATTTTGTGATCAGACATTTCTTCCTGGGAATGATGATCTCTTTGTATCCAAGAGATACACCAATGTTTTGCAGATGATAAAAGAGATATCGACACAATTAATTACCTAGACTTGTCCAAATCCTGTAGTGGGAAATTAGATTTGACCCACCATGATGTTGCTTATGTGGATATTTTTAGAGGAAAAAATTTCTGTTGTGGTTTTGCATCTGTTCCTGTATCACCTCCCAGATATGTGTAGGTAGTGTGGAGACCAGACAGACTTGAGATTTTTTCCTGGTGAATTGTCTGGTTACTAGATATGCAAAACCAATGTGCAGGGTGTGAACACATTGTTCAATATTGCATTCGCAATATGATGTGCAATAATTCAACTTCCATTGAGGCATGCATATCAGCCAAAAAGACTTGCAGTGCTTGTGTCTGAATCAAAATACTTCCAATTATTGCAAATCTTTTATTCAACACAAGGTCTTTGTCAGTCAGAATGCTCTTATGTCTTCTGAGCTAGCAAACCTTACTATTCCACAAAATTGACAGCAACTTATCATAGTGCAACAGGCGGCTGACTCAGCTTTCTTTTGATTGGGCAAATGCATGGGTCATGTATCCAGGGCTCCTACAGACGCGTCATATTTTCACATGCTGAGTTTGTTTCCAAATGTTTTGCCCTTTATTGCTTTCCATGCAGTCTTTTAGGATGTGTTAATTGTGCATGTTCAGTGCAGGAATCCTTGTGTGTTGGTTTGTGTATATCTGACCTTGGTGAAAGTGGAAAAGCTGAACGATAGAATTCATTTTTCATTTCGTCACCTCCATGTCTCCTTCGTGAACTCAGCAATGTTGATTTCTTCTATTCTTGAAAAGTAGGCCAGGCAGAGAAAGAGGGTTAAAGACAATAAAGTCAGACCCACACATGCAGTTTATATATGCAGACCTTATGTAATGCGTGCCACTGCCACAGAGCTGCTGCTGTGGTTTGCTTTGTATTTTTAGCCGTGTGACAGCATGGCGAGGATGAGTATCATTCTTTGACCGTCATGTGGCTCTGTCGTCAGTGTAACCCGGGCAAACACACACCAGAACTCTCCACTATACTTTCCCTCCAAAGGCCTGTGATAAATGAGGTCGACTTTTTGTTGTTGTTACAGTTTTTTAATAAATGAGGAGTTAACTGTACTTTCTGGATGTTACATGAACAATACCCACGGCTGTTTTTTGTCAGTTAAGTTTCATGCAAAATCCCCCCTGGGTCCATAAAGAAGCAGGCATTAGCAAGAAATGAGAAAGCTGCTGGAAGGGCCAACACCCCGTGTTATTCCACCCCTCCTTTTATTATGCATTGTTATTTTTTCATGAACTTCATGTCCTTTTTATTAGTATTAAATAGGAGAACAATTGAACTAAGATTGGATTAATAGTTTAATGTGCTTGTCCTGCATTTAACAAAAACCACACAGGTTGACCACGTCGTTCTTTTCTGCCTTTTTGTAAAGCCCATGTCAATGCAAGAATGTGACCCCATGACCTTGTACTTGCACACAAACACATAAAAAGCTTCATCAAAGTCTCTCCTCTTCTTCAGGCTGTCTGTCAGCGTGTCAGCCTTTCCACACGTGTTCACATGAAGGCTTTTTATGGTGCAGAGCGTTTGGAGCAAACCTGAAGGTGAAAAAAGGAATGTCTGTTTGTCCCACCGCTATTTTTCTCTCCTGTGCCTCAGCTATTCTCCTTCTCCACCAAAAGCAGAGAAGATGTAGTTCAAATATTTGTATAACGTAGATAAACATGCTGAGTTTCTCTTGCTCAGCCGGCACTGAAGTCTATTTTGCATTTTCTGTGTTTTTGTTTTTTGCTCAATTCCCAAGTAAGTATTTCTAAAAGAGAAGCCAGCACGTGTCCGACATCCTGTCCTCTGAGTGTTAATCCAGCATGTTCTCATGCAGGAACATTTATGAGTTTTGCTCTGTGTTGGATTGGAAACGGAACATAGACTGTGGTCCTTGGCTCAGGATGCTTATGCAGATGTGAAGCTCTTGAAACTCCTTGATCTGACCAATAAATATTCTCAACATATAACTTAACCAAATCGCTCATTTCCCACAAGTCTGATACAAAATGTGTTCAGAAGAAAAAAAGGTATCCTTTAATTGATCCCCATGAGAAACTTCAATTTTTACCCTCTGTTTTTTCGAACATAGGCCAGGAATAAACACATGCACACTGGATCCTGTGGATCATGGACTAACGGAGCGATTTGAGAGTGAGAACACGTGATAGCACCCAAGCAGTTTGGGGTTCAGTGCCTTGCTAAAGAGCACCTCAGCAATGCTCGAGGAGTGAGCAATAAGAGGTTTAAAAGGACCACAGGTCTAGGTCCACCTCATTCACCTCCCTCCTTTTCTTGCATTATCAGGGCTGACCAGACATCACTCTGCACAGAAAATTAGCTCACTGACTGTCTCCTCATCAGCCTCTCACTGTGAGGAAATGATGAGATGCATTTGTAATCTGAGTGCAGGAGCCAGGACACAGTGAACCAGCGTTTTCTCACCATCTGCCAATAGCTGGAAGTGCTAATCAAAGAAAGATACACAAATGGCTCTTTGTTTGGTTACAAGCTTGGCTCATTCACTCTGCAAAGATCATTTCAATAAATCAATAAACACCCAGCTTTTGTACGATTTATGTTAATTACCCTTTACCCAATGTTGTGGGAATTAAAGGATAACTTTACTGTTTTTATATTTATGCTTCTTGGCAGTCACAACAGCAACATGTGTGTGAGGAGGACACTCTTACATTGAATGCTTTCAATGCTGCAGAGGATGGAACACAAACAAAATTCAGACTGTGCAGACGGAGGAGACTCTCTGGTAGAGGTCAAACTAGAGAGAGCTTTTATTTGGATCTCTTCTTGAGTTAAAACAGTGTCTGATGGACTGTGAAGGAGGATATCAAGAGGCATGACAGTCGTTCAGCAGTGGCAGCAGCTGAGATGTCTCTAGCATGGCATCACCCAGACTGGAGCTAGCAGCCTTTTTCACCTTTTCTCCTGAGCCCATACATTAAGACTCGCTAACGCCCCTTGCTAATTAGAGCTCTATTCACACGCCCTCACACTGCATATGGTTGGAATCACTGCGCTTGTCCACTTAAATCATCCATTATTAAATTGAGCAGAAACTCTAAAAGTACCAAATCTGCTGGCTTTGAAATGACTCTCTGGGTGAGACTTTGTCAGTAGGGAATGTTTTTACAGGGGGACTCCCTTGAAATCACTGTATTTCATCCAGATGTGCATGGTTCTGCAGTACGTAATGGTGCAAGCTTCAGCCAGCTCTGTAACAGTCACAGCTAAGCTTTTTCCTTTTTAGCCTGGAAGCTGTGTGACTAATATTCCTCAACAATACAATACAACATATAAGTTCAGTCTTTTCTCTAACCAAGGACAAAGTTTTAAACCTAACCAAAGGTGTACAGTATTCATTAGAGAAACAATAGTCTCACATGTTGGTTTGATGTAGGAACCATAATCTCTTGGGATTTTTGGGGATTTAAGGTGAAGATTAGCTTAATTAACAACCCTTTTGTATTGTTTATTTCTCCAAAAAGTGGCAAGACAGCCCAATGTGAGCCTTCAAGAATGTACATGAAGCACTCAACGCTGTGTGACACAAGATGTAAGGCTTCACCCTTAAGATAAATGCCTTATTTTAAGGTAAACCTTTTAAGTAAAGAAATAAAACAGCCATCACGTCCTCTATTTATCAGGAATATTCTGGTTTAAAAGACGACCTTCAGACTCGTTGGAGTAATGTGTTGTTTTTCTACATGCAGTCTGTGTGCTTGCTGTGCAGGTGATGCACATATATTGTCTCGTTAGGCCATTTATTTCTTACTCACTTATGTACATGCACACCCCAACACCTCTAAAAAAAAGGCAGTTTTGTCTCAGACCATGACCTCAGTGGATTGCTTTTGTTTTCTGCCCACTGCACAGCGATCAGGGTTCAACCAACAATCAGTTGTTAGTTGCAGAGCTGCATGGTTACACTGCTCTCCTCACTGGGTGATAAATGAGTTTATTGAGTGTCCCTCTGTTTCTGAAGGGGAAAATGCACTCCTGTTGTTGTTTGTGATTCAACCAGAGAACCACTGTTTGACTGAAAAGTGTTTACTCGTATCAATGTTGATTTTTTTGGTTATATGTGTGGGTTTCCAAGGAAAAAAAAGAAGCCATTCACTAAGATAAGCTGCAAGTCATGTCAATTTACCTTTCAGCCTTTGCAGAAAAGTGAGGATGATGTTGTGCAGTCAGGACATGCCCCTCTTAGGACAGATTAAGGAAACTACTGTTTGGCTTTTATCACCCAGCTTAATGGGCTCCGTGATATCACAGGGCTTCTCATCAGCAGGTTTTAATGTGGAGCTAGTCTGTAATTGAGGCAGAATGTCAAGTGTGAAGAAACACCTCGCTGCTCCCTTTTTAACATGCATACTTGAGTCTGTGCAGCCAGCCAGGCTTCAACTCTGCTGGTTCAGTTTTGAGAAATAGAGAAAGGTTCAAACCCTTAAAACTGACCATGCACTCTCCTCTTTAGACCCTCATGTTTTGTGTCCTTGAGCCAGGACGCTGAACTTTCAGCTGATCATGTGAACTTAAATCGATTCAGTCAAAGACCGTCAGCTTACTGTTTAAACTGTTAATGGCTGCCTGGTACCTAATTGAAGTCCCTCTCATTCTCACATTGTACCCTCTCTTTTCATTTGCCCTTCCACTGTCCTCCACTGAGTTAGATTTATGACTGTCAGATTTTTATTTAACTGCCATAGCAAGGACGCAAGAACCGCCTGTACCTGCTACAACAATGAAAATCAATCTCCTCTCTGTCTCCCCCTCTCTATGTCTCTCTCCCTCTCTCTCTCTGTATCTGTGCAGGCAGCCAGTGGGGATGGGAAATGATGGAGGACAAAGGCCCTCGTGTAGCCGACTACTTTGTGGTTGCCGGACTGACGGACCCGTCCAAGCCACTGGACCAGGAGATCCACTTTGATGACGTCTGCCACAAGACCGCCAAGCCTAAGGCACCCATCACCGATGTGGCTGTGGTGATCCGTTCGATGGGCGAAGAGGCGCCGCCAGGGTTCACATGTGTAGAGGAAACCCCAACTGGCCATTCAGCTGACCTTAACAATGGAGGCCTCATGGCGCCTCAAATATTTCTGTGTTACAGGCGAGGTCGCGACAAGCCACCTCTCACTGACCTGGGGTAAGAATCAACGAGGCCTTGAGCCTATGTTTAGAGCGATGTTCAAACACTCAGAATTTATGGGTTTAAAGAAGGCTTAGAGTCTTCAGTCCTGTTAGCAGCTCTTTGAGGCATAATGGTGCATAAGCCTGATGCTGAAGTCAGCATGCTCACTTCTCAGAATGCTTCCATAATGAGACTTAGGAGTTCAGTGTTCACCATCCTAGTTTACTGTATTGAGTAGGGGTGGGGCAAAATATGGATATGGCATCATTGGGGGATGGGGCGGTGGTTTGGCGGCAGCAAGTAGCAGAGATAATCACTCCCATAATTCCCTGCCAGCCTCAACGTCATCTTTTGGTATTGTTTTGATTGAGAGCCCCCTGGTGGTGGAGTTCACGTACTGTGCCTTTAATTGAAGCTTATTGGCCAAAGAAGAAGTTGACAGCAGGATAAAAGAAGAAGAAGACTTCGTGATATTGTGGGCCACATACTGAACATCGTAGTTATCCTGTGACTACTATCCTTAAAGGCAGGGTTGGTAATTTTCTCCAGATCCAATTTTTAAGATTTTGGTTGAAATTGTCTTAATTAATAACTCATGTGCTCTGATAAAGGAACGAAGAAAATCTGTCATCTGTAGCAGTTGTAAGCCTGTAAAAACTTCCACCAATGTCTGCCACGAGGTACCGATCTGATGAACCAATCACGCCTCCCTGTCTCTCTGCTCGTTCTCTACCCCTTGCGTGCACTAGCCCACACTCAAAGCGCGTCACCGATGACCGAGTTTATACTCTGAGTTTACTTACCGCTGAATGAGACATGAGACGACGTAGTTTCTACACAATGCAAGCGATGAGCTGAGGTCCGCTTCTGGAGCAACGGCGCTCCTGCATGTAAGTGAGGGGCGTGGCTTTTGAGGGAGCACAGAGGGGAGGGGTTGGGTGTAGACGGAGCACTGAGGGAATGCTACTTTCAAAATCATGCTAGTTTTTGAAAATTACCAACCCTGCCTTTAATGTTAACACTTTCTAACCCATTCTCCTGAAAGAGACATTAAAAGTGTGTACTAAATGTCATGACAGTCCATCTTAAAGTTGTTGAGCTGTAAAATCCAAACTCACAGTGGCTGTAAAAGTAAGATCTTCAAAATCAATGAGAAGCAGAACAAGGAGAAGAAAGGTTTAATGAAAACAAGAAGGAAAGAAAAGAAAAGAGAAGAAGTAACAGAATCAATATCCCTTCATTCAGTTGTAGCTCTCCTTGGCTCAGCCTTTGTAGGAAATAATACACAGAAACTTTGAACAGCTCAATGATCAGAAGAACTCACCACAGTGATTTAAAGAAACACAAAAAACATTTAGATTCTCTTCTGCACTGAATCCTAGTCTCACAGAGTGTCTTCTATATGAAGCTGGAGGAGTTATTACACGTTGTTTAAGGTAGTAAAGTCAGTTTACTGCAGCTGAGAAGAGATAAAGAATGACTGAAGCACATTTTAAAATACGCCGTGCTGCTGCAGTCCTTCATCTTCCTCGTCTGTGTAGAATATGTAATCAAAAAGCCGGTTGTAAGAATCATACTAATTCACATTTTGCTGAATTATTTAAAACATCTATTTCAGCTGATGATGTCCTTTTTCACAGACAACCCTGAGCCTATTTATCCACTGTATTGCAACGTGAACATGCTGTATCTATTATTTGTCTCATTACAAGTAACGATTAGCAAACAGTGTTGTTATTCCTGAGAGTGTCAGCTTTCTTCTTCCCATGAAACACTGAACTTTGTTTCCTTGCTGTTGTGAGCGAGAAAAACAGTACCCATTTAAAAAGTCGTCCATATCACGTCTGCTCTTATATGCTGAAGTGCTCTCAGCTTTAAGAAAGTGCTCTGCGCTGCCTGACATTTCGTCTTGTGCAGAAGTTTTTTCTCCACAGCAGCCAGTTTTCTGTCTGCCTTGCAGCCGTTCCGCCATTGTGATTTTTGCAACAAAAAGTGAAATGGTGTGAAGCAGCAGTTACAGGTGTCCTCCTCAGCAACATCTTTTGAAGTATGGGAATCCAATACTGTTTGTTCAGTGCTCTCACACCTCAGGCTGGCAGAGACAGGTGGTGACAATGCTAAGGAGGCTCATGTTGGCCTCTGACTCTACAGAGTGTAGTGCTTATCAGGCACTGACACTGAGGCTGCTCACACACTATCAGCAGCTTTGTGTGCTGAAAGCTCAGAGGGGCTGCAATTCCCAGACACCAGTAGGACTAATGGGAAGCTGACGTGTGTGTGTGTGTGCATGTCTAGACATCATTTAAATCCGTCTTTACTTATTTCTACATGTAAGTGTGAGAGAGAGGGATAATCTCTTACCAAGTCACATTAATATCAATTTGTCCTTATTTAACACTGAGGACTAGAGAGGAATATGAGAAGCCAAAGCACCTCTAAGGTTTCAACCAGGAACTTGGTAGCAGAGGTGGTAATCCACCCAAACACTGACACATGCCAACTCATGATCACTTCAGTCAGCAGCCACACTCAGCTCTCTCCCTCTCTCTCTGAAGATTAAGACCCTGCTCAGACAGTGTGTTTTACAGGTTGTGCACAGCACACTGTCACTGCTAAAGTAGCATGTGTAAAGTCCGTTGTCACCTTCATGGATTTCATCATCACCTCTCGATTTATCAATTAGAAAGATGATCAAGTCCTTATCATGTCGGTTTTTACTCACGGTATTAAGAGTGTCATGCAAAAATGAGGAGCTGCAAACATCCCACATTTAGTCAGTGGGAAAAACACTTAGTGCTTCCTGAAAAACAGTCGCCCTCTGCAAAAACTGCACTCTGGATTTATGTTTTTCGTACAGCTTTTATTGTTTTATAATGTTATTTTCCGACAGAGCTGAGCAATCTCTCTTGAAGGAAAGGGTAGAAACAAAATGAGGGAAAACTGCATGAATATCTGACCTTCTCATGCAATTCTTTTGGAGAGACTTCAAGGTCTTATTTAGCAAACACAAAAGCCATTTTAAAGTTCCTAAGATTTGGGGGCTCTGTTGATGACAGAGGAATGTTACCTGCACTCGTCTGATGGCAGGTTACTTCATCAACAAAAGCTGATCTTGTATAACAGCATAAAATGTTGTGCACTAAGTGTTTGGCCCTTCTGTGAGCAGAGCAGATGCTGCAATGAACACCGAAAATGAGAAATGGACGGAATAAAAATTCCTGTAACTAGCCACTTTGAATTATTTTCTCTTTTCGGCGTTCATTTAGTCCCACGCGCCACCTGTTGAGCTCCACTTCAAACAGTAATGGAGCGTAAGTGCATAATGGAAGCACAGAGAGGGATGTTTAAAATGACTGCTACTGTTACGTACCTCTGAGTACTCATCCTCTGAGTGGTTTCTGCGAGTGTCCTCTTGTGCCTCATTGTAAAGCTGTGCTGGGTTAATATGTTTTTGTCAGACTTTGCATTAATCTTCCTGCATATGGTGTGAGAGGATGGTCAAAATACATCGCAAAGTGTATTTGATTTAGGGTCAATTTTAAATTTAACCCCCATTACAAAGTGTTCTCTTTCTATAAAAACTCGTCCACAACTTAGTAATGGCTTTCAGAAATGTCAACATAATTTTTGTTATAAAATAGAGTTGCACAGCTTCACCGACAACATTTAAGTTAAAAAAAAACACGGATTACAACAGAACAGTGAGGGAGTAATGAGTGGGTTGGATGAAACATCTAGTAAATTGTGTTGTCTCTAAACACAAATCACACACTCACTTTTAGGGCTTGCAGAAAACTCCTCAAAAACTCCTGATATTTCCAGGAGGAGCTCTATGTGTGAACGCAAACAGCCGAATTTCTCTCTTGAGCCGTTTTCACATATGCACTCCTGAAAATATCTAGATAATTTCAGGAGGACTGCTTCCGATATTCTCCTGACCTGGCTGTTCACATTATGCTCCTCACAGCGAGAGACTATCCCTGTCTGACAGGAGGGGGGGCAGGGGGTCTCCTGAGGTAAGACGTGACGTAAATAAACAACGCGGAAGTAGCGGACGAAGCAACAGAGTCCGTTGTACGATGCTATAATGACAATATTTGCCTGTGTATCAATGCTATGTGTAGTCCAACGGAATGACAACATCAATAAAAGAGCGGAGAACAACATACTGACAAACAGAAAACATAATGCAGCCTTTTAATTGCGTGCACGGAGATCGTAGCGGTCGCGTGCAGACACTCTATGCACCATGCAGCAGTAACAGTATATAAACGTCACTACCCCTCCTATTGGCTCGAGTTGAATCCTCTGGAGAATATCCTGCAATGTTCTCACATCAGCTCACTCGGAAAAAATACAAGGAGTCTGGCAAGAGAAACTTCGGGTGAAGTCCGAGCGAAAAATCCTGCTGTTTGCGTTCACACATACAGCTCCTGCTGAAAATATCAGGTGTGAAAGCCCTATTGGACTTCACCCGGAGTTTCTCCTTACTATCTTGTTATCTCTATAGCTCATATATCTTTCTATTAATCACATTAGTTCTGCTTTGCTGGATATGAGGTGTAAAGCCAACATTAAGCTTAATCAACTCAATTATGTCAGCAAATGCATTCTGGGATAAAAGCCCAGTTTACGACTTAAACAGGCTGCTCCACCTAATTGGCTCAATGAGATCATTACAGCACATTGTGTTGATTAATCCTCATAATTAGTCTATTAACTACACATTGATGTAGAGTTCTGTTTGGCTAACTGCAGTGTCCCCCCCCCCCTCCTCTCCACAGCGTGCTGTATGAGTGGAAAGAGCGACTGAAGCAAGGCTGCCACCTCATCCAAACCACACCCTCCGGTCGCCCAGCCAACATCAGCGGGAATTCCTCCCAGCGAATCTACGTCACCTACCGCCGGGCGCCTGAGAGCCAGCCTCACACTGCCCTGGCCGTCACTGACATCTGCATAATCATCCCGAGCAAGGGAGAGACGCCCCCACACACCTTCTGCAAGGTGGAGAAGAACCTCAACAGCAGCATGGTGAGAGGGACTATGGTGAACAGAAACACAGCTCTTCACGTGGTACTATTTTTTCTAATTAGGTGTGTCAAGTCCAGGTAACTCTAGTGCTGCAAAGGAGGTTTATTTAATCATAGTAAGCATCAATATTTCATGTTGGTGTCAAAAGACTTTTCTCTAGAGCTGCCATTTTGCACAAAAATTCAACAATCACATCAAGAGAAACTTATCGCACAGATATGAGAAGACCAATCTGTATACCAGCTGATCAGTGTTCAAAACTTAAATCTAGATCAGAATGATCCGAGTTTTAAAATCATCGTATCCATCTGACGTTTGCACCAGACAAGCAACCAATGTTTCCTTTCATACATGAAGGCAGAGTCTCTGCAGCTTGATGGCCATCACTTCAGTGTTTGGTTTCTTTCTTAACCGCACAAAATCCCATCAGTGTACTCGGAGTCATTGCTGTGTCAGCGTGGTCTACGCTCTACAGTCAGAGAAAATGATTGTGAGTGTGTAAATGGCTGCATGTGTCTTTAGATTTCTTTTAAGAGATTAAGTGATGGAGGGTGTGTTATAAAGTAAATATGTAAATGTAATGAGACTTACGGTGCATGACGGAGAGTCTCCTGTGATAGAATAGGGATTTAGCTACCCTACTTTGTCAATGGGACTAATGTAGGAGCCTGTTTTTAATATTTCAGTTCAGCTCCAGGTGCAGACTTTACGTGCAGCTCCTGTTTCATGAAGGTTTAGTGCAGTTTTTGGGGAACTTAATACAAAAAAGTTATTTAGCAGAAGATGTATCATCACGTCTCTCTGCAGGCTAATGCTGAAGCTACTTTATGAACACGCCTGAGTAATGCTACGTGTTTGTACTGTATTGCATTTTATTTGTAAATACATCAGCTTGCTCTGAGGAAACATTAAAACTGAAGCCACATGATGAATGACTGCAGACTGAACTTAGATATTGATTTCACACAGAGGAGCTTTTACCAGTTTTTACTTCATACTCATCTGTTAACTCACTTTGACACGCACGCACGCATGCACGCACGCACGCACGCACGCTGCAGCAGCGACTTTACTTCCCTGAAATATTATTGCTGTAACACAAAAAAAGAAATTCACTCAGATTTCCAGACTTGTAAGGTTTTTCTGGAAGAAGGGAGTCCATCCTAAATAACTGAAAAATGGTCAGTATTTTACAATTGTCTTAATCAGTAATTTAACACCAAGCTTAGAATGATTATTTCAGTGAGATTCTGGGTTTTAAGTTTCAGAGTCTGTTGTTGTTCTGCAGCCAGTTGAGCAAACACTTAATGTTCAGATTTTGTGTTACATTTTTTTAGTTAAAAAATGATGAAGTTTGGAGTACAGTAGTATCCAGCCGTGTTGTATTTTCACTTTTGAAAAAGTAGTATTTAACTCTGTATTTGATGGCACTTTGAATAATGCATGCTGTTTCTTTTTCGATCATGCTAACTTTCCTCACTCTGATCCTGTTTTCAGTGGGGCTCCTCCGTCTACCTGTGTTACAAGAAGTCTGTGGCCAAAACCAACATGATTGCCTACAAAGCAGGTAAGCCGTCCTCATCCTGAAAACTACTGGTGCACAAAGATCCGAATGCTGATGTGAACTTCCTGCTACTGGCGGATAAGACTGAGATATCAAATATCCATGGTGGATGTAAATACTACACCCAGTTTTCCCACTAAAGGTTTTTTCTTTCTTACCTGAGAAATAGTTCATTTTCAGACAGAGAGGATAACTGAAGATATGTCTGAAAAGTCACGTGTTGAGATAGTAATACTAAATGATATATTTTAAAACAATGCAGTTAAAGCATGTTTTTCAGTCGCTTCATCTGTGTGCAGTGTCTAAAGAGGGGAGGGTCTGCTGCAGACTGAACTGGCTGCATGAGGACATTCTGCCACAGCTGTTCTTGCAGACTCAGACTTGTTGAAGCATGTTGATGCCTCAGAATAAGAGCGACGAGATAAGCCTCTGCACGCCAATATTCCTCTCCTTTAAAAGATTTAAATGGTCGTCAATATATTTAATGGTAATGCGAGTAATAATATACTTACATCCCATGAAATCCATCAGACTTTTCAGCACACTGACAGCAGACTGTCATTCTGTGATAACACTGTTGGCTCCGTCTGCTGCGTTTGGCTCAGCCTCAGACTGGCTGGCTCGTGCTTTTTGTTGAGCATGTCTTGAATATGCAGCAGACTGTGAATGCAGAGATCCTATCTGTTTCTCACTAATGTTTTGCATGAGTCAGCCCACAGACTTGAAGTTTATTTTCAACGTTTCACGCCAGGAGGAGATTCCAGCACGCTTCGAGCGCTGAGTTTTGGAAACAGACATGTTTTGCAACATCTGACTTTATTTATATACTCATGCAACAGCGTGATCCCGAATGAGCAAGCTGAGTCTGCTTTGTTGGTGGATATATGGTACTGGAAGACATACTAATAAATGTGCACATGTGGCTGCAGAGCAACACATTTCCCACTGTGCACAAGACTGTGAGGAAGAAGAAGTGACGGGAACCCTTTAAAAAGATGCTTTCTTACTTCTTTAATTTGCATCAATCAGTTCATAATTATATTATTAAACTGTAATATGAGATGACTCAAGTTCATGTTTAGTGCTTTCCAAGAGAACTGTCAACAACTCTGCATCCTTGTTGAACTCGTTGACCCTGTAACAATCACATTTACAGTTATATCTGATTTCAGCTGATTCAGCAGTGTTTGTCAGTCAGACAGAATCAGCAACTACATCTGATCAGCAAATGGGAACAAGTGGTAGATAAAGAAACAGATGTCTTCACATTCATTGGAATATTAATAAATGACCAGACTGAAAAAAACCTGAGGTTTTCGAGTGGCTGCTCTAAAAGTGTGGAACAGTCTTCGTGTGAACATCAGTCCTACCCAGACCCTGAAAGTTTAAAATCTGAGCTCTTGATCCACCTCTGTGTGTTGGCATATTAACAGTGCTTAGGCTGATGAGCCCATAAAGATCTGAAAGCGTTTTATCTGTGTTGCACGGTTTACCTTTGCCAACTGTCTTCTACAAGATGTTTTTGTGCAGTTTGCGTCCGTAATCAATGCTTGCAGAATGCAGTGGTTAAATTCAAAGTTAGATGCTGCAGAAGAGAGTAAGAGATTGCACTCTTTTTTGTTTTTCCTGACAGTGATGAATGGCCCAAACGGCTGATTACCTCGCACTGATTGCTTATTACAGAGCCAGGCTTTTTTTTGTGAATCCCTGGCTCGATGAAGTGGTACATCATTGCTGTGATTATAATAATTTGAACTTGTTTCGTTTCATTTCAGACTTATTGGAAACGTAGTTTTGCTTCTAAATTGGCTGTTAATTGATAATCACAGGGTAGAGATGACAACAAGCGGTTCTTTGAATCCAGTTCTCCATTTGATTTTCTTTTTTATCCACTCGTAGGTTTATTCAGCAGATATCCAGAGGAGGACTACGAGTCTTTCCCCCTGCCAGAGTCCGTCCCTCTCTTCTGCCTTCCCATGGGGGCCACAATCGAGTGCTGGCCAGCTAACACCAAATACTCCCTCCCTGTTTTTTCCACCTTTGTCCTGACTGGAGCATCTGGAGAGAAGGTAAATGTGGAAATAGGTAGAGTCTTCTTTTCTACTTTCTTTTTTCTCCCGCTCAGCCACACAAGCAGAAAACACCTCAGTAGCAGCTTTAGGTACGAGGGTGCCAGTGACTGTTAGACCTCAACAACGTACTATAACTTTCACCCATACAGGTGACGCAGACTGACACACCATAGTGGGGCATGTGAAAACCACAATACCCCACATGCCAAAAGGGAAACTGGGTCACAATGCTTCTTCCTTTTGTGGGTTAAAAACGTTGTTACTTGACATCTAGTGTTTGTTTTGTTAGGTCGGGCCTCCTAACATAAACTTAGAGATGTAGTAAATGTACAAAAGATGCTCTTTCTCCCGTCTTGTAAAGTTTTCACATAGCCAGATGTTTTTACGAGACAACCCTGCATACTTGTTTACTTTTTTACCCACTCATTTATGGGGTCCTTGATTAGTATTTTTTGTGGAAACAACACATAGTTTACATTCACACAAGTGTAAACATCTGTCAACAATATATGCTCCGAGGCCTGGATGAGCTTTAAGCCCAGTTTTGTTGTTTTGTCATCTGAGTAACTGTGATTGAATTAGCTGGAACTGATGTCCATTTTCTGATTCAGACACGAACATTATACCAACCAGTTCAGTATCCAGCATACACTATTTGTTTTATTCGTTAAAAAGGTTTAAATACCCCGACAGCAACCAATAAATCATGTGCTCTGAAAAAGGAGAGAAAAAGAGCGTTCATCTCTAGCTGCTGTAATCCTGTAAAAACTCTGACCTATTACTGCCATGAGGTCTGGATGGAAAGTACCAATCAAAAGCCTCTCTGGCTCCCTTTGTTAACATTACCCTTACCATGCACTAGCACACACTCAAAGTGCTTCACTGTCAGAGCTATTCCACGTCTACTGGAGGACGACAGAGAAGGCTCAGCCAAAATGACCACTGCAAAGGTTACTTTAAACCGCTCACTCTGCAAAACCAGAATTACCAACCCTGCCTTTAACTACAAAAGAAACATGCAAATGTGACAACACCACTCTTGTGTGTTTGCTTTCGTGCAGCCTGGAGAAACTTTAACTTCAGCTGAAGACAACACATTCACTAAAACAGAGACACGCACACAGTCTTGGTTTTCAAAAGCTAAACACGAGCCCCTTCCTGTCGTGTTGGTCTGTGGGTTTGGTAAAGTGGTCCAGTTGGGATGGCTCTCATGTTGACACGTATTAGTGAATTATGTGGTGAAACAAAATCCTGATTGAAAACAAATAACATCCAAAGCCTGCTGGTGTTTAGATGGCAGCGGTTCTGCTGAACAAGGCCAGTCGGGGGTCAGCAACAGATCGCCGGTGCCAAACCCTCCGCGCTCTGCTGCTGCTGCTGAGTCAAGCCTGTGTGTACAATGTATGTGTGTGTGTTTTCATGTGAGTTTGGATGGCCTGCAGGAGACCATGCTGAGGATATTCGGGGAGGACAGTGTGTGTGTGCTGGAAGAGTTCACAGTTTCCCATCATATTTTTACATCTGCGGGATTTCCGTTGTTGTACACTCGGTTATTTGCATATGATTGCCAAAACGCTAACCCAGAATGAGCCACAGTTATTTAGTCTTTATATCAAACAGCCCTTCATGATATGCAGATAAGAAACTGCATGCCATGCAGGATATGAGGCCCATCTGTGAACGCAGCGCACACGCACACGCACACGCACACGCACACACACACACACACACACACACACACACACACACACACACACACACACACACACACACACACACAGGCGTCCTGAGGTCAGTCATCAGCAAACAAAGTCTTGGGTAACATCTGTCCCTTTTTGGGAAAATGTTACAAACTGAGGCACACAGGCGGCACCGTCAGCCAGCAGATAAGCCAGTTAGCTTTGATGTGTGTGAATTGTGAAACTCACATTTCCAGTAATCAGAGGGGACTTATTTGACTTAAAGCCGACTCTGGTCCGGCCGGCTGTTTGTTTGTTCGGCCCCGGTTGGCACTCGCGGTTCTGATGTTCAACAACAGTTAAACAAAGTACTCTGTGCTTACTTTATTTCTGTGCCTATTGGTTTTTTCATTAATTTAAGAGCGCGGGGATGATTTAGAGCACTGCAGAAACCGTCTGCTCCTTTTCATTATTAGTTGGCTAGTTCATCTGTTTGGCCATTCCTCCTGGATGTTATTGTAAAAAAGGACAAGAGGTTTAATTTACACTTTGTGTGGGAGAGATAGTCCAAATGTTGACTGTAAACTCCTGAAGACACGGAGACGATCCAAAATGTCTTCTTTCCAAAAATGTCAAAAAGTGCTGCATGATGGTTACAGATTAGAATTAGGTTAAATAAATTAAAGGTTTGGTTTAGTTATATTGGTTTATTTTACTTGTGCCTGTTAGAGAGTGATTTAAATCAATGAGGTTCCTCATTACTGCCCATTTCCACATACTCCGTGCTCGCCATGGTCCGTCAGCGCTATGCACTACAGCACTACAGCACGTCAAAACTGGCACCAAACTAACAACAAATCAACTTAGGAAGACAAAGCAACATGTTGTTTGCACGATTTTCTGCAGATCTTGATCTGTGTTTTCAACATGTTCTTTGTTTCAGGTGTACGGTGCTGCGATTCAGTTCTACGAGCCTTACCCACTGGAGTGTCTGACTGATCAGCAGTCCTCCCAGCTGGGTCTCTTGAGCCCGGAACCCAACAAGCCCCCCGCCCCCAAGACTCCGCCGACAGCCACCAACGGCGCCACAACCAGCCCTGCTACTCCACGCTCAGTCTACACCAACAAGTGCATCTGTCTGCTCTCCCACTGGCCCTTCTTTGACGCTTTCCGCAAGTTCCTCACATTCCTCTACCGCTACTCCATCTCAGGCCCTCACGCCCTGCCCATCGAGAAGTGAGTTCTCTTATTTTAATAGCTTTTTTTTGACAGATGTAATTCTCTAAGTCTTTGAAATCTTCATTCACTGCTGCTTTTTTTAAATTTTGAAGTGGTATCAACCTTTGTGATGATTGTTGTTTTTGTTGAAGCACTTATTTTTGTACACCACAAACGTTTTGGTCGTCAGTATCACAGTTCTCCCTTGGAGAGTAAAGTTGTCTTTGATTGGATTGGATATTCACCTGACCTGACCAGAGGATTCATACTCTCATGTTTTTCTGCTGCTAGTAAATCTCACTCCTGTACAAGGGGTGCTGTGACGGATTATTCAGCTGCCAAATGCTGTTATTTTTGGCCTCACATCCCCTAATTCTTCTTCTTCTTCTTCCCAGGCACATCTCTCATTTTATGCACAAAGTTCCCTTCCCTTCCTCCCAGAGGCCTCGCATCCTGGTTCAGGTACGTTTAGTTTTGAAGTGTAAAAACCTCCCCTGCGGTGTCTGCTGCACATAGTTCATGTTGGAAAATTGGTACTTATCATTTTTTTGCAGACTGCAGTGTTGTTTTCTGAAGTTGTTTAGGATTGCCTGAGGCTGCAGTAGTTTGAATCCTCCATTATGGATGAATATTTAAATGTTTCAGTGAAGGCGTTTTGAGCTTCACTTCAACTTTCCACCTTTACTACAGCTCTCCCCTCACGACAGCTTGATGCTCAGCCAGCCTGTGTCTTCTCCTCTACCGCTCAGGTGAGAACAGCTGCATGCAAGTGTTTCTATAGATACACTAGAGAAATGTACATCCTACTAATTGATCCCTGAATGCACTTTATGGATTTGCAGATCAACATGTATCTGTTCAGATTTGAGGTCTTCACAGGTTTACGCAGGTCCCATTATTTTACTGTGGGTCCTGGATCTGTTTGAGCATTATAGAGACCATCTGTGATCACCTGTGGTAAACTTCTTTGAAGATAGAAATAAAGATCAGATTACTGGAGCAAAAGAAGGTAAAAGAAGACATGCATAGATTTGCAGAGGCAGCAACAACTTAGAGGTGGCAGAGCGAGAAAGATGGAAACCTTTTTGAGGGGAAGAGGAAGCTAAAAGGAAATGAATATAAAGGAGTTCCAACAAAGTGGCGTTCGTCCGTCTATAACACGTTAATGCAAATTGTAAAACCAAGACTTTAAAAAAGTAAGTGCTGGTTAGTTAGTTAAGTTCTCAGTAGCTCACATTGAAGCAACAAAACAAGTGACAATAAAAATAAGCAAAATAAAAGTAGAACTTGTAGGAAGCGTAAGAGAAGTATTTTGTATTTGACTTGAAGAACAATCTGCAGAACGGCATTTTTTAATATCAATTTTAAAGATTTAAGGTTGTCCATGAACTTTACACTGAGTTGAGTCACAGTTCCAGATACAAACACTCGCAGACAGCAGGAGCACATGCAAAATCAGAGAGGAGAGGCAGCAATACAAGAGTTCTAAAAAAGCAAAACAAGCCCCACCCACAACCCCACCCACGCAGGACAAAAGAGATAAATAAAGAAAAGTCAAGGACCTTCAAGTAGGCTAAATAATCAGGAGCCTGGTGGGATAGTTCAGGGCTTGTGCCCTTTTCTATCCATAGGTTGGGGGGTTCAGTGGTGGCAGCTGAGGCGGAAGGAGGTAGAGGACTCAAAGATTACAGGGCACATGCAGACCAAGGCACGGAAATTAAACGAAAATGAACAAAACGAAACATTCAAACAAAAAGGAAATGTGCGCATGTGTGTGTCCATGTAAAATGTACAGTATGTTGTTAATTAATCTGGGTGTGTGCATGATGTGTGATATATGTTCAGTGTTTAGCCTTACCTACAAGTCCCTACAAAGAGAGACAGAAAATAATAGACCTCCCCACCCCATTACCGCACCATCCAGGGATCCCATAAGTAATCTGGACATAAACAAAAACCATTCAAGCAAACAAGAGTTGATGGGACTAGGTGATTTCCTCCATTATCCATGAAGATATGATGAAATGTCTGAACAGTTTTTGAAACCAGAAATGTGCTCAGGGGCTGGAGAAAGTTGTAAATATTTAGAAAGAATTGTAATAATCTACGTTTGTATCAAACTTGAATTTTGCACATTTGTGTTTTTCTTCTAGTGGTGGAAGATTT
The DNA here is from genome assembly GCA_020745685.1 of Tautogolabrus adspersus. Classification (NCBI taxonomy): domain Eukaryota; kingdom Metazoa; phylum Chordata; class Actinopteri; order Labriformes; family Labridae; genus Tautogolabrus; species Tautogolabrus adspersus. The sequence goes on along the minus strand of CM036535.1, from coordinate 32,272,110 downwards.
TCCACGCTGCTCCAGAACCTCGGTCCAGAAAATGCTGTCACGTTGTTGGTGTTTGCCGTCACAGAACATAAGATCCTGATCCACTCGTTACGGCCTGCGGTACTGACCAGCGTCACTGAAGCTCTGGTGTCTGTAAGTCGCAGTCTTTAGCTGCACTGTAAAAACAACTAGTCGTGGTAACTTAGAGTTCAATGTCAGTCTAACTAGAAGTTAGAGTAAATTCAGAATGAGTCAAAAGTATCAACCTTATTATAAAGTCGAGCCGTATATAAGAATATTATGATATAAAGATAATATTGGATTAAATGACTCCATGTAGCCATGGTTACCGCTGTCGCCTCACAGCCAAAAAGTCCCTGTTCTGAGTCCCAGTTTGGCCATCAATGAAGTTAGTTTCACCAGTAAAGTTTTTCTTATTTTAATTCTGAATGGATACAAATCTATCTCAACTTATCATCTCAAATTCAGTCAAAATTTGAAGGCAGCTCGGACACTTACTGTTTTAGTGCACTGCGTCTTCCTCAGAGGCAGACGCAGTCCTTTGCACCAAAATAAATTTGCCTTAAGTTATTTGTGTGCTCCAGGACTTTCTTTGGATCCTGCTTGAGAGAAGGAGTCCACTGAAGTACAATTTGAATGTCCTTCTCTGAGAGCACCCACCTCCATTACGAAGCTGAAGCACAAGAGTTTCCCTCTACTTCACTGTTTTAGGTTCAAGCAGCTAGTCTTTTTTCACGGTGTGAACAGGGTTGTGACACATCTCCTTCCAAGCATTATTATTTGATGTCCTGGTCTTCATGCTGAGATCCTCAACTCTGAGTTTTGAATAGTGTGTTTCTTTCTGTCTACATTTAACTTAGTGTTTTTAATAATGTCTAACATGGCTCTTATCGTCTTTGTCTTAATCAGCTTTTTAGGGGGAAGAGTAAAACTTTAGTGAGAAGGCAATACAAGTTATTGACCGAATTTCTTCTTCAACTAATTACCTTTTTATCATCAGGAAGTTTTCTGTCCCCCACTGTAGGTGTACATTTACTGCTACAGAATATGTTCATATGTTAAATCATTTCCCACAAACCTGCAACATTACACAAGGATGATCTAACTTTACACTCATCTGACTTTATCTGTCTTCCTCTCATTCCTCAGATGATTTTCCCGTTCCACTGGCCGTGCCCGTATATTCCTCTGTGCCCGCTGGCGTTAGCCGACGTGTTGAGCGCCCCCTGTCCGTTTATTGTCGGAGTGGACTCCCGCTACTTTGATCTTTACGACCCCCCACCTGACGTGAGCTGTGTGGACCTGGACACAAACACCATCTTCCAGTGAGCACAAAACCAGAAAAATCCTTCCAATAACTTTTGCAGAACTTGATCTTTCTTCACTCTGTCGCTTTTTCTGGATAAATATTGTATGGCTTTGGTGTATGTGTGGTCAGTGAACCACACGTATCCTGTGCAGCACTTCAACCTAAGAGCTCGACATTGTTTCCTTTGTTGGTCTTTTTTCCTAAACCACATTACTGCCAGGTCATGAGTTCTAAGTTTAGAGACCTGGCGCCCAGGTGGAAATGGTTATTTTTGTAGTGTCAGACTCACGTTAAAAAGAAGAGAATGCATTTTTGTGGCGTTTCAGGTATGGTTAGAATATTTCCTCAAATCATTTCTGGCCTCATTAACCATCCAGGCCGTGTCAGGGTGGTCTTAACTCCCCTGGCCCGGCTGCTGTCCATGTTGGTTTTGGCCTCTTTGAGCCTCTCCAGAGCTCACGGTGTGTTTTTGGTTTTTCTAGCAATGAAGACAAGCGAGCCCTCACATGGAAGATCCTGCCAAAGAAAGCCTGTAAAAACCTCATGAATGTGCTGAGCAATCTCTACCAGCAGCTGGTTGATGGTGAGTACTTCATGCTCAGACCTGCATGTATGATGGATTACATTCTCAGCTAACTTGACCATTTAGTGCTTTTATTAACTTGTGAAAAGAATCACTTTCTGAAAAACTGAAGTTTGTTTAAGGCTGCACAGTGAAATGAAAAATTACTGAAGTTATAGTTTTAGAAAGATTTGGTTGCGGCTGAATGTTTTTTTTTTTTAAGATGCCAGAAAAGTTTGTTTAGTAATGAACTCAAACAAATGTCACATCATCATGAGTTTAAGTTGATTTCTCTCAGTGAAGATGAAACATGTTACACTTGTTTATTTGCTTATTTGTCCTCATTAGCTGTACCTGAGAGCTCAGCTTTTCTTCCTGTGCTCCATATTAAACAACAGGAATATAAACATGTACATTTGAAAACATAATGAAGCACTACAGTCCAAAGAAACGTCACATCTAGAAGAGGACATTAGACAAAGAGTTTACACGAATCAGTACATTTTAGAACAGTGGTGCTCAACTGGTTTAGTCTAAGGTCCCACCACCAACTCCTTCATGAAAATCGTGACCAATATTTCAGGTTTCTTCAACCAGTCAGATTTATTGAATGAAAGACAGTGCAGTTTGGAGCTCAGATGGTACAAAACATATGACGGAACAAAGAGAGGGAACAAAACCAGCATGTTTGAAGAGCGCTTCAAAGACTTTTCACACTTTTTTTTTTCCAGTCACATGTTTGTGACCCACTGAAAACGGCTCCGCGACCCACGTTTGGGTCTCGACCCACCAGTTGAGAACGAATGTTTTAGAATATACATTAAACTTTACAATCAATTCTGTCAGTGATAATAATGTCAAACTCAAGACAGCTTTTAAATGAGGTTAGAATAAGCGAACGCTACGAACACCTCTGTGCGTATCTCACAGATACGATGCCCCGAGGTGATTTTTTATTTGCTTTTTAAAAATAGATTTCGGGTTAATTTAATCGATAACGGTGGTACACTGACTATGTATTACATTGCGGTCGTTATAAGTGTTCAAAAACAAACTATGTTCCTGTGTTTCATAATGTTCAGCTATAGTTTAAGCGAATCCAAAATTCACTGTTATTTGTTTGAAAGCAAACATTGGTATCACCTAAACTGTAGGTGTGTCATCTCTTTGCACTATATTTCTGCTTTTTCTGCCCTTTATTATTTTTAAAGTTTTATTTTTGGGGCTTTTTTTCCCTTTATTTAGAGATAGGACAGTGGATAGAGTCAGACACTATACAACTATTACATGTCACAGGTGAGCTGCAGGTCATACCTGAACCCTGGCCGCCCGCCTGGAGGAGAGTAGCCTCCTAGTACATGGGGTGTGGCCTAACTTCTAGGCCATCAGCACCCTGTATCCATCATTTGTGACGTGTTCCGGGTAGTCAGGGAATCTAAACGCTGAAGACAGCACCAACCACCAAGCTACCGGCGCTCCCTCTGCCCTTTATTTGAATCAAACATGAAAGCATATTTGTAGCTAATTAAGGTCCTCAAAGAGTTTGCTATTCATCATCTTTAGTTTTGGACTCACTCTGTAATGTTCTCCTGTCCATTTAACTAATTGAAAGCCGCACTACGCAGTAATCCAGTTTATATCATATCAGTTTCCTAATTACCCCTCTGGCCGTCTCTGTTGCTCATTGTTTTATTGTCGACTCTCCCGTCTACTCGTGGAGGCCTTGAAACCTGCCGTTTATTGAGCTGTAGAAATGAAATAAATGGATTTTCTGATTCAGTGAAGTTGAAAATCTACCCAGTTTCTGCCAGAGCTGCTGAATATTGATGCGACTGCCAGAGGTTTGAGTTGAGACATCGAAGCCCGATGGCTGTTTGGAAACTTGGATATCAACTCGTGTTTATTTTTCCTAATTATGTAAGTCTAATCCTCGTTTGCAATACCAATACTTAAAGTGATACTGAAGGCAGTGCAGTGGTGTAAAACGTTTTAATGCATATCTTATAATCACCTTAAAGGACTTCATCAAAATGCTAATTGTCAAACTTTAAAAGCAGCGGCCTCAGTTTGAAGTTGTGATTCATGTTCATAGGAACACAGAGATGTTAATTCAAGATGCAGCGACAGATGCTGATATCATTTAATGGACTGCAGTAAAGTTTTGATCGGCCCTTCAAACGGTCTGTCACCGACTTTGTGAGTGTATGATTTAAGTTTTACAAACTGTTGTTTGAAATAGTGCTTTCACACTTGCACAAAACTCCTGAAAAACTCTTTTAGTTTTGTGGGTGAGCTGCATGTGTGAACGCAGCAGGATGTTATCAGGAAAATTTGAGTAGGAGGTGGTGGCGACGTTTACTCCCTGCGATCGGTGCACGAGAATAGACTGTATACATGCAACAAGTCATGATCTTCATGCATGTAATTAAACAGCTGCTTTATGTTTTCTAATCTCCAGTATGTTCTTCTCCGCTCTTTTGTTGATATTCGGATTCTGTGGAACGACACATAGCATTGATTTAAGGGTTATTCTCATTATAGCGTTGTATAGCGGACTCTTTTGCCTCGTCTACCAGTCTCGCTTCGTTCTTTTTACGCCGTGTTTTGCCTCAAGAGACCCTCGGCCTCTCCTCCCATCAGACAGGGATAGTCTCCCACTATGAGGTGCATGTGTGAACGACCAGATCAGGAGGATTTCAGGAGCAGTCCTTTTGAAATTCTCTAGACAGTTTCAGAGGTGTATATGTGAAAATGGCTAAAGTTGGAGTTTCCTCATGTGTCACTTTGTCAATATGAAAATGTAAAACGTAAGCTTTTGTACTATAACTCCAGATTTATGAGAACACCACGAGCCCTCTTGGCTGTATCGTGGGTTTACTCCTCCTTCGTAGTTTGGCTGATATTGGACAATCAGCTCACATACGCTCCTTTTTCTTCAGCTAGTTAAAGCTGCCTTTGTACTTAATGCACTGCAGTATAATGTTGCATCACAGCACATCATATGTGCTCATGGCACAGTAAGAAGTGTAGAGAATGGTTACACATTTGAGCAGAACAGGAGAGAAAGCAGCTCTCGATGTGCAGAGAGTCATGAGGTAGAGTGTGCAGTTAAAGCACACTGATATCATCTCTGACAGGACGATCAATACAGTGTTGTTAGCCAGAGATTTTAGATTCAACAAGTTATCTTTGAAATAATCAACTTTAAAAAAAATGTTTTGCTTCGTATGAGAACATCGAACAGCAACAAGAAAAAGCAGATACAAACAGATGCACTACAAATATAAAATCACAGCCGTCCATGTGTGACGGAGAACCAGAGGAGTTACAACATGTATCAGAAACATCACAGACAGGTTCAAAAATCAACATCTACTAGGATTTAAAGAGAGATGCCTCTAACTATGACTGTGTCACACTATTTCACTTTTACTGCACAACGTTCAGCCAAATTCTCACTTTTAACAAGCGCTGTGTCTCCTCTGTGTTCAGGTCAGTGCCGGCCTGATGGGCTGCTAGAGCAGAGCATGAGTGACACATCAGAGCTGAGCTGTGGAAAGAGCCTCCACACGCTGGAGCTGGAGATCCAGGAAGCCTTCCTGCGCTTCATGGCAGCCATTTTGAAAGGATACCGCTCATTCCTGCGACCGATCACCCAGGCACCCTCTGAGAAAGCCACGGACGCCAGCTCGCTCTTCGACTTGCAAGGTATCAGAAAGGATGTCACTCTGACCTGTTGGAGTGAAAATACTAAAACTTTTTGTCCTCGTACAGATCGTTAGAGCCAGACGGTCAGGTCAGAGTCACACAGGAAACATGAATCCAGCTGTTTTATTCCCCAGCAGCCTCCCCAAACTCCTCACACATGAACCAAAACAAGTCAACTTTTCACAACAGTGTCTGGAGCCAAATTCTTCTCTGAAAGAAATGTATCCGGACAACGATTCCCACCGACATGTTTACTCAGTCACAGATGGTTGAAGCTTTTCTGTCTTAAAATCAGTAATCTGAACGTCGACTGTCACAAGGAAGTCCAACACCAACTCGTGACAAAGATAAACATGTAATGAGCCTTTGGTAGAATTAATTAATTCACATCAGAGATTATTTGATAAAATGTTCTTGGATGCAAAATAAGAAAATCACCATATAACTTCAAAAAAATGTTTTCCTGACAGTGATAAGCTTTAAGGAAAAAATACAACAAAGCATCATTTTCACTACGCTCTGCCAATGAAAGGTGTCTCATCCAACCTTCACAGCAGGGTCCAAAGTCTCTAACTAGACTCTTCTCCTCTGTCGCCCCCCGGTGGTGGAACGAACTTCCAAACTCAATTCGATCTGCAGAGTCCCTTTGCACCTTTAAGAAAAAGCTAAAGACCCAGCTCTTTATGAACACCTACAACCTTAATGATGATGATGATGAGGGTTTTGTTTGATAACAACGATTTTTAGGATGGCTTTGAAGCTGATTAAAACTCTCAAGAACAGCTGTCAATGTTGTGCTCTGCCTCTGCCTCACTTCCTGTCAGCACCTGTGTGTCTGATCGGACTTAAAGCTGTTAGTTTGCTCTTACTGACGTTGTTTCCTCCTCTCTCTTTTGCTTGTGTTGTCTTACTCTCTGATGTACGTCGCTTTGGATAAAAGCGTCTGCTAAGTGAATTGTTGAATTTTAATCATTATGGAGGCAGATACTCCCATATGTGTTTCAATGAATGAAAGACAAAAGAAATAATCCCAAAACAAAATAAAACATAATCGTTAATATAGGTTTAATGGGAACTTCAAAAGGAGGATAGCAGCAGAGACTATGGAGTCACGAAACAGATTTTAAACCGAAGGCTGGTACAGCAGACTGTCATCCAAAAAAGTTTCACTTTTTCATTATTATTCAGCTTGAAGCCATCACTGTGAAGCCAGTTTGACTCGTGTTTGTAACAGTGCATGATTACCACTAATGCGTCTATGAATATATAAACTAATACTGCGTCATCTGTAGCGCCTTCCCCTCTACAGCTGGCCGGCCTCAAAAACAGATGGTGTTGTTTAAAACATGAGTCTTCATAAGTGTCCATCGCTGCCTCAGAGTAAACACACACGCAGACACGCACGTAAACACACGCTGTTTGGGTGGGAAGGCCGTGGTTTTTGAAGGAGCTGAGGTCTGAGGTTCACGGCTGTTTGCAGACTGAAGGGTACTCAGAGGCTCGAGCGTGGCCTCTGGACCGCGGAGCCCGTGAAAGCTGCTTCGCACCACATCTGAAATGAGTTAAGCTGAAATCATCGGCGCTCTTCTGGGGGAGGCGCTGCAGCCAAGGTCGTGTCCAGAGTGTTATATGATATAGCTGCAGTACATCATGTTGTGATGTAACAGCTCGTGCATCATGTGTGTGAACCCCTGAGTGTCTACAAAGCCATTATCCATAACCAAGACAAATTAGACTCTTAATGTGACTACAGGGAATATCATTTTAATGTTTCCCTGCTGCTCTCTAAAAAAAATCACAGTTTCCTCCATTAAAAGATTATAATTATTTTAGTCCTATATCCGTGACTTTACCAGAATGTCAGGCGGATTACGTCTGAATTCCTTTTTCATCTGAGACTTTGAAAGCAGATGATAAACAAACACACATGGATATTAAAGGCAGGGTTGGTAATTTTCTCCAGATCCACTTTTTTAAGATTTTGGTTGAAATTGTCTTTAGGTCCTGACAGAAATTAATAACTCATGTGCTCTGAAAAAGGAACGAAGAAAATCTGTCATCTGTAGCAGTTGTAAGCCTGTAAAAACTTCGACCAATGTCTGCCACGAGGTCCCAATCTGATGAACCAATCACGCCTCCCTGTCTCTCTGCTTGTTCTCTACCCCTTGCGTGCACTAGCCCACACTCAAAGTGCGTCAACGATGACAGAGTTTATACTGTGAGTTTACTTACCATTGAATGAGAAACGAGAGGACGTTGTTTCTACACAATGCAAGCGATGAGCTGAGGTCCGCTTCTGGAGTAACGGCGCTCGTGCATGTAAATGAGGGGCGTGGCTTTTGAGGGAGCACAGAGGGGAGGGGGTGGGTGTAGACGGAGCACTGAGGGAATGCTACTTTCAAAATCATGCTAGTTTTTGAAATTCACCAACCCTGCCTTTAAAGGCTTTTGCTTTAAACACTATGCATTGGTTTGATGTTCAATGATCTGTCTTGTGTTATTAGCTGTTGTTGGGTAACACTTGATGTTTTTAAACCTTGATGTTGAACTGCAGATGTTTACATTTCAACACTCACTTTGGCATACATACTGGCTTAAAGGTTCAGTTTCAAAGTCCAATCTGCTTCGTTCACCAAAACAGCTCAAAAAATCATTTCACCCTCAAGAGTGCTGCAGCACTGTCTGAACAGAGAGGGCTTATTTACCAAACTCAGAAGATCTGTGCTGTATTACACAGCAGACCTGTGCTCAAAAAATCCATATGGCAATATATCGTCAGGTGCTCCTTGCAAATACAGGTATCGAAGTTACAGAATCGATATGGCTGCAAAGCTGTGATGACAGTTTTTAAGGATAATTGACCTATGGTGCAGTTCACAACAACACCTTAGCCATAGCTCTGGGATTAAAATATTTGAGTGTATCTCTAGGATCTCTGACGACCTGAAGTGAAGTTTTTGAAGTTGTAGGATCCTTAATATGCCTAAGAAGAACAGCTGTTGTAGTGAATTCTGTGTAGAGGACATGGTCATTATCCAAAGTCAATGTATATCACGATATGTATCGTATCGTGGCCTCTGTATCGTGATACGTATCGTATCGTCGGGTTGTGGGAAATACCTCGCCCTATGACACGGTCGCCTCCTGTTGGCCGTCCTGGTGCTGTTGTATTCTGATGTTTAGTTCTCAGAGTAATGTAATGTTCAAATATATATATCAGTATACAAATGTTTCAAGAGTCCCAACGACAGCTACAGTGTGATTCTGTGGGGGAAACATTGATTGATGTAAACGGCTTCTTGATTCCTCAGCAGAAGCATGAAACAACCTACGGCGGTAATTCCACGTTGACTGGACCGTAAATCTGAGTTGAACTGAATAATGGCGATACTGAGCAGAGTTTTGATCAGTTGATTGACGCTCAGCTTGCTCAGGACAGTGTTGGGTATTTCTCAGCGTCAGGTCGTGTTTGTCTCATTTCAAGTCAGCGTTTGGCTTCATCCTCTGTACTGTGAGCCAGTGGTCATCCATCCGGCTGTCAGTCTCCCGACAGCAGTGAATTATAAGTCAGTGAAGCGGCTTTCAGCTTCTATTAGGGAAGATATTCACCACCTCGGTGGACAAATAGGCCATTAGGGTTAATAACAATGTGTTTGCTTACATTATCCAAACAAAGACAGATGGATGGTATAGACATCAAGCCCTCTGAGGGGTAATAGATTTCCTAAACACACATTTTGAAATGTCAGGGAGTTGCCCTTGAGAATGCTCGCTTCTTGTCACAGAGATAAAGTTATTAACTTGCCGCTCTGTGTGAAATAAACTGATTCACTCCTTTCATTAGACAAGAAAATACGTCCTAACAACTATATTTTTCAATCATTACACACAGTCTACGGGCGGCTGTAGCTCAGTGGGAGAGTCCGTTATCTCTAAACTGAAAGGTACGGGAGCCACATTTAACCCCAAGGTGCTTGAGGCTGGCCACTTTATAGAGCAGCCTGTACCATCAGGGTGTGAATGTGTAGGTGTGACCTGCGGTGTAAAAGTGCTCTGAGGAGTCAGAACACCAGAGAAGTGCTACACAAGCTCAAATCCATTTACCATTTTCAATTAATACAGTTTTACATAACTTCAATTGACAAAACAGAGCTTGAAGATTTCAGTAAATACAATGTGAAGACAGCTTGAAAATCAGATAAGCTGCTACACGTGTAAATCTTATCCTAATTAGCCGGCCCCCTCACCGTCGTCTGTGGCCTGATTGATCATTACAGAGTTTAAACTCCACTAATCTGCCCCAAATATTTTCAAAAACTCAACATTTTTCTTTTGTCATGTTACAGCCTCCTTGACCAGAATAATTAGATCAAGTCTCACAAACAAAAAAGACCAGAACATATAGGACGCCACACTGATATAAGGTTTTTACCCTGAGCTTTATTAGCCTGTAAATATCCGCCCCAGAAATAATCAAAGATAAATAATGAAACGAATGAAACTAAAGGGACTGGAGGGAACCTCGCAATGGGCCGTCGCTCTCTGCACCTCCCCTATAGCTACCTAAGAAGAAAAACACTTTCCTACAGAGAACAAAAATGAGCAAAAATAGGACGACTGTGTATCTACAGCCCAAACTAAAATAACAACACCGAGCAATCTAAACATGAGCACTGAAAATCAATAAACTGATTGGGGAAACGAGAAGGAAACACAGGAGAGCAAAGAGCTCCTCACCTTCTGCTCAGAGAGTGTGTGGGAGGTTGTTTTTGCTGGGGGGCTGGGAGAACAGCACCTTTTCATGCGTTTGCATACTGTACACGAGGAAATTGACAAATAAACAGAATCTTGAATGTGGTAAAAAAAAAAATTGTGTTGGTAAATAAATACCCAGACACAACTATCGTTTGATCTAGTTTACCAAACCACTTTTTATTTGTCCTCAGGGTTCTTGAAGAGCCGCGACCGCTCACACCAGAAGTTTTACTCCCTGATGACCAAAACTCAGATGTTCATTCGCTTTATTGAGGAGTGCTCCTTCGTCAGCGACAAAGACGCCAGTCTGGCCTTCTTCGACGACTGTGTGGACAAGGTAACTTTGCTTCTTCATCAAATGGAACAAATACCAATGTAGATATTTTGAATTCATGTCGGTGCAGTGCAAATAAGCTTCCCAAACAACAAATATAAAAAACATGAAAAGTTTTACCCTTTCCTCTTGGGCCATTTCTGTTCGTTCGACATTTCTCCGTCTTTTGAAGTTGTTCTATTTTTGTCGCCCGGCCTCTTTGTGCTCCACTTAACTCAGAATTATACGTTTTTACTGTCCTGCGTTGCTGAACTTTTCTTCGGCAGACTTGCTCCTCCTCTCTCTGATTTCCATTTCCTGAGTGTTTCTTTCTCTGTCCCTTTCTTCACCTGTGTGTGAGCAGCTCTACAATTCAGAACGGAGTTCAGACAAAGCAAGCAAGGTGAGTTGGACTCAACACTGAGCATGGTGCATTGTTTCTGATAAAAACTAAACCAAACTGTAACGGCATGTTTTTTTAGCATTATCAAAACCTTAATATGAAACCAAAAATGTGTAAAATGTTGGTAAAAGTTAACTATATCCAGTGGAAACTAGTGCCCAGTTTGTGCATGTAGTGGTACTTCTGTAACCTTTGTTTGAACTTTGACAAAGGTCACATATTACACAAAATACACTTCACCATGTTCCTCTAACTCTAATATGTGTCTCTAGTCTGTCTACAAACCCCCCAATGATGAATAAAGTCAATCTTCTCTGTCTTTTGCCTGCTCCACTTTTCAGAAAATGTGTGCTCAAACAGGCCGTTTGGAGATTTTCCCTTCATGACATCACAAAGGGCAGTAACCCCTCCCCCAGGTGGGGGACACTCCCACAGCTAGGTGTTTGTTCTGCCCTCTGAGTCTGCCTTCTCACCGTAAACAATAGGACATGGAACGAGAAAGCCTGAGCCACCCAAGCCCTTCCAGAGAGGGGCGTGGTCAGACACAGCTCATTTACATTTAAAGCTACAGACACAGAAACAGCCTGTTCTGAGCAGGGCTGAAATAGAGGGGTTTATAGGCATGATCAAATACAGGATCAGAGTGGGGAGCTCTGAGAATTATTTAAACTGGATGAAAAGGAGAATAATGTGACCTTTAAGAAACATTGTGAATATCTCCTTTAGTCTTTCCTTTCATGTTATTTCTCCACCCACTGATCAGAATGTAATTAAAATAAGTTCCCCTGATCCAAAAACTGTATCTCCTTCCTCGAATCTTTCCATTTTTAATGAATATGAGAATATTCACTCTCCACATCAAATCTGCTGCATCAGCAGTTTGTCCTGCGATAGTGAACGTACACGTTCATAGAAAGTCCATGCACACAGTTTTCCGCACTAAATTTTTCATGACTTGGGAGAGTAAGGGCTTTTAGCGCTTCAGTGATTCCTGAAGCGCTAACGGAGCTTAGAGTTGTTGTTTTTCAAATCCCCTGAGCTCATGTCCTCCAGTGTGACAGTATGAAGAGCTTTGGCGAGGCTGTCAGTGTGTCTTCTGTGCTCAGCTGGGAGAGTTTAGAGTAGTTTGACCCCGCAGGCTCACAGGGTAGAGTTTCTCAATCACACTATTTGTGAGTTGAAGGTTACATTTTGTGTTTGCTCTCTTGAAGTCCATCAGACACTCGGCTCTCCGCTCACGTCTGCGAGTCATTTGTAACAGACTCTGTAATAGACTAGGCTGTCCTTGGATCACCGGTGTGTGTGTGTGTGTATGTGTTTGTGTTCTGGCTATAATTGAGACATAGTGGAAGTGAATACAGAGGTCAGCATCCCCCTCCCTCCCAATGTTCTCGGACCTGGAGCAGGGCCGGCTCTCCTCCACCTCCCTGTGTGACAGCTCCATGGGCGATTAAATCCTCCGGATGTCTTTCTGCACTGTTTCTGTTTTACATTATCTACTCCCTCTGCGAGAAAGCACACTGCACCAATGAGGCCACACACACACGTAACACTGTACTACACACACACACACACACACACATACACACACACACACACACACACACACACACAGCAGCCATGTACAGAAAGATAAGGTTAGAACGTATCGATCCCTGAGGGAAAGTAGTTCATGGCTGCAACAAGAGCATTAAATCCAGCAGGGAAGAAAGACAAACGACTATCTTATCAAGCAAATGAAACATAATTACATCCATTTAAAACTATAACAATACAAACAGGAAGTGGACAATTTGAATAGAACAATGGTGTCATTTCAAAGAGGGTCAAGACCACGAATTCAAGGTCAAATCAGTCATTTTATAAACATAGATTTGAGATATCCTTACCTGTATTTTGGATACTTTATATGATGTATGTATGGAGCAGTGTTAATGAGTTCACTTGCCAATGTCTCTTTGCAAAAAGTCACACCTAAATATAATTTAAAGGGTGAGTTATAAAGATCATTGTCATGACATTAAAGTCATGAATGGAGATTTGACTGTGCTGTATCTGCATCCTCACATGAAAGCTCAGCATTTTAAATTGGTCTTTGGGGATTGACTCCTCTTTGGATCCAGATTAAGGTTGTCTGGCACTACTTCCCCAAAGGCTCAAAAAGCTCCAGCAACACTTGTAATGTGAAGATCAACTTTATTAACTTTAGGGACCCTGATGAAGGCCACGAGTATCTACATACTACAAGTAGGGCCGGAAATCTTTGGGTGTCTCACGATTCGATTTCGATTCTTGGGTCCACGATCCGATTCAGAATCTATTTTCGATTCCTAACGATTCTGGATTCATGATTCAAAGTCTATTTTTGAGTTAGTACATACTTCAGGATCTACTCCCGTCATCTGTGAGACTGGCTGAATTTCTTATTGCTCTATTTGGCTTCTACTGAGTTAAAGAGCTAGCATTAGCACTTAGCAGGGAGTGACTGAAAAATCGATTTTTGGAAGTTATGAATCTATTTAAAATCTCAGAAGATAAGAATCTCGATTTTTACATAAATAGATTTTTTTCTCACCCCTAACTACAAGTGTTGCTGGATTTTTGACCTCTTCCTTTTTGGATCCAGCCTGAAGTGGCCGGTTGAGGAACTGCAGTTTTTGGACTACTGCTTGGGAGTTAGGTGTCACGAGCGTTTTAATTCCTTGGCTGGGATCAGTGACTTTCTAGGGCTTTAAAGGTGTACCTTTGGGGAGTTTGTCAAAGTATTCCTTTAGAGATGCAGTCAGTAGATGGTGTTGGTTTGAAGCAATCAAGAGGGACTTTGATTATTTGAAAGTATACATGAAATTCCAGCTGTTTATGTAATTAAATGGTTTGAGTTAATCTGCAAACTGAATCTTCTTCGTCTCTCTTGCGCTCGCCCTCTTGGAAAGCTCGGTGTGTGATCCAGAGAGAGTGGGTGTTTGTAGAGAGACAGACAAGATGCTCATGCCTCGGCTGTCTGAGGATTGTTTTCTGTTGTCTGAGCCGACAGCAGACCTGCTCATCAGACAGATTTCTACATCGTCATCGCAGCTCTCTCCGGTCTCTCAGGAGCGGTGTGTTTGTGTTGGCTCACATTTAAAAGTTGTTTAAATACAAATAGGGATAAATAACATAATATCTGTGAGTTTGGAAAATTGTAAAGCTCTCACTTATTAAATTATCCGTCTACTCTAGAGTCCGGCTTCTGCTTCAGGGATAAGTCCTCCTAGGCTTCTGACTCACTGAGTATGTCCTTGTGGAGGCTTCGTGATCAGTTCCCCAAATCACCTCAGCTAGCTCTTTAACAAAATAGAAGCGCAGTGGTTCTTGTCTGATGTCTCTCCAGATACCTGAGCTTACACAGTCCTACTGCTTTGTTTTAATCAGTGCTCAGAGAAACATCACACAGCAGTATGTCCGCCTTTGATGTTCTGCTTTAGACGGAGCAGAATAATGAAAGTTTAATGGAAGTTTGCTTGGACCAAGAGGCTTTGGACTTCACCAAAGTAGAGACACTTCAGTCTCTCCTGCAGAACTGCTTCACCTTTAATTACTATCACAGTGACGAGACCAAACTATGAACTGTCATTAAGTGCTTCACTTCCCCTCTCTCCAGCGTGAATAAAAACCATCGTTTTTCAGCACTAAAACCTGTCATTAAGCACCTCTCAATTTATGACCTCTCTGTGACCCTGGATTCTTTATATCCAGTACAAAGCTCAAACCTCCTGCTGTAAGAGGCACTATCAGTCAGCTCTGCCAACAAGGCTGCAGTAAAATATGTGAAGTAAGTCCAAATGTCAGTGATGAAATTTATAGCTATCATCCATTGTGCTCGCTGCATTTTAGCTGCCACTTAGATGTTTCTCTGGCACCCTTTTAATAATATGGTCTGGATAAGTGGGTTAAGACCGGAGACATGCAGGCTGCAAGTCTGCAAGTCTTAATGCTCAAATCTGACTCAGATCAGATTTTTTTTGTTTGGCTGTTTACATTGCTGGGCTCCACGGTGGTGGTGCAGTGGTTAGCGTTGTTGCCTAACAGCGAGAAGGTTCCTAGTTTGAATCCCCGTTGGACAGGAGAAATTCTGTGCATGCCTAGGTTCCCTCTGATTCACATGAGGCACATAGAGCAGTAGCATGATGAAAAAACATATTGAGCAGGAAAGACTGTGCAAGGAAGACTAAAACATATGAACTAAAAATGAAATAGAAAAGTTAAAATGAAAGATGGTTTGTGTAAAAATATGGATTCATAGTATAGTTTCAGCTCTGAGTGTGTGCTGGCTGCAGAGTGTAAAAAGATTAAAAAGAAAGAAGAAGGGAGGCTGGTTCACTCGGGAAATCTAGGTCACCTCCTGTCAGCCTCCCTCAGATCTCTCTTACTTTCATTCTGTAGAAATCATGCTATCAGGTCGACTGCCACTAAGCTGTTTAGTGAAATAAATGTTATTTAAAGGTGAATCAGCAGACCAGAAACCCTCCCATACCAACATTGACATATTTATTACAGGGCACGATGTCAAGATCTGTGTAAAAATTCTCTCCTGTCTGATGGGATACTCCCCATTTCCATCGTCTGTGATGGATGAAAGGTCACGGTACCACCACCCAAACATCTCTGTTCGTGTTTTGTTTCGTAGGTGGACGGTGACAGGCCGGAGGAGGCCAGGCTGATAGAGATTGATGAATCCCAGCGCAGCGAGCACACAGTCTTCATCACACCTCCAGAGCTGCCTCCTCTGCCCGACGGGGAAGAATATCCTCTCTGCTACAGGTAAAACCGGTGACACTGACTTTTCCTCTCACATGGGCGCACCAAACTAAAACATCCTGCTGAAAAAAACCTTAAAATTAAATCCCTTCACTTTACCGCCAAGAGACTCGCAGCACATCAGACTTCCAGATAAGAGCAGGATCAAAATTAGAAAGTCTGAATTATACATTGGGTTTAAAATTGGTTAATTCACACTGGGTTTCCCTGATTGAGGACCAGCAGGAGTCCAGCTCCCTCACTGAGACCAAAGACTGCACAGCGCTGCAGGACTTGTGTGGGTCTGAATGTGCACTGTTTGTATTCTGCGGTGATGTTTAGCTCTAAAAGCTTCCTGCCAGGAGATATATAAAGAACCACTTAAATTAAGCCCCTCCAATAATCCATAGTGACCAGCAGCCTCCTAGAGTTTTATCCCCAGCTCTCTTTTCAGATAATTACAGATCAACTGTGATGATAGTTTTAACCTTGAAGGGAATCGGTTCATTTTAGATATTGCTTTTCTGTTCAGCCATTGAGAGCTAAGAGAGATACAAGAACAGACTGCCTGCTGTCACTAACTTGTGTATGTGTGTTCTTTATCAGGTACGATGGTTTCCCAGTGTTGAGCCTTGACCTGTTTGACCCCGTGGAGGGCCTGCGGACCCCCTCCTCCCGCCTTGCTGCCAGGCAAAGCTGTCCCACCAGCCCTGCCCCCATGTTTAGACGCACCAAGCAGGTCAGCAGAGCAGTAACTCACTGCTGCCACACAATGATTTATTGATTTATATGTTAAGGGACTGAGCTGGAGCTCTTCTTCAGGATGACTAAAAAACGGAGAGCAACAGTATGAGGTGGATTTTCTTTCGCCAAAACATTACAATCTCCAAAAGGTCGATAACAGTTTAGATTTTCTGCTGATCCTTTAAAAGTAATCCCTTAAAATAAAAAAGAGCCAGACATTTTTTTCAGTTGACAATTCAGCATTCACAAAGAATATCCTGAGGCAATCCATCGACTCAAAAGAAACCAAGAGCTAAGGAAATAAAAGTTTAATCTACTTTGTAATTTGGTTAAAAACTGATGTGTTTCACTGTGTCTGGAGACATTTAACACAAATGATTCGATATCTGATTTGTGCTTCTGAGAACTTCTTTTCTTGATTCTCCTCGTCCTCCACAGGAGATCAAATCAGCCCAGAAGATAGCCAAGAAATACTCATCCATCCCCCAGATGTGGTCCAAGTGTCTGCTCCGTCACTGCTACGGCCTGTGGTTCATCTGCCTGCCGGCATACGTGAAGGTGTGCCACTCCAAGGTGCGGGCGCTGCGCACCGCATACGACGTCCTCAGGAAGATGCAGGCCAAGAAACTGCAGCCCCCTGATGAGGTAAATGTGCTATACCCCAAAATACACGTTTGACATTTATGCAACTAGACGCGTAGTAAGGTTGGCTGTGTTTACAATATGAACAACAGATCAGCCGGTGGATTGAAGAGAGCTTTTCTTCTCTCACCTGGTTGTATTTTGTGGATGTGTATTACCTTTGCCTGAACAAAAAAACGTGTTTTTGAGCAGGTCTGTTACCGGGTGCTGATGCAGCTGTGTGGACAGTACGGACAACCTGTGCTGGCAGTCAGGGTCCTGTTTGAGATGAAGAAGGCTGGAGTCCACCCCAACGCCATCACTTACGGCTACTACAACAAGGTACGGACAGGAAATCATTCTGTGTTCTTGATCAAATGGCGTGATGTAAGTCGGAACTTAAAAGCAGACGTTTTTCTGAATTTTCTAAATGACAACACAAGGCATTTAAGATTGAAATGGTGGAATACTCTTTGGATCTCTCCTAACATTAAAATCTTTGAATTTAAAGATGAATGATTTATCTAACGAGAACCAACCCAGTGCTGTGTGTCTTACAAAGCACTGATAACAATGTATTCTCACTGGGACTCCCAAGAGCTTGGATGTGATTTTCCTGATGTGGGAGTGATGCTAATATTCTGCTGACTTAGCTGCCAAAGTTTGAACACACTCAAAATGTCAAACAAGTCTCCGGGGAAGACTGGATGATTCCCTTTTTCATCAGCTGTAATGAACGAGGAGACGGACCAAGTCAGCAATAAAAACAATAAAAGTCTGAAGAGTTGTGTAGTGGAGAAAACAAACTGTCCTTGTTGCTCAGTATTGTACTGATGCATCTCTACAGGGAGGAGAGCATACACTCATTATTTATTACAACAGAACGTACACGGGTGACTCAGCACATTTAAAAGAAATAAAAACAGGTTTAATGAACAATCCAGCACACACCAGGATTGACTTTAAAGTTTAAAGGAAGAATGTGCGACTTTTTGCAGCGTTAAACCAAAACAAACTTCTGTTTGGAGACACCTCCGCTATTCTGAAGCCTCCGCTCTCCTCCAGCGACACACCTCCAAATCCCCTCCACTCGCCTTCGCAAGAAGGAGTTATCATTTAGAACGTGCCATAATTAAGCACCATTAAGCACAAGCAGTGGAAAAAATTGTCCTTTGCTCGAGCTGCACTTGCCTGTGTCCTGCATTGTTGTGTTAGCAGGCTAATGTTAGCACACTTTGGGAAGCTCGTAGCTTCATATTGCACATAAATTGACATGGAATGACCGAGATGTAAACATACTGTGAAACATCCAAATAAGCAGTGAGTATGTTCTTCTTCTTTTATCTAGTCCTTGACTAAAAAAGCTTTATACTCAAGGCCGTCCCGTCCATGTAAACATGATGTAAACACGACTCTGACAACAGTACAGCCGTCGGGGCTCGAGCTTCTCACTCATTGTAGACAGTCATGACTCAGAGAGACATTTACACAGGATAAACTTGATATCTGCTGTATTGATGTGTAAAATGTTGCACATTCTTCCTTTAATGCATACAAAACATTGGAGCGAACAACACGCTTCCTGTAGTGGCTTCCTCGGGTTTGCAGCCTATTATATGGATTAAACTTTGAAGTCAATCTGAACAGTCCTGGTGTGCACTGGATGACCCTGATCTTTAAAACAGTCAAAATAACATGCAATCAGTTTGTAGAGTTTGAGTGATGATGGATAGAGTCTGAAATCAGGGAGAGAGAGAGAGAGAGAGAGAGAGTGGGGATTTGACGTGTGGTAGAGGAGCCAGAGGTCGGATTTGAACCAGGGCTGCCCGCTTGGAGGACAATAGCCTCTGTACACGGGGCACATGCATTTACCGTAATGCTACAGGCTTTTTAATTGACTTTAACACAACTTAACAAATCCACTGATTGTTGCACCTTGAGTGTAATAAGAAAAGAACAGCTAACGGTTAAACTTTGACCTTTTACATTTCTTCTACAGCTGACTTTTGTAGTCATGACTTACGAAGCAGCATAATTAATCCCATCCAATTTATTCCACCACTGTGTCGTTCAGTTTGTCCATCGTTAAAATCTCGGCTTGTCACTTAAGAGGCAGAGACTCTTCATCAGTGTGACGCCTCTGCAGACGCTTTGCTTTCAGATAAAAAGAAACACCAGTGACATTTGTAGTTTCCCACCAAGGTCATAATCCGGTCCTATTTGATCATCATACCCAAAGTCAGGATGAATCAAAGCTCTGTTATCATCACTACCTTTTCCTGATCTACAGCCCAGGGAGGAGAAAGGTAAGCTGTCTGATGTTACGTGGGAGCAGGCTGTCAGGAGACGAGGCCGCAGTAAAGGTTACTCAGGCGTGTTCTGAAGGCTCAGAGGATCTTATTTCATCTTAGATAGAGGAGGCCTGGAGGCACAAGGTGGCTGATTGAACTGTAGCTGCTGCTCCGGACAGCTGCAGGTGTTTTTATTCCACTTGTATGCTTCTTTAAGGTCCACAGTAGTGTGCGTGATATACTGTGTATATTTGTGCTTATCTGTTCCCTTCACGAGGCCCTCAGTTGACCACAAATAACGACTTGGCTCAAACATGTTTCTAAAGCAAAAAGAATAATTTGATTAATGGTTTTGTTTTTGTGTGCTCTCGGTGCAAGGCTAATTCCCCTAGGGGCAATAAAGGTTTCATTTATTCATGCAATAAAAATGGTGTGAGGGAGGCATGTTGTTGATTGTGAAAGACCTCCATGTTTTTGAGCTGCCCCTGTTTTTGTTTATCATGTTGTATACAAGCGGCAACCTCCGGTCTTTTAAAAAATGAAGCCAATGTGGAAGATTAAAATCCTGCAGTTTGTCGAGTGTCCACTTGAGGCTAGATCGTTTTTACAGCACAAATCAACATGTTTACAGCCTGGTAAAAAAAACTAAATAGGTCTGATTAGTTATTGTCTTCACTGGCACACACTGAAATGGGGGGGAATTTTTTTAAATGGCTCCGTTTTGATTTTATGAACGATAGGTGTTATCCATAGTTAGGCACGTAGCTGACATGATTGACAGGTCGGCGCGATGTAACGATTTGTCAGGAGGCTTAAAACCCGCCTCAGCTCCAGCTCTCAGCCTGTCGTTAGGTTGCAGGAACAGATGGGTGACGTCACTCAGGCTTCGTCTATTATTATTTACAGTCTGTGCTTGTATATCAGGACTTTTAATGTGTTTTGATTTCTATGATTTGTATCTTTGCCTGAGCTCTTATTTTTGAAAACACATTTTTGATCTCGATTGGAAATACTGGTCAAATAAAATAAATAAGATGATCTCTCTAATTCCAGAAAAGAAGCCGAGTTATAACTGAAAGCTCCTGCTGGAGATTTTAAAACTTGATTCATCATCATCACCTCTTTCTGTTTTACAAACCTGAACCTGCAGAACCTGCTCTGTGATACGGACATTACAATAAAGTCTCTCATTTCTGTGCCCCTAAGAGAGGACTGGAAGGAAGACTTCTTGCTGCTGAAAACTGTAACCCCACATCAGGTTTTTATAAACAGCTCGAGGTGAAGAAAAACAAAAACACAGCTTAAATTTCCACAAGTCATGGAATTCCTGGGATAATTATGAGTTTTTAAGAAGGTGTTTTCCCGTCTGGCAGCATTAAGGAATGTTTCACATCATTTATTTTATGCCCAATTCTTGCTGTAGACGTTGTTTTTCAGACTCAAAACATCAGTGGAAAAACAAACAGCTCAAACTTGTTGAAAAACAAACCGAGTAGTAAATCAGTCTGTAGGGACTTTGGTTGGGAACTGGAGGGTCGCCGGTTCAAGTCCTGGTGTGGACCAAATGTGGAAATTGGTCTGTTAGCTGGAGAGGTGCACGTTCACTTCCTGAGCACTGCTGAGGTGCCCTTGAGCAAGGCACCAAACCCCCCCCCAGCAGCTCAGGAGCGCTCGCTGTGTGCAGCACCCTCACTCTGACATCTCTCCATTAGTGCATGTCCAGAGGATCCTGTTTGTGCAAAACATGAAAAAACCTGCATCCCCGTCTCCAGCATTGATAATGTTGTTTTGGGGACACATCGTTGTGCTTTAGTCGTCCTAACACCTGCAGGAGGGTATACTCATTTCACCTGTCCCAAATCCTGAGAGTCTTCACACCCGAGCAGCCGGTGTAATTAACAGTCCTGCTCAGTAGCATACCGATCGTGTTTTCCTCAGAAGGGCTCTGAAGAGTATTTTAGGAGCAGACTGAGACTGACTGAACGTGACTGGGCCGCCAACAGCTGCAGCTCCTTTTTCTTTTCTTTTCTTTTCCTAATGTTCAATTTCGCTGCTTCTGTCATCACTGCAGTTCATGCTTTTGATGAAACATTCATCCAAAATGATTTTAGACGGAGCACAGATTGGGTCAGTATTAGTTCATTCGGTTTTAAGATGTGGAGTTGAAACAGAATGATTGAAGTTAGAGTCTGAAGATAACTGTGAGAATATTTCATTTGATATTCTAAATAAATTAAAAACTCTATATGCTTTACGATTGGAATAAAAAATGAAATGTATAAAAATTGGATCAGGCTTTCCACATTCTTGCCTTCAGTCTTATCTCGGTCTCCTTCTCATATTTCTCCTCCTCCTCCTTCTCCTCCAGGCGGTGTTGGAGAGTACGTGGCCCTCGAGCACCAGAGGAGGATACTTTCTGTGGATGAAGCTGAGAAATGTCGTCTTGGGCGTGGCACAGTTCAAACAGGCGCTCCGACGACACGCCCCCCTCACTCAGAGCCCGCTCTCAGGTAACAGTAATAAAAAAAAAACAATCTGCATGTCTGCAAGAAAAAAAAAAAAAAGGAATGATGTTGTATTTGTGATTGTCAAGTGAATCCTGTGCATGATCCTGGGATGATAAAACCCTGACATACATTTGTTCTTAACAGAACTGCATCACCTTGCTTTAGGTCGAACATACCCCGATTTAAAAAAAAATCCCAGAGCAGCTACGGACCTGACACGCTGGAATCACAATTATTCCTTAGTTTTAACGTCGGGACTGTTCACATGTTTTACACACCCAAAGATGCATTTGGAGTTAAATTAGGAATAAACTTTATCTGTTTATATCTGGATGTTGCTGTACATTTTCATATCATGTGGTCCAAACAAATCCCAGTGTCTGGTAGTTCAGCTCGTCTTGAAGCATGAAATATTAGTGAATATTGACACAAGCATCGACACGGACACTGGAAGACCGTTTAGATTTTGAGTGTTATGAATCACGACTGTCCAAATATACACGTAAAGACCCCACAAACAGCTTGAAATGAGTTTGAGCAAACTTGACTTGAGTTTCTCTTCATGCTCCAAACAATAAGTCAATGCACTGGTTGTGAAGCTGAGATGATTTATATTGAACCCAAAATACTTTGGAGCTAATGGCTAATTAAATGGCTACCTCCTTTTTCCGGCTCTGAACTATCCTTGTTTAATAGGCCTTTAAAAATGCACTCAGTCGACCTTACGGAGAGTCTTTATCCAAGAAGCTATTATCCTGAATGCAACATAAATAAATGATGATCAAAGACTTGCTTGATAGTTACATTATAAACAACACAGAGTCCTGTTATAGTCTTCAATAGTCACATCTGTTCAGCTCAAATCAAACTACCTTTCAGTTCTCACTTTCGCTGTGTTGGTTTTAATAAACGTCAAAGCAGGTTAAACTATTCATAACAACTATGTAAACATGTTTGGTTTAACTCTCCCTGCATGCCAGAGAAGACCTGCACACCCTGCATATCAATCCCCGTCCTGCTAATCCCTCCTTTTTTAAATTACTCCCCGTTACCTGCGGTCAGCGTTGTGTTTTCAAAAAGTCTGAACTGCGTTGGGTTTTGATTCAGTTATAAAGAGAAGAGGTTTCCAGGTTTTAGGGAGCCTATTCTAAAATCTGTCCAGATGGAAACATTCTGGTTCATTTACAGTAATGTTGACGGCTGTCATGAGCACGCCAAGTCAAAAACGATGTCCTTGACATGCTAAGATGTTCTCGCCATTCCTCTGCAATGACCATTTCATTTTCAAAGTTGTCCATTCAGTCGTCTCTGCTCGTCAACATAGTGGGAGGGAAACTGTGTATGTATGTGTGAGCATGTAAAAAGTCCAGTTAGCAACGTTAGCACTAGTTTGGTAACGTCTGCCATCGCACTAATCTCATGTAAACAAAAGTGACAGCGTCGCACAATGATGTCAAACGGAGAAGAAACCGGCGCATAGTGGGACGTTACAAGCCAAAAACTCAGTTTTCCCCGTCTACACAGAAACACCTTAAATTGGGTTTTTGAAAATCTTCACCCCGGAAGGAGTTTCCTAACAGCGTTTTCAGTGACGTGTACGTAAGACCAAAGAGCACAGAAAAACCTCAGTTTTCTACGTGTGGACTAGGCCTAACTCTCCTGTTATTTCAGACCCAGCCAATCCCACCTGCCTGCCTCTCTGCCCGTAGATTCTCCTCACCTGTTCATTCCCATCACGCACCTGTTCCCTATTGCCTGAAAGAAAAACCTCTGTTTTCAAAAATACCCGCCTATGTGTGGATTAGGCCTTAGAGGCAGTCCCAACTCCAAAAGCCTCTCTCCTCCTGAAGCCAGCACTGGGCTTTTAAGCTCTGAGGCCAGGTGTACCTCGTTAGGCGATCAGTAGCTTCACCTGGGCAGACGGGGAGAAGAGACAAAGAGCACGGGGGACAACATACAGCTGTAACAGTTATCTGACGCTTATAAGGACTTCATTACATTAAGATAGATTTTCTTAAAAAGAACATTAAACGCCCTGACTGAGAAGGAATACAGACTCATTTAGGTGCTAATTTAATATTGGAAAATGACTTCTTTGTTCTTGTTTGTTTATGTTAGTGCTGTCTTGTAGACCTGACCTGATCTGCACCGAATTAAAGACTCCCTAGGCTGTAATATTGGTAAATTGGAACTAATTGGAAGTGTTGTAACTGAGTGGGACCTTGCTAATCGTTTAATTAGTGCCAATTTACATCTAAATGATCCGAAGTATTAGCAGCTGCACATCAGTTCCTTTCTTGTAAAAACACAGCACCTATAAAAGTGTTAACAACGTCTGTTTTATCTTAGTGACTGGGAGTTTTTAGATTTTAAAAGCTCCTTTATTGACACTACAGAGGTCATCACAACCCGTTTATCACCCGATAACGAATACACATATTCAGAATCAACAAAAAGAGGACCACTTATGGAGCAGAAATGGCAGCCTGCCTCCTTTTAACGCCTTGTTGTCTTTGGGCAGATGGCAGCGACCTGGACGCTGTGAGTCACGGCAGCCTGGATAGCTCTGCTGACACTAACCTGGGCCCCTACGCCACTGACTCCGCCAAAGTTTACCCCACTGACGATAGATCTAGCACAGGTACACTCAACATGGCTGCTGCCTGACTTCATCTTTCACAGGCAGCCATCTTGTTCTACATCTTCTTGTCTCTCAATGACACTTTTTTTTAACCCTCGTTTCTCATTTTGTCCCGAATATCGACCTTCGTTTTCTTCGTTTGTGTCCTCTGAATCCTCCGTCCCTCCGCCGCCTGTTTTTCCACTGTCCTTTCCTCCCCGTTCATCCATGTTGTCCCCTCCTGGTTTTGCGGCTGTGGTTTCTGCTCTGCTCTGTCCCTAACCCTGCCCTTCACTCTGGCCCTGCCTGTGTTGCCCTTGCATGCAGCCAGCCGTGGGGGTGGCGGCGCGGGTGCCAGGGCCTCCGTGGCCCTCTCACAATGGGGGGGCTCTGAGCTCAGAGAAGCCACCCTCCATCCAGGTAAACCTCTGTGTGTGTCTGTCTCTCTCTGGTTGCACTTCTGTGTCTCATGTTTCCTGCTCTGTGATGACGTCCTCAGGCCTTTCATCGTCGTCTTTTCTTCTCTGTTTCTCTCTTCCTGTAATTTCACCTCCTCACATCTGTCCATCCGGCACATCACATATTTCTGCTCCTCTTTTCCTCCCCCTCTTTTCTTACTCGCTTCACTACAGAGTGATTTGTCATTGTCAATTATGTCGAGTAATTACAAAGAGGCACATTATTTTTTGATTACGGATATCATTTTAATCACAGAGACGACCTCAGCAGGAGACTTTGCCTCGTGTTCAGAGAATCTGAGAGGGAAACGCAGCTCACAGCACAGCAGGAGGGAAGGACCTCAATGTGCACTTCATTGATTGTTAGAGTCCTAGCATGACTTTTGTCAGTCGCTCCATCCTGTCATACGACCGAGCTGTGCAGACTAATGTTTTATTTAGAGGTGACGGCCAGAAAGGTTCAGGACAAAGATGAAAGAGGAGCACAAATCATCAGACAGCTGGTGGCCTGCAGACCTCGGGAAGTTCTAGAGACAGATGGTGGAGTCAGCCTGGAGTGACAGCCCCCCCCACCCCAAAACCTCAAGTCTTAAACAGTTAAATTCATTAGCAGCTGTGAAACTGTGGCTAGCTTCCTCTCTGTAACTGTAGATCTCTGCATGACCCGAGGAGGATTTTTGTTATTCAGCACAGCCTAGCTGTTTTTCTTGTTCGCGCTCTGAAACAGTGCTGTTCTCCCAGAACAGACGAGATGAAAGGGAAGAAAAGCCTCACTATTCTCTTCTATTATATGTTGATTTATGCCTCCTACTATAGCGGTAAAGTTATAGAGTCAAACTATTTTCAGTCAGAATGAAGGAAGAGGCCCTCTCAGCTGAAGAGCGTTAAGTGCAACTACTTTGAGAGAAGATTTTTCTCTAATTTTGGGTTGAGAAAAATGTAGATACAGCAATATATCGTCGTCCTGAATCATGTGATACAATTATCAAATCGTAGGTAACAAATATAGATATTTCAAGAAAGAAAGATACAGCGCATTTCCTTGCCAGTTTTCCTCACCATGTCTCTTCTTCATGACTTCTCTTGGTGGTGCTTATGACATAATTAAGGGTAACGTGGTCAGAAGCTATTTTGTCAAAGGAGAAGACAGCGGGATAAAAGATGAAGAAAAAGGCAGCGGGATAGTGTTGGACAGCGGTGTAAAGAAGTCAAAGAATTAAGTTTAATAAGAGGGGAAACTGGCACCAAATGAAAGTGGATAAATAAATGAATCCTGAACGTAACCTTTCAAGGAGCATTTTGTTTCCTCAGTTATTCAGATATTGAGATATGTCATTGTTTGTTTGTCTTGCAATATATCAATTACCGCAGATTTGCTCTATCGTGATGTTGTCGGTATTGTATCGCATCATGTTGTGAACTTACCCCTTGGTTCCCAACTTTACTCGAATCGTTCTTCTGCGGAGGTTTTCCATTCATAGTGTTGCACATTTCTGTGATCTTGTGGTTTATCTTAAACTTCAGTGCTTGTTACATCCCTCTAATCTTAGCTCACTTGTGTCTTTCTTCCTCTTTTAGGCGATCAGTCAGACTTGGGTTATAACTCGCTGTCGAAGGAGGAGGTTCGGAGGGGGGACCCCGGCGCTCCAGACTCGGCCCCTGACAAAGAAGACAAGAAGGAGAGCGACTGCAGCTCCTGTCAGTAGTCTGTCTGATCTGATATCACCTGATATTTCTTTCTACTTGTTCTTCTAAAAAATGATAACTTGGCAGCCTCACAGGATTTCCCCTTCCTCTGCCTTGATCTTTCCGTCTCCTCCAGAGATGATTCATTCATTTTGGTTTCTCAGCATCAAAGAGTTTCAGCCGTGTGTTGTCCATCAATGGATTTTCTTTTTTAAAGAACTGCTCCTTTCTCAAGCTGTGCTCGTAGTAAATTTTAAATTGTAATTTTGTGTTTGTAGTATCCGAGACGGAGAGCAGCAAGGGAAGCAAAGACTGCCTCCCCCAGCTGGAGGTGGAAGTCCAATCCTCCTTCAAACCCAGAGGAATCGTCCGCAGCAGTTGTCCTTTTGACGATTCATCGTGTAAACCCAAGAGCTCGGCCAGCGCAGGTAAGGAGGTAGAATCAGTACTTATGTAAAGGTGAGGGGGATGCTGGTAAAGTTTTATTTTAATGATATCCCAAATGTGCCTGGAAATATAAAAGTCAGGAGCTTAATTTGAATGATTTCTTACTCATAATTCTCATCTATTTTTCTTTATGGAGAGGAACCCAGAGGAAAGAATCAGATCTGAAACAACATTGAAGAACGTGGGTTTTTATTCACTGATGGTATTATCTTATCCCTACAAAGCTTAATCTCTACCCTCTAGTTTTCATAAGCAGCAGAGTTTGAGCTCATAGTTTGTGCTGCTACTCACTGAAATGTTCCTGGGCGGTAATTAATGTATGCACACAGGCGTGCACCGTTAATGTCTCATTAAGAACCTGGTGTTTTTACAGCAGTTCCCCCAATTATGTTTCAACCAATCGATCAGGAGAAAAGTATTTTAATTTTAGTAATCACTGAGTTAAATAATTTGTAATTTTCCTTTTAATCGTCAAACTACAAATGTTTTGGACGGGCATTCAAATGAAACCTTGCTGTCTCAGTTAAAGCCGTTTTCACATCGGCACCCCTGGAAATTTCTGGAAAATTTCAGGCTAACATAGTGAAGCAGTTTCATTACGTGCTCGTAGATTGCTCCATTTGAAGGATGAAAAACGACATCACCCTCTCCCACTTGCTCTAAGTGAATTTTCTGGAATATTTTGTGCTACAATTACACATCGGATCACCCCAACTTCAAGTGGAAAATTTAGAAGGTGGCTGCAGGAAAAAAATCCAGGTGTAGTCTGGGTGAAAAATATATCTATTTGCATTTACACATGCAGCTCACCCTGACAATTTAGTGTTTTGTGCACTAAAGTTTTCTCATTATCCACTAGCATGAAGTCCACTATTAGAGGGAGGCACTTTAGATGCTTTGGGACTTCACTTTATATGCAGAAAGTCAATAACATCGCATCATGCTTTTTGCTCTCAGGCCATGTTGCAGGTCTCCTCTTCAGTTCCTCCCTGGATGAGATCGGTGAGGTCAGGTCCAACAGTTTACTCAGGAGACATAAGAGCGCTCTGGAGGAGGTGGTTGGCAACACTGGCGGTGGATCAGCTCTCGACTGGCAGGGCGTGAGGGGCCGCCGGCTGAGTGGTGACACGGTTGGCAGCAATGGCAGCGGCACAACTGTCCTCGGTCTGGGTATGTGCCAGGGTGAAACCGACCCTGAAAAGATCGCAGGACATCTTGGAGCGGATGTCAAAATTCTCTCTGGTGCAAACTTCAGTAAGAATATGAAGTCTCGATCGCTGGTTTTGGGCAGGCAAGATGGGGCTGCTGTGAAGTCTGGTGTTGCCAGGTGTCACGAGGACATGGAGGAGGAAGAGGAGACGGAGGGATTGGACTCCAGTGATGAAGACAGAAGTAATACAGAAGCCATTTTTGATTTTGAAGATCTGGATTTGGACAACCCTTCCACAAGAGGAGACATCAGATCTAAAAAATCTCATAAAAAGCCCGTTGGACGAAGCGCCAGCTACGGAGGGGTGAGCACTGAGGCATCCAGAGGGGCTGTCAAACGCACTGACATCGAGAAGGGCTATGACCCTTTGTCCCTCCTGGCAGCAGAGTCCCATTCTGAGCAGCAAAATGAGGATCAGGACCCAGAGGGGGACGAGGTCAGCACGCCCAGCGCCCGTAGACACCTGGCCAGGGAGATCGAGCTCTACATGAACCACATGGGCAGCCCGCTGAGCAGCCGCACACCCAGTCTAGACCTACAGGACCCTGCCAGCCCCCTCCTCCTTCATCCTGCATCTCTCTCTGCCCCCCGCAGAGCCAGCCTACCCCACAGCTCCCCACTAAGGACTGCTGGAGTCCCGCGCTCCCGCACCTTCCACCCGCCCTCGCCCTCGGAAACTATCACTCGTCAACGTCTGTGGTCATCACCTCCACGTCGCAGCTCCAGCACCACCCCGAGCCCCAGTCCTCGACCCAGCCCATACAGGGAGAGGACAGACAGGATGAGCCTGGCTTCACCTTCACCCTCCTCCTCCTCATTCGCTCTGGACACTCTGCTCACCCCGACGCTCGATGTGTTCAAGACCAGTGTCGTCTCTGCAGGGAAGGGCGTGGCAGAGAAGGCAAGCCGCTGGTATTCCCGTCTTGCTACGTACACCACACCCACCAAGGTAAAATGTCTGGTTGTCGAAGTAATTGCTCGGTGTCGCATTGTGACAATTTAAACCTACAACTTTCTTAAAATGCCTTGGTCAGATTAATTGTTGTGCTGGTTTGTTCTATAAATAGCTCTAAATATGACTGAATTTGCAATAAATGGGACCTGAAGCTGCATAAACATGTCTGGTTGTATTGCAGGGCTGTAACTTCTCTGGTTCTGCTTCATTTAGTACTAAGCCATTGCAGAAGCAGTGGTCCAAGATGAAGCCAGAGTTTGAGTTGTACTGCCATCTTGTGGCGTTTTAGGAGTCTCACAGTATTCTTCAAATGGACAACGAGCTCACCTCTGACCTTGTTGATCTAATGATGATATATCATTATGCAGACCTTTAGTGTACTACTCAGACAGTAAAACATGTTTTTGAAGCTTGTAGGTTAGTTGAGTCTTGCTTATATGGAATTTTGTGTGATTCAAGTCAAAGGTAATGTGCTTGTTAAAAGCATTTTCAGTTTGTTTTTTCCTGCTGAACTCGATCATTTTCGGCTTTGAAAATTCTAGTTTTAAGATTCTACAGTCCATGATGGCGCTAACCTGAACCGCTCTCCTCTGTTCATGCAGGAGGGTCTCAGTGATCGCATGAGTGTGTCCTCTCTTGGTGTTGGAGATCCAGACTGCTCGTCCATGATGGATGAGGAAGACTGTAGGGAGTCAGGGAGCTCTGTAGTCTCTCCTCAGAGAAACGGCCCGATGGGAACTCGCAAGAGCCCCCGACGCAGCAGACTGGACGGCCCCAGCCTGGGTAGACCCACATCTCTGCTCCCTGGTAAGACAAACCTTTAATTTAGTAGAAGTTTCTTAAACAAATTCTTTTCTCAAAAGAGACAGCTGAAAAAAATTATAGAGATAGATTTTTCTGATTATTCATTTCAGCAAATTCCAAAACAGCAGCTTTCTTTGTGGCACTATTTACAAACACTTTCACTGTTCGTATATTTCAATCCTAGATTATGTATTATAAAGCACAGCACACCCTATTAAAAACCATTAAAACCAATCACATCAACCAGTGACCAAAGGGAGTCCTTATGAGTGACTGACAATTTGCCACAAATGTTGGATGTCTTAAAAATATGCCAGGAATCATTTGTTGTTTGTGAGATGTGTACTCTTTTTAACCTCCTTCAACGTAACATGATTTGATCATTTTTTATACTCCTGTAGGATCTGTCCTCTCGCCTCCTGGCTTCCCTATGCCGGACAAGTCGGACCTCGGCTCTTCACGCTATACCAGCAACACCAGCATCTTCAACAACTACGCCATGGAGGTACAACTATGAGAGTGAGAAGTAGAAGTAGTACACCGATCAGGCGAAACATTTTTTACCACTGACAGGCAAAGTGAGTCTCTTTACAGTTGCACTTGTCTGCGGGTGGGTCAGCTAGGCAGCAAGTGAACAGTTTGTCCTCGATGTTGGAAGGAGGTAAAATGGAAAAGGATGGAGTAAGGATGTGAGCCACTTTGACAAGGGTGGAATTGTGAGGCCTAGACGACTGGGTCACAGCATCTCTAAAACTGCAGCTCTTGTGGTTGTTCTCAGTCTGCAGTGGTCAAATGCTATGTCGTAACCCTGTCACTAGCCTAGACTGCAGCTCTGGTTAATGGCTACTGCTATACTGCTCTACTACCCGGATGTAAACAAGCACAGGGAATGGAAAACAACCCTCGAAGAGCAGCTTGGTTTGGCGGTATTCTGATCTAGAAAATGGGGACAGAGTTGTATATGTCAGGTTAAACTGACATATAAACACTCGACCAAAGCAATGCATAACTACATTTAACCTGCAAGGAGGAGTCAAGTCCAGTTGCTTGCAGTGGGTGATGGCGGCGGCTGAACTTGCAGTCATGACAGTGCATGTCTCAGCATTTTATACTAGTTGCATCAGTAGGGCCCAGTTCACTTTCAGATGAAATATTTGGTATTAAAAGTGCGTCTTTAACACCAGGTGTTACGATGCATAGCTTTAAAATCTTGATCACATTTGACCGTTAAGCTCACCTGACTATATGTGTGTGTGTGTGTGTGTGTGTGTTTTCAGCTGCTGATCTCCAGCTGTTCTCGCTGTAAGACGTGTGACTGTCTGGTGTACGACGAGGAGATCATGGCTGGCTGGACGGCCGACGACTCCAACCTGAACACCACCTGCCCCTTCTGTGGAAACCCCTTCCTGCCGTTCCTCAACGTGGAGATCAGGGACATGCGAGGACCCGGCAGGTAGACGAGGACACCTAAGAAATACGTTTCGAGAGCACAATTCTAAATCATTAAACGTAGTTACTTATATTTATTACTTTTGCCAAAGCCCCAAAGCGTAGATATGTATATGACTTTAGAAGTTCCTGATCTTCCAAGAAAACATTTCTCACACATCATTCCTCCTCTCTGCAGGCTTTTCCTGAAGGGCAGCCCGTCGGTGGATGAGGCGATGACCTCATCGTACTCGGCCTCCACAGGTCTGGACACGGGGACGTCCAACTTGTCCACCCCCTGTCCCACAACCGCTGTCTCCCCTCCCTCACCTATGATCGCTGTCCAGGCGTGCTCAGGCGCTGGAAGGTAATCGAGAAACTTCATTGAATCTTGCCGACTCAATAAAAATCTTTGTTTGCTACTAAATGTTTTGAAGTGATTTAACTGGTAGTTTTAGGGTGAAGAGAAAAGTTGAAGCTTCTTCGTTCTTGTTTGATTGTGACTTTAAACGGAGTTAAAAATCGGTGTTACCGGCTGACTGTCCTCGCCCTGTCTTCACAGAATTCAATCAACCAGAGGTATCAACATCCCCACAGACCGCCGCCCCGGGGCGCTGTCCCCTGGAGGGCCCATGGCTCGCAGTGTCAGCGCCTTTGAGCCTATGGAGGAAATGTCTCTTCCTAGACGCTGTGTGCCCACATCAGGCAGCCTGCCGAGCCGTCTCAATGAAACCCCGGTATGTTTCACCTGAAATCACTTCAGTCATTTCAGGTGTTCATAAGCAACTGTTTGCTTATTTAATTTCCAGTTTGATGGAAAGATTAATGTCAAGTGCATCATCGTAGTCTCCCAGTACAATCAAATAAAATCATTTCCCTCGTTATCCCAAGGACCCTCTGAGTATGGAGTGGAGGCTCCACAACCCTGAGCCGGTGACTGTTCCCTACCTGAGCCCTCTGGTGCTGTGGAAGGAGCTGGAGAGTCTGTTGGAGAACGAGGGCGACCCGGTGATCACAGAGGCCGACATGGTGGATCATCACCCCATCATCTACTGGAACCTGGTCTGGTACTTCAGACGGCTGGACCTGCCCAGCAACCTGCCGGGTCTCATCCTCACCTCTGATCACTGCAACATAGACTCCCAGGTCAGATACGCATTAAACATACAGACACGGGGATAATTATAATAATCCTGAGGAACAATTGAATTTCAAAGTGCTTAAGAAAAGTTGAGAAAGAGCTGGAAGCTGAAAAGCAGGGATGCACTGAGTATAGTAAAGAGTTAAACACCTGCAGGTCGGTTAAATAAGTGAATTAGCTGCTGTTCAGATGCTTCTTTAAAGCAGGAAAACAACCGTCGTCTTGTAAAGAGACAGCTGTGGTAGCCGATTGTCAGTAAAGTATGGAAAAGAATGGGAACTCAAATAGTGTTAAATAATATTAAAAATGCTGCACTGTTCTTTAAATCTGATGTTTCTTACTGGTACATTTAATATTCATCCTCCTCTATTTCAGCCCTGCTCAGAACAGGCTGTTTCTGTGTCTGTAGCTTTAAATGTAAATGAGCTGTGTCTGACCACGCCCCTCTCTGGACGGGGATGTGGATCGGCTTTCTTCCTCCATACCCTATTGTTTACTTTACGGCAGACTCAGAGGGCAGAACAAACACCTAGCTGTGGGAGTGTCACCCACCTGGGGGAGGGGTTAGTGCCCTTTGTGATGTCATGAAGGAAAAATCTCCAAACAGCCTGTTTGAGCACACATTTTCTGAAAAGTGGAGCAGGCAGAAGACGGAGAGGATGGACTTTTCTTATGATTGGGGGGGTTTGTAGACAGACTAGAGACACATGTTAGTGTTATAAAAACATGGTGAAGTGTAGTTTGCATAATATGGGTCCCTTAAAACTAAAAGTACTCTTTATTTGGTAAAACAGAAAGAAATAGAAATACATTGGATATATTTTTGGCCGCTGGCTCACCGTGCTTCTCTTTGTCTCTGGCCGTCTGTCAGGTCCCTCGTCACTGGATGTCCGAGGACAGTAAACACGTGCTGATCCAGATTCTGTGGGACAACCTGAAGCTGCACCAGGAAGCGATCCAGCCTCTCTACATCCTGTGGAACACATTCAGTGAGTCACACGGCTCGGTTGGTGTCGGATACGTTTCAAAGTCTGCAGACAGTCTGATCATTTACTCTCGGAGGAGCACTGACTGCTGCTGGAACGGGTTTTTAGAAAAGTTTTCCTGAGAAACTGCAGCGTTAAACTTTAATGATCCTCAGAGTGAAGCACAACAAAACTGAAAACCAGAAGAATGGGATGAAAACACTTTCAATGTGAGGAAATTAAAGGGAGCAGCGATAGACAGATTTAATGCACCACTATAAACACTCTGCTGAACTGATATCTTAAACAGTGGAAATATAATAACGAACATGCAACTGAATGCAACAACAAATTCAGTTAATAAAATCATGACACGCATGAAGCATATAATGTACTAAACATAAATCATTTATCTTTATTATCTTCAGAAATGGTGAATTTAGTTGAATATCTTCTAATTATTCAATCCCGTCTCTCTGAAGGGACACGAACACAAAATCTGTGTGGAGAAATCCAAACAAGACATCACTTAAAAACAACAACACATTCTGCTTCTCATTTATAATCATTCTCATGGCGCTCATTTTTTCTGTAGTGATTCAAAGCAGATGAGTGGGGAAGGAGGGCCACTGAACAAGCCTCTCTGGGTTTCTTTGGCGTCTCCTGCACATTTCCTTTCTGAAGTTATGTTTCATTTTTTACTTCCTGATCATCATGTCTTCATTTAACACATCCAACTTGTCATATTTGCAGAACGTTAGCATTTAGAGAAATGTTCATAAAGAAGTAATAACTCAGAGTTGGCGGGACTCACGCTCCTATCTCATTGACTACGTTTACATGCACACCATTTTCCTATTAAGGTCCATATTCTGGTTAAGGCAATATTCCGAAAAAGGTGTTTACATGCTCCGCAGAGTGCTGAGCTACTGGAATATTCCTGTTTCCATGTTAATCAGCATATTACGGATAAACCTCAGTAGTAGTAGTAGTAGTCGCGTCATGACAGGACGTCATCTAGGGGCGTAAACAAATCCTTGAAGTAGCACATTCAGGAGCATATTCCGACTTACGCGTTTACATGACCCAATATTCGGGTTGACACAGGCATATGCCAGGGGTCTTATTCAGGTTTTTAATAATCGGAAAATGAGCTTAATCGGGTTATGACAAGTGGAATAAGGTGTTTACATGACTCCTACACAATAAGAATACTGTCTTTATTCTGGTTAATACAGGAATATGGTGTGCATGTAAACGTAGTCATTGTAGACAGTCATGACTCAGAGAGACGTTTACACAGGATAGACTTGATTTCTGCTTATTTATGAGTAAAATGTCGCACAGTCTTCCTTTGACAGTCTGGGAATGTTTGCTTCTTTATCTCGATACTTCAGAAAAACTGAGAAGATTTTATTTTCTCAGGTGAATGTAACACAGTATGCTTCTGTAGTGTGTGTGCTCATCTTTCTATTTTAACATGCATCCTTCAAGCCAAAAAAAGAAACGTATAGAGGTGCTGGAAATCTGAAAAAAACAACAAAGGTAGAAAATTACAAAAAAAAGTGCATAAAAAACAGACTTTGCATTTAAACCATGGAGAAAATAAAACTTTGAATCTTTAACTGCAGAGAGTTTCGATATAAACATCAGATCTGTGTGGAGCCATCAGGTTAGAGCTCAGTCTGTGTTAATGAGTTGTGTAATGTCGACGGAGGCGTGGACGCAGCTGGCTAATGATGTGCTAACAGGCTCTGTCTGCTCTCTGTCTTGCAGGGCTTAATTGTTCTCTGTTGTTAGACAGTGAGTGTTTATCTCTCCTCTATAGACGAGTCTTTTTGTTTGTGTGCTGTTCTGTCTCCAGACCTGCTTCCTCCCTCTGCTCGCTGTCTTTGCTTGATGCATTTCTGTGTATCATCTGTGCAAAATCAGCCTCAGTGTCTTTGTAAAGTGTCAAATCTTCTGATTGTGACGGAGGGATTGTTGTTTGTTTTTGTGAAATTCTGGTGACACATCAGATATCTGCGTTTGAATGAAGGTTTGCATCTTTGATGAATGTTTACATCCCTTTGCTGAAATGGAGTTTATTGTTTATTCTTCTGCAACTTAAAAAAAAAGGACGTACCTGTAGTACTAAAGGGGCTGGGTACTGAAGACAACAATAACAAGCACTTTTAAAAACGAGGGTTTACAAAATGCTTTGACACACGAGAAGCAAACATAACAACAACAAAAACACGACAACAGAGTAACCCACTGAAGAGACACCCGACCAACAACAACAAAACCCCGACAGTAAAAGAACCCAGACAGAAACCTGACCAACATCAGAACTTTAGATGGAACAAAATGTGACGGATGAAAAGGCACGCAATAACACAAACCTGTTATAAAAGCTCACTATAGGGGCGCCGGTAGCCGAGTGGTTAGTGAGCGTGCCCCATGTACGGATGCTGTAGTCCTACAAGCGGGCGGCCCGGGTTTGAATCCGACCTGTGGCTCTTTTCCTGCATGTCATTCCTCTCTCTCTCTCTCTCTCTCTCTCTCTCTCTCTCTCTCTCTCTCTCTCTCTCTCTCTCTCTCTCTCTCTCCACTGTTCAGCGACCCATTTTTGGGTCCCAACCCACCAGTTGAGAACCACTGATTTAGGGTTCAGCTAATGGGGATCCTAAAAAGTAAACGAAGCACAAAATATTAGGATGATTTTAAAAGGAAATCATCAAACAGGAAAACATTCAGTGTAGTAAAGCATAAATAAAATCCTTTAGGGTATCGTTAACTCGAATATGCAGAGCTTAATTTACCACACTCTGTACGTCTAATTTATGTTCGATATCAGCAGAACTAATGTGGTTAAAATATTTAACTCGATCTATTGAACATACACTTTACGTCAAGTGAAGTATATTTACGTAGATACCCAGCCTCTAGTACTTTTCATCTGATTGCAAACATCTTAGTGATTCAAACATTTTCATTTTGCATTCATGTTCTTCGTTTGAGACCCTCACGAGTCCTCAGCTGAACTTTGTGTGTGTGTGTTTCTGCAGATGTGGGTTACCCTCTGTCCCGGCCGGTCGTGGAGGAGGAGAAGCCGTTCAGCGAGGAGTTGCTGCAGAGCGTGGTGAGGAGCATCCAGAGGAACGACGTCAGCCGGCCGATGGCTCAGCTGCTGCAGCTGCTGGGACACACGCTCGGAGTCAAAAGGCAGAGGTCATGACCTGCATAACATATCTTCATATATTTAGTTTTTCAAAATGTTTATATCTGCCCTAAAATACACAAAATGTATTTACAATAACCGATGACATTCAGTCGTTTTGAATCCTGAAGCGTCTGAAATCAACTGTCTGACCTCTCTGTCCTCAGGAGTTTGTATCGGGACATCCTCTTCCTCTCTCTCGTGGCTCTGGGAAAAGATAACATTGATATCGGTGAGTCCATTTTTTACTATAACGATCATGTGTCAGATCCCCCAAAATCGTATATACATAAATGTTACTGGTTTCATCCTCTTTAACGAAGAGCTCCATTTACAGACTTCTGATCAAACAGTAAATACTTTATTAAATGCACAGTATTTCAGTTCCACCACCAGGGGGCCCTAACCATCAAAACAATAACAAAAAGATGACGTCAAAGCTGGCGGGGATTCATGGGAGTGATTCTCTCTGATACTGTGCTCTGCCTCTGTGCATTTCCTGTCATCACCTGTGTGTCCGATCATTGTTTTAATCTTCACCTCCTGCTCCTCTCCCTTCAGACGCCTTCGACCGTGAGTACAAGCTGGCGTACGACCGCCTTGTACCGAGTCTGGTGAAGCTGACCCACAACTGTGACCGCCCTCCGAGCACGGGGGTGATGGAGTGCCGCAGGACGTTTGGAGAGCCTTACCTGTAAAATTCTCTCACACACACACACACACACACACACACACACACACCGGGACTTAACCTGTCAGCACACACGTCATTGCTTGAAGACGCGCTCAGGAAACCTTTCGGAGGACTGTGAATGTTGCACTACGGTAACGATCTGAGGAAACTGTTGAATGTTTAAAACGGTACAGATGACAGCGCTCAGCATTCATGTAGCCTGAAACAAAAAAAAAAGAGGATTTCAGAGACTCGTTCTGATCCAACAGACGACGGAAAAAAACACTCACGCGTTCAGAAACTCGACTTCATCCAGCGCTGTCACGTGAGGCTTCAACTCTGTGAAGATGATATAAATATCCTGTAAATACACAACAGTAGAGGATTTTTATAATGCAACATTTATATTGTCATACAGCATATGAAGACTAATACTAGAAATATTTTAACCTGAAATATTTATACAAAGTAAGCTTTATTTATTGTTGTGTCCTGTGGTTGTTTGATGGGTGGCGTGGACCTCTACGTGAGGATATCATTTCATTCTCTGGTTGAATAAGCTTTCATGTGTTTTTAACCACCTCGACCAGTCTCACACATGACGGGCGAGCCTCCTGGCTCACCGTCTCCTTTCAGGACAGACTTTTACATGATGTAGTCTGAGCCTGAGCGAACTCGTGTTGGAACATTAAATGAAGGTTAAATCTGCTCATGAACTATGACAGCGTGTCCTAACAGCATGTGACGTGAGCGGGCGTCAGCGACAAAGTCAGCCTGACTCGATTGTTTCCTCCTGGAGAGACCAGGCGGTCTGCGAGCGAAGCAGCAGGAAACACCGAGAAGCGTCGCAAAGCCTTGTTTTTATTTTCATTCCTCTCCCTCGTGTAAACATCTACGAGGAAGGAGGGCGCTATCCAAGGCACTGGCAGTGTCTCTTCTTTGGTTTTCTGTCACTCAACAGAGCTCGTTGAGAAGGTGAGATAGAGGTGCATTTAGGTGCTTTGACTTGTGTCAACACCAGAGACAAAAACCTTATTCAGCTCACTGCAAAACGTTTATTAACGAGCCTGCTGATTGTTGTGAATTGAGTCAACAGCTTGTAATGTAAGTGTGGTGCTTTGTATTAACGTTTGTCCAGCTTCATTATAAAATCACTACATGTTGAACTGTTAGCAAAGGGGAATTAAATATTTAACAGATGCAGTGTGGACAGCGAGCGTATTTAAACGTGCGTGCTGTTAGGACACGGTGGGAGTTATGCGTTGCACCTGCAGCAGGCGTTTGTGATTTCTTGAAGACTGAGATTTGTCATTTCTTTGTTTTTAACTTTAGAAATCTGAAAAGTTCTGTAAAAAAAAAAGAAAAAAAAAGTGCTGCAGGACTTGTTTCAAACATCTCATCAAGAGATGAAAGTCTGTCAGAGCTTTTATCTTAACCATATCAAATTTAAACCAAAAACAGATTCTTATATCAGTGCTCACAGGATGTACGTATGACCCAGTATGGCTGCTTCATTACATACAGTATCAGCGTGTTTGAATTTCTACCTTTGATCCTCCTGGGAAGAAAAACCCTGAACCCTGGACCCCAAACCCTCAGCTTCAATCTTTATTTGTATAGCGCCAATTCATAACAAGTGTTATCTCAAGACGCTTTACTAACGAGCAGGTAAAAGACCTTACTCGTTGTTAGGAAAAAACCTGAGAAAGGGGGGAGATGGGATAATATGCAGGAAGGATTTCTCCTTTGTATTCCTCGCGTTCCTGTCGTCCAAACTTCCTTGCCGCTGAGGTGGAGGTCGGAGCAGGTCGTGCATGAACGAGGACAGCGGTGGTTGTTGGGACGACACAGTCCGATGGTGGTGGCTGATACCTTATATCCACGTACTCATCTCCTCTCATGAATGTAGAAATGATAAAAAGTGAAACCACTATTTCAGTTCTGTTGTTTCTGGTGAACAACGACAGTTCTTGTTCTGTGTGAACATGTCCTCTGATTGATGAATGAACATGCTCCAGTGTTTGTGAAGATGTGGGAATAAAATCAGGACTCAAACTTGAATCATATTAAATAAATGCACATGTAAACATTATCTGATCTGATTATCAACGTGTTGAAACAACTTTTCTTCACCCACAAAATCTTTGTACACATGAGCTCATATATTCTGCATTTTCTTTCCATCAACAGACCGATGTGATGATTTTCTTTATCCATGTTTTTAAAAACTGTATGAGAGTTTGTCCGAGGGGGAAAAAGTATTTTGGCAGGAAGACAACTCGTACATGTACCGTCGTTATGTATTTTATCTAAACGGACACTGTGTTTGACGGAGGACCCTCGAGTCTAAACCTTTAAAGGGTCTCATGAATGTCAACCTCGTGTGTGTGATTCATGGCAGAGATAAACTCATTCTGGAACAAGTTGCACTTTGACCCTAAGAAGTGGACTGACCACGACTGTCCATACGAGCAGCTGGAAAACGCTGTGATTCATCTGCAGACTTTTGTTGTGTAATAGTTGTACAAATGAAATGATTTTGCAGAATCTGGGGACATGTACATTTTAACTCACCCTTTGTAGAAACCACATTTTATAACAGTTTATGTGAAAAAGGTCCTTTTTAAATGTGCTGAAGGTTCTGTACAGCGAGCAGATCTGCAGGACTGTTAAAGTGTAAATAAAATCACTCACACTCTCTGCGTTGGCCTCTGTTGTTCTTGCTGTAAATGTACTGGTGTCTTTACTCACCTGTGAGGGAGATCACTAGTCACTGGGTGCTTCCAAATTGCAAAGTGCCTACACAATCTGACAGTAGTCAGCCCCTTCTCTCCGTGCTGTATCCTGTTAGGACCTACTGTTCAGTAGGCGCTCACAGTAGGCAGATATTTGTTCCTACTTCGTCTGCTTCATTGTGGAAGTGGCGTCATCAGCCCGCCTCATGTTATTGACTCTCCAACTCAGATGTGATATACACGATGGCTCAGTAAATAAAACAAAACTTCACATTGCATGTAAACAATTTAGCAACTTAACATTTGAAAGGCGTGTTACCCGAACCGGCCGCATCCATCCACGTTTTTTTTTGTTTTTTTTTCCCATCCTCGTTTTGATTTGGAGGCGCACATTAAGTGACGTTTTACATTTAATTTCGCACAGCATTGTGGGTGTTACTGTACATTAAAAT
Organism: Tautogolabrus adspersus; assembly: GCA_020745685.1. Taxonomy (NCBI): domain Eukaryota; kingdom Metazoa; phylum Chordata; class Actinopteri; order Labriformes; family Labridae; genus Tautogolabrus; species Tautogolabrus adspersus. The sequence continues at coordinate 32,231,345 of CM036535.1, read as the reverse complement.
TCATTTCTTGAGAGGATGCATCCAAACCATACTGCACAAAACCAGGAGGTTAGTATCCATCCTGAAATGTTCAGTGTGCTGAGGTGGTCCCAAAAAATACCCACTGAATGACCACAAAGTCTACTGAAAAGTGTGCACTCGAATCTGACCTGTGGTTTTTCAGAAAGGGCCACTGAGTGTGAATCTCAGTGCAGAGTCAGGTGTGCGTGTGACTGATTGGCCCAGATTTGGTCCAGCTGTGTTAAGTTTATATTCTCTTGAGTTGCAGCACTCTGTGCTGACTCATTGTTTCACCATCAGAGATAGTGAGAGCTTCTCTGTGTTCATTGTGCAAGTCAAAGTGTGTGATTCGACATAAGCACCACTTGACTTGCTTACTAAATTATTTCCTGCAGCTCTACAAGTGTAGTTTGTTGTGCTGGGAATTTCTGACCCAGCCTTTTTGTTTCTTCATAAACACGGGCTTGGTGGAAGAGGTTACACTTTTGTTTAATTTCATTTATAATGTTCAGGAGTCAGATACAGAGTAGACAACCAGAAATGTAACGTCATACTTGCTGCTTTGAACAGCAAGTATGCTGTGTAAAGATCTATAAAGATGAGTTTTGATTAAATGGTTTGTCCACATTGAGGCTAAAAACATCAAGTTTGGCTCCAGCTCTCATACATCCAAATAACTTTCTGATATAAATTGGTCTAACAAACACTTAATTCCTTTGCACTCTTTTTTTTCCAATGACCATGCACACAGGTCCAGCTCACTGTTAAAAAAATAATTTATTGCAGCATGGAATTGTAATTTGAGATATTGATAGTTCTCCTGTCAATAAAATACACGTTTGCATCAACTTCTGTCCAAAAAGAGTATTTAACAAGACGGTAACATCTGACAAAATGACACCAGTTGTTGTTTATCACACAGCTAAGACAGTCCGACACACACAATCACTGTTTCTCTCGACAAATTGAACGTTTTTTTTTTTTTTTTTACACAAAAAACATCCTTTTATACGCTGAACATTAAAACACTAGTTTTAGAGATTTTAGTTCTAGGACATACTGGAGTTGCATCCAGTAGTTTTGAATTTCTCTAAGCTTGTATTTGACTATCTTACATAATGACAGCATTGATCCTGTCTCGGCATATTTAGTCTTTTCAAATGGTGGCGATCGATAACAGTCCAAACCCATCGGCTCAGATGGAGATGGGACAGATGAGGATGCGATCCTCCAGCATGACGCTGAGAACCAGGAACACAAAGTACAGTATGAACATGGTGGATCCCAACATCTTGCTCATCTTCCAGCGACAGACGGCGATGGAGATGATGACAAACAGCAGCATGAGGAAGAGCAGCACGATGGCGCAGAACAGGCCGTTTGAGCTGACGGTAACCGGGTCGCCGTTGTGTAACAGAGTGTATATGAGCCACGGGACCGGCAGACTGAAACCAGATGGGACAAACAGGATTCTGTCAAGTTTACAGTTCAGTCCTTTATCTGAGCAGTACATTTGGTTTGCAATCGATCATTGAATATCCTATATGCGGGATCCAAAAACACGAATAGGTAAAGAAAAGCAAAGGATTTATTGATAAGTGACGTTTCAAACAGCAGCTTCTTAGTGAAGAAAAGCAAACATGCTAGCATGTCGGCTCGAAACGTCACTTATCGATAAATCCTTGAAACGGGAGCTTCTTGGTGTGCGTGTCTTGTTGGCTTTTCTTTACAATCAATCATTGCCATTCAGTAGAAACTCAACAAGAACATTTACTCGTACTGTACTTAAGTACTGCGTAATTAAATAAGTTAAAAAACTAGCTCCACCATGGCTAGCTACCACGTTAAAAAAGGATTGCAGCATTAATGCATTACAATATAGAAGTGTGATAAATGTTAGTCAGATGGGACATTTCTTCAGTACATATGTTATACTATACAAGTTCATTTAAGTAATACCTGCAATCATACAATTCATTTCATATCAAACATTGTATTTCTGAATTACATAATCAGCTGCTAAAGTCATGTTGGCGTTCCTCAGGGTTTAATTGTAGGTCCTCTAGCTTTTACATATGTTTTTCCATTCGATTAGATAAATCTTAATTCCTCCTACAACGGGGACGTTTTCTGTGTTTAATAGCAAATGAAAAACAACAACTGGACTCAAGGTGCACAAATAATCAAATAGTTAAAACACACGTCCATCTTGGTATGCAGATGATACACAAGTTGGAACTTTGTTGCCAAAAACAAGCAAGTAAGATATCGTTGTGAACTCCTTTCTCTTAGATATTTTACACTCACTACCTTGATGCCTCAATGACTGCATATGATTTTAATGTTCGTGAACACAATGGTTCTTAGTAATACTTTTCTTCATAAGAAATACCGTGTTTACAAAATCATCAAATAAGTCAAGCTTACAGCTAGTTTCCACACAGGAGGGACGTTGCTGTCACTCACCCTACAGTGATGTCAAAGATGTTACTGCCCACTGAGCTGGACACGGCCATGTCCCCCAGACCTTTACGGGCCACGATCACACTGGTGATCAGGTCTGGGATCGACGTCCCTGCTGCCAGGATGGTCAGGCCCATGATTTCCTCTGAGATGCCCGCAGTCTCGCCCACCTGTAGAAAGAAGACAACGGGATAAAAAAACATACGATAAGTCACAGCTGCATGTGTTCAACAATCATCCAACCATACGTATCTTTATCATGGCTTTGAACTGCAACGTATTGGTGAGTTTTAACTTGGCCAACTCAAACTTAAATCAGATTTGTACCCCCTAAATCAGAATCAGAATAGATTGTCTTGTTGTTACTCAAAAGTTTGTTAGACAAGCGCAAAGTAGAATTTCATGGGTTTTGTTGTTGCACACATTCACTTGGTAGTTGTAAGTAAAAATGATTTGAGTTTGTAAAGGTGACAATACAAAACTACCTACAAGTCAAAGTACTTCATTATTTCACAGGTAGGACTAAAGTCTTTTCTACACTCTGTAAAAACACAAACGTTACAGACTTGGTGATTTCCTGTTAGAACAACTTGTATATTAAATATCAACCAACCTGATGAGCCCACCAAACCATCAGGTAGGAGAAAACTCCGATCCACAGGATGGAGCCGATGAACGTCATGACAAAGTACCTCCTGGACGCCTGAAAAATACAAAAAGAGATCACACATTGTGTTCAGAGAAACTGCCCAAAGGAGATAAGGACTTGTTAAAGTTTAAACGTCTGGATAAATAACTTTGGATCAGATGAAAGAAACATTTCTCTTTTATCACACTTCTTCATTGGGTTTTTGAAGGTGTGATAACATCTTTTTACACTATTTATTTCACCTCACAGAATAAATATCAACCTGGAGACATGTTACAGAAACCTCTTCAAGAAGTCCCGATTGCCTTTGAGCCACATTTCAATAATCAATCATGACTGTGGTCGTAATGTGAATTTTTCGATTTATATTTTGACCCAGATAAGCTGTGTTGGATGTGTTTAGCTAGATTTAAGAATCTAGCTCGAAATGTGTGTGGGTGTCTTCATGCTCACCGGGTTTCTGACGTCGGGCAGCGTGAGCCACAGCGGGAACACGATGGGCAGCAGGAACAGATACGTCGCCTGTTTTCGTCTGGTATCAGGCCACTCTAAAGACAACGGTTCACTCTCCTCCTCTTCCTCCTTCTCCTCTTCCTCTCCTTCATCTTCACTCTCGCTGGAGTCACTGCTCTCCTCACCACCACTGTCGTCTTCAGCGCCGCCATCTGACCCCCCCTGCTGGGGAATCAAACAAGTCAGCGTGTTTTCGCAGAAAAACAAATTTCAAAACCCTGTGATGCCTGACTTTTTTTATCATCAAAAGATGGGAAACAGTTACAGTCACAAGTCACACCTTTGACGGGTTTACCTTCTCGATCTTTCTCGTCTCTTCTGTTTTTTGAGTTTGTGATGTGGACGGTTCAACTACAGCGCCCCCTGCTGCACCCGACTGCTCAGTGTTTGTCTTTGGATCATCGTCTGGAGAATAAAAGGAAGAATCATAGGCCGTTTTCACATATGCACTAGGGCTGGATATTTCCCTCAACCCCACGATACGATACGTATCACGATACAGAGGCCATGATATGAAACATATTGTGATATACATTTTAATAATCATTTCCTACACAGAATTCACTACAATGCTATGTGTAGTTCGACAGAATCAGAAAATCAACAAAAGAGTGGAGAAGAACAAACTGGAGAACAGAAAACATAAAGCATCAGTTTAATTACGTGCACGGAGATCACAACTCTCACGTGCAGACAGTCTATGGTCTTGCAATGATCGCTGGAGATGAATTGTCCTTATATGCCTTCTGAGTTCACTCTGACTTTCTGCAGAAAAAATACTAGTGACCGGCAGGAGAAACTCTGGGTGAAGTCCGAGTGAAACATTTGGCTGTTTTCATTCAAACATGTAGCTCAACCCGAAAAACTCATGCTTAAGTTTACTGACACCTGTGTTCTGCTCCAAAACATTTTACGGTCATCTGGAGGTGTTCAAACTCCCACACACTAACAGGAATTCTAGCTAATCCCCAAAGTGGATGAAAACAACCTATTGTAATGTGAAACGGACACATTATTCTGCTGTGTGGGCCGGTATGAAGAGCAGGAATGATTTGAGTGTTAGGAGATAAACATGCTCCACAATGGCTAGGAGGGGTTCACACACATACACATACACACACACACACACACACACACACACACACACACACACACACACACACACACACACACACACACACACACACACACACACACACACACATCTGCATGTTAATCCTGGGGCTGATTGATTCAGGCTCTTTAAGGCCTCTTCATGCTGCCTGCAGACCCCCTTTACGTTGAACCTCAGAGTCTGAAGGAGCTCATCAATGCAGACTGTGACGCACAAACACACTCACGGAGAAGCTGCACTGATTGTGGAGACAAATGTCTTTAACCCCCAAACCCCATCTCTGTTAGCAACAGTCTATTTATGAGCTCTGCATATCCTGCACAGAAATATCTCAAAACAGAAATCGTACAATTGTGTCCTCAATAAATCTCAGGGCAGGTGCCTCTTCATCTCCAACTTCTGACTGTAATTGCAAAAGAAAGAACCCTTTTTCATATTGTTGCAAAATGTCGGATTGAACCTTTAACAAGCTTCACTCACCTTCAGAGCAGCGCTGATGAGTCTTGCTCTGTAATTTGCCCGAGTGAGAGGCGTTCTCGAGTTTGACTTTGTTCTTTGCTGCAATTAAGAGAATCGTCGCCCAAAACAACATGAAACTATTAAAATGATTCCAGTATGACTTTGTCAACAAACGAGTCAGCATGCCTTCGACCCCAGACTCAAACACACACTGGCCAGTTTGAAATACTGGAATCAAAATACTGAAACCACAACAAGTTTGGAGGACTACAGCCTCCGTAAATGGGGAGCGGGCGCCACCAGCGCCCCACGTGCAGTTTTTTGTGCAAACTCTGATTACATCTCTGTTGGGCATTGTGGGATCTCTCTTTATATCACTTTATGCAGCATTATATCGTCTCTTTGATTCATTTTTATGTCATTATATGTCAAATAAATCATAATCAGTCAAATCAGCGACTGAATAGAAGTGTAATGGACTCTTACATGTGTATGAAATCAAAAGGAAATGTCGGATATGAATCATATGGATCCTTTATTTCATATAGTGCTGCATTTGCAGACTCATTTGGGAGCCTTACAAACCACATGAAAGCTTTTATCTGAAGATGAGAAGATGCACAAACTGAATTTTTGTAAGAATTGTGTGATTAATGTTCAAAGTTTTCCAAACAGCCAGTGAGTGAGGTCAGAGATCCATCACAACGACACAGAAACAAAGAGGGTGCAAACACGAACACATGCAACATCGAAGAGAGAAAAACTTCCCTCTGATATAAAACACGACAACCATCAAGAATAAGTTAAGACGCAGTTATCGGACAGAAGCAGACAGGAACGAGCACAACAACAAAAACAACAACAACAACGTCAACAACATACCTTTCCTGTGCACTGACCCCTCCCCTTTGACATCACCATTGAAGGATGTCTCTGATTGGCAGAGATTCAAGAGGATTAATACTGAACATTTTTCGTCTCCTATGGTTCAAACTTAAATTTCATGCAACTAGATTAACATACGTAAATGTATTCTGTGATTTAAGGTCAGAAGATGAAGCTTGAACATCAAGATTAGCTAAATGTAAATCATTCTTGAAATATTCTTTAATCTTAAACCGTCTCTTTAAAGGTTTGTTCAATGTTGTCTTTTTGTTTGAGTTATGACAAATGAATAAAATGCAGATGAAGTTTGTGAACACGATCAACAACAACAACAAACGACACAAAACACCGGCACGGCTACACCTTTTCTTTGCTCTCACCTCGCCTGGATTTTTTGGGGCCGGGGGTTTTCTGGGCCCCTCTGAGGTCTGACTCTAGGACACAAACCCACAGCAGATATTTAAACTCTGCGCTAGATTTCTTTAATACTGCAGCGACACACCTCCAACCCCTCTCCTCTCACGTTTGCACAAAGGAGTTATCAAAGTGGAACGCACCATAATTACGCACTAAGTGCAAGCGGCGGACAAAATTGTCCTTGTCTAAAGCTGCATTGTTGTGTTAGCAGGCTAATGGTAGCGCTCTTTAGTTAGCTCGTAGCTTCACACTGCATGTACATTTACACGGAATGACCGTGATCTAAAAATGGTTACGTGGCATTTAAATAATTAGTGGGTATGTTATTCTTCTTTTCTCTAGTCCTTCACTTAAACAGCTTTTATACGAATGAGGATGAACCAGCCAGCCGTCCGTCCGTCCATGTAAACAACATCACACACAGCGGGACTCGCGCTTTAAGTTGTGTCTTCTTTCTCAGTCCCTTAAGAGTTTAGTTAAAGTAGATATGATCAGACAGAAAGTGTAAATAAATGCTATTCATAAGTATGTGTGCACACATTTTTCATTCCACCCCTGCATGCCTCAGCGCTCCGGCTGGCCGCCCAGACAAAAAAGTCCAGACACACCCGTGTTACGGAGCCGGTCTCAGCTCTGCTCCCTCTGCTGCATCACTTTCACAGAGCTTGTTCCGTTAGCATGTTGGCTGTTATATAGCTTCTATTAGTCCGTATTTAAAGCTGATTAAGGCTCAGCGGTGGCCGATTGCTGTGAGAGCGAGGAGAGACGGCACGGTGAGTTCAAGGACGGGATGAAGTTCTCTGAGGTTCATTATGTAACTCTGATTTACAGGAAGAGACAAAGCTGCCACTTCACAGTATCCAGGAACATTTAGAGGATAAGGTGATCATGAGAAAGTGAACTGAGCTATTGTTATCATCATTTTGAACCTAGATGTAAAGAAAGTTTACGGTTGGTGAAACCCTTGATGGAAAATCCTTTAAATCACTTAAAGGCAGGGTTGGTAATTTCCTCCAGATCCACTTTTTAAGATTTTGGTTGAAATTGTCTTTAGGTCCTGACAGAAATTAATAACTCATGTGCTCTGAAAAAGGAACGAAGGTTGTTACCTTCTCCCAGAGGGTCCAGTGTGTGGATCATCAGCTGGAAGATGGTGCTCCTTAAAGACGTGTTGTGAAGCGACGCCGTGCTGCCACCTCGCTGCAGGACGGGGCGAGCCTGCAGACAGCAGGTACAGAGTCAGAGATCGAAACGCAGCAGTAAACTCTCAGGTCACTTTCAGAGCACGTGCAGTTTAACAAGTGCAGCACTTCCTCATGCCCACTACGCTCTGCAAATGAAAGGCATCTGATTAAACCTTCACAACAGGGTCCTAAGTCTCCAACTAGACTCTTCTCCTCTGTCGCCCCCCGCTGGTGGAACGAACTTCCAAACTCCATCCGATCTGCAGAGTCCCTTTGCACCTTTAAGAAAAAGCTAAAGACCCAGCTCTTTATGAACACCTACGACCATGATGATGATGATGATGATGGTTTTGTTTGATAATTACGTTATTTAGGATGGTTTTCATGCTAATTAGAACTCTTAAGAACAGCTGTCGATGTTGTGCTTCGCCTCTGGTCACTTCCTGTCAGCAGCTGTGTGTCTGATCAGACTTAAAGCTGTTTGTTTGCACTTACTGACGTTGTTTCCTCCTCTCTAGATACTTACTTGTGTTCTTCTTACTCTCTGATGTACGTCTCTTTGGATAAAAGCGTCTGCTAAGTGAATTGTTGAATGAAGTCTAAAATGACACCAATATGTAAGAGGTCATTATCAGCTAATACTAAATACCTTACAAAGTCTCATTATGATGCTAAGCTAAGTTGTAAAGTGATTTGGAAAAGACAACCGAGTATTTACAGTGTGTGATTTAATTACTAATGCCTGCTTATGTGAAAAATTAACAATTTTATGACTTAACAGTTCTAAAAAATGGCAAGAATGAATTAAACTCAAAGGAATATAACACGAGTTCTTGTTACCCTGAGTCTTGTTTTGTCCTCCGGTGCTTCTGACAGCAGTTTGTGGCATTGTGGGGTGACGTGAGGGGGTTCAGGCTCTTGTTTGGATTTATCGTCAGCTTTTGGAGCAGCAGCAGCAACAACAACAACAGGAGGAGCAGGAGGTGCTGACGGAGCTTCACTCTCCTGTAGAGTCAGTAATTCAACTCCATCAGTTAGGTCAAAGATAAAGGCTGGGTTTACAGTCACAGACTTCTTCATGGATTTCAGACTTATACATTTCAAACTTGCCTGGAGCTCATCTTTTAATGAAGATCAAACCTGCTGACGGTCACAGACTTTCCTGCTGTGCAGTGCTGAACAGTGAACCTAGGTAGTCCTATATACAGTAATCCTATCTCACTAACTCTACAGCATGTTCAGCGTGCATCATCAGCAAAAAAGCACATCATGAAGCTTAAGCCTTAAAGTGGATCTTTCTCTTTCACTACATACTGACATCTTCATTGGTCCTGATTATTGCTCCAACATGTTGCAAGTTGTATTTGATTAGAAAAGAAAAGCATATACAGTAGAAAACCTGGTCCTGTGTGATATACTGGTATAGGGATACTCCACATCATGCATAAAGAAGGGTGGGGGATACAGGGGGGGGGGGGCTTTAATCAGGGCCCCTCACAGGTTAATCCCACCGTAAGAAGATCTGCCTTTTAGATTTGTTCTGCTGCGTGGAGGTCAACACTGCCCCTTTTATTTGAATCACTGAAACATTTCTTCTCTCAGTACCTCACAGAATCGACTTCATAATGCTCCTACTTGTCCATAAATCGCTAAATGGGTAACTTCCCAGTTACCTGTCAGACCTCCTGACCCAGTACGAACCTCCCAGACCTCTTAGGTCCACTGGTTCTAGATTACTAGCTGTTCCCCGAGTTAAACCAAAACATGATGAAGTCACATTTAGCGTCCAGGCCTCTCAATTATGTAACACATTGCCTGAGGAGCTAAGACTCGAGGCAGCACTAACAACTTTTAAATCCAAGCTTAAGGCTCACCTGTTCAGTATCGCTTTAATAATTTAAACCCTGCCCCTACTTGTGTGTGTGGTGCGTCCTCCAGGTTTGATGTAAATCACCTGTGCTGCTGCCTGATTGGTGCGCAGCTGCAGTGAAACTAGAGCAGAGCACCTGCTGACTTGGCAACTCACACTTTTAAGAGATTTGGCCTGTCATGAGTCAGGGTGCAGCGTCATGTTCAGCTCGCCACTATTGGTGCATTCATGTGGTATCGGAAACATCAGGAAAACGAGTTTCCGAGTTGTAAAATGCACATGAACTCAATTTTACTTCTTAACATTTTGTGTTCATGTTTTTTTTAAATTCTGCATCACTTAGAGATTTTTTAACTCAATGAAAAGTGCATGACAAATCAAATCTATGGGGTGCCGGTGGCCTGGTGGTTGGTGTGTGCGCCCCATGCACGGAGGCTACAGTCCTCTGGGTGGGCGGCCCCAGGTTCAGGTCCAACCTGTGGCTCCTTTCCTGCATGTCGTTTGTGCGTTTTTCCTCTGAACATATTATAAAATAAGACAAAACATGCTTTAACAATTTAAAAAAATGGCATAAATACATTGATATGAATGTAACTGCATGGTGGATTCCTGGAAGAGGATATTTTAAATTTCTGTCTTTCTGACCCATTAATGTGGCAGCATGTCTCATTAAGCTCAGAGCTGTGATTGAAGGGGAGAAAAGTGACCACAGACGTGCTTCAGGGTAATTGAAGAATGTTCTGTGGATACTTGAAACGCTGAAACACGCAGCGCTGCATGTTAATTACAGACCTTCACATTCACTGCTCTCTGCCTGCTGCAGAGGGATGTTTAGTCTGTGCAGAAAATAAACCTTTAATGTAAATCTATTCTTCTTTTATCATATCAGGGTGGTTGTTCCAGGGTTGTGACGTTTCAATCTCATCACTGTGACACCTGGAGTCCTCTCTGTTCAGCATCATCAAAGGATTTTTACACAAACACAGGCTGTCATCTGTTCAGACCCACAAATCACTGTCTGTCCCCCCCTCCCTCTGAATCTCAGCGAGCAGCAGCAGGGCAAACTGTGAGCAGATGAAAGGAAACAAAAGCAATTCTGTGTGCAGAGATGGACGTCTGTCTGATATCGAGCGCTGCAGAAACATCTGCTTTTTTTGTGTTTTTCTTTCTCTTCTTCTGGTGGTAACTGTGCATCAAAGGATGTGACTGGTTTTATTCTGCCAACAAATCCCATGAGAATACAAAAACAACCTGTTTGTACGTAGCTCGTCATACGATACGATGATTAATAAGCGGTATGTGGCCAACGATATGTGGACCCCCCTCCTTTTGTTTGTCGCTGGCGTCAGTGTGTAAGAAGTGCAGGAGGCCTTGTCCCGGCAGCAGAGGCTGGACTCTTGAGTAGACGGAGCTCCCCCAACCTACAGCGAGGTGATCGGGCACTACTACCACCTGACGTCCCTGACACCCAGCTACCGCCATCGGACTGTGTCGTCCCCACAATCAACGCCGTCCTCATTCATGCACGGCGTGCTCCGACCTCCACCTCAGCAGCGAGGAAGTGTGGACAACAGGAACGCGAGGAATACAACGAAGAAATTCTTCCTGCATCTTATCCCATTTTTCTTTTGAGATATAACAATGAGTACGGTCTAAACCTGCGTCTCGACATAACACTTAATGAATTGGCGCTATACAAATAAAGATTGATTTATTGATACAGTGATTCTGCGATAATTGATATATTGCAAGACAATAAAGATACATCACGATATCTAATTATCTGAAGAATATAAAATGCCCATTTTTCTCTGCTATTTCGTCAGCTTTGTCAGTGTCACCTCTTATGACGCTTCATCCTTTCACTTCTTATCACTGCTGTGTGACGTTGTTACATGCCGCCCTGTGTCTCTCCCTCTCTGCTCCTCTGGTCTCCCTCCCTCTTCCTGCTGCACACTTGAGTGAGTCAAACTGGCAGGGAAATCTGTGAAGAGGGCCATATTCTTTTTAATTAAAATATTAGTTTTTGGCTCTGTAGCGAGTCTCGCTGTTGTGCATCAGTTAACACTTGCTGATTTCATTTCATTCATTTGTCACTTAAAGAAGACTTCCAGCTCTGGACAACAGCTGCATAACTCTGCGATCAGAGATTGCACATTTCAATTCAACTTACTGTATTCCAGGAAACTCAAATGGAAGACATTTTAGTGTAGCATCGATTTGATTTGAAACTGCACATCAGCGAAGGAGCCAAGTGGTGGCTGTAGTCAGAATTTGCTTTCAGATGTTGAATGGAGATCTGACAGCAGAATAACAGAGCTGATAGAACTTTAAAGCAAAAGTTTGGATCTGTTGTTAACTAATGAATCTACTTTAAGGGGCACAGACTGATGGAAACACTCACAGAGGGTTGTTTTCTAAATCCTCCGTGTGTTTTCCTTTTTAACATTTTTGTGTCCAATCTGCCTCACTCACCTTCTCGGGCTCCTCAGCGCTCCACACTTTGACGATGCTCATGTGTTTGTTGATCTGCGTCTTCACCGCCTTCTCGATCTGACTGTTGAACTTCATGAAGCTGACGTAGCTGATGTAGCCGAGCACCAGCAGGATGCTCTCCCACCACAGGATCTTGTTGTCCAGGAAGAAGACGATGAGCATGATCAGGTCCAGGATGTAGAAGGTGACGTCTCTGAAGAGCGGCCACCACGTCAGGTGCAGCATCTCCCTCGAGAAGATGGCGCACATCCCGATCACAAACAGGATGTTGAAGACGGCTGAGCCCACGATGGTCCCGATGCCCACATTGCTGTGGGAGATGAAGACTCCGATCAGGGAGGTGAAGAGCTCAGGAGCAGAGCCTCCAGCTGCCATGAAGGTCGCCCCGGCTACATCATCAGAAATATCCAACGTGTTGGTGATGACCTCCAGAGCGGGGACGAAGAACTCATCGCAGACGATGGCCAGAGCTGCAAACATGTAGATCATACCTAACACATGAAGTACCACCCAGCCTTGCTGTCGCTGCTCCACTGAGAAGAGGTCCTCTGGAAAGTCTCCCTTCCTGTGGGGGGGCTGTAGTGGGGGAGGAGGGGGAGCTGTGGTTGGAGGTGGTGGAGGTTTGGGGGGTTGAGGATCTACGTAGATACACTGTTCAATATCCGTCCGGTTGACGACAAATACCAGGGGAGGTTTGGAGCTGTCAGGTGACATCGCCACCTCCTCCTCCGCTGTCTCATTGGACGGCCTCACCTCACGGATGTTCACCTCCACTACATCATCATCTGTCTGGGCGGAGGCGCGCGGCTCCTGCAGCCAGGCCTTCAGAGTCAGAGTGTAGACAAGACAGAAAAGCACACCTGAGACGAAGAAGAGGAGGCGACCACGCCTGAATCTCCTCCTCAGAGGCGAGTGCACGTTCATTGTCCTTGCGGTCTCCACACCCAACAGGAAGTTATGGCAGATGCATCGCTATTCATTAATGGTTTCAGCAGAGATGAGTGGCGAGGAGACGCCGCTGACGAGGAGGAGACACACACACATACACACAGTGTGTTTCATCTTCTACAGGGGGCGGCTTCAACCAGTGGAAAGACTAAAAACAGAAAACACATCAGGAAGATGTTTTTAATGTCCTCTTAGCTCGCATAGTTGCAGAGGCAGATCTACTGACAAAAAGTGTGTGTGTGTGCATGAGTGCGTGTGTGTGTGTGTGTGTGTGTGTGTGTGTGTGTGTGTGTGTGTGTGTGTGTGTGTGTGTGTGTGTGTGTGGTGGGGCTGCAGACAGCCACCTGTTACTATGGCTACATAATCACTCTGGCTTTGGCTTCTCACAAACCAGGACTCCACTGAAAACACGTTCAACATAGTCAAAACGGGAAGGATTCCGAACTTTCTTACAAAAATGAGGCCATTTAATTCAAAGATCTACATACCGGTATACTATAGCATGCACGCGCACACAGACACAAGGTGTTAAAACTCGCGCGTGTATTACTCGACCATTAATAGAACATTAATGAACACAACCCACAGTGCATTAAGATTCTCATGTTTCTTAAAACAGGACAAATGAATCTCCAAAAAAGACGCGTTCAGGTGTAATTTTAACTGACGACGATTTGGATGGTTACGCAAGAACGAAGCAAATCTTAAATCTTGTAAGTGATGAACATAAAGACAATAAAACCCACGAGTGACATGTTGTGGGGTCTTACCTGTACCGCCGGCTGCTCGCCTCCTCGCCGTCGCCGCCGTCCGTCCCTCCAGCTGTGCGTAACGGACGCAGAGATGCTGACTCCGGGTTTTGGGGAGCTACAAGGGCGCATCGCATGTCAGGGCTTGAACGCAGCTCAGCATAATGCTGCTAAGACGATTAGGAGCCGAACACCTCTCACCTTCCCTTTCACTATATCGCTGCTGTATTAATTCACCAACATTCAAACAGGTGTGTGAGCGCGTGTGTGTGTGTGTGTGTGTGTGTGTGTGTGTGTGTGTGTGTGTGTGTGTTGGTCGCAGCTGCGTGTTTGAGGTGAGACCTCTGCGCGCGGTGCCTGATGGATGCAGAATAATTACATGTTCAGTGGAGAGCAGGGGGAGTTTGATCCTAATTTTGGGGTGTGGTTGCGTTTAGATTGATTTTAGGAGTGAAGAACAGATTTAGGTCCCGTCATGATGAGCAACGTATGAAATGTATATTTGGAAAACAAGATTAGCGAGAACTGAAATAACTTGTAATAAAACGTAAAAGGAAATTTGAGCCTAGATTGATTATGTCCTAAACGCACACGTGTTCCCTCGTGACCTACTGTCCCACAACATGACCTGTCAAAACTGTTTCAGGTTTAACAGAGGTCAGACATGTCATGTAGAAAAAGAGTAATGATGGATTCATAGATAAATACAGTGAAAGTGATATAGTGATTTACAAAGAAACTTTAAGTAGACGATAATAAATACTCCATGAAGGGTTCCCTAAACTTTAAAAAGCATTCAATAAGTAATATTAGACATTTAACTCTCAGTCTGAGGCCGGTCAGGATGATCCACAGTATCATGATGCCATGCACAGTGCACATGAAGGATTTTTAATTAAAACTTTAATTAAGGAAACTGATCCAGAGTGGAAGATAAACCAGAGCTCGGAAATGAATCATAAACAAATTCAATATTTCTACATTTGTTACAGACTTTTCTGAACTCTTAGGATAGATAGAAGATCAAGGTCTTTATAAAAGTGTCTGATGTCACTTCAGCAGAAGGGATCCCAGGGGAAAGAAAACTGCAGACCTTCAGATTAAAAACTTTAATGTTGATTTTGTCAGTAAAACAGAATCGCTACAGAAATTCAAACGTTTGACAAAAGACTTCAAATGAAACAAATCGTCTGAACAAGCTTTGAGTTCACATCAGAAAAGTCGTTCAGAAACCGTGCGACAAGCGACATCTTCAGTAATAAATACAAATCAAAACAAAAGGCTGAAAGGTGAACAGTTTGGAAAAAGAAGTCGTACAGTCATAAATAAGAGCAAATCTGACGGTCCTTTTCACTTCAGCAAAAGTTTGGACGGAGAGTTTAAAACATTATTTGTCATCGTTGTATCAGGAGCAAAATAAAGAATCTTAAAGTAAAAACACAATATCTGTCACATCTGCTGAGAAACACATTTAATTGAAGAGCTGCAGCCTGATTATTATCGACAGCAACATATGAGAGGAATCAAATATGACATACCATTTTAAAACATCAAATTCTATCAAAGGCAAACTCGTAATAAGTATAACCACATCTTCTAAATTAAAAAAACATTTTGTCGTCTTAGAATTGAAAACTAAAGTTTATAATTCAGGGACTTGGGTGGTAAAACGTCTGCGATGTTATCCTTCAGTAAGCGTAACGTAATACTGCAGAGTTAAATACTTTGTTTCAGATATAAGTCACGCATCTACTTTTTAAAAACTCTAAAATGTCTGCAATAAAACGGATTATAATATCCAGAGGGAACGTTTCTCATTCTGCAAATTGGCTCATAACTGAACAATCCATTATTCATTATTGATAACAATCAAGGATGCATTAATGTGTTTATTATATAAGGCCTAGGCCACATGTAGGCGGGCACGGAGCAAAGACGATACGGGTACAAGACCCGATCCGTAGGCGGCATAACTATGGAGAATATCATACATTTGGAAAAGAGCGGTGGTGACGTCAACAGCGCCTTTCTGAAAAGTTGAAAGATGTTCAACTTGAAAGGCGGAGGGCTCGGAAGAAAAGATGTTGGGTGCTGCGCTTTTTCTCCAGGAGGCTGCTTTCTGCTGCGATCGCTCTCTCCTCATTGAAAACAATTGAAAAAGACGCTGGCGCTCAGAAAAAAACCCTAGGTTGACTAAGTAGAACAGCACTTTGTTGAACTAGAAGTGTAAGACAAGTTTCAGCACGCAGCAACACAAAAAATATCCTGAAATGGCAACAAAGTCCATCCCTCCTGAATTATTTCACAGCTCAAGGTTCACGAGGAGCGAAAGAAACAAGACGGGGCGTCATGTTGCAGGACACGAATCAAACAGATCGAGGACGGATGGTGTTAGAAATAGTTCTACGACACTTATCTGCATGGCTTTGGTAATCGTTTTTGGATAGTAAAGTAAAGTCTGGTATTCCATCAGAGGATTTTAAAGCTCAATATCTGAACTCTTCTTGATTCCTGTGATAGTTTTGAAGAATTCCTTGTTTCTGTGATGTTGTCCTGTTTTGTTCACATGATCATGCGTCTGTGCTCGATCTCATTGAACATTAAAGACTACAGTAAATGTAAAAAAAACAATAAGAAGTCCAGAAGCTGAAGAGCTGCGGACGAGGCTCAGTGAGGGGAAAAAAAACTCTTGACAACAAGTTAATGTCAGTAGGGCTGAGAATCTTTGGGTGTCTCACGATTCAATTCGGATTAAAATCCCTCAGTTCGATTGAGAATCTATTTTCGATTCAAAACGATTCTGCATTCGTGATTCAAAGTCTATTTTTGAATTAGTCCACACTTCAGGATCTACTCCAGTCATCTGTGAGACTGGCTGAATTTCTTGCTGCTCCATTTGGTTCGTTAAAGAGCTAGCCTTAGCACTTAGCAGGGAGTGACTGATTAGCCAGTAGCTTGCTCTACAGAGGCTGCGATGTGCGTACGAGGAGATAGAAGGAAGTTATGAATCTTTCAAATCTCAGAATCTTGATTTGTACATGAATTGATTTTTTTCCCTCCACTTTTAATTATCAGTCAAGGATACCTGTTGTTTCTCCAAGGCTGCGATATTCAGTGACTCGTGTTAGCTTTTTAAATGGTCAAATGAAGTTGAAGTAATGTAAAAGTTGAACCCAAAGGATATGAGGAGTGAAACACAATGTTTACGTACAAACTCATCTGATGTTTTTTCCCTACATTCACTGTTTTCAGAGGATCTAAAAGTTCAACACCAACTCAGAGAAATATAAATAAATACTGAGTCGATCTGTGATTTGTAAATAAATGGATAAAAAACACAAAGCACCTTTAAGAAAAATGCTTGGTAGAGCTGTTTTAAAGGTAGTGATAATAGTTTTGAACCAATAAGAACCTTCATTTTTTAAAGCAGGGTAAATAAAAAGTAAATACAGTTACAGATCTTTTGTGTTGAGTGTGCGCATGGATATTTCCTTTTTCCAACTCTGACACTAATTGTTCCCTCATCGCTCAGAAAGTCCACATTTCTCTTTATTCCAGATAAAACAGACGTAGATCCTGATTAAAAAAGTAAATCTGAAGGAGAATAAACAAGATGGAAATTCAGACTGAACGTCGGGACGCTCTGGATCCACCAGAGGTCTGATTTCAGCTGATGTGGTCGGATTTAGAGATTACCAGTTCACCCAGCAGAGCATTAAAAGGGGACCAGAACTCCTACATGATGTGTGTGTGTGTGTGTGTGTGTGTGTGTGTGTGTGTGTGTGTGTGTGTGTTTAGAAAGGCAATAAGAGGAAAAGAAAGCTCCTGTTTGATCTGTTCGTGGACGTCAGTTCAGATGGTGTGCAACAGAAAAGGTGGAGAGGAGTTATTGGACTTTCCTTTTCCTCGAGCGGTATCGTCTCCTGCGCTGCTTGTACAGGTGTCGGAAGTTGATGAAGAGTCCTGCAGAGCAGAAGGAATCTCAGTCAGTGTTATTATACAGCCCAACACTGCAGACAAACACTAACAAAGAGTTGGTGCAGAACAGGGAGCTGTATGACCTACAGTTTAGTAACAAATATTCACTGATTTCTCCACAAGCTATTCCTTGTAAGAGACATGTTTGCATGAAAATTATGAAAACTCAGTGAAGTCAGTGCTTTTAAAAACGGAGTCCCGGGCCGCCTAGCGGTTGGGTTGCGCCCCATGTATGAGTGTAATCTTTAACGTGGACAGCCTGGGTTCAAGCCCAACCTGCGTCTCCTTTCCCGCTTGTCATTCCCCACTCTCTCTCCCCAACTTCATACTCTATCCACTGTCCTATCTACATAAAGGCAAAACAAAATGCAAAAAAACAATTAGAGTCCCCATGTCCCATTCAGTTCATCCCACTTTTTGACCACAGTGAAAACCACCTCTACACCTGTTTGCACATTGAGTGAGTTTTATCGAATCTCTCCAGCTACTGTAAAATTGCGAGATGAGATGTTGATTTGAGGAAACCCATCTAGAGAGTGTGTCTATGGATGTCTCACCCAGGAACATGAGGATCAGGTAGAGCTGCAGGGTGTATGAGAAGCTTAACGAGTGACCCAGCATTGCGGGGAGAGGGAAGCTGAACAGACGAGTCTCATCGAAGATTGGCAGAGACTGGATCACTGCCACCGCTGGAAACACAGTGTTACACATTGTAAGCAACATCCTTCATAAACTTCAGTTATTCCAACCTTTTTCTCAGTTAACAGTCACAAACTACTCACTAACCTTCAGCCAAAACCCCGAGCGGGTACAGCGGGATCCAGAGGCTGTATCTGAGCCACGTTAACAGCTTCCAGTCTGTGCCCATGCAGGCCAGCATGTAGAACGGGTATCTGATGTACAGAGAGAGAGAGCTGACGTTACAGTAGAAGACGGCACAGTGTGTGTTCACCAGAGAGAGGGGGAGGAAGGAGAAGTGAGCTGACCTGAAGATCTCGATGGTGCTCCACAGGTAGAACACAAAGAAGACGACAGGTTTGTTCTGCATGTCCTCCAGACTGCCGAAGATTACGAACAGAATGACGTTCCTTCCTGCTACCTGCAGGATCAGAGGACAAACAACAAAACGCCACTCGGTGTGAAATTGCACAAAATTGCTCAAAATGTAAGTTCAGCCTGGTAGCAGCAGATTAATGGCCATGGTTTCAGAATGATAAGTTTATGCAACTCTGACACCTAGTGTTTAAAATGGGTACTGCAGTCCAAATTCAAAACATTGCAGAGAGCTGTCTCCCCCCGCCCCCTCCTCTCTTGAGTCGATGCTCACGCAGGTTGCCATGTGGTGGACACTGAAGCTTCAGTGTTTAACCAGCTCTGCATCGGTCTGTAAACCTTTCTGCGTTCTAACCTCTCTCCATTTTTCAAAAGCATCTCCAATATTGATCCTAGTTTGAGCACGTTTCTGCTCGTGGAGCTTATTAGAAACATGCAGAGGCTTTTTAGGTCGGGTACAATCACTTCTATCTGAACCAGTTCTCTTGTCCGCTTCCATCGATGCAACGTTTGCCGTTTGTCTGGCAAACCGAGTGGCGAGGGACAAAAAACAGGCGTGTGTGGGTGCCTTAAAACCGCCTACCTTCTCTGGTCCAAACAAAAACAAACCATTCAGGACCAGAATCTAAAGTTAGAAGGAGGACATACTGGCTGCTGCATTGTTGTCAGAGAAGCCAGCACTTCAACATAGCATGTTTCCTTAATGTCTGATGATACAGTGAGGTCATGTTATCATTTAATTCAGTAGATATCTTACAGATTGGACCTTTAACATGTAAGAGTAGGGTCTCTTCAGTGTTGAGATGTTTCACTGAGTTTTATTCTCCATTTGAAATTAAATCAGAGGCGACGGTCTCCCCTGTGTTACCTGTATCATAGCAGGAAAAAATCCAGTCTTGACCAGACCCAGTAAGGGATTGATGACCTCGAGCACGGCCATCATCTGACAGAAATACATCATATCAGCCGTGGTGTGGAAGGTATCATAGAAGGAGTCTGTGTAGAGAAACAAAGCGACCTCATTAAACAGCACGTTACATGAGCCACCATCTATAATCCTCATCATTTGCAAAACAAATCCCTGCTGTGTAGTCGTGTTCCTGTTTCTATTCAAATGAGCTCATCTGTGAAAAGCTCCTCACAAACAAAAACACAGACCTCTCTCACCTCCTGTTTGTTTTTTATACTGCACAGTGGCACTAATTGTGTTTGTCTCCTTTCTGTTTTTGTTTTCATAATCAAGCAGTAATTCATTATTTAGTCCATAAAATTCAAAAGCTATTAGGGAGTACAAATGGTTTAGTTCCTTTATTTCTCTTTTCATTCGGGTCTTTTGCTGCTCGCCAATTCGGCTTTTTACTCAACTCTTTTGTTTGCACTTTTAAAAACATTCGTGTGATGTTTTAAAAAGCATGACAACTATTTCACTGACGAAAGATGTAGACAAAATGAACTGTAATGATTTCCCTCCAAAGCTGCTTTCATGTCTCTGCGCCCTGAACTGACCTTAAAAATGTACCTGCCTGGGAGGAAATAAAGCCTTAAAGGCTCACATGTACTTTCAACAACACGTAGACAACCTGCTGCGTCATGAACGTTAATGTTCACATACTTGTCTTTGTACAACGCTTGTTACTGGAGCCACATAAATCAGACGGCGTAAAACACTGAAGAAGAGGTGATCTGTCGCCAGCTATTTTAGCGTGCATATGTTTGTTGCTATGCAACAACATAGACGCATCATAGGGCGGGTATTTTCAGACTTTGATGTATTAACTTTTCTTCTAAACTTTCCGCCATTGTTGTATGGTGTCTCAGATGTTGTCATTTCCGGTCTCATCACTGTTGGTTCAATCTTTGCCTCACAGGTTCTCCTCACTGATGATGTAGATTTGGTTTTAAATTTAAAAAGAACCTGTCAGAATGGTTGCCAATGGGGGCTGACATAACTGGAGTTTAATAGAGACCCCGTTTCCTTCAGAGGTTCGTAATTATTTAGGAAAGTTTTTGCAGAAATGATGCTTTGCGGTTAACTCCCTCTGTGAACAACGCTGTCTCTAAACAGTAAGCTGACCGTGTTGTGTTTTTCTTCGACAAACCTTGCCCAAGAATGAAAAGTCGAACCGTCATGTTGACAAAGATCCAGGAAAATCCCAAGAACTGCACCAGGTTATACATGAACAAGTATCCTTTCTTTAACCCGAGGTAAGCTGAGGAGACAGAACCAAATCACTCGATTAGCTGACATTGATGAAATGAATCCTGCAGGTTAGTGAACTTCTACAGGAACATGTATTTATAACATTCATGACATATCTCGAGTTAGAAACGTTTCTGAGTGTTCTGGATGTTTGCAGGTGAAGCTGAGTGTGACTCACGGTCTTTACGGACTCTGGACTCCACACTGATCCTGTTGATCTTCTCCTCCTCCTGAAAGAAAACACAGCATCACTTTACTACAGTACCTGCTGCTGTATGTTCACCTGTTTTAATCATGTAAACAAAAAGATCCACACTCTTTCATAGACTCTTTTTGTCGCTCCAACACTTTGACTCGTCAGGTTCAGAGCTAACATCTTTTTTAACGTCCTTTTTTTCCTCAGTTTCTTATTTATTTAAAAACGTATCTAACCAGGAGAAACCTCATTAGGATTAAGAAACTCACAAGAGTGTCCTCATAAATGCATTGTCTTCAAGACCTGATTTTGGTCATCTGGAGTTGTTGACACTGAAATAATTTACAACTTTATAGTTCTTGTTTGGAGGTGGGGTGCCAGTATCCTAGTGGTTGGTGCTCTTGCCCTCCCTTGTGCTCTGTCAATGAATCTGACTCTATCCACTGTCCTATCTCTACAATAAAGGCATAAACAGTCTCCATTTAGCACCGAGCTAGCTACTCGCAAGGCCAGTCAGAAATACGAGCAGTGGATCTGGACGTCTTGACTAGAAAAATAAAGAAGTTGCTCTTCTCACCTCCGAGTCAGTATTTCCTGGCTTCTGACGTGACATTCTCCTAGTCGGAGGTGACTTTGTTGTGTTATGTGTGGGAGAGATTAACTTCTCAGTGTAGAATATAGCTGTCCGCCAGCTAATTTGTGATTAAAGGAAACCTGTCTCATGAGCTCTGCCTGACCACAATGACAAATGCAAAGTTTTGTGGGCTGGCTGTGTAACATGAAGCATGATGAAAGCCTGTTGTTAAAAATGGCTTCACCACAGCTTCCTCTTTGAGTTTATAATAAACACATGAAACCTGTCTGCACTTAAGAGACTCCATCTTATCGTCATTTATACTCTTCAACGTGGATGTGTTTAGTTTATTCGTTTTTCTCATGTTCCTACCTTAGCCTGAAGCTCCATCTCTGCGTCAGACTCGTCTAGCCAGCGGTCGAAGTCTGGAGCCAGAAACAGAGGCTTCTTCTCCTGCAGCGTGAGCCGGTCCCACCAGCGCTCCTCCTGCTTCCTGATCTTTATGTCCACCAGACGCTGCGTGGACTTATGGCTGATCTGAAAAAACACAGAGAGTCAGAAAATGATACGAGGTTTCTTTACAGACACAGACATAGAGCAAAGACATCAGGTGAGTTTGTTCTTCTGTGTTTTTCATCCAAGAAGAATGTGACTCGTCCTTTCATCCACTACTTAACAACCTTGGGCTGTTAAAGTATACATTACTGTGTCATATTTATAATTAATGACTTATCTTTTAACTTTAGACTTTAAAGGTCACATATTATGTAAAAAACACTTCACCATGTTTCTCTAACACTAACATGTGTCCCTAGTCTGTCTACAAACCCCCCAGTTATGAGAAAAGTCAATCTTCTCCGTCTTTTGTCTGCTCCACTTTTCAGAAAATGTGTGCTCAAACATGCCGTTTGGAGATTTTCCCTTTATGACATCACAAAGGGCAGTAACCCCTCCCCCAGGTGGGTGACACTCCCACAGCTAGGTGTTTGTTCTGCCCTCTGAGTCTGCCCTCTCCTAAAAAACAATTGGGAAAGATGCAGGAAAGCCAAAGCCACCCAAGCCCTCCCAGAGAGGGGCGTGGTCAGACTCAGCTCATTTACATTTAAAGCTACAGACACAGAAACAGCCTGTTCTGAGCAGGGCTGAAATAGAGGGGTTTATAGGCATGATCAAATACAGGATCAGAGTGGATTTAGAACAAGAAACTTCACACACATGTTTTGAGGAGCTCTGAGACTTATTTACACTGGTTGAAGAGGAGTAGAATATGTGACCTTTAATTAGCGGTGACTGTCCCTCAAACGTAGACATTTTTAACTTTAAATTTTCGCCTTATTTGTCTTTTAAATCTGTTTATCTATTATTACTTGAGAGCTAGTTCTTATGTGAGGGCAGTAAACACACGTCTTTTGTGGGTGTTTTTGAAGATGATTGATTACAAATAAGTAATTAAGAAGTATTCTAGGACATCCTTTTTATCCACCATGAGTTGGAAAGGACTTCAAGGCCCCTCCTGTGGCCCTCTTTGGTTGTTAAGATTGCCACCACAACCCTTTTTAATGTTTATTTTTGGGCTTTTATCCCATTAGAGGTAGGACAATGGATGGAGTCAGAAATCTGGGAGAGAGAGAGAGACAGGAGGGAATGACTTGCTAGAAAGGAGCTTCAGGTCGGATTTGAACCCCGGGCCGTCCGCTTGGAGGACTACAGCCTCCGTACATGGGGCACGCTCATTTACCACTACAATCTTTTTTATTTTCTGCCTTAAATTTGCAGTTTATTTGAACCTTAATGTTTTATGTCTTTCTTGTTGCACTCTTCATCTAAATATTGCAAAAAATGGCACTCCATCCTTTTTTTTTATGTTCCCTCGTTTGAATTTAATTTGAGGAACTTCATGAAATAGTTTTTCTTTTTGTATAAGGGGTGTTATAAACATAAAGTGTATTGCAGTACTAATGCCATAATGAACCCAACCAGACATCAAAGGTCGTCTCTTGAGTCTCTTTGAAAACTCTTGTAAAGTGTTAACGGCCTCGTCATGTGTCGTACTTCAGGTGTGGAATAGACACCTGCAGCTTTGAGCCTCTCATATCAACTCCCTGATAATAATGTGACTACATATCCAGGGTCGCGCTGTACTACATAATTAAGACACACTTCAGTAGGAAGACATTTTTCAATCAGCGCCTGCTTTAATTAGACTAATTTCTTGCTGGTACACTCACTGAAGTGACGCATTATCTGTGACACTGAGGATTTGTCATCTCAACAGCCGGGGAGAGATGTATGAAATTATCCATTGGGCAAAACCTTCATTGTTTTACTGGTGAAATATGTTAAAAACTAAACATAGAATCTGGAAGGAAACTATGGTTTTTAAAATGCTACTACTTTGGATTGAATATTTAATTCAATCTCCAGTGAAACCTGTACAGTATGTCACTAGGGGATAATACAACAAGAGGGGCAGCAGCTCCGTCTGTAGGGACTTGGGTTGGGAACTGGAGGGTCGCCAGTTCAGTCCCGGTATGGACCAAAATATGGAACTTGTTCTGGTTGCTGGAGAGGTGCTAGGTCCCTGCTGAGGTGCCCTTAAGCAAGGCGCATTCCTCCGTGTGTAGCAGCACCACTCTGACTTCTCTCCACTAACGCATGTCCACAGGTCCTGTTTGTGCGTGTGTGTGATTTGGGTTTATGTGTGTGAGAAGCGTGTCTCTCAAGTGTAAAACCAGAAAGTATGAAGTGTGTAAAATAAAAACAGGGCTTAAAGAAAGTACGACTACAAAAGCAGCAAACAGGTCCGACTGTACGGAGATAAATATCACTAACTGTTGATATTTAATAAAAGAATATTATAACTGGTTTAAATATCAATGGATAAAAAATGGATCAGTACCTCGGGTCTAACAGGTTGCAGGAACTCCAAACTGAACTCGTACTCATTGTCTCCTTTAGCTCCGTGACCCTGTGCTGGGGAACAAAAACAAGACAAACGTTTTAGACCATGACGATGTCAGGCTTCACATCATGAGTTTTATGCAGAATCAAGCTTCATCAGTTAGCCAAACGATCAATAAGATGACTGAAAGGACGTTCATAACCGTCTTTTCAAGATCAATTAAAAGTTGAAGTAATTTTAAAGCCACATGTCAAACATTTCCTGGTCCCAGCTTCTTGAATGTGATGATGTTTTTCTGACAGTGAATGGAGAGACTTTACATTTTGAGTTCTTGGGACTCTGTGAAACTGTAACGCACAGATTAATCCACTATGAAAACCCGTCATCACATCATAACAGAACTTTAATGTGAAAGTGTATCAAACATTTCATATGGTGTAAAAATCTGACGTATGCAACTGATCACGCGACTTTTAACGGATCATGACAACATTTATCGCCTCTGTACAAACCAACCTCTGAACTGAAGAGTGTTGTTCTCCTGCAGGCTGATGTCGAGATCCTGAAAAGACAAAAGGAACCGTCAAACTCAACCCGACACTGACTGACACACCCAAAGTCTAAATAATAAGTCAGATGATAATCTATGTTAGAGCCCGACCGATTCATCGGCCAGCTGATAATATCGGTCAATATTAGCTTATCTTTATTAACTTTATCGCAGATATTACTCGATTTATTCAGCAGTCAAATAGCATTTCATTTGAGTTTGATTGTGTTACACTAGCTGTTCTCTGTCACCAGCAGAGGGCGCTATATGGATTACAAAAAGCACTATCACTCTGCAGAGTGTCTGTTTTTTTTTTTTAAGATTTATTTTTGGGCCTTTATTGGAGAGATAGGACAGTGGATAGAGATGGAAATCAGGGAGAGAGTGGGGATTGACATGCGGGAAAGGAGCCACAGGTTGGATTCGAACCTAGGCTGCCCACGTTGAGGACTATAGCCTCCATATATGGGACGCGCGCACTAACCACTGCGCCACCAGCGCCCCTGCAGAGTGTCTGTGATGCACGTACATGCTCAGTTACTTTCCAGCTGAGTGACCATCTTGTCTGTGTTATATATCTTTTTGAGAACTGAACCATAAATATGTGTATCTAAGGCTATCATACATGTGGCACTAACGATTTCATTTGCAT
Organism: Tautogolabrus adspersus; assembly: GCA_020745685.1. Classification (NCBI taxonomy): domain Eukaryota; kingdom Metazoa; phylum Chordata; class Actinopteri; order Labriformes; family Labridae; genus Tautogolabrus; species Tautogolabrus adspersus. Next base: position 32,205,493 of record CM036535.1, on the reverse strand, counting down.
TGCACTCTCTTTGGTCTCTCCTCGTTGGTTAACGGGCCTAACAACATGACAGGTGTTCTTCTTTCCGCCTGTTCAGTAATCATGAAACCTTTCTCCTACCAGGCTAAACAAGATCCAGGACGACCATTTAAAGTCATGCATCTTTTATAAGGCGTTTGTCTAACAGATGCAGCGTGAGGATGGGCTTAAACTGAAAACATCCAGGAGGAGAAGAACCGGTATTTCATGTTTTATGCAACAAGCAGCCAGCAAAAAGAAGGATAAAAGCAAGTCAGTTAAAGAGACTCTAAACTCAAATCATTCTTAATGCAGGTTGTGTTTTCCTGACATTAATAATCAACATCGTAGTGTATAGGGGATAAATCTGCTAATGTAGACTAAGCTGCTTCCATCAGCAAGAAACATCAAAGTACTTGAAGGTTGTATAACTGATGTGAAGAACACACTGCTGCTGTCATCATCAGCTGTTACTGTGCACTTATTGAGAAGCCATCAGACAGCTCGTATCACACGGGGTTAATAAAAACAACAAACCTATTAAAACAACCAATAATGTCTGGTTGAAGTGGATGTGTTTTTTTTCTCATTTGTCTAATCCCTGAAATGATTTTGATCGTTATCCTTCAAGTTTATTTTGTTCCAGTTCAACTTGAATAATTCATAATATAATTGTTTTACATTTTGATGGCTTGACATTGAGGTACGGTTGTCAACATTTGTGATACGGTCTTTTCAGTACCATAAGCGATACAATCTCCATTATTTAAGCTTTAAAAACAACTTTAGATCTTAAGTCATATTTCTAATGAAGAGAGAGAGACAGATCTGTAGAAATGACACAAACAGGACGACATATTTGTGCAATTTAGGAAGTGAGCAGGACTTTCTGTGCATTTTCTGGTGATTAAAATGAATAAATTACCCAACATTGGATGACTAGGACTTGTTTTTTTTGTTCAAGCTCATTCAATCAATCAAGCTTTATTCATATAGCACCTTTCTTACAAATCAAGTGCAATTCAAATTGTTTCACAGCGATTGAAAACAAGAAGAAGCGTAAAATAACGACAAAACATGGTTAATATATGTATTTTGACTTCCAAAGCAGTAACTAGCCTACCTCAGTCTTTAGGTAGCGATAGCCTACCTCAGAGCTATAGAGATATGTTATTATCTATCTCTCTGGCCTACCTGTTTCGAAACCATGGCAACAACTCTTTATTTCTAAACTTAAAAAATCAACCAGGCCAATTTATATTTTTGATGCTTTTATTATTTATTCTTTTTTAACTCTTCATTTTAATTGTTTTGTTCCAGTTTAAACTGGATTTAAATGTAGAGATATAAATTGGCCTGGTTGATTTTTTAAGTTTAGAAATAAAGAGTTGTTGCCATGGTTTCGAAACAGGTAGGCTATCGCTACCTAAAGACTGAGGTAGGCTAGTTACTGCTTTAGAAGTCAAAATACATATATTTACGAAACATTTAAAACATTTAGCGATACGGGAAGGTTAACTTAAAACAACAGATGTTATAAATGTCCGTAAAAAATGTGTTATAAATGCACAATTCACCGATAGACGTCAATTCAGCCGCTAACAGTTCGATTAATCGTTAACGAGACAGCAAATATTAACTAAGCTGCTAATATAACACCTACGACATTGAGAAGATAAAGTGTATAAGCATTTAAAAGCTTTAGTTGTCATTAAATGAGCAGTGTGTGTAGGTTCAGACTGAGAGAAGAAGCCGGTTGGTTGGATGCTGCGGACGGTCCTACCTTCGCATCGCTCAGCTCCACCCGGAGGAAAAGCTCTCCGTGCCGCTGAGCCCAGTACACATGAGGGGTGAGGGTCTGCATCGTCACCGGGGTGTGTTTTATGATATCTTCATGCTGGAAAAATGAAGAAAATCTAGTGAAAATGATGAGAAGGGATCCTCATCTGACACTCTGCTCTGTCAACCCCCACACACAACACAGTGGATAACAGACCACATGATGCGGCTTACTTCCGGGGGGAGGGCTCGCGCAGACTCAGACCACACTGTAAAAAATACTCGGTTACAAGAAAAAGCCAAAACACTGACAATGTGAAGCAAATGTATGTGAGTATAATGAGGAACATGTATATATTCTATTAAGAGTCAAAGTAGAAAATGAAGAGAAATTACAAGCTTTAAATTGTGTTATAATTAAAGGTGCGCTGTGGAGATTTGGTAGTGAAATTTGAAAATTGGAAAAGTGAAACAGGAGAGTTGCGGTTTCACTTTTGCGAGCCCTCCACCATAACTTCTCGTGTAGCAAAACTAAATAGTGCACCTTTAATGCCTTTCTTACTTACCACACTTACAGTACCACAATCCTCTTCTTTTGATTTGATCAACAAGAACAGCCAATCCTATATTAATGAAACTGAAACAGCTCATGTTTGACATTTTTGCTTAAAAAACGTGATAAATAGGGAGGGCCTGTAGCCTAGTGGCCCATGCGCTGGCCCGATGACTTCTGTCTATAAAATAAAGCCATAAAAACGACAAAAATAAACCTAAAAAAAAGTTTGTAAATGATGGTAATACCTACAATAGTTTTCTTTATAATAATAATAATGATAGCCTACATTGGCATTACAAAGGCTATCACTTTTCCCAATACTCAAGGATGCTTAACAAAGAATAAACTTTGCTTTTCTTTAATAACTAATAACTACTTATTGTTGCATCTATAATTGCCATACAGGTTGTCAATAACCCACAGCCTGCGGTATTTTACTGAAAGTTCACCAGTACAATAATTTGATTTCCATCGACTGGTTATTATGTGTTTTCATGCATAAACTAAAGAAACCTAAGAAAAATTTGAGGCAAAATTTCACCCAAACGAATTAAAACAGCGATTACTCATTAACGTGACCCCATGAAAGCTTTAAAAGAAACATTTTTATAGCAGGGGTCATTGAATGCATCATGAACATTACGTCCAAGCGGGACGCCCTGCCCGGAACAACAGCTCATGTTTTGGACCTGATTCACCTGAAAGGACTTTTAATGAAATGAAACACACGTCAAGAAGCTCCGTTAACAATGCCTCAGCCAAGCGCTTCATTTTTACCTGGTTTTTATTTGTTGTAGCTAAAGCGAGCTAGCAGTAGCATTAACTCACCATGGTAACGCCTCCTCGGTGTTGCCTCTGGGCTCGGTGTCAAAGTTCAACAGGGTGATAGTTAGGTTAGTTTGTGAAAGTCCGCTCGGTGAAAGGTCATTATCCGGCTACGAATAAGTCAACACCTTGATTTATTCGTTGACTGCTAACGCTGGGCAGCTCGTCGACACAACAACATTACCGCTACTGACTGTGAGGTGTGATTTTCTTTTTTTTTAAAGGAAGCAAAATGAGTCCAAGTGGAGAAACAACCGAGGAAACCTCCAAGTCTTCAGTTTCCACACCTGTTAACGTCTTAGACCAACGAAAGAGGATGAAAATTATTAACGTCGTTTACATCATCGCTGCTCTGGATATCACATGGATGTTTTTGCAGTTTTCTGTAACCCCTGTAAGTATTTCTGTTATGTCAGAGCAGGATGCTGAGATTTCCGTGCCTGTCGTGAACGTGTCATGTATGTACGCCTGAAGCAATACGTAAAATCAATAAACCTATACAATCGCTTTATTATAGTATAAATGTTCCATTAATGACAGATTGTGTTTGTTGTGCATTCATCAGGAGCCTCAGAGTGATCATTTGTATGTTATGACACTCTGAGACAAATCTCTTAGATTTTTCTTAGCTGCTATAACATCGTATATTTACTGCAAATACCCCACAACCTTTCACGTAAAAAGTTAGACCTGTGCTAAATATCCACACCAAAGTCCTGCTTTAAAAACGTACAAGAATGAAAGTACAGTCGACATATCAGAACAATGCAAATAAATGTCCTTTATCAATCTGTAAACTGTTCATAAATAGCCTACTGTTAGATTGGCTTATGTCATTGTTGTGCAACATATTCAATGGTGGAGGAAATATTTAATAATCTTTAACTGGGTTTATTAGTTAAAGTAGCCTACTTAAAACACTCTGGGGAAATACTTCAGGCTTGCATTCATGCAACAATGCAGGAATTGATTGTTGTAGTTGAGGTGGAGTTGGAGTCTAAGCTGTTATTGAAAGTGATGATTACCTTTTTCATAAGGGATTAATCTGCTACTTACTGTCTTCATTACTTGACTGACTTTAAAGTTACTAAAAAAATACTGAGAAATATCCTTAACAATTACCCACAGTGACCCCTTTACGAGGCTCGTTTTGTGTCCAGACAACAGTCCAAACCTCAAAGATATTACAAATACTTTCAATTTGTGTAAAGATGCGTTTCTCTCTTAAAAAGCCAGAACTAATTAATAGTCCGTTTATTTAGACGGGCTGGTAAACAACAAAAAAGTACACAGATTTAAAAGAAAAATAATGTCCACAGCTGACTTTAAGCGTGACATTAGGTGAGGGATTCTGATTCATTCTCCTAAAAGTTGACCCCCATTCAGGCCAGAGCTGTCCCCTGAGCTGCTGTTCTAAATGAGGTGATGGTAACGTGATTTCAGAGCTCCTATATAAATGTACAGATTCACGTGGATAGTTTTTTTATGTCGTAAACTTGTGTGACTTGTATCACCTTTGGACCAGAATCTGCTGGGACTGCAGCAGAAATGTACTAAAGAGATGTGATCATGTATTATAAGAAAAAGGAGACACACACCTGTAGCCTGTAAACCATAGTACAATAAACACAGAACAACCTTTTATATGGTTAGTTCATATATAATGTAAACGCAGCATCTGTGAACTTTAACCTGAAGTGACATAAAAGTCTGAAGGGAAACGTTGCAGCGCAGAGTAAAATGTGTTTCTGCCCCTAAATGCCTTCACCACTACAAACATCACCCCCCCTTCTCAAATACTGCTTAAAGGGATGTTTATCAAGGACAAACTGGAAACACTTTAAAGTAACGCTGTGTTTAAACACCATGAAGGCAGCTGATGTAATTTTGCTCCTTAAGAACAAGGAGAAATAATAGAAATGGAAAGGACATTTTTTTTCCTGAAATCTCACAGGATGTCAACGTTGGAATCTTTTTCAGAATTATCTTCCATCCTAGTCATACAAAGATGAATTTATAGACTATAAAGTCCACAAACAACATTTTGGCGATTTTGGCGATTTTTTTATGCTGTAAAATCGTGTTAACCAAGAAATGACTCCTAGCCGGTTATTTTGACATGAATAAAACTGTATCTGGAGTCATTTTTAATGATGTATTTTTATGATGTTTCTCTACAGTATTTGGCAAAGAAACTCGGCTTCGACACCTTGTGGTTTGGTTATTTACAAACCACGGTCGGTTTAATTCAGCTGTTTGGGGGTCCCATGTTTGGAAGGTGAGTACAAGAAACTGCTTGCAACATAATGAAGTATCTTTGTTGGTAACTTGTTGAATCAAATCCAACCTGCACTGTCTGGAAGAAAACTTTTTTTTCTATCTTTTGGGACAGGTTTGCAGATCTATTCGGAGCACGAGTCGCCCTGTCTCTGGCGTGTTCTTCAACAGTTGTTTTCTTTCTGCTGCTGGCCATAGCAAACCATCCCGCCATGCTGTTCATCCACAAAATCCCCACAGTCTTCATGCACGTCCTACCTTGTAAGCACCACAAATATTATCCTCCTTTTTCCACCAGTGTAAATAAGTCTCAGAGCTCTACAAAAAATGTCTGTGAAGTTTCTTGTTCTAAATCCACTCTGATCCTGTATTTGATCATGGCTATAAACCCCTCTATTTCAGCCCTGCTCAGAACAGGCTGTTTCTGTGTCTGTAGCTTTAAATGTAAATAAGCTGTGTCTGACCACGCCCCTCTCTGGAAGAGCTCGGGTGGCTCGGGCTTTCTCGCTCCATGCCCTATTGTTTACGGTGAGAAGGCAGACTCAGAGGGCAGAACAAACAACTAGCTGTGTGAGTGTCACCCACCTGGGGGAGGGGTTACTGCCCTTTGTGATGTCATGAAGGGAAAATCTCCAAACGGCCTGTTTGAGCACACATTTTCTTAAAAGTGGAGCAGGCAAAAGACGGAGAGGATGGACTTTTCTCATAACTGGGGGTTTGTAGACAGACTAGGGACACATATTAGTGTTAAAGAAACATGGTGATGATTGTAATCTGTTTACCACTTCTCTGTATTACCTAAAGGCTGGGCTAACACTCACCTCAAATACCTTTTTATCCAGTTTTGTACTCTCCTTAAAATGTTTGCTCCCTTTATGTGCTGTATTTGTAATCCCTCTCCTGTCTGCAGCTTGTCAGATGGTTGTCGCTGATCTTTCAGAACCTGACCAACGTGCCGGTGCTTTATCCAAACTGGGACTGTGTTTTGGGATCGGTATGGTAGCGGGCTCCACGTTGGGCGGCCATCTTAACACGCGCTACGGGTGAGTTTCATTCACAACAACGATTCGATTATATAAATCTGAAAACGAGAATCTGCAAGAAAGACATGACATATCACATAAATATGAAAGTGGAGGTAAAAAATAAGATTTATATTCAAAAGAATCTCTGAACTTAATCAAAGTCATATTTTGAAGTGAATCATTTTTCATTCATTAGTTTAAGTATGAATACTTGCTGTATCAATGTTACAAATGATTTGACTCCGAGCGATCGCCATAAAGATTCAATATACTTCCCAGGTTTTAGAGTAATGTTCTTCGTCCAGTTTGTATGTTGTGTCTTGACTTTGATTTCAGCTACAGTGACGGTGTGATTTCCTGCAAAGGATGAATAAAGTATCTATCTCTCTATCTCTGTACAACAGTTCTCCCCCCCACTAACTCTGCTTTCCTTTCTGATCCCCAGGGAGACGTTTACTGCATGTTTTGGAGCTGCAGGGAGTACCTTCAGTTTACTGCTGGTTTTAAAGTTCATCCCAAAATCTACCAAAGTTCAAGCTCCAGGAACCAACACAGACAGTAAGACACACTTCCCTCTGCCACACCTGATACCTGGATACAAGATGTGTTCAATGACAGGTTTAAGTTTGTCATGACTGTTAAGCCAGGCGTGCAGTGGTGTGCGATGTCAGGCTGATTTAACACGCGATATTTGAGTCACACAACTGATTTTACGAGCGCTATTAGTCGTGCAGTGTACAGTTTGGCATCGGCGCGGCTTCGATCTCGGCCCGATCTGCTGATCTCGACCAGTCGGATGTTTTTTTGGCATGTTTGATATTTGGGACAGACGACACACTCGCACAGTGAGAGCAGAGCCATGGCAACATCAGGCATGTCTGTGCGATGTGTCTCACAGTAACGGCGGCTTGTCAACTTCAGGTAATTTGTCTGATTAGTAAATTGGTTGCCAATTTCTTAAAATAGTTTCCATGACAACATGGTTCCTGGAGTAGAACAGAATGCTCAGGTGTAGAATGTTTTTGCTCGTGCATCACGTTCTGGAATGAGATGACGTCACAGCAGCATGCACAAGAGAATAAATCTAACAGTCTCCGTCTCATATCGGGTTTTGATTCCTGGTGTTAGACACACAACAGAAAACATGACCAGCTTTCAGAGACAGACGGTTGACTTCGATAAAAAGCAGCAGCTCGCGGCACGCTCCAGGTCATCGTGTCACAGGGATGACTGGTTTTCAAATCTTTCTGATGCTCAGTGGGAATGTTTCTCCATGCTCTGGAAAAATGAGGCCACTGTGGAGGAAATCCAAATCAAGAAGAAAGTTGACTCGATAGTGAATGATGGGAAGAGCAAAGATCAAGAGAGAAAGGAAATAGTTCACCTCAAACAGGAATTGTCTGTGTTGTACAAGAAGTCCAGACTCCAAGAATTAGATCTGAGGTGGGAGCAAAAGCAGAAAGAGGCCCTTCAGGAAGAGCTTGAGTGCGTAAAGAACGAGCTACAGTCGATGAAACAGGCGGCAGGCGACCAGAGGACCCAGCAGCATAGTCTGAAAGATCAGCTGGATAAGGTAATCAAAGAGAGAGATGGCCTGAATGTCAAGTTACTGGAGTGCAAAGGTGAAAGCTCTGAGCTGCGTGACAAAATGACCAACCAGCAATCAGTCCTGAAGAGTAAAGAAAGTCAGTGTCAAGAGCAGATGAAGCAAATCCATCTCCTGAAGTTGGAGAATGAGAAGCTGAAGAAGGAGAGGGACATCAAACAAACTGTGGCTGAATACAAGAGGCAAGAGCTCCGGAGATGTGAGGAGGCGCTCCATATACAGATGGGGATGCCAAAAAAGATTGTTATACTCAAAGGAAAACCTCACACATCATTCGCCAGAAACCGCAGCAAAGACGTGACTGTCCAGGACAACGAGTCCTTACAGAAAGAGCTGTGCAGGAGGAATAAGGAGCTTCTCGCCACGACCGAAGAGCTGAGGGAGACGCAGCAGCGGTGTCAGGACATGAAGCAGAGTCTGACTCACGTTTCAGTGCAGCTCCAGCAATGCAGGGCTCAGTTCAGAGAGCAGAATAAAAAGCTCATGGCCTTAACAGCGGAGAGAAACATGTACAGCAGTGAGCTGGAAAGGCAGAAGATGGAGTCAGCAGACGTCATAAAGCAGCTCCGAAAAGAGAAGCTGCAGACAAAAGCGGCAAAGAAGACGAAAAAAACGGAGCTGTCGCCTGGAGAAAAATCAAGCCAGTCTCACCCCACGCCAATATCCATCAGTGCCCAGCTGCAGAGCGCTCTTTGGGTGATCCCAGCAATAAAAAAATAAATAAATAAAACTTCAACAAAGTAGAGAAACTGTGTTCATTGAAGCTATTTGTCACAAAAACTGAGGAGCCTCGAGTGGGTGCTTCAGGGTGCTTCTATAATCCAGGTGTTTGCCTCAGGCCACATTTTAAAATGTTAATATTGTGCTTGTTTGGAGGTGTTTTTTGTGCATCTGTTGTTGAGTTATTTAAATTTAAATGGTAAATTGACTTGAGCTTGTATAGCACTTTTCTAGTCTCCTTTTACACCGCAGGTCACACCTACACATTCACACACTGATACTAGAGGCTGCTGTGTAAAGTGACCATCACAAGTAACTAATCCCATCCATACACATTCATACGAGCCGACGAAGCAGCGGGAGCAACTTTAGGTTAAGTGTCTTGCTGCAGGAGCTGATCACGGATTCAAGCAGCCGAAATGAGTTTCCTCTGAAGGCTGGCTTAGAGACAGGATGAAAAGCTCGGACATCCGGAGGGAGCTCAGAGTGGAGCAGCTACTTCTCTCCAACAGAGGAGGTGGTTCAGGTAATGATGAGGCCTCCTGAGCACCTCCGTCTGGAGGTTTTCCAGGCACGTCTAACTAGGAGGAGACTCCACGGTAGACACAGAGCTCACAGGAGGGAGTAGTGGTATATATCCGATGCAAAGCCTTCTGCCATCGTGACCCTTTTCTCGATAAGCACGTCTAAGAAATGGATGATCGATGATTTCACTGAGCTATACTTATGCCTGTGTTCCACAAATTGTCTATTTCTCTTTCTAGCTGTGGTTTCTTTTTAGTCTATCTGCCTCTTACCAATTTCTCAGCTCTATATTTTTAATGTTTTATTTCTTGCCTTCTCTCTTAACTTTTCGTGGTTCGTCAAACATGATGTGACTCTAAGTTCTTTTATTTGTCTCCAACTTTTCTGCAGGTCAGAATAAAAACAAGTCGGTGTTCAGTGTGGGCGAGATCACCAGACTGATGAAGTTTCCACGTGTGACGCCCACTTTCCTCGTGAAGATAATCGTAGGCCTGCCATCAGGTGAGAACTAAGAGTTACAACTTTTTCAAAGAGTCTTCATCTGCCCCCCTCCCTGATCTATTCCACATCCTTTCAATTAATGTTATTATCACTTTCATCAGTTTTTTTTTTAATTGAATGAAGATGCAATAGATTATTTAGAGGAAGAATGTGCCGACATTTTACACGCAAGTACAGCACAAAATCAAGTACATCTTGTGTAAATGTCTCTCTGAGTCATGACTGTCTGAGTGAGAAGCTCGAGTCACGCCGGCTGTGTTGTTGTCAGAGCCGTGTTTACTTCATGTTTACATGGACGGGACGGCCGGCTATCTCTCCTCGCGTTTAAAGCTGTTTCAGTCTAGGACTGGAGAAAAGAAGAAAAACAACCTCACTGCTTATTTCAACGTCACATAAGCTTTTTTAAATCACTCAATCCGTGTAAATGTACATGCTATGTATGAGGCGCCGAGCTACGAGTTAGCATTAGCCCGCTAACACGACAACTTGCTTGACTCCATGCAAACGCGAGAGGAGGGGGGGTTGGAGGTGTGTCGTTAGAGGAGAGCGGAGGCTTCAGTGCGGCAGAGGTGTGGCCAAAAAGCAGTTTGTTTTGGTTTCATGTTGGTGCTAAAGGGGCGACATCTACTGGATCCAAAAGTCGCACATTCTTCCTTTAAGACAATATCTTTAAAGTCATTCTGTATAGATGTGATTGAAAAAAGTATAAAGATAAGCCACACTGTTCTCAATAGAGACGTGCGAAGTCTAGATTCTTAACATGAAGTCTTTAATGTTAACCCTCTTCATCTCTAAACTCTTTCTTAAGGTATTTTCCAGGTGATGTTCTCCATCATTGCTCTGGAGTTCTTTAAGCTGGAGCCTCAGCAGAATGGTTATCTGATGGCTTATTTTGGCATAGTCCAAATGGTAAGTGCATGAAGATCGACTGGTTTGAGCCTATGAGATGATATCAGACTGTTGGCATGTTTCATCAAATCTGGATACTCATTCAGGTCATTCAGGGAGCAGTGATCGGCCGGCTCACAGCGAGGTTCTCCGACAACTCGCTGCTGCTTCTGTCCATCGGAGTTGCTTCGTTGGTTGGACTGGCTCAGGTACTTTTAAACACACAAACACACACAGCAGAGCTAAAGAGCGTTAAAGGTACTGTGTGTGAGTCACTTTTCATGATCTTTGAAGAACAGTTTTTGTTTCAGCTCGAAGAAACAATTTAATCAATCTGCACAGAACTTTTTTACGTGTGTCCATCTCTCCTCATCTCTCACTTCTATCTGCCTTTGCAGGTTTTTTATCCATCAATATGAGTATTTTTCTAACTACATTTTGACCCAAAGACGGTGTCTGCACATATGCAAATGTTTGATAATGACTGAGTGGTGCCAGGATTGCATTATGAGTGATTCGCTCTGCCTCTTTTGCTTTCTGTATCGAAACAAAAAACACTGCTTGAGTTACAATCAAACACAATAAACTCCTGTCTTTACTTACAGATTCTGCCCTCATTTTGAGATATCAGTTTACAGGGAGTGATGAGGGAAAATAAGATGCAGTCAGACAGGTTCAGGGATTTATTTATTATATGATGACACATGCATGCATGCAGGTAGTGTTACATGTTACATGTTCCTGGTTACAAGTTAAAGAAGGACGAAAAGGCGAACTTGGCTTACTGGAGGAAGGGTCTGTTAACTCAACTTAACTTTAACTTTATTTGTCCCCGGAGGGCGATTTGTTGTGCGGCAAGTCAGTACAAGGACAGCAGACAGTGCAAGGACAGCAGACAGTACAAGGACAGCAGACAGTGCAAGGACAGCAGACAGTGCAAGGACAGCAGACAGTGCTAGGACAGCAGACAGTACAAGGACAGCAGACAGTGCAAGGACATCAGACAGTGCAAGGACAGCAGACAGTGCAAGGACAGCAGACAGTACAAGGACAGCAGACAGTGCAAGGACAGCAGACAGTACAAGGACAGCAGACAGTACAAGGACAGCAGACAGTACAAGGACAGCAGACAGTGCAAGGACAGCAGACAGTGCAAGGACAGCAGACAGTGCAAGGACAGCAGACAGTACAAGGACAGCAGACAGTGCAAGGACAGCAGACAGTACAAGGACAGCAGACAGTACAAGGACAGCAGACAGTACAAGGACAGCAGACAGTGCAAGGACAGCAGACAGTGCAAGGACAGCAGACAGTGCTAGGACAGCAGACAGTACAAGGACAGCAGACAGTGCAAGGACAGCAGTCAGTACAAGGACAGCAGACAGTACAAGGACAGCAGACAGTACAAGGACAGCAGACAGTACAAGGACAGCAGACAGTACAAGGACAGCAGACAGTGCAAGGACAGCAGTCAGTACAAGGACAGCAGACAGTGCAAGGACAGCAGACAGTGCAAGGACAGCAGACAGTGCAAGGACAGCAGACAGTGCAAGGACAGCAGACAGTGCAAGGGCAGCAGACAGTGCAAGGGCAGCAGACAGTGCAAGGACAGCAATCAAGACAGTAAAAAGACAAAGGACAAAAGTACATAGCCAATACGGTGAAAATGCAAAATGCAAGAGGCACCGAATACAGTATTCCCCGTATTAAATAATACTGACAGGTTACTGGGTGATAGGGAAAATATGTGTATTTGTAAGAGTCAGTCGGGGAAGCCTGAGGAAAACTTGTGAAGGGATGGAAAATGTTAATAGAGGCCTGCAAAGTAGCAATATGGCAGATTTTAAACTAGTGCTGGGGCTCATGAATTGATTTATTTCTTCTCTCTCTGCAGGCCAACATGCAGAATGTGTTCCAGTTCTGTATCATCGTCCTCCCCATGATGTTTTCTCTCAGCGTGTTTAACGTCATCACAGACAGCATCCTCACAAAGAGCGTACCATCCTCTGATACAGGTGAGGTCATGCTCTGCTGCACGAATAAAAAAACACAACACATGACAAACACGGCCTCCTTTAAAGACTTACTCGTCACTAAACTGCAGTTTGATCCCTGGATTTGATTGGATTGCACCAAAGGGGTCGATATTAAAAACGAGAGCCAAACTAAACGTGACACATAAAAAAAAGAGCCAAGGTAACTTTTAAAATAAGATTTCATAAGTTATTTTACCTAAGTTTTAAATGAAACCCTCTTTGCTTTTGTACACAGGCACCATGATGGGACTGTGTGCGTCTGTCCAGTCTCTGCTCCGCACAGTCGGACCGACTGTTGGCGGCTTCCTGTATGTGAACTACGGCATTTCATCGATAGGCTTAATCCAGTTTTTTGTGAATGTCGTTGTGTTTGTGTTCATGCTTCAGCGTCACGTCAGGAAGACAACAGAGCATCGGGATTGAGAGTTCCTCTCATCGTATCCGATAGAGATGTAAGTCAGGGTTTGATTTTAGGAACAATTATATCTACAGCTGTTTATATTTAAAATATTCTGTCTCAGTAGTTTTAAAAAAATAAGGTGGAGTCATTTCACTCTTTTTTTTACCATTGTTAAATCTATGCTGGTGCAGGACCAATCCACTAGATGGCAGCAGATCCTGCAGTTGAGACCTCAGTTTATTTTCAGGAGTTTATCTTTCTCTCCGGAGTTTCACTTCCAAAGTGTATCAAAAGGTGGACCAATCAGTGTCACTCTCTATCTTGTGTTATATCGTAGATACATAAGAGCTTTTTAAAATTTGTAATCAAAGTTTATTTTTTGTATTTTTGCATCGTCTACATTAAACCTTTTAATGATGAGCTGCTGCTGCAGTGGAACATCAGAGCAGATCAAACATCTCAGTGTCAAATAGACCTCAGGATATATAGAGATGAATGAATATTTTCACTTTACTGCATCTTAGTTACTCAGAGCTATGAATTGGTAAGGAGCCTGCAAACACGATGGAGCTAAACAGTTGAGGAAAGGAGTTTACTATTTGATTGAACTGCTCCTTTGTTCATGTCATGTTTTTTTTGGTGTTGTAGAAATGTTTATGTTTGGAGTCTCCTTAGTGCTCCTTTTGGCAGAGTTCCGCCAAAGACACAGTTCCCCTCTAAACGTCAGGTTTAGTTCTGGGCCCATAGGAGTAAAATGATTCAGGATTTCAATGACAGAAGTGATCATACACAAACTGGAAAATGTGAATATTACTTTAGTGTGTCTCAACTTCATTTGTTTCTGTTCATACGCCTTCAGCTTATCCCGTCTGACATATTTAGTACTTTAGGTCGACCTTAGATCCACTGGCTCCACCATCAGTAAAATATGCATTGATTGCACAACACGTACGTATGTTGTATGATTTATAATCATTAATCTGAGCAGCACCAGATGAAGGATTTTAAATGCAGAACTGTGACCTGCGAAGAAGTACTCCTAGCTTATAATTATGATCATTTGATTTCGACTTAAGTTCTATATAGGACCCATCCATGGTGAGCACACACAGACTACATCCCTAATAAGTATCGACTAATGTGAAATGATGTAGAGTGTTAAGTATGAATCCATCATATTTATTTACAGCTCTCTTCTTCCTCTGCTGCCAAACTGCAGCATGTTGAGCTGATGACACAAAATCTGCAGCAGGTGTTTCCATTGTATTTATTCTTTGCTTTAAAAATGTAACATCCAGCAATCCCCGGATGAAGATGATCTTATTTTAACAGTAGGGGGTCCGTGTTGTTCCACAGTCATTACGGACCATTGTGGCTGCAGCTTGAACAGATGTCAGCGTTTAATTTTTTGTTGATCAAAATAAAGCAGCCACTCAAACAGAGGAGATCCACACATGCAGATTAAATCCATGCTGCAACCTCCAAGGCTAAACCATGAAGCAAATGTACAAGTTAAAAAAAGACTGCAGTTCCTCAAATGGCCATTTTAAATGTTCTCGGCTTAGAGTTATGTTATAATTCTGACGTTGAGGGACAAGTGCATGTTTTGCATAGCTAGCACACTCAGCTAAATCAAGTCAATTAACTAAACAGCCAGGATTGATGGCTGACTGTATGGACTTAGTAACCGTATAACTTAGCCCACATCTCTCTCCTCCTGGCTCCACCCTCTTGCCCAAATATGGTAACTTCCTGTTTAAAAAAAATAAATAATAATTGGTGGCAACCCAAATATGAAATTCAAGGCGTTGAAATATATTCTTAAGTGGACTCCTTCTCTCAGGCAGGATCCAAAAAAAAAAGGGAGCACACGAATCACTTAAGGCAAGTTTATTTCTGTGCAGAGGACTAACGTTTGAACGCACTGCGTCTTCCTCAGAGTCAAACCTTCTCTGCCTTTAAGAGCACCAACCTCCATTTTATGAGCGGCTGAAGCGCAAGAGTTTCCTTCTACTATGAAAGTCAAGGCTTTGAAACAGTTCTCAGTCCCCTGCTTGACATAGCTTTGTCCACTTGTTTCATGAGGTTTTTAATACACAATTTTAAAGGCTGAAAAAAGTTATTTTTTTAAAATAAGATGAGAGAGTTTTCTTCTTGATTTTCAGGAGACATTTGGAGGTAAAGTTACTTCATATGAAAATGTTAGAATGTTTTAACCATAATAAACTGAACATTGTGTTTGATTCAATTACAAAAAGTCAAATCAAGCATATTGTGCGGTTATATTTAGTAACTCTTAGCTGGCAGGGTGTCACAGCTTGTTTAGTTTGACTGCACCTTTAATGTGATCAGCTGTCTCAGTTACAATCCCATCATCTGAGCCTGATCCCACGCCTACACGCCATCATTCCTCGCTGTATCCTGAGCCGACAAACGCTCTCACAAACATTTAGTGTGCAGCCGCCTCAGTCTGACTTAAAAACACTCAGCTATTAAATCATACCTTTTTTTATGTAGCCACAAATCACTTCCTTTTTTTAAAGATGTTTCTTTTAGCTTTTTTTGTCCTTGTTGTTATGACAGCAGAGGAGAGACAGGTAATATATGGAGGAGAGAGTGGGGTAAACATTCATGAAATGGTCGAGGCTGCAGTCGAGGCTGCAGTCGAGCCTGCGACCGATGCATCAAGGTCTCTCGCCTCTGTATACGCCTGCTCCATCAACTGAGCTAAACTATGGCCCCACCTGAAATTAACCGTCACTCATAGAGCAGGTTGAAACTGCACTCTTTGTAAAATGATGAACAGAGACTCCAAATTGATCCATAAATTAGCACTTGGCAACAGAGGCAAGAAAAGACCTCATCATGAGGCAGAAAACTCGAGCAGAACCAGACCTACTGGTGAACAGCCATCTGCTGTGACTGGCAGAGAGAGAGGCAGAAAGACTGACATACTTGGAGGAACGAATGGCAATAGATAATAGAGACTTAGACGGCAACAATTAATCACACTTAAATTATCATTATTTGAATCAATATGACTAAAAATAGACACATTTCTACTTTAACTCTTGGCATTGAGTCATTGGCTGCAAACAAGCCAATTGCTCTTGAATCTTCTATCTCTGTCTCTCTGTCAGACTTGCAGACACTCAAAAGGAGTTGTAGATGGATTTGAAGTCTGTCACTGTATCTGTGGACCGGGGGGGGCGACCCCGACCACTGGACGGGGTGCCTTGTTACACTTGGCCCTTTGAGTCAGGGGGAGCCAGGACAATGCTGCTGTTAACACTCCTGACGGGGACCTTTGGGTTCTCTGAAAGTTTAATGTGACTCTGCATGCGACCTGCGCTCACTGAGGTCAGAGATGAGCGCGTTTCGGCAGCGGTCCAAGATTGCCCTGTGTAGGTGCATTGGAAACCAAACGCCAGCGTGGGGGGGCGATCGGGTCCGGGGCTTGTTTTGTCCCCTGTGGCATGGATAATGAGGCATCTGTCTCCACCTGCCGCATGGAGAGATGAGGCTCACTGTCTCACTTAAAAAGAGCACAGGTTACCTATCTGATTTGTCCAAGGCAGGCCAGGGACATGATCTGAAGCAGAGTAGTCCTCGGCCTAAATGTTATATACCACTGCTCTCTTGTTTGTTTATGAGCTGCACCACACAAAGCTCAGCATTACAAACACTCTGCTCAGAGGCTTGAAAATAACCTTCATTTGTCAGTACCGTAAAAACGTAACTTCTCTTACCCAAGAAAGAATAAATTCTATAGAATTACCTTTGATAATTTATAAAAAAGAATTAAAAGTTTCCAAAGGCTGTGCCGCAATTTACCAAAACTTCAGTTCCTCAAGTAGCCACCAGAGGCTGGCTCCAAAGTGAGTCACTCCTTTAGGGCCCATATCAACATACCTTGATTTATATCAGGATTAAACATGTTAACAGTCTGTAACAACAATGTGATTTTGGTATTTACAGTACAAGCTTTGTATTTTTTTTGTAACTAAAGCCGTTTTCACATATGCACAACTGAAAATATCTAGATAATTTCAGGAGGACTGCTCCAGAGATTCTCCTGACCTGGCTGTTCACATATGCTCCTCATAGCTGGAGACTATCCCTGTCAGACAGGAGGGGTGGCTGAGAGGTCTCCCGAGGCAAGACATGACGTAAAAAAACCAACGTGGAAGTAGCTGAAGAAGCAACAGAGTCCGCTATACGATGCTATGATGACAATATTTGCCTTCATATCAATGCTACGTGTAGTTCAGTGGAATCAAAATATCACCAAAACAGAGTGGAGAACAACATAATGAAGAACAGAAAACTTAATACATCCGTTAAATTGTGTGCACAGAGACTGTAGCTGTCTAATGCATACACTCTATGCGCCGTGCAGCAGTCACAGGATATAAACGTCATCATCCCCTCCCTTTGGCTCGAGGTGAATTCTCCGGATAATATCCTGCTGCGTTCTCACTTCAGCTCACTCGGACTTACTGAGGAAAAATAACTAGGTGTCTGGCAGGAGAAACTCCGGGTGAAGTCTGAGTGAACATTTTGGCTGTTTGTGTTTTCTGCACGTGTCAAAGCCCTATTAGTCTTCTAAATCAATTATTCTCAAGTGGTCTAGCCTCAGGACCAACCACCAACTCCTTTCATGAAAAATCGCGACCCAAATATCTTGTACCCCGAACCTTTGTCGAGAGCTGGAGATAAATGAAACCTCCAAACAGCCAATCACAGTGATTCCTCTCACCGACCGCCAAAGCCGATTCAACATGTCGAATCAGCCAAAAAAAAGCCAGACGGGGGCCGACGGGTAGCGAAGGAGCCTGACACACCGCAAAAACTAGGGCAACCGCTCACCGACTGTCCAACTAGGACCGAAGGCCGACGATCTCCAAGGTGTGTGAAGGCCTTTAGACTAACCGAACCAAGGCTTCAAACAGAGAGTCAAACCAATAGGTTATGTCATGCTTGCGACATAATAACTTTCTTCCAGGTTTCTTACATTGTGCTGATTCCTGCTGAGTAATAATTCAAACCCGATGTGTACCTGACAGCAGCTCAACATGCCCCCCTATCATCCCCTCCAGCGGGCGGACCTCGTGGAGCTTGTGGAATTGGCCACAGGAAGGAAAGGTGATCTTAGGGGGGTTTTGTCTTGGTGTAATCAGACAGCGACATCATCAATCATGAGAGGGTGAATTACAGCGGGTTACAATGGGAGATAAGATAATGAGTGGGGCCACAGCGACCTGATGAGGGAAAGCTCAAGTTCCCGTCCTGATTACATGGCAGCGGCCTTTCGGTTTTTTCTGTGTTTGGTCCCTCGCAGTCGCCCTTTTTGACAACTTATAAGACCGTTAGCTGCATTACCAGGCATGAACAGATTTTCCATACCTAAACCCAAATTGTTCCAAAGGCTATGACAATGTACAAGTGTTTGTGTTAATGAAGTACAGTTTTTCGAGGAGTAGAGAAGGTCAAGTTTGCGCAGTCCATTCAAAACGGGAGGAATATTTTGAGCTTTTAGCCCAACCAAGTGCTGTAACTAACTGAACAGACAAAATCTGTTAATCATCATTGATCCAAAATGCAGACTGATATACATATTAGAGTGTTATCAGTATACACCTTGTTTGCAGGTGATAACACTTGTGGAAAGACTTCAGGCTTTGTTCAGGGTGACATCATTTAAAGCTTCCCTCACCTCTGTGTCTGTGCTGATGAATGAAGCGTGGACGGTCGTGTGCCGGCAGCTCTGAGCCCCATGACGCTCTGTCTGCCCGGCACGCTCTGGTCCACACTCTCACTCCCTGACATGTGCCGCTGCTCGCTAATCCTCCACTGACGCGTCTCTGCAGCTTCACACTCCACAAGGGAACAATAAATGACCACTGCGCTGACCTCAGAGGGCAACTGGTGCTCGCTGCGACAAATAGAATCTCCCTTTTTGCTTCTGTGGCAGGCCATATTGGTTTTCAATGCAGGTTAATAAAGCTGTTTGTTAGCTGATTATCTTAGCGTATCAGGGCATGAAGGGGGGTCTCTTTGTTAAATACCTGCTGCTCCATGCATAATAATTGTTTTCTTCAGGATTACACAGTTGGAGATTTGAATGTTTGAAGATAAAAAGAGAGGAAGTGGATATCATATTAATTTGGTTGAGCCGATGGGATAACAATTTGCTTTAGTAAAAGGCGGGGAAACGTGTGCCAGGCGAGGCATCTGTCTGAATAAGGCGGCCGTAAGCTCTGCGCGTTATTTGCATGACTCATATGGAGCAGCATCTGTGTCCTTCATAGATAAATCTGACCATTATCGGTCATTTTGGTCAGCTTAGAGGGCGACCATGAATGAAGCAACCAGGATCTGGACCGAAAAAAATGATATCTTTTACAATACAAACTTGAAATTGAAATGAAAGATAGTACTTTCACTTACATCAACTATACCAAAAGAGAGAAGGATTTTATTAGAATATAAAAATAAAAACGAAGAAGATATAGAGCATAAATTAGAGCAAAGATAAGAGACAAAGACAATATGTCACAAAGCCAATTTAGATTTAAACTGCAGCTGAAGAACATTTGAAAACCTTAAAGTTTTAACTTGGAAGGATTTCCTAGAAATAAGTTGAAGTGAAGAAATGCAATCAAGAGGTTCTTTGAGGAAGATGAATTGTGTTAAAAACACATCAAATATTATCTTTGTGCCGCCATTTAAAGCCCCTGTGTTTTTACTGGTTATGAAACTAAAATGAGTAGTGATGAGCCTTAAGGCCTAAAAAGCAGCAAACATCACAATCCGTTACAGGACTGATTATAGATTTCAGATGAGCCAATAAGATGCATTTTATAAAACAAATGACATTATTTTTAGGGCTTTTATGCCTTTATTGTAGAAGATAGGAAAGTGGATAGAGTTGGAAACTTGGGGGATGACCTGCGGTAAAGTGCTGAGAGTCAGAGTCGAGTCTGGGCTGAACGCTTCAAGGACCAAAACCTCTGGACAAAAGTCTCATCCTTTGAGGGCTTTTTATGCCTTTATTTAAGAGATTGGACAGTGGATAGAGCGAGTGGGGAACGACATGCTGGAAGGGAGCCACAGGTCGGATTTGAACTCGGACGGCCCACTCTCGAGGTCTAGGCCTCTGTACATGGGGCGCACGCTCTAACCACTAGGCTAGAAACTTCACAGACATGTTTTGGGGAGCTCTGAGACTTATTCAAACTTGTTAATAATAATAATATGTGACCTTTAACTAGAATTGGTATCCTGATAACCCTACAGTGAAACAGTGAAGTTTAATTCACTGTTAAATGAGCTCACATACCTGATATTTACTCAGCCAATTGATTTCCTCTCTCTGATTATTATTTGGATGGCAGATGGTGGGGCGGTCGTAATCCCAGCTGCCCATTGGCTTGACCCTTTGCACTCCACCCGCCTCCTCCCAAACCAACTACCCGACACCCCCTTCCCCCCGAAATCTTAACGAACCCGTTGAGCCGCACGGCCAAAGAGCTGCTTTACACGGTGAGTAATGGCTGCGTCAGCGGTCAGAAGATGAGCCAGGGGGCGAGGAGGGGAGGGGGGGCGGTGAGGGTATTACAGCCTCGTTAAGTGGGCCTGTTAGCAGAAGGTTGTACTGTAAACACTGTAGCACCTGTTGCTGCAGGCTTGTACTGAAAAAATTAGGATTTTTTCATTTTAAAGTCATCTTTGACATGACATAAACAAAACTCTAAAGAAAGTAATTTTACAGTACTGCTGTTTTGTTTAGCTGTAAATAAAGACATTATGGACTTTGTTCTGCAAAACAACAGGCAAAGGAACAACCACATCAATGTTTATAAAAGAATTACATGATTGACTGAATGATTGAATTTATTTTCGTGTCCTGCACACAAAGTGACCAACCCTCAGGGGTTTAAAAGACACCAGAAATTCCGTTGCAGGCTCCTGTCACAGTTCAGTCTTAAACAGCGTGTTCCTCTTTTTAGAATTAAAACTGAAGAAATATTCACGAAGGTTAACAAAGATGTCTTTGTCGACATGAGAGTTTTTATATTTTTAAATCAGCTGACTTTTTCTGAGTCTAAAATATGAATGAAATTGTGTCACATGCCATAAAATGCTAAGAAGACATGAACAATTAAAGCCCTAAAAAGTATTTTTTTCGAAAAAAACATCCTGAAATGTTTCGTTTAAATTGATATCAAGGAGAAAAAAATCGAGTAACCAACCTTAGATCTCCCAAATCAAATAATTGCAGTGATACAATATAAGCTAGTTCCTTCTGACTTTAACAAAAGACTGCGAAAATCAATCCCCTAATGTTTTAAAAATGTCCCAAACTGTCCAATGAAAACTTAAAATGCAGACAAAAGTGCGCTTCTAACATGTCTTGGGAAGTTTGTAAGATAGTCTACAATCAACCAGAGTTATCAAAAGATACAACATTTCAGGAGTCCTCCCCTCTCTCTGTAAAAACAAATCAGTGATACTAGAAATTGTCTCGTAGAAATGCAACATTAGCCATTTCAGTTAACTCATTCTCTATAATCTTCTTGCTTCCTCTGTGTTTCCAAAGAGGCCCTAATCGCATCTAAAGTCATCTCAGCTAATCCCAGGCAGCAGCAGCAGCAGCAACAGCAGCAGAAGTGGTCGCGGCGCTGAGATTGATATTCATCTGACAGACGTTTGTCTAAGTAGTTTGTTTTACTCGACTAATGCCGGAAGGAAATGTAGACCGCTGAGAAGTGGACGTAGCTGCTAGATTTAACGGTGTTGTACTTCAGACACAAATCACGGATATCTGGTCCTTTAAATCTTTGTTAACATGCTAAAAAAACAAAGATGCATTGAGTCATCATAATGGAGGTTAAAATTCTTTCTGTCCGAGTTGTTAAATTGGCATCCGTCACCGGCCAAATACGGGTGGTTTTCTTTCTGCAGTGACGGCTGAATTTGCTCAACATATCAGTCCCAGTGGCGGCTAAATAAAAGTGACGCTACAGAGTGATTTTAAAACACACACTTTTAAAACAACAGATTGATTATCTTGTCTTTCAAGGTTCATTTGCAGCTAAATTAGCTAAAAGAGTTAGCATTTGAGGACATGGCTGCAATTGAAACTCTTACCAGCCTCGATATAATAAACTAAAACAAACTTCTCTGTTGTTGTTTATGAGCGAGACAAAGAGCCTGTCTCTTTGTATTTCCTTCATAGCCGAAACATTTCCCGTCATAAAATAGCCTGTAACTTGAATACTAAGCCTTGGTTTGATATTATTCGTCATTACATTACGCTGCTGGTTAAAATAAAGTGGAAGGTATAACAAATATGAGTGACAGTTTTTGAGTCCACCAATCACAGTGGCAGGGAGGCGAAAAAGTTCATTTCCAACCCGGCCGTCTGTTATGAAAAACGTAAATCTGTTGTACAGTAGAAGAGAAACCCGAGTTACCACAGACAAGTATCAGAAATATAAACATATGATGGTAAAGTTGAAGTAATCAGGGATGAAACGTGCTACATTTCTCTCTCTCTCATTATATATAAATATATTTACATATGAACTGTTTCTCCTTCATGGGTTTAAAGATATCTAACTCTGCTGAATTACCTTGTGCAATGATACCTGTCACTAACAGAATACCTGGAATATTAAATCCTACTCTTTAGACGATAGTTGACATTCAAAAGGATTAATCAAATCCACTTAGGATGAGTCAACGTTGAACTGTAGCGCAGGTAGATAATGCCCAGGTTATCAAAGACATGACCATCAATCGTTATGTGTTAGTAGATCCTCCCATGCAGAGCTGTGTTTTTAAAGTTTTCTTATGCCTTCTTTAGATTGACAGCTGAAGAGAGACAGGAAATGTCGGGAGGAGAAAGTAGGGGATGACATGCAGCAAAGGGCCGAGTTCGGATTGGAACCCACAGCAGCTGTGACGAGGAATACAGCGTCCGTAAATGGGGTGCAAACTCATAAAGGAGCTGAATCCTTCACAAAAAAATTATCGGAAGTATTTTAGGACAGCACGCCAACATCTTAAAGAGGACATATTATCCCTCAATTCCACCTTTTCAAACAGTCCCCTGTGGTCTCAATGAAACATCTGTGCTGTGCTTTGAATGAATCAAGCACCAGAGGAGGTTTGTGACCCTGTATAAACCAGCTCTCTCAGAACGCTCCGTTTTGGTGTGTGTGTCTCTTTAAATGTAATGAGCCCCCCCTGAGTTTACCAAGTAGACATCACTCCTTTGCTAGCGAGAATAAAAATGGCGGACCTGTGCAAAAGTTTTGATCTAGGCTGGGGGTGGAGTGCATGGGTGGAGATACCAGCGGAGGGGAGGGTATTTTTTTTTTACCAGAATCCCACTGTGACATCACAAGGAGAGCAAATTTGAAACTAAGCATTTTTCTCTGTGTTGTAAGACTTATGCAGACCACAAACAAAGGACTGGATGGGTCTATTTCAGATTTTGTGGGTAGATAGACACTCAGTGGCTTCAGTCAAATAAACCCAGACTGACTGGTCACTCGCAGGTGAAGAAGAGCTTTACTCGAAACGTCTGCAGCCTTTTAAAAAAAAGTGGATATTTCAGATTTTGGTGTGCTGTCCTGAAATATTTAGAAATTTTAAATGCTGTTTAGTTAAAACAGTTTCAAAGCTTTATCTCAAAAGCCGGAAAAATCCTCACTCATTATGTTGTTGCATTCATTAAGATTTAGTATCCAACATAACACACAGATATGAATTATCTGTCACATGAATTCATGAATATTCATTTCTTTAAGTGGCCACCTGTCAGATACATTTGATGCCACTTGAATCAGACACCAGACCTCCGCCCAGGCAGCATGTTGGTTTTATGCGTCTTGTTTATGCCTTGAATGCAAACAGTGTTAATTAAAACAAACACAAAACACAAAACGAAGCCAGCAGCAGCAGCAGTAGTTGGCTGCTATAAGTGTGTAAGATACTCCTAAACAAGCGACTGGGCCCTGAGCTGCATCAAGAGGCTCAGCAGAGCTCCAATCTGACATTTATCTCTCGGGGCCGTTCTGCTGATGGCAGCACGACGTCGCTTTAGGAAGCAGCTGTTTACTGTCAGAGATCTAGGTCAGGACAGAGAGAGCTGGACACACACTCCTGCTGACGGTTTACACACACAAAAACACACACACACACACACACACACACACACACACACACACACACACACACACACACACACACACTGCACGGCCCCCAGTGCATCTGTAAGGGCCCCTGAATGACAGCTGGATAAGGGCCCTGGACGACATGTGGCGTATATCTTCAGATGCAAAATTCAGTACTTGACACTACACAGGACTTGAAACCTCTGGTAAAATGTTACCGCACTTAAAGAGACCTAAAGCAAAGGTAAAAATCATCCAGCTTTAATTAATATTTCTTGTTAAAAAGATACATAAAACTTTGAATTATGGTTGTGCAAGAGGAAAGGTCAGAGGGTCATTGGGTGATATGGTATATTGAAACAGTAGAATTAATTGGGAATCTGGCCCATAGTTACAGACTGCCACAAATTAGTTATACTAAACTGTTAATATGAAAAACTGTGTTGACAGACCCTGAGTTCACATCCACACCACAGAGATGATGATGCACAGGATGAAGATCTGCAGCCAGAGTCTTCCACCTGACACACCTGACACACAGGTAAGAGGCTCAGCAGCCACGGTCAGATCCTAAAGGCAGCTTTATCACGCTATTATATAACACACACACACACACACATACACACACACACACACACACACACACACACACACACACACACGCACGCACACACACACACACGCGCAAACACACACACACACACACACACACACACACACACACACACACACTGATGCAGAGCTGATGTGAGGACGCTGCCACCCTGCCGTCGTCAGCACTGGACAGATCAGATTTACCCCCCTCCCCCTTTTCAACCCTCCTCCTTGCGTTTCCTTCATGATCCATGGTAACACCCCCCCACCCCACCCCGTGTGTGTGTGTGTGTGTGTGTGTGTATTCTTTTATCCTCTTCCATATGTGTGTGCACATGAAGTCGGGAGGTTACTGAGTGTAAGGATTCTGTAATAACCAGGTGTGTTTAACAGTTAAGTGTGAACAACATGTGTTAAGAGTCGTTTCAAAATCGAGCTGGCTGAATTGTAACCGTGGTAGCAAAGTGTGTCTCTTACCTGCATTTATCAGTTCATCTTTATGTGTAATTCTAACCAATGATTTGAACTGATGATGTGCCAATTAAATTAAAACTAGTGGATGGGGTGCCGGTGGCCTAGTGGAAGGTTCACAAGGCCCATGTATGGAGGCTACAGTCCTCAAAGCGGGCAGTCTGGGTTTGAATCCGACCTCCTTTGCTGCACGCTCTCTCTCTCTCTTCCCACTCTATCCACTGTTCTATCTCTGTAATTGAGGCATTAAAAGCCACAAAAAACGTATAGATGTAATACAGAATATTGTTCAGTGCAAAGAGGCACATTAATAAAGCTGTCCTCACAAGTCTATCAAGTAACAGCTGTAACCTGTGTAACAAATGAGCCACCGGGCTGCTCCCATGTTTTCATGTTCCTAACAACCTCCTCTAAAAGCATGCATGACATGTGAAAACTATGCTAACTGATCAAGAACAAATACATCCAGACGACCGTGTGGAACTCCATCCAAACATAACTTTGTATTTGAAAAGCAAATCAGGATTGAATTTTAAACTCACTTGTGCATCAATTACTTTCTCAAGACACCCTTACAGATTCTTAACGAAGCACAATCTGTAAACAAAGATTACATTTTAGGTAGCCCTCTCTCTCTCTCTCTCTCTCAGACTTCATGGACGATTTAGAGAACACAAGGGCGTTGACAAAGAAGCCAGAACAAGAGGACTAAATGGAGTTAGAGGCTGGATAAGAGTAATTCTTGGAGTAGCTTAAAGTAATATGAAAGAGAGTGATCAGCACTCTGAAACAAAAACGCTGAATTGGACATACATTTTCTTTAAAAACAGACACACAAAAAACACGTGGAAATGTTGATGGAGGTTTGAGTCTTCCCAAAGACTCGTACAAAACATTGCAGGGGGATCACGAGCGTCTGTGAGGGCTCTCTTTCTTTCTTCTCACTGAGGTCGGTGAAGGAGTCGTCTCAGTGCAGTCAGGTGTGTTTGAGGATGATTGACCTTGATGAAGCCCAGGTGTGGGGAGCTTATATATACTCTGGGTCTCCAGTGCTCTGTGCTGACTCATTATCTCACCTTCAGAGGTAGTGAGAGCGTCTCCCTGCTCGCGGTCTGTGTATTTGTTTTCCTTTGCCACTCTCTGAGTAAATGTGGGGTGCTGAGTGGTTTTGTTACGTCTCCAGTCTTTGTGTGAACTGTTAAGGCCTCCCAGCAGCATTAGCTGTTTTCTGGGTCTCCTGGACAATTTAGTTTTGAGTCAGCTGCTTGGCAGCATTGGTTTAGTTCATAAGTGCATTCTTTAAGCCTAGTCCACACATATGCAGGTATTTTTTTAAAGGAAGTTTTCCTCTTCAGTTTCAAAAAACAATCCCGTCCACACACGTAAGTTCTCAAACACATCTTCGTCCACATGAAAACGCAAAACGCACTGTTGTAGCTGTCATGAGCACGCCAAGTCAAAAACGATGTCCTTGACACGTGAAAATGTTCTCACCATTCCTCTGCAATGACCTTTTCTAATAAAAATTAGTCCATACAGGCGCCTCTGCCCGTCATCATAGTGGGAGCACCAGTTTGGCTACGTCTGCCATCACACTAATGTAAACAAAAGTGACAGCGTCGCACAATGACGTAAAACGGAGGAGAAAGCGACGTACAGTGTGATGCTACAAGCGCAAAACTCAGTTTTCCCCGTCTACACATAAAACCTTAAACGGATTTTCTGAAAGTCTTCAAACTTGAAGGAGTTTTCCAAAAGATGCGTTTTCAGTGACCTAAAACGCAGTTTGCTAATGAAAGGCCAGAAAAACCTTGTTTTTCAAAAATACCCGCCTACGTGTGGTTGTTTTGGCTCCATTACATTTCTTTGTTTTTCCCTCTCTCCGGTCTATTGCTTGTGACTTTTGTGGTTATCCTCCTGGGATACCTGTAAGTCACCCTGGGGTCCTCACCTGCATCCCACTTCCCCCTTTCCAGACAGGCGTCATTACATAACACTATACAGGCTCCTCTAATCATCCTTTGAATCCTAATATAAGGCTGCTCCCGTGCTAATCTATTAGTCTGAGCATAATCTATGAACTGCTCGTGTCAGCAAGTCTCCTCCTAAAACTTGATGGTGTCACTTCAGCTAATCATCGTTATGTAAACGGTGATAATGCTGCAGCCGCTCCTGTGAACAACATCTGATCATCTTCTAAACATAGAGAGCAGATCAAGGCGGTCACACTCCTGCAGCAGGTGGACCTTTAATACCACACTGAGCTTATTTATGAAGGGACACAAAACAGCCCCCCCCCCACCCTAAATTTTAACGATCATATTTTTTTTAATAACAAATTGAGTGTTAGGACCTCGACCCCTTTTTTCTGCATATTTATTTTAATTTGACTGGATATATTACACGTGATTTCAATAAATTATAAAGCAATAATGCTTCCACTCATGAGGTCATTTAACTCATTAGATATTAAAAAGCAGCAGCAGCACATTATAAGTAAATTAAAGCTGCATAATACATGAAGAAGAGATGAGTCTGTGAGCTGATGATTCATCATGGACTGGAACAAAGGCTGTTTCTCACGTTTTTGACACGAACAAGCCTCTAAATCTACTGACACATTTCTCTACTCAGCTTTTATTAAAATAAGGGAAACATAAAATTATCCATAAACAGAGAGCAATTCCAACTGTGAGTAAGAAAACATCCTTAAAAGTCATAAAGAAATCCGAGCACGCTTGTTCGCACGGCGTCTGTCTTTTTGTAACGCCAGATTTAGACTCCTTCTCCAATGTTTTCTATCGGGCGCCTCTGTGAAGGAGAGAGGGCTGAGCTACAACAGCGGCCCTGTCTGGCCTTTGGGAAACATCTCTGCTCTTTTTATTCTGTTTTTGTACTCATGTACTGCCTAGTGGAAGCCTTTAACCAGCAGCAATTCTATAGTCTTTTAGGGCCCTAGGCAAAAATGTACAGGGGGCCTTCCGACCCGTGTTCATCACCTTTATGTCATAAATAATAGTGACCATTATCAGCATTTGGAGGGGGCTTATTATCCTTCTTTTTAGCTGGTGCCTTTTTTCCTCATTCATTTTTTTCACTCCCAGACGGATACTTTCTCTTCATTTTTCTTCAGTGACGTTGACAAACGTAGGTTCTCACACAATAATGCACAAGATGCTTAGCAACGCAATGAGCGTGGTTGCTGTCAGATAGGGCTTTTTTAGGGAGGTTTCCTACTGTTGTTGCAAAATTTGCACATTTTGGGGCACTGTGCACTCACACTAGGCAATCTGTACCGAGCCTAAACAGGCTGCAACCCTAAAGTCCAGTTCGCTTGACTAGTGTGAGTGCTCCGATCTGTGCTCAAGCATGGTACACTTCCTTGGCCCTGGCACGCTTGGAAGAGGTGTGCTTCGGGACGGTACAGTTCATGCACGAGCACAAGCAAGTGCGTGGACAGCCTTCAGTATCGAGAAATCCCGGAGTGTTATTGCTGTATCTGAAATAAGCCACAAAGTCAGTAAAGCAGCTGAGATGTTCTCTGTGTTGTTCTCCAATGTGCGGACGCGGACTGGAACTGTCTTGTAAACTGAGCACACTTCATAGTCACGTAAAGCCATGCATTTGTTGTATTACTACGTTATGTACACGAGGTAACTGTGCTCAGGCCCGGTTAGTCCTGGAGCAGTGAGAGTGCAGGCCAGCGGGGGAATGGGGAGGGGAACAATCGTGCTTAAGCATGGTCGGTACGGGATAACTTTGCCGAGTGTGAGTGTGCCCTTAAAGTTTGTCCGCCCTCACGGACCCACTACTGGCCTGGGGCCCCGAGCAGTTGCCAGCCTTGCCCGTTGACAAGCAGCACCTCTGCCTTTAACAATGAGAGGCATCATGAAGTATACTGATGATTTCTTCTCTCTTTCCTTGTGAAAGCTGTATTTTGTGTTGAGCTTGAATTGAATTTATTGATTTAATAGGGACAATGCAGTTTAACACAAGTTCAATACAAAGCTTGAAACTGATGTGCTGCACAGAGAGGTTTGCTAATTTCCTACTCTTGTTCCTAGTTGGGCCTATTGTATGTCTGTTTGTATTTTTGCACACAAATAAACAAATAAAACAATCTAGGGCAGAAGAAGACGGAGGGACTTCATTACATGAGGGAGATGTACGTTCACCTGACTTGTTTCCCGACTCTGTACAGGAACATTAAAGACTTCATATCCAGATCAGTCCTCAGAGTTTAATTGGGTGGATGGACACAGAAATCCTGCAGGGCACTGATCTCAGAGGCCTAATTACCAGTTAAATCTTTGAAAGGTCAACAGTTTGTGTTGTCCGGGGATGAAGACAGCAGCCACCATATGGCTAAAGATGCCCACAAGGAGTGTGTCTTCTCTGCTCTTTTAATCTTTTGAGCTAATTGTGTGTCTTCCCCCTCTCCTCGTCTTCGGGTGCCCAGGCAGACAAAATGTGGTCAAACTCTAATCTACTTATCTGCTCTCCACTTTGTTCTTCAATCACAGAGGGGGCCTTGTTATCGTGGAGCCGCTGACATCAACATTAAATTTGCTCTCATAGCAGAAATTCGACTTAAGAGTTCAGCAGCTATGAAAGGGTTCTGGCACGAATACAGTTTTTAAAGGTTGTTTAGGTGTTTTTTTTTCACTACGATTTACAGATTATTGAACAGATGTTAGGTCAACATGTTGCTCATAGTCAGGATTTAGTCCGGATTTAAGAAAAACTGAGGTCATGAGTTGCAGTTCCCATCTGCAAGTCCACCCCCAACTCTAAAAAAGTCAATAAAAACATTGTTAAATCTCAAAGGATCTTATAAAGTATACATTTGCTTTTTTCAATTCATACTTTTAAAGGAAGAATGTGCAACATTTTACACATAAAGACAGCAGATATCAAGTATATCCTCTGTAAACATCTCTCTGAGTCATGACTGTCTACAATGAGTGAGAAGCGTGAGTCCCAGCTGTACTGTTGTCGGAGCTGTGTTTACATCAGGTTTACATGGACGGGACGGCCTAACACAACAATGCAGACTTCTAATTCATAACTCGTTTGTGCGAACGCCAGTGTAGAGGGGTTGGAGGTGTGTCGCTGGAGGAGAGCGGAGGCTTCAGAATAGCGGAGGTGTGGCCAAACAGCAGTTTGTTTTGGTTTCATGCTGGTGCTCAAGGGCGACATCTACTGGATCAAAAAGTTGCACATTCCTTCTTTAAAGTAAAAAACGTATACGTGACTGTCTGAATGTTTACATTTCTGTTTTTATTGTACAATCTAGAATAAACTAATTTTTGTGTAAAACTAGCAGCTGGTGCGTTGTCCTCCAGGGTAGGCACATTTTCTCACAGATGGACCAGGATGTTTATCTTAGTTGGTTAGCTTGATGCTAACACATACTGGAAATTGCTGTTAACTGGCTAAGAGAAATAGCATTGCGATCATTTTAACTGTTTTACTTAACAAACAACACCATAAGCAATCGTACTTACAGGCTTATGTTTCCTAAATTCTCTGGAGAGAAACTTTAAAAAACTAATGACTCATGCTAGACTGGTCTGCTGCTGTGATCCAGTGACACAGCATAACTCGCTCTTTATGTCTCAGTCTGCCTCTGCCGCCAATTTTTGAGTGGTGGTGCATGCCTTCATGAGCGCATTTTTCCTGTGCTCGATGATGTTACCTTCTCTTCTTTTGAAGATAAGCAAATACACATGTGCACTTTATAACGAGATTTAATGTGAGACCAGAGCGCTGGGCTTTGGAAACAAAAACATCATGTGGCTACGGGAGCTGGGGATCAAATCCCCAACCTTTCAGTTGAGAGATAACCAACTCTACCAACTGAGCCACAGCCGCCCCGAGTGCAGTAATTAACAGGCATTCTAAACAAAAACAGAAAAACAAACAACAAAGAGTCGATAGATGGGAGCTCACAGATGTCACAAATGGGACAGCTCGCGTCCTTTTCAGAATAAAAATCCATTCACTCAGACCGCTCGACTGTGTCAAGAAACAAACGTTGGAAAAACACAGAAAGTTAGATGAATGATCGGCCCGTGATGAGGGAAATCAACCTGTCGGATTAGCTTTGTTAGACACCTGCTTTGACATAATTAATTTAAATATGATCACAGAGCTGCTGGTTCTTTATTTTCTCCCTAAGTTATTTACTCTGGTGTCAGTCCTAAAGTCGACAAACCTCCTCCATATGTAAATGCCAAATGTAGGAGGATTTGAAGCTCCTGAATAATAAATGGGAGAGGCATATTATAGCCGACTAAAACATCATCCATTCAAAACTCTATTATTCCCTCTGTGACCTTTTTGTTCCTGCAGCCAGAGGGAAGCGAATGATCTCCAGTTTGTCCCAAAAAAAAGGAGCTAAATGGGAGTTAATGTGCAGCTCCTCTGCAAACACTGGGGGTCTTTATGAACGGGAGGCAATCACACAGATCAAATATACAGCGGGGGGGAAATGGAGCTGGAATTTAGAGGGGAAATACAAATTGAAGAGGCTGGTAAACATAATAATGTGCAGGTCGTGTATGCAGATACAGAAGAGGAGCGTTGAGTGATGGATGACAGAGGAGACAGGAGGAGAGGAGCTGGAGGAGAGCTGCTCTAAAGTTACAGACCGAGCAGGAGTTTCAGGAGTCATCGTCACCGTTTGTGTTTGTGTTTGTTTTTTGTTTGTAGACACGATGAAGATCTGAGACTGTGCACCTGTGTTCCAGCAATGTGACTGATTGATCCAGTAGATGAACAGTAAAGATTAAGAGGATGACAAATAAGCATGCTGCTTACACAGCGCGTGGGGCTAATCCCTCGCCCCCCTCTTTACTCCCCACCCCCCCGGGCTGCCTTTTGAGGAGCTGCCACCGAGGACGAGCACCCACAGACACTGACGGACCCCAGAGAGAGGAAGGACGCATAACCTGTTGACGAGAAAACAAGTGTGAGCTCGACTTGGTGGCAGGACCCCCGACCTATCTGCAGCTCCACACAGTAAGAGGCCCTGCAGGGGGACCAAACCTGACCCACCATCTGCCCAACGGAGGCCTCAAGGCGACACATTTCTCCACCAAAGGAGGAACTTTTTCTGTTTATTCCAGGATATATAATCCTAAAAGCTTCGGAGTAGAGGAATTAAAGTTGACACATCTCCTCGTCATCCACTTAAAAGAAATTTTTTTATACAACAATTTGAAAAATGATGGAGGATCACCTGTCCAAGATCCCCATGTTGTCGTCCCAGTCCCCCGCTGAGTCCACGATGAGCGGAAACACAGACGACAGCAGAGGAGGTAAGAGTTTTTCACACAGGAGCAACAGGTGATCATGGAGACTGAGAGATGTGACGCACACTTAGACTCAGAAATATCAAGAAAAATCTGACTTTCTGAATTTGCATGATCTTAAATTCAGATTTTGATTCTCAGATTTGAGACTTATTTGTTTCATTACTTGATTCAGAAATCATTGTTTAACTTAGCGAACGTTTCTTTATTATCAGAGAGACATGAAGCAAATCTGAAAAAACTACTAAACTAAGTTTTTCCTCCTTTTTTTTTCTTGTGTTTTTACCAATTCTAATTTTTAGGACTTTTATCTTAATCTAAATATTTGTGAATGTTTTTTTTACTTGTTTTTTTCTCCTGCTACCATGTTTTTTATTTATTTATTTATGATGATATATCTCCGTGTTGTTGCGTGCATGTCAACATGTGTTGAATGTTATATTTGTTTTAGGAGATGCACGCCTAAGTTTTGCTCTGACTTTCTATCATTCTGAAGAAAACATAAATCTGTTATAATTCAAATAGAAATACAGTTTACAGCTACAACCTCGCACACATGCATTCAAGTGCAAGTCAAGACAAACACAAAATAATCAGAACACAAGTTTGAAATAAAACTTCATTAGAGCAGAAAAAGGCAGAAATAGATAATTAGGATGCAACTTTAAGATAAGATAATCCTTTATTGATCCCCAGTGGAGAAATGTAAGTGTTGCAGCAGTGAAAGACAAGAAGAAGAGCGTGCATATGAGTGCAAATAAACCATGAAAACTATATAAAAACTCTATGGTACACTGAAAATAACTTTACTGTATTTGATTGTTCGCTCACAATAAAATACAGTAAAGTTATTTTCAGTGTGTAACGGAGGTTTGATTTATTTTTCATGGTATGTTCCCACCACGGTGCGCAGCTGAGAACCTGAGTGTTTAGGCTGTGCACCCTGTTGGCCTTTAGATTAAGCTATACACAAACTATACACTAAAAACTATACAGGACATTTTATTTGGATACATATCAGTATCCCTGCATCGTTTGTGTTTCCACCCATTTATTTGTTATATATTAGAATCCTTCTCTTAATTCGATTTTTAAATGGCTGTAGTTTCATTTCCTGGCGTGTTGTGTCAGAGTGCCGAGCTCCACGCAGGCCGAGCTGACGGTGCAGATGGCAGGCACATGTATGAAACAATAAGACCGACATGAATGGCTCTTTAACCGACCTGCCTTGTGTCACCGTGTTTTGACTCACAGCCAAGAGTCCGGCCCCGGGGAAAGCTCTGAGCCCGGCGCTGGTGTGCAAAGTGTGCGGAGACACCAGCAGCGGGAAACACTACGGCATCTACGCCTGCAACGGCTGCAGCGGCTTCTTCAAACGCAGCGTGAGGAGGAGGCTCATCTACAGGTGACAGAAAACATGATGCACAACTGTGTTTCAACTTTTTAAGTGTGTCACTGAATGTCTTTAAATGCATACATTACCAATTATCCCATCCCATCAAAGGCAGGTAGTGGATGAGGTGCATTGTGGGAAAGTATAACAATTACGTAATTTTTTTTTACTTTTTTTTTTCAAAACGATCTCACACCCAAGACATTCAGAAGAAAGAAACTGCCCTTAAAATATTTTTAAAGAGGCATAAAGGTCACTGAAGGTTTAGTTCGATCTCCAAACTTTTCTTTGACATTCTTTCTTTTATTTTTTCTTTGGCACTGGGTGGATATTTTTGGGTGTTACAAAGAAATTCAGGTTCATTCCACTCAAAATATCTGTATCTTGTAATTATTACTCAGTATTAGTTTTGTGAGGACTGTCCCTTTAACGTCTTGTTTGTGTTTGTAAACAGGTGTCAGGCAGGTACAGGAATGTGTCCAGTGGACAAAGCTCACCGTAACCAGTGCCAGGCGTGTCGGCTGAAGAAGTGTCTGCAGGCCGGCATGAACAAAGACGGTAAGAGAGTGGAAGTGAGGGTGGCAACAGTATGATAACTGTCTGAAAAAAACATCACAGTATCACACATTGATTAGCATGAATAATAGTTACAGCGACACTTAAAAGCTCAGATTTCAAGGCTTCTTATAAATAAAAAAGACAATATTGCCTGCCGGATATGAAAGTTAAACAAAGTGTAAAGGATGTTTTTAATGGATGTACTTGTGAAAAGGGTTGTTTGCACCTTTGGAGCATAAAAGGTTGATCCAGACGCTCATTAAAAAAGTCATTTGACTTGAGTACATTTTACTTTCGTCTGGACAACTTAATTAGGAGAGAAAAACAATGTCAGGATTTCTTTTTAAATTCACTTCCACTGTCGACTTGAATACTGCAGATAAGTCAATAAACATGGCAAGAATACTGTCATTTCTCATTTCACCATGGTGTACTGTGACACCGGTTCACCAATGCACCAGTAGTGGAAACATATTGAACATGCAAAGGGGGGCGGCAGCAGCTCAGTCTGTAGGGACTAGGGTTGGGAGCCGGATGGGTCGCCAGAGAGGTGCCAGGGCATTTCCCGAGTACTGCCCCGAGGTGCCCTTGAGCAAGGCACCGAACCCCCAGGAGCTCCATTAATGCATGTCCACAGTTTTGTGCATGTGTGTGATTTGGGCCTGTGTGTGTGAGAAGCATGTCTCTCAATAACAGAGTGTAAATTAAGTATGTCAAATAAAATAAAAAAATAGATCAAATAATTTGAAGATCATTTCTTGTCACTGTAGAGGTTTATATTCAAAACCTCTTCATCTCTGCAGCCGTGCAGAACGAGCGTCAGCCCCGCAGTACAGCTCAGGTCCGCCTGGACTCAATCGACATGGACCCTGAGAAGGAGCACCTGGCCACCACACGGGAGCCCACCTCCTCCTCCTCTTCTTCTTCCTCCACCTCCTCCTCTTCCTCCTCCAGCAGCTCTGTCATCACGTGGCCCCACATCAGCTCCTCCATGTCCATCACCTCCTCTGTGGCCCCCCAGCGCTGCGTCAGCCCCCAGAATAACCACCGCTTCATGGCCAGCCTAATGACGGCCGAGACCTGCGCCAAGCTGGAGCCTGAAGACGGTGAGGAGGGTTTTAAAATCTCACAGCAACACGTATAAGATTAAAAGGGCATATCGTCTCAATAAATGTAAATATGTGTGAGAAAGACAAAGTGAAAAGTGCACAGTTAAACTAGAGTTTAAGAGTTATTCTTAAAGTGGGTCTCTCACCCTGGACCCTCAGTCCTTACGTGGCCTTTTCTGTTTCAGTTGACGAGAACATTGACGTGACGAGCAACGAGCCAGAGCGAGAGTCCTCGGAGTACCACATGGCTCTGTACCCGTCCAGCTCCGAAAATGTGTACGAGACCTCGGCCAGGCTGCTCTTCATGTCGGTAAAGTGGGCGAAAAACCTGCCCGTGTTTTCCAACCTGCCGTTCAGAGATCAGGTGAGACTCGACTGTGACACTGTCAATATATTTAAAATTTCAACATGCAGGTTTCAGGTTGTATCATTCAGTTATGAATTCTACAGTTTTGTGCAGAGATGAAATAAAAGACAATCACTGAAAATATAAAAGTAATTTATTTCCTAATTTAAATTTTTTGTCAGTAATGGTCTTCCACAGAACCTTCATTCACCAAACACTGAAACTAAAAACGAATGAAATAAGACATTTACAAGGTCAAGTTTTAATCTCACGACTCTTTTGTTCGTGTGTGATCAGGTGATCCTGCTGGAGGAGGCGTGGAGCGAGCTCTTCCTGCTCTGTGCTGTTCAGTGGTCTCTTCCTCTGGACAGCTGCCCCCTCCTCTCTCTGCCCGACCTCTGCCCCGGCATGCAGGTTAAAACCAGCTACACCAGCCTGGACCTGCGCCTCTTGCAGGAGGTCTTCAGCCGCTTCAAGGCCCTCGCCGTCGACCCCACTGAGT
Organism: Tautogolabrus adspersus; assembly: GCA_020745685.1. Classification (NCBI taxonomy): domain Eukaryota; kingdom Metazoa; phylum Chordata; class Actinopteri; order Labriformes; family Labridae; genus Tautogolabrus; species Tautogolabrus adspersus. Next base: position 32,168,883 of record CM036535.1, on the reverse strand, counting down.
TCGCCTGCCTCAAGGCCATCGTGCTCTTCAAGCCAGGTGAGACACTCTTTGTTTTCCTTTCGATAATAATATTGTAAGGGCCTAAATGACTGCTTTCATATCAAGTAACAACCTCTGGTGATTTAAAATGAAGCCAATGTAGACTAGCCAAAAAAATGCAGTTCCTCAAATGGCCACATGGGGGCGGCTCTAAAAGTGAGTCAATCGCTATAGCTACAGCATAATCACACATATTTACAGCCTGAAACAAAGAACAGTTTTGGTCCCTGTAGCTCATTTCTCTTTTCATGATAACTTTACAGGTGGTGTTTTCAAATATAAGTTATCCATTTATATTATCTCAAGTCTTGGAAGTCATGCATAATTAGCGCTGTGACGGCTTCAAGAGAGAAGCAGGTGCTGCTAGATTTACGCTAGGTGTCACCTCAGCTTATTCAGTTTTTGAAGTAACCCAATGAACTGGTGGTGTTGATTTTGAGATTGTTTCAGTCCAAACTAGCAGATATCTGTTTCTGCTCGCCGTATCTGCTAACTCAGAGTTTCTCATACATTGATTTATTTGTGGCGACCTGTGCATAGGAGTCAGGATTGTTGTAGGCTCTTCTTCCTTTGTGCAAAAGCGGTCAGCTACCGTCACAGATAGACTCTTGTGCCATTAAAAAAAAATTGTGAACAGTATCTCATTTTGAGATAAAATTACTCCAGGTATTATGAAGGACTGATTATGTAGAGAGATGGAGATCTGTTTGTATTTAACAGCTTTTTTTGTTTAAAATGTGCGTAATCTCATCATTGTGTTTGTCGTCCACAGAGACTCGTGGTCTAAAGGACCCAGAACAGGTGGAGAACCTGCAGGATCAGTCTCAGGTGATGCTGGGACAACACATCCGCTCACACTACCCGAGTCAACCAGCCAGGTAACATCCCCGCCTCAGGGCTGCTATAAGTACAAGCAGTACACACACTCTGTACTCTGGGGTCTATCTTTGGATTTTGACAAAACAAAACAAATACCTAATGTGATAGTATTGTTCATTTATTTTTTGGGTTTGAATTATTTCTGTTTAATGTCGAATAAAAACTCAACTTAATAGAAGTTCAGTTCTACTGACAATGGTTTGAGACAGCTCTTCTCTAGATCACTAAACTCTGCTTTCAGAAATCAGAGCAGCTTCCTGTGGTTATTAGACTCAATATTAGGGTATAATAAAGTAATTCTCAGGATTAATAAAGTTACATCAACAAGCTACATAACTTATTCAAAGGTCACATATGATGCAAAATACACTCCACCATGTTTTTCTAACACTAAGCTGTGTCCCTAGTCTGTCTACAAACTCCCAAATTATGAGAAAAGTCCATCCTCTCCGTCTTTTGCCTGCTCCACTTTTCAGAAAATGTGTGCTCAAACAGGCCGTTTGGAGACTTTACCTTTATGACATCACAAAGGGCAGTAACCCCTCCCCCAGGTGGGTGATACTCCCACAGCTAGGTGTTTGTTCTGCCCTCTGAGTTTGCCTTCTCACCGTAAACAATAGGACATGGAGCGAGAAAGCCCGAGCATCCAAAGCCCTTCCAGAGAGGGGCGTGGTCAGACTCAGCTAATTTACATTTAAAGCTACAGACACAGAAACAGCCTGTTCTGAGCAGGGCTGAAATAGAGGGGTTTATAGGCATGATCAAATACAGGAACAGAGTGGATGTAGAACAAGAAACTTCACACACGTGTTTTGAGGAGCTCTGAGACTTATTTAAACTGAAGAGGAGGAGAATATGTGACCTTTAAACTTAAATTACAAGCATTGTAGTTGTCACTTGTGCTTTGCACTTCCTTATAATGATGCAGACATGCAGTGTCCATTGCTTGCAGACTTTAATATTTCTCAGGACAAAAGGATACATTCTGCACACTATTGGTTTCAAAGTCACTTTAAAATCTCGCCGTTTTTTTCAACAAGGGTTAACAGCTGATTAGTATGAAATTTCAGATGCAGTTTCTTACTAAGATGCATCATAAAAGCATCAATTAAAAGTACATATTTCACATTTTTATAGGATTATTTTATTTATTTGTTTCACATATTTCTTGAACCTGTCACATTCTTGTTGTATGGAGGTTTTTATTGCACCACATGGAAACTTTACACGGTGCTATTTCCCGTTGCATACATGATTTTGCTTCATCTTTTGTTTCTTGTGTTTACTTACAGGTTTGGAAAGCTGCTTCTTCTTCTTCCCTCTCTGCGTTTTGTGAGTTCGGAGCGGATAGAGCTGCTGTTCTTCCACAGGACCATCGGAAACACGCCCATGGAGAAGCTGCTGTGTGACATGTTCAAGAACTAAAAAAAACAAAAACATCTCCCACAAACCCTTGCAGCCATCGGGTTTCCAGGGAGGATGTCTGCTTCTTTAATCTGTTTACATATCAGAGATTCTGCGTGCTGTTATTTCTTTAATGGTCACTTTAATGTTTGTTCATGAATGAAAATGCAACTCAGTTCTCGTCATCGTGGTCGCTGATTTATTTGTACCATACGTAGACATTGATTTGTGTCTGAATGGAGTCACAGACACATTTCAACCTCGAGTACTTTTTTCTTTTATTTAACCAGGAAGAAAAACCTGTTGAGATTAAAAATCTCTTTTTCTAAGAGTGTCCTGACAGGACAGGCAGCAGAACCACTTCATCCTCTTGTGTGTTTTTTGTGACAATGAATGCAGTCATTGTTTAGTGATAGGTGAACTGTAAATATCTGCTTTTATTATTGACACTGTTACTTGTGTTGTCATGCCCTGATACAGTAAAACGTGCTGAAATAAGGTTGTTGATTAAGTTTCTTCTGAGAATGTCACACTTCATCATCATCATCATCATCGACTGAAGATTATTTAAGAGTAATGAATACTATTTCTGTAGCAGGGAACACCAGTTCAAGGGATGATTCCAGCTCAATGGTTTGTCGGTACAAAGGAGCACAGATACGGATGTCCAGTCCTCTTGAGAGTATTTAAAAAAGGATTCCACGTGTTTATCGTTTATGAAATCAAAATGGAGCCGTTTTTAAACAATTCACAGTGTGTGCCAGTAATGACAATAACTAATCAGACCTATTGAGTTTTTTGTACCAGGCTGTAAACATGTCAATTTATGCTGTAAACACGGCTTTTTTGCCAGTCATGTGCACGTGACTTTCAGGGTTCCTGCAGCCAGCCTCAAGCGGACACTCGAGGAACTGCTGGATTTTGCACCTCCGCATTGGCTTCATTTTTCAACACTGGAGGTTGCCGCTTGGAAGTGCAGCAAAGGAAAAGGCTGATGTTGTTGCAGCAGGCCCAGCTGAGAGAGAATCAGAGTTTCAGTATGCCTTTCAGAAGGCCCCACTCAGCTGAGCAGGTAACAGCTGACGTCCCTCCCAGCTCCACCCGCATGCCAGCTCCAACCACCTGAAAGAGCGAGACAGGACTGGGAGCATGCAAACAGGCAGGCAGAGAGGGAGCAAAGAGGGAGGGGGTCGTCACTGGAGCAAAAAAAAGCTAAAAGCAGATTTTCCTCATTTCTCAACAGCCACTACAGCTTTAAGAATGCCCCTTGTTAAGTGAAAAGGTTATTTTGCTAAATGAAAAGATACAGACGTGTAAAAAAAAAGAAAAACAAACAAACAGCCAGCAGCAGGTAGATTTTATTAGTTAATTGGATCCTGAAGCCTCAGTAGCACAGAGAATCAAAGAAACAGTGCCCTCTTCTGTTTGGTAAAATAACAAACCTTGAATTGCACGCACACGCACACACATTGACACACAAACCCACTCCTATAATAATACATTTTAAAGAACAAAACTAGAAAGTGCAGTGCCTTTATTTGAGTTAGAGAGAGCAGCTTTCTTCGTGACGCTTTATTCCAATGATGGTATGGATGGAAACACACAGAGTTAAGGGCCTGTTAGGAGAGACATGAGACAGGAGACTTCGAGTAATAATCCTTCACAAAGAGGCTCGGTCTTTTTCCTTTGAAGTGGAGTGATGTAATGAAAGATGTAGACCTTTCTTCTAGATAAGAAACAATGCTGATGTTTTTGTTCTTTGGTCTGACAGGAAAAATGTTATTTCACAATTCAAAACAGGGTTTCGATGCTCTTTTCTCGATGATCAAATTAATTACATTTCTCGTCTCCGCTGACTCCTCATGGTCTTTGTTTAATTTTTTTCTGAAAATAGAACAGGGGGGTACACAATTTCTCACAGATGGACCAGGATGTATATCTTAGTTTGTTAGCTTGATGCTAACAGATACTGCAAAATGCTGTTAACTGGCTAACAAAATTAGCATTGTGAAAATTAAAATTTAGGAAACTATCTTTTTTTACTTAACATACTTAACAAACGACACCATAGGCACTTGTACTTACAGGCATATGGTTCCTAAACTCTATGGAGACAAACTCAAAATACTGCTGACTCATGCTGTCCTCGCTCTTTAAATCTCAGTTCATGTGACGTACTGTATCTCTCTGCTGCCTCCAATCTCTTGTATTGAAGAGGAGCAAATATGCATCTTACAAACGCCCGTAGCGCTGGAGTCTGGTGCCCAAGACCAGAAAGACATCATCAATCAGTAACTTTAGACACGTGGTCCTTTTTAAATCTCCATTTTTATTGCAGATTATACATTTTACTCCTCAACAACTACAAAATATATGATATGCCCTTTAAAGATGTACATGGGTCTACCTCTTATTCACCTTGTGGGGAGAGGATGGACAGCACCCTAGGGCCCTCTATTGTAAAGCTGCAACTGGTTTAAAGTATGAAATATTTCAATGGTTTTGCTGGGACACTGATGGCGTAGTGGTTAGTGCTTGCATCCCATGGACGGAGGCTGTGGTCCTCCAACCAGGTTTGGAACCAACCTGTGGCTCCTTTCCTGCATGACATTCCCCGCTCTCTCTCTCCTCTGTCCTATTTCTAAAATAAAGGCACAAAAAAGCCCAAAAATAAACCTTTAAACAGTTTTACTGTGTACCACATAGTTTTAGAAGGATGTTGTTACAGCATTTCACAATTACCCAAATAAGGCGTTTCTTCTCTTTGAAATGGGATGTGAAACGAGACGGTTGCAGTATAAGCGTGGTGTGGTTAAACCCAACCAAATGTCAATTTGATAAGAAACTTCACTCAGTATTACTTCACCTTCAAACACGAGGAAAAACCTCAGAGAAACTGAACCAGACACAGGCGGTGGACACATCAAACCCTGAAGAGTAGATTCACTGCTCTGCTTTTAGTGCTGGTATTTATTACTGAGGGTTCATTCTGCTGTTTCATGAGGTAAGAATAGCCTCCACCACACGCTGAAATAGCAGCAGTTATGGGTCCTTGAACGTCAGAAAATCCAGGGATCAGATCAGCTGGTCCTCTGTGGCCTCTGTCATATGAGTGAGCTCACACATCCCGATTAAGACGCTCTGAACTCTCACGGCAAAGTGTGCTGCAGAAAAAGTATCCAATGGCAAAAGAAATGATGGTTTTAGAGTCCATCTTTATGCTTAACACTACATCTCTGGTCTGTTGGTGACCATTGATCTGTAACTTTTTCTGCTGCAGCGATGAACGCTCTTTCTTTAATATCATAAAAATAAAAACACACGTTGAGAGAGATTCTGAACTAAAGCTGTACCTCACGTGTCCAAAGATCAACATTCTCACTCTTTGGCCTTTCACAATCTTTTTTTCACACAAAGGTTGCCCCTGTAAGAATCAGAGGTTTTCATCTTATTATGAGATTAGTCTCTTAAGTAACAGGCAGAGGAAGGGAGGCCGGTTAACGGCACATTGTGGAGAATAACTGATGTTACTTAAGCTCACACAGAGGGCTTTTATTTTAACAGGAAAACACTAAACCAGAGACAGTTAAAAGTATTACACATTATCCTTCAAATTCCCAAAAGCTTCACAAGCAATGGGGGGGCGGAGGGATTCACTAAGAATGGATTGCGGTTGCTAATAGTTCAATGAATTGCGCATCAGCTGCACCCAATAGCTGCACCATCTGTAGGTCAAATTCACAAAGCATATTCTGCTTGATTTGTAGGAGCAAACACACAAATAAAGCTTTCTTACTTGATGCAGTTTGTTCTTGTTTTGCATCGAATTGAAGAGTTCAGCCGCACACTTTAACTCTACCTTACCTCTCTATGCTAAGCTGGGCTGTGTGCTCTCTTCCTGACGGAGCTCAGTTCTGTCCACATGTTGATGATGAAGTAGATGGAGGGTTTAATGTGCAGTCCAGTCTTTACAAATATTAAACATGTTTCACTGTTGATAAGCCAGCGAGAGCAGCTCGTCCAGATAAAAACAAATCACTCTGATATCTGTTATGTGCACCGACCCAGACCGTCTCCACACATGTGGAGACAGTATGTGAGTATGTGCCGGATCGAGCCTCTGGCAGCCCAGATCGATTTAACCCCTGATTCTAATAAAGGTAGTAATGTCAAAATAATATTTACAGACTTTATCTACAGAGATTCAGATTCAGAGTTGTTGTCCTGATCCCTGGAAAGTTTGAGTGTGTGACATCCTTTTAGAAATGCTGTGGTGCATTTACCATCTACTCTCAGCAGACAGTCTATATATCAGTTTAACTGCACGTGGCTGTTAGTGCAGTTGTTTGTGAAATAAGATGGGTTGTGGGACACGTTTCATGAGCATCAAAAGGGGCTAGTTTTGACCAAAATGAACGCATAATGGCTCATTCAAATATGGGCAAACAGCACCAGCACACAGAGACTCTTTTTTAAGATTCAAGATTGTTGTCACTTCCACAATATTCTCTCAGCATACATAGGAGCAAAATGAAGCTCTCCTCAAATCAGGCAAGCTTAAAAAACAGAGATACATACATAAATGAAAAGAGAAGAAGACGCTAGAAAACAGGTCACATGAAAAACTCAGACCAGTTAACCAGGTATGTGTATAAAACAGAAAAATAATAAAAACATATATTAAAGAAAGTGCTGGTGCATTATGTGTAGAAGGGCCTGAAGTAGTGCAATTAGTCATTTCTCGTAGTTGGAGGAAAGTGCAAAAGCAGCACAATCCTTTTGTCAATCAGACCCTGTGTTTTAACATTTTTCGTTTGACTGGTTTATGTTATTTAAATTTTACATTGGCAGCTTTTAAATAGCCATTTTGAATAATAAGGATACTACATCGTAGGCAATATGGAAGCATTTATCTTGTTCTGGTATCTGAACAACTTTGGTTTAAAAGATAAAACAATGGATCAAGGAGCAACATTATACCATCAAGAAGCACCAGAGGGTTGGATCTGATTCTTCCTCACTTGCCTCTCTTATTGATTGTATTACTGAACCTCTCTCTCTTCTAACCCCCTCTGTGTGAAGTTGTTAATCTTGAGCTCTTAGTTTGACTGGAATGTGCCCGAGTGTTTGGGCCAAACTTTCCCAACACTTTATAGCAAAACCAGCAGACCACCAAAACGAAGTCACCCGACAGTAGGACAATCGGGACTCTTGTGGATCTTTAATCTTTCTGTCTCACCTGTCTGACTCGACTGGACAGCTGTGATGAATAACAGCAAAGTGGAATTTGAGCCTTTTGAATATTCCTACTACGACTATTCAGACTGGTACTCCAACAATGCAGAGCCAACCAAACCGCCTAAAGAGTGAGTACAAATGTCCTTAAAGGATAACTTAAGATTCAACAGTCAGTACTGATGACATTTTTTTTTGCATTTGTCTGTCGGAAAGAGGTTTAAAAAAGAACATTGACCCGCAATGAAAAGATGTTCAACAGTGAAATTCACTAACTATTTGAAGACATTGATTAATCTCTCTGCATGGAGCATGATTCAACTGGATTTGGAATTATATAATTATTCATTTTCTACAGTGTGCAGACAAATTTTGAAGCCCTTTCAACACTTCAGTGTCTAAAACGAGGTCTCAGATATTTGGACCAGTTTCATCCACTTAATATATGTTGAAATCGTGGTTGGTGCTCACTGGGCCAGTCGGGTTAGATATCGATTAGATACAATGGAGACAGGTGTATTTGGTGATTGTACTTGTTGTTTCCTTTCGGTGTTGCACAGGGATGCTGCCTCGGTCCTCTGTTTCTTTCATGTAACTGGAGACATAACACAAATCCGCCGATATGCTGATGACACAAAGCTCTATATTATCTTGGACCAAACAGATAACTAAAACCTCTGCCCCCCAAAAAGGCTGATTTGCAATAAAAATGTAATGTCTTAAACTGCAAATAAACTGTTTGGTGCACAAACAAAAAGAACGACTTCTCTCCAAACTTGGTAAAATCAGAAGTCTCACGGTCTGGTTATCATCCAGGACTCTGATTTATATTTGAAATCCCCAAAAGTGACCAAAGCTGTTTACTATATGTTGCAAAAGTTTAGTTTTTACATTTACAACAAGAAACACACTTGTACATGCGTCTATTTTAGGTAGGCCACTATTCAATGATCTTCCCCTAGAATCCATTGATTAAATACTCCAGTGCTCGGCTTTCAATGAACTAGAACAAAAAGATGGAGTGAACCACTGCAAACATTGTTTTTTAACAAACCCTGCACTGCTACGTCTTTTAGGATTAATTCAAAGTTATTCAACTTGTTGAGTCAATTAATGGTTAGGGACTTTTGTTCTTAAACATATATTAAAAGCTTCTTTAGTTATGTTAGATAAACTCTGCGGTCAGTTTTTAAATACAAACTATCACACAATGACCTCCTTACTTGAGGCTAACTTTACAACATTTTAAATGTACAATTTCAACATTTCATTTAACCGGCTGACGACCGTCTTTTGTTTTATTCTTAAAGAATTTTTAACATTTGTTCCATCTGTTGGACATATTCTCATTCCTACTCAAAGTGCCTGCTTTTATGGTACAATTCCAAGATGGACAAAGTTGGATGATTGTCGTCATCAGTTTTAAAAAGCAGTTTGGTAAACAGTTCACTCTTCCTGGATTTTCCTGAACAACTTCGATCCTTAAACTGATGATTAAAATTATATGGAGCACTTGTGAAATAGTTCTAAGTTTTGTAATTCACATAATTGTGGTTGAATATTTATGTTAGCTGTTCTTGGACATTTAAATGTTTTGCCACACGTATACATGTTGTTAATTTATGTTATTGAGTAAAAAGTTTAATGAACTCTGCAAAGAATCCACCTTTATTAAATTTAATTGTTGTTGCATTTTTGTCACAGAGTTATCTTATCATGTGACCCCACCCTGGATGACAAGCTCTTCAACATATGCATGCTGTCGGTATCTGTAAGTATTCTTGAAGCTGTTTTCACTTGTGCTCTCCTGAAAAATGTGTAGATAATTTCAGGAGCTCCTGATATCCTCCTGATCTGGTTGCTCACACATGCACCTTGGGGTGGGGTCTCCTGAAGCCAGACATGACGTAGAAAGAACGACGCAAAAGTGGCAGATGAAGCAACAGAGTCTGCTATACTACGCTGTAAAGAGAATATTTGCCTTTACATTGATGCTTTGACAGAATCACAAAATCAACAAAAGAGCTAAGAAATAAAAAACAGGGGAACAGGAGACATAATGCAATAGTTCAATTGTGTGCACAGAGATTGTGTGCACAGTTTCGCATGCATACAGCCTACAGTCATGCACCAATGGCAGGAAAAAAAAATTTCCTTAATATATTCTGCTGTGTACTCACTTCAGCTCACTCAACTTCCCGTGGAAAAAAATACTAGGGGGCTGGCAGGAGGAACTCCGGGTAAAGTCTGAGTGAAAGATTCAGCTGTTTGCGTTCACACATGCAGCTATCCCAGAAAGTTTCAGGATTTTTGTGTAAGTGCGAACAAGTCTAAAAAAAGGACCTGTGCACCTTAACAGTGAAAGGCAAATCATGTTGAGTGTTGATGTAGTGTTGGGCGCTGTTTTCAAGAATGTTGGTCCTGTACAGCCTTCATCAAATACAGATTTGCAGGATTCTGATGTGTTTATCTCTTAGGTCATTAAAAAGTCCCTCTTCTTTATTCAAAGTTCAAAGAATGGAAAGTAAAAAGGAGTTTTTTAGGAGGACAGACAGGAAGAAGCTCTTTGAATACTTCTTAGAAGTAGTTCACAAATATAGATAAACTGTTTGCTTCAGGGAGACTTTCAGCGTAATGATGTCTGACATCATTTTGCCCTCACCCAGTTCTTGGTAAATACTTCTTCATAATGCATAATCGACTACGACAACTGGGTCACTGCAGCTGATCAGGAATAACAAGACTTCTCAGTCTTGGGAAGGTTTATTGCGAAATGAGGTAGATTCTCTGAAGCTGATATGACGCAGAAATGGCTCTCTCCTGACTTTCAGCTGCATCCTTTAGTCCCTCTAAAGGGACTGTCCTCTCTCTACTTTGTTGCCTTTTCTCTACTGCCTTTTTGCATTTTTGGTCTTCTCACTTTAACTTTAGTTAGATCTGAAAGTTGTCTTGTTTTTTTAAAGGTATATTATAAGGCTTTTATGCCTTTATTTAGAGATAGGACAGCTTGTAGAGTCAGAAATCGTGGAGAGAGACAATGGGGAATGACAAAAAAAGTGAACGTCTTTGTGCTATACTGAGGTAAAGGAGACAACAGTATGCAGAGGCGCTGCTTGTCAACAGGCAAGGCAGGCAACTGCTTTGGGCCCTAGACCAGTAGGGGGGGCACTGAGGGCTGACAAACTTTAAACCAAAGCAGTGGCCCAAAATGTGCAAATTTTGCCTCTACAATCGCCGGTGTGTGTAAGTGAATACATTTATAAATGTAAATGTCACAGAAGCCCTTATGACTCTCGTCTCTCCCTGTAGCTGGTGGTCATGTTGATCCTGGCGGTGCTCGCCAGGAAAAACAAATTCTGTCAAGGATTCACCAGAGGATCCTCCAGCATCTTCAGGTGAATTTGAAATGTTCAGCAATAAACGTGACTTCAGGTCTTTTACATGTTTTTTAAACATGTTCCTGTTTCTCACAGTCCAGCCAATTTCCTGGATCAGACTCAGCAGAAAGGCGTGGCCATGGCTGTGTTTGGACTCGTGTTCAGTAAGCTGTCGATGCTGGTCATCGCCCCGGACCCTCTGCCTTTCTCCAAAGACACTTCAGCAGACAGTAAAGGTGGATATTTCCATCATTTACTGTAAATAAGAATTTTATTTAAGAAACGCTTTTTGAAGTACACGCAGTAAAGGAGAGACGAGCTTTGAAACTGGGCAGGACATCAGCTCCCTTTAGATAACGGGGTCAATCCTGACTGTCCAATGGGAGGTCAGTCATTATAAAATGGTTCATTTCTCTCTCTTCGTCGTTCCTTCTTTCTTTCAGAGTACATGAAGATAATGGCCATCTTCTACTACCCTCTCCTGTATTATCCTCTGCTGGTCTGTGGGACTCTGCAGCACAAAGTGGGCTACGTGCTCGGGGCCCTGCTGTCCTTCAGTCACTTCGGGGTCCTGGTGTGGCAGAAGTTCGACTGTCCCAAGACTCCAGAGGTTAGGAAAAAAACGTTTAATGCTCCATTGAAGTAATGGGATTACATTTGGACTGTCAGAAATATTTATGTTCATGTACCAGTGCTGTCCATTCGTTAGCAACATTGTCCAGAACAACAAGTTCTCACTTCAGACTCTTATTACAGCAGCTTGTTCTCTGGACCTGAAGCTTTAGTCCCACTTTCACACTTTCGGCTTAAGCTGAAGTTCTAAGAAAAAGCTGTCTGACTCGCAGCAAACCTACCGGGTTAGATTTAGGTTTAGGAGTATCTGATGGCGATAGAGCCTCTTGGAGCGATGGCAAACTTTTCTAGAGGATTGGGGGTTTAAGAAATAAACCCATTACTCCTCAAGTTTCTGCATGTAAGATAAAACAGAGGAGTGATGAGGTGGGAGCATAGACCCCAAACACAAACTATGTCCTTCTGTTGCAGTAAATATTTTAAACAAATGCAAACGTGAGTTATCTGACTGAACTTTGGTTTTGTCCATTTTTTTTAGCTTTAGATCTTAGGTATATTAAGCCAAAACAAGTACAACCTAATACCTCAAAACATATCATCAAATAAGTGCACCTTAAGTCATTAAAGGTTCCTTTCTCTTCCCACAGATCTATAAGTTCTACGCTCTGCTGGCCAGTTTACCTCAGATGGGTTGCCTCTTATATCTCTGTGTCCAGTTTGTGATTCTGTTTGTCAAAGGACCGAAAACTGACGAGGTGAGAGAAGTCTGAAAAACTGACATCAACATTCAGACTAAACACAGAATGTACCATTTTACTACTCAAATGTGTGTAAATATAAACACGTTAAAGATCTCAGGGTGTGCAGCTGAAGAAAGAAACATGAATTTCAACAATGTGGAACTTAACCGAGATTACAGTAAGCAGCTTGTGCAGAATGACGTGGGTTTAACTCAGCAGTGTTGAGCAGATTATGACGATGGAGGAGATATTGTTTTTTCAAACAATAATACAACAGAGTTTTTGTTTTAACAGCACGATAAGAAGAAAAACACCTCTGAGAAAAGACAAATCATTCAGTAACTTTTTCATTAAGTGTCTTTTTTTATAAACATTGCACTAAAAGTAAGACCATTTGTGTTTGGTAGATTGTTTCTTTGTTGTGACAATGTTCCCTGCCATAAATCTTAAAGCGTTTGAAAGCCTTTTATTTCCCTTTTAAATGGCCACATTTGTAAGGAACATACATTTGTGGGATAAGCAGCAGAGCTGAGTATGTGGGTTGCGCCCATGAAAAACTTGCCAAATCTTCTCTGCCAATGCCTTAGACTGCCAAGACTTCAAAATGATGCACTCATGATACGTCTGTTTTTTTCCTCACAGGATCTTGACAGCAGCTACTACAACGCATATGTAAAATTAACTCTCAAGAAAAAGTCCTCAAGTGTCAGGTGAGAGGGAAGGACCACAAGTTTATGTTACTTATTTCCAGATAGAAATTTGTAAGGCTGCAAGACACAAACCCGTAGTTAGAAAAGAAGAACAAAAGAAAGCCTTAAATGTCATCTTTACGTGTAAAGAGGGAAATGGAGAGAGTACACTTTGTTGCATGTAAAAATGTAAATGCTATAAATCAATATTCTTGGCCTAATGTACTCACGTTTGATTTGTTTGATGAGCAACAATTTTCACCAGCTTTCTGTTCTGGCTCCACTACATCAGCACAACATTCAGATACATTTATTGTATTTCATAATATCAGTGTGACACAAGAAACTAAATGGAGGTCCTAAGAAAGTTTTACTGAACCAACGAGGAATATTACATACAAATGCTCATGGACTTAAACATTACAGCTCACATTTATTTAACTTGACAGCAATATATTTTACATAAAAAAAGTACATTTCAAACCACAGTGTCCATTGGTGCTGTCATTCACGCTGCACACCGCTCCATCTGACACCTTCTCTGTTTATTTATATTTTATAGCTCTTCTGCTACCGACAAGAAAACGCTGTTTCAGAGAATACTGGAGGTGCCCAAGAGTTATATTTATGTACCAGAAAAAGGTTTGTGTACTCAAAGTGGTAGAGATGTATTCTTTATTTTAATAATTAGCATGTTTAGCATTTGATTTCACGTCCATACCATCAGGGGCGGATACTAAACTATGATTGGCTAAGTTCCTTATCAGAGGCGGGACTTATATGTCAATGTGGACGTGCCAATGTGGACGTGCAAAAAACTGCAGTTCCTCTAGTCTCTACTTGAGGCTGGCTCCAAAAGACCAAGAAGTCCCCTACACACCCCATATTAACATGTCCATTTTGACAGCAGAAATGGACATGTTTACAACCCTGGTAAAAAAACCTAATTTGGTCTTATTAGTTAATTTCTCTATTGGCACACAAGCGGCCACGTTTGAGCGGTTTTTCAGGGGAGGGTTAAGGCCTCAGCTCGAGCTCTTTGCCTGGATGACCAATAGTTTGATAGCGTCAGTATTTCCAATATGGCAACCGCCATGGATAGGCTTCCAAAACAGATTTTCAGAAACCAATGGGTGACGTCACTTAGACTTCGTCCATATTTATTTACAGCCTATGGTTGCAACAGGCTGCTAATAGCATTTCAGTGTGGCACATTTCCTTTGTATAAGAGGATTAATGAAAACAGAAAGGGTAGATAAGTGTGATTTATTTGTGTTTGTGTGCACATGACACCCCTGAATAAGTCAGTGCCACAGTTGGGCCACCCTGGTCAAAAAAAAAAGTCTAGTTCTGCGTCTGCACATCATTTAAGTTCTTACAGAAAAGTCTTATTGGATAAAGTTGATGAAGAAATGTTGATTCTTGAATGGCTGCAACGAAATCAGGTCCACTGACTTCATTATTATTTTGTCTTTCAGTGTTTCATTTTCCTATAAAGCTGGCTGTGTCAGCATTCGTTTCCTTTGTGGCAATTTATCACGTAAGTCTTCAATTGGACCATCATCATGACCTTTAACCTCTAAAATCAGACAACATGTAGTTAGCTCTGTTTGTATTTGTGGAGCTTTAAAACACATGGTGCTCCTCTTTCAGGTGGCGTTACTGTTGGTCGTCCTGGTGGTCCCTGTTCTCCACATCGTGCGTGCGGGTATCGATGAAAACATCGCCTTCCTTCTGCTTGGGTTTGGGATCATCCTTTCAGACGACAGGATGGAGGTTGTCAAAATTGTGACCTTTTATACTTGGCTGCTGGAAGGTATGAAGAGCAGCTTTTTTTGGTTTAAATTTTGCAGTGTATAATCACGAGTTATCACTAATCTTTTTTTTGTTTTCACTGTTTGTCAGTGTGCTACCTGTGCGCTGTGAGCCTGTCTCTCCTGGTCAGTCTCATCATGCTCATGAAGTCTATGATAATGCACAGGTGAGTTCAATTCAATTCAATTCAAAAAAACTTTATTTGTCCCTGGGGGGCAATTTAAAGGCACACACAAAACCATAGACTCTATAAAATATGGACGTATTCTCAGTGATGTCATCCGTTGGTATTTGAAGACACGTTTTAAAACTCAACGATGGTGGTCATTCTATTTGAAATGCTGCTCTACCGAACTTTCCATTAATCTAGAAACAGGTAAAGAGGCAGCCTTAGGCTTTGCATGACATTTAGTCTTCATATAATCGAAACAAATGGGGGAAAAAAATCACCCCATGTAAAGTTTTACAGGTAAAGAAATAAGCTATAGAGACAAAACCTTTTTTTTTTACAAGACTGTTTACATGTTTATTTTTACTGCAAAAATCTTAATGGCGTTTCATTGGCTTTTGCAGCAAGCCTCTAGTGGACACTCTGGGAACTGCAGGTTTTTGCACTTTAGAGCTGGCTTCAATGGTCAGCTTCAGAGGTTCCTGTAAACTTAAGCGTGATCTATACTTCTGTGTCGAATAAACACCGCTCCACTGGAGTGTCCTACACTGTCAAAAGCACTACATACTTGTGCGTTGGCGTGTTTGCGTAGCTCTGCAATACTCCACCTAAAACTGTACAGCTGTGTGTTTGTTTGTGTACATGAAACAATGGCAACTGAAAATGAGCGTATTATGTTGGAGTTGGAGCTGATAAATATTGAGCAGCAGATGATTATATTGTTAGTTTTGCAAAGAAGAAAAGAGAGGAGATTTAATGTATAGCTGCTGAATGAATTGAGGCAGAGAAAGGAGGAATTTGTTGCTCTTGTTCGGCCACTGAGAGACAAGCATGAGGAAGTGCACTTCTGATTTTTTTCAGATGTCGGCAAGTGGATTTGATGAATTGGTTTCGTCGTTGGCAGTCATTTATCTCACACCATCGACACACAGTTTGCCTGTAGCCAATCACAGAGCTTGTGGTCTGCATCTTTTCGATGTGTACTCACATTTTTGAGGAGGTGCATGTTAGGCTGGGTACGTAGGCATCTGGTACCAGTTGCACCAACTCGTCTTAACCTTCAACCAACATCTCCTCATGTGGACCTCAAAATACTATGCTTTTTTCTGATTTTGGTAAAGTAGGGCGCGACTACTTAATTTACATCTTCCCTGGAACATCTTTAAACGGGCTGAGATCGGCCAAGTCAGCTAAATAAAGTTGTAATGGGGAACATGATAGCAAACAGTTTTCTCCTCTTTGTTTCTCTGTTTTGCTTGACAGTAGATTCCCAGGGTTTCCTGTCAGCACGTAACTTACCTCTGGGTTTGTTTGTTCCAGGACAAACCTGAGAGGACTGTATAAGGGAGAGATTTACAGCATTTATAACAGTAAGAAGACCATCCGTCCATCTAGACCGGGTATTGTCTGCTGGATGGGTTTGACAGGATACCAGACTGCTATCATCTGTGTCGGTAAGATAAAAAACACAGTGAAATATCTCTTGATAAGAAAAGGGATTAATAAAGTTTAACACCAGTCTTATCTTTTAATTAAATATTGAAGTTCCTCAAATTTTCACATCACAAACCTGTTTATATACACAGTAAAAGATCATTTGAATATATCAGTATATTTTTTAAGGCCCTGGTTCTTTGTTGTTGTTTGCAGGAATGGCGATCCAGACGGTTGTGTTTTTCATCTGCTTCTTGTTCCTGGTGTTCTTGATCATTGTTCCTGTTTTCTACGGACGTAATTTGTTTGTTTTTGATATCCTGGGAAGAGCATGGTGAGTGGGCAACATGTCTCTTTATATTCATGTTTACTTTGTCACTGCTGGTGGTTTCATTTTACATCTGTGTGTTGTCTCAGGCCGGTCTGGGTCACTCTGCTGCTCGTCTCCGCTCTTCAACATGTGACCGCTAAGTTTGCGTTCATCAAAAGAGAAGCTGGAACCAGAGACTTAAACAACAGGTACGTGAAGCTTATGCAACCGCAACACTCAAGGGGCCGCCAAAGCTTTGTCTGTAGGGACTGGGGTTGGGAACCAGAACCAGAGTGTGGCCAGTTTAAGTCCCAGTATGGACCAAAGTAAATTGGGACTGGTTGCTGGAGGCATGCCAGTTCACTTCCTGCTGAGGTGCTCTTGAGCAAAGAGTACGCCCTGTGTGCAGCCCCTCACTCTGACATTTCTTCAGTTAAACATGTTTGTGTATGTGTGTATTTCAGGGCTATGTGTGTGAGTAGCGTTTCTCCCAATAACAGAGTGAACACCTGAAACCTTGGGGATTATTAGGTCAAAATAGTTAAGTATTTTGGACTGAAGTTGGGGTTGGGGTAATTATTGTTATTTTTGCTACTTTAAAGAGTATTTCCCCAGAAACCATGGCTGTGAGGAAAGTAAAAAACGTAAATTAAAAATCCTAATGCCACATGACATCGTTCTGTCATGGTTATAGTGAAGTCGCAAAGTGCTGTCCCATTCTATTAAGCCATATTGAGCCCTTGAAGCACTCGATCACTTTCCAGGTTAGGGTTCAGGGTTTAGGGAGGAAATCGAGATTAAGCCACTCAGTGTGCTTCTCTCTGTGTTTCTTGTGTCCTTTAGAAGTGTGTGATTTTGCATAAGCACCACTTGATTTGCTTACCATTTCCAGCAGAGCTACAAGTGTAGTTTGTTGGGGCTAGGATTTTAACCCAGCAGTTTTGTTTCTTTGTTAACACGGGCCTAATGGCCTTTGTGTCTCAGCTGTTTCTTGGGTCTCCTCTTTAATCTAGTTTCTTCGTCAGCTGCTCGGCAGCAGTGGTTTTGTTTGTCCTGTAACTCGTCTCAGCAAATAAACCAACATTTATCTAAAGTCGATTACGTTCCAGGTAAAAATATCTACACGTGTAAATACTGGGCTCTCCTTTCACTAAAGACCTGCTAATGACTCTGAATGTGACGGAAGTGTTTCATGACTTTTGTCCAGGGAGAGTCTGTTCCTCCTGACGTACCTGCTCTTCCTGATCAACGTTGTGATGGGTCTGATCGTGGCAATATGGAGAGTGGTGATCACTTCTTTGTACAACATCATTCATCTGGGACGTGTTGACCTCAGTCTGCTGCACCGCACCTCAGAGGCCTACGACCCAGGTACACAATTTTACTGGACTGGTTTACTGGACAACAATTTCCGCCAATTACAGTAGCCTTATGTTGCAAGTTGGCTATTCGTTTACACGACAACAGCACTTTGGGTGCCTGAAAACTTTTGAAAATGGCAACGTCTCTGTCATCGTGTAAACTGGTAAAGTGCAGAGATGTTTGACACATGTACATTCTGATTCCTGTCACTCGCCATACACGAAGAGGTGGACAACAACAACAACAACAATAATGGCAGACTCCCAAGTTCTGCTTGTGGGAATGTCAACTGGCATGAGTCCTAGTTTACATTTTCTTTACATTTGCTACATCATATTGATTACGTAATATTTACGTGAACATTTCGTTTCAGCTCCACATAAACACACAATCAGACATGCATGCATATAGAGTGCTGCGCTCCCTCCCCTGGCTCCACTAAAATCGTCTCCTCTGAAACCGTCTCTCCCCTGTAACGCCTTTGTTACTACCTCCGAAGTCGGTACAGAGGTGGGATCACCTTCATCCCCCTATATTACGCCTCTGCAACATTCAGATTAAAAGCCATTGAAACGTCACAGGGGTGTAAATATCGTGGCTTGAAACGGCAGTCTGAATAGATCTTCTGTTTATACCTTACCGCTCTGCAGAAGGACGAGTCTGTGCACAAGCGCGTGTTGTTTCATCACAAAGTCTCACCGCAAACTACTGGTCAGGCATGCGTTTGTAGTGTTTTTTGCAGATTTGTATGTTATCAAAATGTTGTCGTCTGTTTGTGGAACGTTTTGAAAAACACAAACGTCTGTTTTAAGTGGGTTGTTTTCGTGTAAACGTGGTCTTAGTTTTTTTCATTTTGTAGAGAACATTTCAATCCCAATAAAGTTACAACAAACTTTATATACAGAGGATACTTGTTAGACGCATTAATGACACAAACTTTATCTATTAAATATATAAAAGTTACATTGCCAAAGAAAACGTGTCAGCAGGGACTCAAAGATGTCATTTTACCGCAGACTGACTTTACTCACTTTCCATCCAGCCTACAGTTACTACACCAACGCCCTGAGGGTGGAGGTCAGCCAGTCCCATCCGGTGATGAAGGCTTTCTGTGGGCTGCTGCTGGACATAATGGTGGAGGGAGGACGAGTCGGACAAAAAATAAAAGACGCAGAGGAAGGTAGAGACAAACACATTAAATATTACAGCCCAGCTTTGGATCCGGTCTGGGATTTAAAGATTACAAGAATAAAAAGAGAGAGAAACTTCAATATGTGTTGAGAGGATTATCAGGGTATGTGTGACACCAAATCCTTATTTTGGCAAATTATTGATAATAAAATGAACATTTGAAAGTAGAAACTTGACAAAAATATTCATTCACACTCCAGAAGTTATTTAAACTGAGAAATCACTGAAGCGTTTGATGTGCTACAAATATTCAGCGTCTATTTTGTTGTCTTTTCTTTGAGTATCCTCAAATGCTGCACATCCCTGATGTCTGTAAACCCTGATGATTGAGTTAGGTCAGTCGTGATCTTGCAATGATGATGTTAATTTATTCTAATCAAACCATACAGACTCTCGGGGCCGGATGGTGCCTGCACGTTTTCACCCTGTTTTTCATTGGGTGTGGATGAAGATAACAACTTCATCAACAAACTTGGAAAAATGACGATGCAAATGCTGAAGTTTTTCTTGCGGATGCAAAACAATGAAAGCTCAGCAAAAATATATTTTTCTACTTTAGATCGATTTAAACAGGATGGTGTAAATAAAGATCTCCAAAGTCTGTTTTCAAAGGCTTAACTCTTCATAAAACAGTAAATAGGATTTTAGATTTTCAAGTCTAAACATACCTTCTTTCTATAAAGCTGTGAATCAACTTGTTTCATATTCATGGACCCTCCACCCCTCACTCTGCCCTGACGGTCTGCTCCTCCATGTTTTCAGGGATTCAAGTGAACGGGCCGAGCAAGGCGGCCCACACTCGCAGGATTCGCTCTCGTTGGCAGCTAATGTACACGCTGGTCCACAACCCGTCCCTGCTGGGCTTCAGGAAGCACTTCCAGACATCTCAGACAGCAGAGAGCATCCTGAACGGCACCCCCAACCACACCACCAAGACCTGCAGCAAGAAGGAGGCCAACAAGCCAGCTGCAGAGCCCGAGCAGTCCACTGAGACCCCAACGAACCAGGATAAAACTGACTGAGAAACCTAAAGAGTGTTGGCAGTATGCAGCAAACAAAATTATGTTTAGCAAATATGCCGTGACAGTTTCTTTACATCTAACACGGATGTTTTTAAAAATGATTGCTTCTGTTTGCTTAAGATTTAGTTGCAATGTCACAAAAACTAAATATCAGCGTCTAAAGTTCAGGTTTGAATGTTTTTATGATACAGGGCAGTGGCGTAGGCACCGGTATGCCTGGCTCTGCCTGGGCCTATACCCAAAATAACTCAGGCCTACCCAAGTGTAGGCAAAACAAATATTAACAAATACAAATAAAAGCAAGTGTATAAGACGCACTTTGATATCTATTTTTTCATCTAAAAAGTTGGCTGTGTGGGATTCATGCTAAATGCCTGATGAGCTTTTACTTAGTTGCAACTGAACCTGACTTTTGTTTGCGAGTGTTTTTGAACACCTCAAATGTGATCTTGTTTGGTGTATTGTTTTAAGCTCATTCAACTAGAGCTACATGTTTTAAGTTAAATCCAGATGATGGCACTAGAATACTAAAACTTAAGTCCTGGTTCATCCAAAGCGTCTTCAACATATACAGGTTTAAAAAAACAAACAATGGAGCTCTGCGTTAGTTCAGGCTGAATACTGTCGTCCTGCTAACAAGCGGCTATCAGCTGATCTGAGAACAGCCTTGATGCCAACCAGTCATTATCACACTCTGACAACAAGGTGGTCTATTTAAACCATTCTGCCTCTCACTCCTCCTGCATCACATCCACTCTGCTGCTAGACACGGCTGTGAAATGTTCCCTTCACCAGCGTCAGTCAGTGCATTTTATATTCTAGGATGAATTGTTTGCTTGTTATGCCTGCAAGATGTCAGTATCATTACATGCACATTCAGGTTCTGTTCTGCATGTCCCCATTGGGGGAATCAAATGTTCGCTCTCAGCAAGATCTGTGGCATGCTGCACTGATCCTGCTGAGAGCTAAGAGTAGAACCAATACCGCCAAATACAACTGTACAAACCAAAAGTGCAATAAATGGTTAAACCTATGACGAGAGTTTTCCTGACTGGAGCACGTTTGTTGCTGCTATAGTAAGAGGTATGAGCTTGAAATGTGCTTTATAACAGTTCTAGAAAGAGGGTGTTAGTATAAAAAAGTGTGTAGGTTTAAAAATGAAATACTTCCCCTTGGGTTAGTTGCCCAAAATTGTGTTTTGATTTGACTCAGACATGGTCTGAAATGTTTCTTGCATCACAGCGGATCCATTTGCAACATTAACATTAATGTGGAGCTGATCTGGGATTCAGCTCCACATTCAATTTTAGTATAAACTGCATGGTGGTGAACAACAGAGGGATTCAGTCTGACCTTATTAAAACGTGGGAAATAAAACATGTATCTCCGGTTTGATGGTAATAGTTCATGTTCTGTATTCAAAGTGTGGTTAAGATCAGAGGCGATGCTGTCAGCCAGCAGTAACATGATACATCCATGGATGCCAGCTTTTCTGGTTGCCCTGGTCATCTGTTTTTTTTTTTATGTGCATTTTAACTGCTTATTCTGAATGCAGACACCTGAACAAGGTCTTTCCCCATGTCTTGAGAAATCTGGATTTAGTACCAGGAGTAACTATAGAACGTGTGTCATGTAAATGCCTTAACCCTCACCCTAAGTATCATCAACGTAACTATTTCTTATTTAAAGCAAAAACATGAAAGCTCTCCAAACCTGAGTCATTAGACATTCACATGAGATCACCAGTATGCTTATTCGTTATAACCTATGGGTCATATTGTACTACTCACAATGTCACACTGTTATATTATTAGATAGAAGTTTGTGTAGATCAGTTTCTCATTTAAATTCAGCTTTGTTGTTATTCTTGGATGAATCATAGGATGAGTTATTGGTGTTAATCATGTTGCATATTTTCACTGTTTTTCCTATATACTATTTGAATGGCTATAAAAATAAATGTCCCTGTATATTCCTAACTTTTGACAAGTGAGCTGAAAGTATGTTTGCCTTTTAAGTTAACTTATATATCTAATTTTTAAATTAAAGTAAAATGCATGAACAAATTAGAACAGTTTCTAAAGTTTTTATTTTGGGCTACGAGTTAACCAAAGTGTGCTAACATTAGCCTGCTAACACAACAATGCAGGACGCAGGTGATTGCAGCTCGAGCACAGGACAATTTTGTCCGCCGCTTTCTCTTAATGGTTCTTAATTATGCTGCGTTTTAGTTCATGACTCCTTCGTGCGAACGCGAGTGTAGAGGGGTTGGAGGTGTGTCACTGGAGGAGAGCGGAGGCTTCAGAATAGCGGAGGTGTCTCCAAACATCAGTTTGTTTTGGTTTAGTACTGGTGCTCAAGGGCGACATCTACTGGATCAAAAAATCGCAGTCTTCCTTTAACATGCGCTTGGTACAAAGCTGTATTTCTTCAAATCTATTTCTTGTATGCTTATTACATTATATTTCTATGAATATCACTTTATTTCTACTGCTATATTGTGTGTAAGAGCAACTGTAGTGACCACATTTCCCCCTGGGGATTATAAAAGTATTTCTGATTCTGATTCTGAAGTTAGCTCAACTAATTATTTTCACTCTTATCGCCAAAAATGTTGAGAGAAAACTAGAGACACACAGATGAGCACTCGTTCAGTATTCCTTTGGTAAAACTTTATTGAGGAGCACAGTATAGGGAGAGTTAGTGAGGATACTTGAACACTTTAGGGGTATAAAACAGACAAAACACAGACCTAAAGTTTTTCTTATAAAGTCGACATACTGCGGCTCTCAGCATGCAGGTCGTCTAACGCAGCACTCTGGGAAATACAACAAGATGGACACATGACCCAGATACAACAGAGCTCCACACATACTCAGAGCTCAAACATACACACTGTGTTACACCTGCTGGATAATACTGAACCAGTGTTCAAGAGCTTATTTAAGACATCCAACTGTTTGAGTGTTCACAGTATAACAGGACAAAGAGCGTGTAGCACTAGAACACGACAGTTTCTCTTCAAAACACAGTTGATTTAAATTCCCGTAAGAGAGGGTTTAGTTTCTTTATTCTTAAAGCTATGTTACTGCTAAAGCGACAGCACAGATTCTCTGTTAGTAGTTTAAAGCTGGATATTGGTTTATTTTAATTACACTTCACTATTGCCGACGTCTACAGCTGCCCACATCTTCCTAATCATCGCACATAACATGGGACACAAGCTTTGATATATTTGAATTAATACATTTTTTTGTACACTCAAGTTAATCACTCTCCCCATTCTGACACCAGTTTGCTAAAAAAGAAAGGGTGGCAATAATAATTTAAGATAAATGTTGTCATGTTTATCGTTTCTTGGTTATCACTTTCAAAATATTCACACATTGCCAAATCCACCGTTCCCCCAAAGACGTAAAAATCTGCCATCTGTTACAGCAGCAGGCTCCTGAGGCGCATCGGCAGCAGCCGCCATGCTGGAAATCCTGTCTCAGCCTAACTTTCAGTCAACCTAACGACAGGCTGAGAGCCGAAGCTGAGGCGGGTTTTAAGACAAACCGTTACATCGCGCCCTCCTGTCATTATGTTAGCTACGCGCCTAACTATGGATAACACGTTTCGTTCATAAAATCGAAACGGAGCCATTTAAAATGTTTGCCCATTAGGACAATAACTAAGCAGACCTATTTCGATTTTTGAACCAGGCTGTAAACATGTTTAATTACTGTATGCTGTAAAAATGCTGTCTTTTCAGCCTGTGGTATGTATGTGACTTCCGGTGTTCCTGGAGCCAGCCTCAAGTGGACACTCGACAAACTGCAGGATTTTGCACTTTTGCATTGGCTTCATTTTTCGACACCGGAGGTTGCCGCTTGCTTTAACCCCACGTTTATGATGTTGTACTGCTGTGTTACTGGTTACCAGCATAGCATCAATAAAATTGAGGCTATGAAGACGGAACGTTTTTTGAAAATTCATCAGACATGTGGCCATTTGTAAAAAATGTGGTAGCGTTAGCAGGAATTGCTTGAATGCCAATGTTAGTTTTTGTCAAGACAAAACAAAATTCTTGACCAGAACTAACATTGGCATTCGACCAATTCCTGCTAACGCTACCATATTTTTTGTAACACGATATGTAGTATTCCTAGCTAACTGCTATGACAGTAAGCTAATGCTAGCTAGCTAACAATGGCAGTTCTTGGTAGCTTATTAAACACTTACTTCTTGAAATACAGTATGGCATGTTATTCACTATTCAGTGTCATTTTAGTTGATCAGTTTGTATAATAGGCCTACTGCAGGTTTTCCCACCTCTGCATGACGAAGGAAAACAGCCACTGAATAAATATGATCCATGACTTGCTTACAGGATTTTCTGTTTTAGAAAAAGGAGCCACATATTTGATATAAATGAATAAATCTAATAATGAAAAATCTTCTTTATGTACAACATGATTGTCTATAAT
Organism: Tautogolabrus adspersus; assembly: GCA_020745685.1. Lineage (NCBI taxonomy): Eukaryota > Metazoa > Chordata > Actinopteri > Labriformes > Labridae > Tautogolabrus > Tautogolabrus adspersus. Next base: position 32,144,175 of record CM036535.1, on the reverse strand, counting down.
TATGTAATGTCACAGATATGTATCCAAATGATTATTTCTTAGCATATTCTCTAACTTCTGTCTTGTCTTTTTAGTCAGCCCACAAGCTTAGTTAAATTGTTAGCATGCTAGCTAAGATAAATTAAGCTAACTGGCTATAATGCCGCAGGTTAACTTAGCTGACATGAGAGTACTTTTGATTTGCTCATCTGCCTCTCAGCAAGAAATTAAACATTTTCCTTAATTTCAAAACCTTTCCTTTCCTTTCACTACTACTCAAACTCTACAGGAAGGCGACATTACCGGTGATATATTCATTAACCATAAAGCTGCACAGACACTGATATAATTGTTACATTTGGAAGAGCTTATTTCTTGGATGTTTTCTGGCTTTTTTTCTCAAATGCATACATGTAATGACAGAATACTGCCTCGTTTGGAGGGAGGAGAACCTTAAAATGACCGGCTAAAAAAAGCTGTATCAAGGTTACTGTTAAACCGAATTCAGCTTTACTTCATGTTTGTCTGGAAAAAATCAACAGAGAGTCAACAACGCCAAGCAGCTTTCTAGTGGCTGAATGTTGCAGTTTGGGGTGTAGTTTTAGTATAAATTTAGAGTTTTGTAAGGTGGCAAAGGGAACAACAGTATTTTTTTGGCTGCCTTTGCTAGCTCAAGGGAGCTTAAATAATTGGCACAAATTGGAAAAAATGACCTTGTGTTACCCTCTAAATGTATGCAAAACATCGCTAAAGAAACATGTACAATTTGGATATTTCTAGTTGCTTGTAATATTCACTGCTTCTGCTCCCAATGGCAACCTATCACTATACTCTGATCCTACCTCACAGCTGTCGAGATTCCCTCGGCACTGGGACAAAGTAAAAGATTCTGTCATGATACTTTCTTCTGTATCAGCCTCTCTCTCTCCGTCACCGCTCTCCGTCTCGGTCTCCCCCTCCTCCTCGTCCAGGTGGCTGCCGGTAATCTTCCTCTTGTAGTCATTGTGAGGTGCGTGGGTGTTGAAGTTGACGGTGAGGTTCCTCTCCATGTGGTACTGGTCTTTGGCCTTCAGGATCAGCTTGTACGTCTTGCTGCGGTATTTGTACACCAGGTGGAAGCAGGTTGCACCGAGGAGAGGCACTGTGGACACGGTGAGGAGGCAGATGCTGACCGAGATGATGATGAGCAGGTTAGGTACCCTCCTCCTGGTGGAGAAGAGAACCTGGACCTCGCAGTCCTCACCTCGGTAGGTCAAACACAGGGAGTAGTTTGTGCCAGGGCGCAAATCACTGAAGACATACGTGTTGACGCCCTCTTTGATCCTTGACCACTGCACGGCTGAGTGTTTGCGGTCCGCAGTAATGCACAGATACAAGCCATTCAATGGGACATTTTCTGAAAAGTCCAAAAGACCTTGTTGCTCTTCACTGCCATCGTCAAAGCTCTCAGTTGAGGCATCCCAGGTTTCCTTATTGGCGCTTCTATCTCTTGGTATGAGCAGAGGATTGAGCTGCACTGTCACTTCTGTTTCTGACACCCCTAATGCAATCACACCAAAGTCAAATGTGTACTGTTTGACTTCTTCCAGGCTCCCATTAAGAACATGGTTGGAAATGTATTTTGTGTTAGCTGTCAAGCCGCATTTGCTAGTGTGTGATGGATGTCTGGTTGCCTCTTCAGAAGATTTTAACTCTGCGGTTGGCGCCAAAGTAGGTACGATGTCTATGAGGTCGTTACTGTTAAAATCCGGAAGATGGACAGACTCAGAAACAGATGTTTTGTCTGTTATCTTGTGTAAAAATGGTGGTGCTTCTGTGTAAGTTATTGTTGGGGTCATTTGTTTTGTTGAAGTTGGTTCTGGTAAAGCCACCATCTCCAATGACACCGAATCTTCAGCTCTTCCAAATTCATTAGTGGCAGAGCAGCTGTAGTTGCCGCTGTCTTTCCTCCTCAGATGTGAAATGATTAGAGTCCCATTATTAAAGACTTTGACTGGATTATTGGACAGTAAGGAGTCATCGCTTGTTCCTGCCAAGTCATCCTCAGCGAACGACAAAGCCACCTGCTGCTTCTGACGTTGGCTGCGAAGGCTCCACATGACCAGCGGCTTTGGGTTTCCAGTGAATTCACAAGTCAAGAACAATGAACTGCCTTCGTGGAAAGTTGTGCGATGTCTATTAGACTGGAATCGTATCGCGACTTGTGGACTGGTGCACTTTGACTCAGGCAATTTTTCAATTAGTACCCCTTTGAGTTTCTCTGGAGATGCACAAATGATTAAATTCTGATCTGGTACTGTGATAATGGTGGTTGCAATCCAGTCTCTGAGCCAGTCGAGGGAGCAGGTGCATGAAAAAGGATTTTTATAAATTTGCAAATGGGACAAATACATCAAACCATCAAACGTCCCTTCAGCTATAGTTGTGAATCTGTTATCGTTGAGTCGGAGGGATCTCAGGTCTTTGAGGTTGGAGAAAGCATCCCTTGGCAGGTGGAACATCTCGTTGTTGTTCATCTTTAGAAGCTCCAGGCTGGTGAGGTTTTGCAGATCCTCCCAAGGAAAGTCTACGATTTTGTTGTGGCTGATGTCCAAGTTTCGAAGGTGAACCAGAGGAGTGAGGGTTCCTTGTTCGATGGTGACGATCTCATTGTGGGCCATCCACAGCGACGTCACATGGGTGACATTGTCAAAGCTCCCTAATGGTATTAAACTGATCTTGTTGGCAGACAGACTCACAGTTGTTACTTTAGGAGGAAAACCATCGGGGACTTCAGATAAGTCTCTGTAGGAACAGTCACCATGGTAGCGGCTGAATTTATACGTGCAGGTACAGAGCTCGGGGCATCCAAGTCCAGTGGCGAAGAACGTGACAATCCCCAAAGAGAAGAAGAGGATGTCTGCAGTCGCCATTTTCTGCTCCTGTAAAAGAGTGTTACAGTCCATCCATCAGTCAGTGGATTCAACTTCATTTGGATCATTTCATGCAGAATAGCTATGGCATAGGCTAAGAAAAGTAGCAGCATCAAAAGTAAAGAACAGCACAGGCTTTGTTTTTAAGAAAATGGAGCAACAAAATCTAAATGAAAGATACGATAAGTCAACTTCAGTCTTTTTTTGTGTGCATATAATGGAACCTTTTTCCCGCGTAGTGCTTTCTTTGATTTGTTAACATTAATAGATTAATCATTTGGTCGCTGAACTTTTAGAAGATATTGAAAAATGTCTGACCCAGTTTCTCCAACTCCAAAGTAATGTCTTAAAAATTGATGATGTCAGTCCAAATCCAAAGATACTCCTGAACATGTTATATAACTAAACGATTAGTTGACTAATTGTTGCAGCTCACCCATTATTTAACTTAGCCTTTTTTTCAGTGTGCAGCCTTTTTTTTACATTTTTTACAGTTTAAGACATGCAGCATGAGCTTTGGTCTTCTAGTTAGATTTTAAAGCTCTCAGAATTCACAATAAGTCTGTCATGGAATATATCATTTTATTATCCTGTCAATGATCATTTATGGTTCAGTATTGTCTCTATGTTTTTCCTTCCCAGAAAGAAGCAGAAAAAGCTATCAGGAAAAATTAAAAGAAATCAGATAATGATTTGAATTTCCCTTGGGATCAATAAAGGATCTATCTATAAATAGATCTATGAATATAACAAGCTTATAAACAAATAAAAACACAAATTAAAACCTGTTTTGAATGAATAAAATATACATATGTAAATGTAGTCTATTAAAATACAGAATTAAATTCACAGAAAGTTACAAATGTAAAAGGATATTTTATCTTCGCTCTAATTTTCTCTGATAGGCTTTTAACAATTTAAAAATATGTTTAATTATTTTATTAATTGCTTTATATGGTAATACGTTTTTCATTAGTTAACAGATATTTACAGGCATTTCTATCAATCCATTAACTTGATGCCTAGTCATTCAGCTCTCTGCTGAAATGACGTGTTGTCTTCTGGTTTAATATTCTCTGACAGGCAGCAGAGACAGGACAGCTCTGATATTACAGCGGTGTCTGAGAAAGCAGACAAAACAAAACAACTGGTGCACAAACAGCCTCACAGCTCATCCATACACTGGCTGAATGTTATTCTGAAAGCTTTTGTGGATGCAGTGCAGCTGAAGACAGAAATTAGTCCAGCTTTAATTGAAAACTGTCTGAGTAAGGATGTGTTACTGTCCCTGGCAGAAGCTTCTGTTTTTAAACTACGCAGCAGCCTAAGGAGCATCTGTCCCTGCAGCTGATTGCAGCCGCATGTCTGCTGTTTGTTTACAGCGCACTGCTCCCCTGCATGGAGGGAAACCTCAGGTATCCACCGGTAATATCCACAATGTAAAAATAACATCGCTGCTGTCAGTGAAATCTAACTCTACAGGATCAAAGTTCATCCCTGTGAAGACAGCCAGACGCAGGGTCGTACATGAATAATTAATGCGGAAGGGAAATACGATCCATCATCTCTTTTTAAAAGCTTCAAACTGTGTGACGAGCTTACCTCATGGATGTATCATGCAAGGCTCACCTGTGTTTTTATCTTTATTACGTGCAGAGATCCGGATGCGTCAGTCTGTGTTCGCAGTCAACGCAGCGCAGGGAACATGTTGGTTTAAAGTTTGAGGATGAAGCCGAGTCCGTCTGTTTCTACATGATGAAAACACGCGTGTCCTCTGCGCGGTTCCTCCTGTCTGTGCATATGTGTGTCATATACTGACAGTTATCTCACCTCCTCCTCATCCTCCCCTCTAACCCCCCTCCCTCCCCTCCTCACTGCTCTGAACAGCAGCATCCACGTTTTCTCAAATTATTTAAAGGGGAAACCATCTTTATAGAAGTGAACAGGGGATGATGTGAGGGCTTTATGTAGGAGGTATTAGCCGATAGATAACAGGCAAAATTATACTATTGATACTATAATTATCAAAATGACTAATATTTATAAAAGACAGGTCTTCAAAACAATAAATAATGCCTTTTATGTCTCCAGAGGGACCTGATAGAAGTCTGGTAGATTGCCTCTAGTGATGTCACATGAGTCAGCTTCAGTCAAAGCTAAGATTACAAGTTCTTAAAGGTACAGTATGTAGAATTGCATGCTAATGTTTACATTAAAATATCTAACTTAAATTAAAAATGTTATATATATTTTTTAGCTGAGTACTTACATTACCTCAAATATTTCCAAAAGTTATCAAAGCCAGAGAAATCCGTAATTTTATAGTTGTAACGGGACGTGTCTTGTAGGCAGCCGCCATGATGAGCCTCCATGACAGACACAAAATGTTGATCGTTGTCAAGGAAACACCGGATGTTACGTCAAAGACCGCTGCATAAGCTAGCGCTAGCTGCTACTGAAAGCTGCCGTTCTGTTGCTGTGTGTGCTGCTGTGATAAAAAACGTCATGTAAATTATACTTGGATACATCGTCAGTACACATATTGTCTTTCTCAGGGCGGTTTCGCCCGTTCGTATTGATTCGTTCGTTTTTATTCCCATAATACACCGCAAGCCTCGACGTCATCTTTTGTTATTGTTTTGATTGAGAGCCCCCTAGCGGCAGATTTTACATACTGTACGTTTAAATATAAATAAAATCTTGGGGTATGAAGTTAACTTTCCACAATTATTAGCTCAGTGCTTATTTTTGCTGAGGCCAAAGTGGCTAGATGCTACATTAGCTAGTAGCATAATGCATCCGAATCTGCAAGCAAACTGTCAGTGAACATTTGCATTGTGGGTAATTTGTGTTGTCACACGAGTCAGCTTCAAGCAGCAACCTCCCTTGTTGAAAAATGAAGCCCAATGTAGAAGTGCAAAAAAACTGCAGTTCCTCGAGTGTCCACTTGAGACCGGCTCCAAAAGACCCAGAAGCCACATACACACCCCATAAAAAAATTGCAATTAATTGCAATTCATCTGATCACAATTCATTATGTTCTGGAGTATATGCAAATTGCCATCATAAAAACTGAGGCAGCAGACTTTGTGAAAATGAATATTTGTGTCATTCTCTAAACTTTTGGCCACTGCTGTAGTTTGCATAATATGCGACCTTTAACATTGAATCTTGTTTTTTAACGTATTTTATTCTGAACTTTTCAGTCACTTTATTTATTTGTATCAAAAACCTTAACTGTATAATAACTAGTAACTGTATTTTAAAGATTATTGACATATTTTAACAAGAAAAATAATGTTACCAAGTTTTCCCACTGAAAAACACCATGAATGCAAACATCTGTAAGATCATTGCATACGCAAGATCATCATAAAACAACGTTTTGAAGTGAATGAAGTCCAATAAAACAACTGCATGGAGGATTAATACTTTATTATAATTTAAGTATGATATTAAAAACTGTTGCTGATTGTGAAACAGGCAAGAAGCTATGATCTGTATAAAACAACTTGTATAACCTTTTTATGTCATCAAAACCTAAAGCACTCTAAAGTTCCTACCATGAGGCAAAAGGCAGCCACCTGACCTTCACCTCTTCTGTGTCCTGAAAACACACACACACACACACGCACACGCACACTCTCTCACACACACACACACACACACACACACACACACACACACACACACACACACACACACACACACACACACACACACACACACACACACACGTATCAGTATTTCATAAACACTACAAAATGAATTACAACTGTTTCACTTTAAATCAGTTACTATTAGTAATACTACCAGGTTTCTAATGATACAAAGCTTAATGCAAATGGGTGAAGTATCCCTTTAATCAACATGGAGATGAAAGCCAAGAAACGTTTTTTATCCACACATATTTTTTTCAGGTTTTCTCGCCTCCCTTTGTTTTTGCACAGTGGCCCGCTCTTCTGTTTTTTTCCATTATTTCACAGCCTCTGCATATGTCAGTCTTTGCTCAACTCGGATTTATTCAGTTTCACTTCTCCTTGCAAAATGGTTTCCCTTGCGGTGAAGGCATGACACATTTTCTTTTTCAACGTTACAGTCATGATAACATTCCTTATCTCCACATTTTGCACACTTCTTGGTTCTTCTGCAAACAGCAGCGACATGTCCGTACTTCGGCCTCTCTAATACGACCTTACTCTGTAGACAACAAAGTCCATAAACACTCTCTCTGGTATTTCTCCCTCGAAGGACAAACACACAGATTTGCTTTCTTCTCTTTCTCCATCACAAAACCTCCTCAACCTTTTAGCTTCACAGATACCTTCCATGTCAAGAAAAGAGTCAGCATCCACTGACAGTGGTATGAGACCCACCACTCCTTTCTTTCTTCCTCCCTTTCCAAGTGGAAAACAAGTCTCACAACTATATTGAAATGATTCAATTCAAAAATTTCTGGGCTTTTTCTTTTTGCCGTTTTGAAGAACACTGAATTATTGCCATTCCTCCGCTTGTTATCCGCACAGACTTGACTTCTCCAAGCTTTTCTCCAACAAACTTTCCAACCTCATGAGGATCCTTAAAGAGTCCATCTGTTTGGGTGACCGCAAACCCATTCTCTGTCCTCATTGTTTGACTTCCATCACTAGACAAACTATTCTTTTTCCTTTTATTTGTATACCCTCTGGAGTCTTTGTTTTGAATTTTCTGACCGGTGGCGGCCACAACACATCCAGGGTGGCAGTACAGCACAGCTCATTTGCGAATACTACTCTTTTGGAGCAGCGGTTAAATGTATTCATTTACGTCTCTGGCAAATTAATTAAAGCATCGAATAGGTGTGTAGAAAGGCTACAAAGCAGGGCAAGTTTATTTTTTACAACACATTTGAGCAAAAAGGCAATGCAAAGGGCTCAAACAAACACATTAAAAAGGGCATTTAAAAATCTTTACACAACCATTAAAAATTAAAAAGGTACACTTTAAAATATATTTAAATATAAGTTCCAAAATAATATAGAAATATGAAATTAAGCAAAAAAAATTGAAATAAAAAATACAAGGAAATATCCTCAAATCTGGAATTTAATTATACGTAATTTGCTCTGCTTGTGATGTACTGCCTTGAAGTCTTGAGTGGCAAATCCATACTGGATACATTCACGATGCAGGTATTGGTATCAGAACAACTTTATTTTTTAGTTGTATAGACAATGTCAGAATCAAGGCAAAGTGTGCTTATACCGTCAAACTTCAATTAATATCCTGCAGCTATATTCACTTCTGTCGTGGACAGATTCCCAAGGAACTAGGCCACAGGTTTCCTTGCTCATCAGGAGTTATTGACTGAACCTGTGACGTTCTCCGTCAGCTGATGGCTGATGACAGTCAGCTGGGCCGGGAGGTTATAGAGGGAGGTGGACGATTCCCAGATCAGTGAGTTGTGTGTCTCAGAGATTCAACACCATCAGTTGGCTTTCTGTGTTTTTCGTGTTTTGTTTTTCAGCCATTTTTGACTCCTTCCCCCTCTTTTCATTGACTCCCACTTCTCTTTTGTTTTGGCTCCAGTTTTTGTTAGTCTATCACTTTGGTAGAATCACTTGGGGGTTTTGAGGGCTATGTTCTTCTGCTGCCTTTAAGAAACCCAAGGCCCACTTGTTTGGTACCCTTTCGTAACAAGCGCAGTGTTTTGTTAGTTCCCCAACTCGTGACGCCTGTCATTCAGATTTTGTTTTTCAGGGGGGACGTAAACACTTCAGTCTTTTTTTTTGGACAGGCGTACGTACGAGACAGGCCTTTAATTTCTTTCAAACCAAATTTACGTACAGCAAAGATAGGAAAGACTATAAAATTGTAAATGTATTTCACTCTGAAATTAGGATATTAATAAAACTGTCTTTCTTGGACAGATGTTGAAGCTCATCTTGATTTATTGTGTCTTGCTGCTTTTTGTCTTTATGTTTGATCAGTAAACTATTTCAACACTATATGCATCGAGGCCTTACGGAGCTCCTAAGATCCCAAAAAGTGAAAAAATAAAATCTTGTGGGAATGTTGTGCACACCAGATAATTATATTGTGTGCAAAAAATAATAACTTGTGGGCGCTGCAAATAAAACGGAGACACCACACAAGCTATAAAAACAGCTGTTAGTCATTTATCTCATTTTCAACATCGTCCTATACTTCTGTAATGAGCCTGGTTTTCCTGAAGGTGGCACTACAGTCCTTAAAGACACACGACTGTCTCACTTCAGAAGAACCAGGATAAGCTCTACATCATCTCAAACTTTGTATTAAATGTTGTGTGTTTTATGAGGATATGAACCTATGTCTGAAATAAAGAATAAAGTAATAGCTGCCCTCCTGTCAGAGACTTTTAAAGAGCCTATCCATATTTTAGCTCATCATTATTACTGCCAATAACCTCTTTGTGAAGAACCTGTATATCATGGGTGTGCTGTTATTCGTCATTACGCTGCAATATAATCAGGCGTCATTATTAATGTCCTGCTGATTATAAAACATTGTATTGACTCAGGTTTTTTAATAACAGTCGTGACCACATGTGATTAAAAGTTGTAAGTATGTCGATGAAGGCAGAGGCCTTTCTGTGACATGTTTTTTGGTCAAATCTACATTTTCTGTTGTTTATGTGCAGACACTTCTGCTCCTTTGACATCGCCTTGTTTTGCCACCAGGGGTCAGTATCTGCTTGTGTTGTGACCAAGCAACCCCAATTCAAACTTACTGAACAAATTCCTGCTCAAATATTAAAGCCACCGCGAGCTTATTGGAAGGACTTCGATAGTTTATTAAAGATATCTGATAAGAATGATGGGTGTTATCTGCGGCCCTGTTTTCTCTCTCTCTCTCTCTCTCTCTCTCTCTCTGTTTCTCCCTCTACCTGCTGCACACCTGTTCTCTCTCTCTCTCCTTGATTCTCCATCCTCCTTCACCTGCTGCACAATCTCTAGATTGCTTGGCGTCTGTTATTTTAGTTTGGGCTGGAGATACCTGGTAGTCCTATTTTCCCTTTTTTGGTCTTTCTTTGGGTTAGACTTTTCTTTTTAAGAAGTTTTGGGGACGGTGCTGAGAGCGATGTCCCATTACGTGGTTGGCTCGGCACCCTCCCTCTTTTGTTCTTTTTGGCCGGGTCTCACGCCCCCCTGTGTCTTTGATGACTTTGGGGAGGATATTTAAATTCAATAAAGCTTGGGGTTGAACTTCAAATCGTAGTGGGGTCCTATATGTTTACAGTCTTCATGTTTTGAGCCTTGGTTGAATTAATTTAGGTTAAGGAGGCCGTAACAACGGGACTGAACCGGAAGTGTTTCATGATATACTGTAGGCGATAAAACACAAACAATAACCTGAGAAACATTTAAAATCAGGGGAGGTTAGACTTGCGTTCTGCTTCATGGTGAATAAGTCACAACCAAAATCCAAAGCACACTGCTTTGTCAAAATGAAAAAGCCTTTCACTAAGTCAGGAGTTGACAAGAGTACAGCACTGACGTGATTCAACCTCATGGTGCCGCAAGAAAGTCAGAGAATCAGGAAAGTCAGAAGTGGCCGTCCTCTGTAGACACAATGGATGTTTGTGCTACATTATATGGAAACAAATCATTTTCTATTGACCATATAACGACACAAAAAGTTGTCCATAACACTCTAAATCCTCTTGTGGTCTAGACTGGCTTTTACATTTCAGAGGGAAAGCCGTCTGCTGAGGTTGAATAGGTGAGACAGAGAGAAAAAGTTGTTAGGACTACAAAATCTGTCATGCATCTCAAAAATCGGGTCCTAATCGATCTGAAATGGTACGGTGTATGCCTGGCTTAAGCTGACATTCAGGCTGTGTAAATGTGTGAGTGTGTAAATAAAGATACACTTGGAAGAGGAGTCCAATTAGGCACAGCTTGGGTGCCAATCACATGTCTTGTGCGGGGGAGAACTACTGCTGATTACGGCCTGATCTGCTGCTCCCAAGTGGCCGGATGAATTTCTGGCATGTTTGAAATTTTGGTATGACTGCATACTCTTGCACAGTGACATCAGAGCCACCAGCCGATTCACCAACTTCAGTTTTTTTTCCTGATTGCACCTGCGCAAACTGGCAAACATCGTCTGAAAGCTCAACGGCAACAGCAGGCATGCCTGTTTGATATGTCCCCTCCTATAACCAAAGATATTAATAAGAGGATTGCTGGCAGGAAATAGCTGCAGACCTCCAGCTGCCAGGGAATGTTTTAGTAATAATGATCTTTAGCTTGCTAGTAGCTTGTGTTTGATGCTGACGTGTGTGTGTGTGTGTGTGTGTGTGTGTGTGTGTGTGTGTGAGAGAGTCTTTCTGACAGTGTTTGTATTTGAGACTTGCGAATGAAACTGCAATCTGAGAGAGTTTTCAAAGGCAGAGTTGGTAGTTTACACACGCCATATTTGGAGGAATGGTCCTTTAACGCGCGGCCAGGGTAAATAAATGTTAATAAAAAAAACTATGCACCTCTGAAGGGCAACTAAAAGGCGATTAGCCATTAGCAGTGTTCTTATGTTTACACGTCACTGTTCTCTAAAAGGAAGAGTATGTGCCCATGCGCATGCTGTTTTATTTTAAAGTCACACCGCCTACTATTGGCTCGGCATGCCTACTACAGCGTTTTTAGTTGTTTTGCCGGTCTGTGCGCACAGCAGTTGTTATCTAAACATTATCGTCTGAACGCAGGATTAGCTACTGTGTAAAAACAGCTACAATTACGGCTAAAATTAGCATTAACCGTATTCTTGCTAACTGGTTATTAAATGTGCTGTTTCATCTTGAAGAATGTCTGAAAGTCCCCTTAGATGTTATCTAAATATTGACATAATTTCCTGATCAGAGGCTGTGTGATAGACCCGGAAAAAAAGCAGTAAAACGTGATGACAGGATTTTAGCTTACTTCCGCTGTTTGAGAATGTTTAACCTAAATTGTCGAGAGACTGAACCTCACCCCCACCTACCTTTTCCCCTGTGTGCTCCATCCATTTCCTGGGTAACTTACACCTCTCAATGTGATTTCAGCAGTAATGTGTTTCTATTGCTCCTCCTGTGATGCCCCGCAGTGTCTGTGCTCGGCTGTATGGAGAGCTCTGAGGGCTTTGGAGAGCCTCATTTACCTCCGTAATCTTCCTCGGTCGTCGACATGCTAGCAGGGTGTAATGCACTCAAACACACACAATGCAGAGATAGAATAAGTCCAAAAGAGAGTCCTTGTATACGGCTGGGTTGAAGGGAGAATTAACATAGTGAAGACGCTGCATTATGCAAATGTGTTATGGTTCCTCTCTCTGACAGTGCTGCTAAATTGGATGATGTTTTATGATGATGTAAGAGTGAGTTAAGGCACGATGGATCAGTGCGTTTAATACCTCATCCTCCTCCTCGACTCGTCCCCACTAAGAGATGCCGAATCTTTTGCCAGCTTGCCTCCGCGACGCCTCCCACAACCGGTTATGATTCTTGCCGTTCAGGCTCAGAGAGTCAATAAGACAATAACACAGTGTTGGATTAGTCTGCGGATGAGCCGGGGTCGGTGCTGACTGCAGGAGCTGAGAGTGTTAAACCTTTACCGCGGGGATAAAAGGATTGGAAATGTGTTTAGGCTGCTGAGTGCCTCACCCGGCAGTCATTTTATTTAGTTAAAAAATAAAAGAGATGCGACTTTTCTCGGTGAGGTTTGCCGTCATGAGAAGAAGTAAGGATAAAGGGATCATCAGCAAGGACAGAGGCTTAGAAATGAACAAGAATTAATCCTGTTACAGTGGCTAAGGTTGAGTGAAATAAGGGGGGTATAGCTGTAACACACACATGTGCAGTACCACACACACACACACACACACACACACACACACACACACACACACACACACACACACGCACACACACTGGACTTGGCCTTGGCTTTGTTCTGAAGCTCTTAGCCGTTTGTCTGGTGTTACACAGGCTCCATTTACTCCTGATTGCCTGTGACTGGTGATCTTTGAACCCAATCCACACAGGTGCTGCAGGACGAACCATCAATACTGGCAGCAGGTTGTTTTTGCCTCTGGGCTGCTGGATAAATGATGCCCTTGGTGGACATACACACACATTTAAAAGACACACACACACTCGGTAAAACATGTAAAAGTTGAGTCATTGATTCTAGGTCACTTATAAAGGTGTAATATTTAACATGTTAAACTTTAATTTAGCAGATCAAATATATCCTATCTGAGTATATCAGTGAGTGATTACTTCTGAAAAAAGAGTGAAGTCAAACTCCCTCTGGGCTTTGTTGTTCTCAGCAAAAAACCTAGTTTGTGTCACTGACTGAAAGAAACAATCCCACTTCATAGCTGTGATGTTAAACTGTTAAAAAAACAATGTTAGGGGCGCTGGTATAGCCTAGCGGTTAGGGTGCAGAGGCTTGAGTCCTCCAGACGGGCGGCCTGAGCTGTGGCTCCTTTCCTGCATGTCATTCCTGACTCTCTAGCTCCCAGGTTTCTGACTTTATCCACTCTGTTATCTCTAAGATAAAGGCATGCTTTTTGTTCTTGGTCTTTATTAAAAGAGCTGAACAATCACCCGTCAAACACCTGCTACCTTTACTCCTTTACGGCAAGAAATAGCGTCAAAAACCCAGGAACAAAGAGTTTTTATCAAATTATGACAACATATTGCTGTCTTCACAGGGACATTTAAATGGTCAAAAAGAGCTAATATCAAGATGCAGATGCACAAGTCACCACCATGTGTACAATATGCTGATGTGAACTGAACCATTGAGATTCTCACTCTCTCTTTCTCTCTCTCTGTCACACGCACGCACGCGCACAGATACATCTATGTAGGGTGATGAATCATGGCCGTGTGGCAAGAGGCCTTGATTTTGGGACATCATCCAATATCAGGCCTTGGGGAAAAAGAAGAGACGATACTCACTCATATATATAAATATATAAACACACACCGACCCCTCCTCCATCCTCAGCTTCCCACCCTCCCCCTCTTCATCCCTGCTGTCTGTAGCCCTTGTTACAGAGCCAGCAGATTTAGTTGGGGGGCTATAGCACCCAGGGACGCCCCCCCTCCCCCTCCTAACCCTCCCATCACACGGGGAGTAAATGTATTCATCTCATCCTCTGCGGCCAGAGAGGTCACAGCCTTATCTCGCCCTCTGCTGTAGCGCTGTCAGCTCACCAGCCACAAACCATAACTTCTAGCAGCAGCGCCGTGTGGTCGGAGGAGGCGGGCGAGAAAGACCAGGAGGAAGAGACGAGGAGAGAGAAGGAAACAAAGAGGAGGAAGGACTGAAAAGTAAAGAAGGGAAGAAGAAAAAGACAAAAATATTAATCAAGATTGAGAAGATCCTTGTGATGAAGGTGAAAATGGATAAACAAAAACAATACTCTTGATATTGCAGGTGATCTAAAGGTACAATCAGCAGTATTTTAGCAGCTATTTTCATATCGTCAACTAATCATTTCACTGAAGCTAATTCAAATCATGTAGATAAAGTGATGGTGGCTTGTCAACACTGTTTTACAGCATAAATGAACAGGCTTAAAACCTGCCTCAGCCTGTCGTTAGGTTGACTGAAAGTTAGGCTGAGACAGGATTTCCAGCATGGCGGCTGCTGCTGCTGATCCTCAGGAGCCCCCTACAGGAACAGATTGCTGACGTCACTCAGGCTCCGTCCATTAATATTTACAGTCTAAAGCCCTATTCACACAGGACAAGTATTACCTGGGGATCTCATGTGATTTAGAAATTACCCCACCATGTCTGTGTTTTGTGCGGCCAATCGCAGGGGATTGGCAAGGTCTGTGTTTTAACTTGAATTTACTGACATTATCCCCCGGATATGATGTCAAGGCTCTGCGTAACCTATGCGTAACTCTCGTTGGAACGGCACCTTGGAGAAATATTGATTGGAAAGTGTCTGATTGCTAGCTGACTTTATAGGCCTAACGTCCAATGTATTGTTTGTTTGTCTGACTACGTGAGCTACTGGATACCTATCTATCTATCTATCTATCTATCTATCTATCTATCTATCTATCTATCTATCTATCTATCTATCTATCTATCTATCTATCTATCTATCTATCTATCTATCTATCTATCTATCTATCTATCTATCTATCTATCTATCTATACCACATAACTGTTGAGCCTGTTGAAAGATAGAAAAATGTTCCTTACCGCATGCTGCCATGCATGCATCTAATCATCTTTTGAGATTTCGCTCTTTCTGCGAATGGGTCTCCATGCTGTGTAGCGAGATGAGCCTCCTGAATTTGAACCCAAAAAGCTGTCAAAACTTTCATTTATAATTGCCAACGCAGCCTCCATAATTCTCGACCGGGAAAAGGCAGAAAGAAGGAAGAAAAAAGCCGTGGAGAACATAAAAAACGACCCCAAATCACTGAGATACCGCTTCGCACGGGACAAATATTATCACATAACCTCTGTGTTATATGGTAGGTAATTTGCGGTGGAATTTTTACTTTACAAATCACGGACATGGCAGATTCGCACAGGATTAAGATCACAGACGGCCTCCGTATTTATTACAAATTACTAGAGGTCCCCAGGTAATACTAGTCCCGTGCGAATAGGGTTTATGTTTTGCACTTGTTTTTACAATCCCTGAAACATACCAAATGGCTTTGGGAATATCCTGGGAAGACTCAATCTATACATTTCCCACAAAAAGCATACAGGCTTTGTATATTCGCTGGTAGAGTCCACATTTCCAGGCCCAGGTAAATAACAACGAGTTATAATTGCTGGGTAAGCTTTAGATTTCAAGAGTCACTTCACTAACCCCTGTATCTCTTTCACTTCTATTTGTATGTTTCTTAAATTATCGCAACTGGCTGTGGTTATTTACTGGCAAGACTCTGAGTGTTCACAGCAGCTCTGTATTTGCACATTTCAGGTCCTGTTAATTGTGCACTTCTTGAGAAAGCTTCACATTTTCAAACAACTCAATGGTTCTGTAAATTGGATCGAAAATTCCCATCCTTCAAGGTCCTGTAAACCACCTGCAGGCTTTGGCTACTTGCTGGAAAATCTCCTCATTGTGCAGCCATGCACTCAAACTACCCACCATGTTTGGCACTTGTTTAACATTCCCCAAAAATCAACCAACACCTCAACAATGATGCACAAAAGGGAATATAGTTGATTTACAGCTGAACAGTTTATTTTGATGTTAAAGCTCTTGTCAGGAACTTTGGGTATTGCTGTTTTTGGCGCCCCCCTGTGGTCAAAGCTGTGCATCTTAAAAGCTGATCTTGACCTGTACACATGTAGGTAGTACTTTCTGACAAACTCATCCTGTTTACTTTTAACAGTATTGAATCACTGAGAATATGGAGGCATCGGTATTCATTTAACCGAAAACCCAACATGCTCAAAACATAACCTACGTAAAACCAGCTTGAAGACAGTCTAACCCTAACGCTATATAAAAAGAGAGATACTGCAGAGTAGGAAGTCACCAGGTTTGGAGATTTCTTTCTTTAATCAAGAGTCTTGAAACCTGATAATGAGTCTCGGTGTCTTGTTACAAGTGTTGCAGAGGATTTTAAAATGAGGTTTGTGTGAAAAGGAGGTAGAGAAGCTGGGATGAAAGAAAGCGGGTGATGCTGCTGGTGGTGGTTTCACATGCCGCACCCCTCCCCTCGACAGGAAGTGTTTTACAATGCGGCCGTCAGATGTAGAGGAAGCCGCTTCCACCCGAGTCCAGTTAATTAACCACATCAGTTTCTTAATGTGATCAGTTTTAATTAAAATGGAATTTAATCGTGGTAGTAACAGGAGGGTGACAGACGGGGGGGGAGGGGAGGGCGAGGGGTGTGAGGAGGTTACGCCACAGTAGGCAGGTTACTTAAATGTGTGTAAGTGTGTGCATGTTTGTGTGTGTGTGTGTGTGTATGTGTAGTGGGAGCTGCTGCAGCCCCGGTTTTCCCTCACTTCAGATTTGTGGGTGTCTAATTAATATGGATGGAGCATTAAGCCTTTTGGACTCTGGTGCCTCTCATTTCATGACTATTAATGATTTTAATGAACTGGGCTAATAAGGCCGTTTTTCTCCGCTGAGTTCTGGAAGGGCTCTCCGACACACGCCAGGGTCAGGAGGACGGGCTCCCGCGGCCTCCACATGGGAAATTAAAACAGCACTCACAAACCCATTAACGCTACATTGTCCGTGCGCTCATCAGACGCTCAAACATTTAGAGCAGCGTGTGAAAAACTCTGTTCATCATGAAGGAAGGCAGAGCTGTCTGACCGTTAGAGGAGGCCCGTGACTCGGTGTGGTGTGGAATAGAAATGAGCAGTGAACAAAACCAAAGCATGAAATACATGATTGGCTTTATTATGTTGAAGGAAATGCCTTTTTGACATTCTGACATACCATAGGTGTCTGCTTTTTTTTCTATCTTGGCTAATTCAGACATCCCAGAGTTACTTTTAGCGCTACGATCAGTCCTTCCAAGGATCTGACTCTTTTTGCTCTGTGCCCCAATAACAACGGAGCACCTGGCACCTCGGTCTACTTTACAGTTTAGATATGATTAGTACTTTGCTGTTATTTCGGAAACAAAACAACATTTTGGAAATAGTTAAAGGTGCACTATGTAGATGTGTTGGTGAAATTTGAAAGTTGGAGAAGTGAAACAATTTGTTTGCGATATTTTCTGAACTAAATACACAAACTTTATTCAAAGGAAGAAATGGGTCCCTGGACACTGTTTGGAGCTAGAAAGCTACCAGGAGAGTTACGGTTTCACTGCTGCGGGACCCCCACCATAACTTCTCGCGTAACATTATATCTTCAAACTGTTTTCCAGGGACAGAATTTTCCTCTCAGGACAGTTTGTGTATAGAGTTATGAATCTGTAAATTTCTCCAACTTTCACATTTCTCAACCAAAACTCCACAGTGCACCTTTAAGGGAGAGGCTATAATACTGGCAAGATTCGTAATGGGAAACAGCTGCATGCACAGGTGAGTTGAGTGAGCTTGATGAGATGGGAGGAGCCAGCAGACAGACATCATCAACATTCGTATGGACAAAAAACTTTTTTCATTTATTGCCGTGGTAATGAATTGCGCTGTGGACAAAAATGGTGCTGGATGCAACCAGAAGGTTTCTGGACGTGGTGTATATCATGGAGGAAACAGGTTCTGTGTGGATATGGTTGATACCCCTCAGTGCAGAAGCAGTGTTGACGGATAGACGTGTTAAGAGTGGAACTAGAAATGCACTTAATCCCCCTCTGTGCACGTTAAACCTCGTCCTGCTGCAGCTTTGACACGAAAATGACGGCATTCAAATCATGCTTGTGTCAAGCTTTTTTTTTTTATATATAAATGAAAGCGTTGTTCAGACATGAGAGAAACTTAACCAGTTTTGTTTTAAATGAAGTAAAACTGTACTTCATATTAAATCTGCAGCTCGAACTCCAGTTTGAAACACAACCCTATTTGTTTTATGAATAAGAAGCCTTTTAATATGAGCAGGGAAAAAGCAACCTTGATGCATTTTCTGCTCGCGCCCCCGGCCAGTGATTCCCCTCAGGAGAGCTTCTGTCCCGTCCTTCCAGTCCTGGGACTGAAAGTGTCTCATCTCATTTTAGTTCATCGAATCAACTCGGAAACAGTGAAACACAATAAGGCCGCTGTGCTGCAGAGGCGGCTTCGGATGAAATAAGAAACTGTGTGTTGTGTGACTTAAAAATGAATTAGTTTCATGCAGAATAACAAAGTGAATCCTTTTTCTTTTTCCTTTTTTCAAATCAGTTCTCACTTTAATTACAAGCTTCAAGGTCCAGGTTAAAGGTGGCGTGTTTATGATGCACAAAAGCTCCTGACCTTAGCTGCTTGATTGCTGTCCCTGACGACGGCTGCTCTTTACAACACTTTCTCCTTCCTACAGGACAACAGCAATCAGAAATCCTCCCTCGTGCTGATAGACGGGCATTGATGATCGCTTCACTGCAGCAACAAACAAAGCTGTTGAACCGGATCCCACTTGATTCGGTCCTCCTTCATCTTCGCTCTCCCCTTCTTTCCTCCTCATCGGCTGGGTCACATCACGGCGGAGTCGCTGGCCTTGTGTGAGGAAATTTACAGCCCGATGTAACCATCTGTTATGTAGCAAAGGCATGATGTTCAGGCTCCTTCACCTTCTGGAAGACGCTGCTTTGTATTGTAAATGTGCCATTAGCATTCATGAAGGTATTTACATGCATTCACAAGCCACCCTGCTGCTGGTATTTATATCAGACGTCGCACACGGCAGAAGTTATGGCGTTCTCCCAAGTTCTCATGGCTCCTCTTAAAGGGACAATTCACCAAAAAATGGAGCCCTAAAATAAGTAAAGAGTTGGAAGAAGTATTAGGGGATTTTCTATTTATGAAGCCTCTCTGTTCTGTGGGAACTACTGTTTGAACTGTTTGAATGAAAAACAAACTCAACATGCTAAATGCACACGTTAAACAGCAAATATCAACATGTTAGCAAGCTAACAATCTATGCGACCTATATACCGCTTGGCCATCTGCACCCTGTGTTTGTTCTTTTTTGACGATCCTTCAATTCAAAAAAGATTTTTAAAAAGTGATTAAAAACATCAAAAGAGAAATATATTCAAATGTTTTGGTCATAAATATTACCATCTATTATCTATACTGCTTTTTCCGTTTGGGTTTGCAGGGGGCTGGAGCCAATCCCAGCTGTCATTGGGCGAGAGGCGGGGTACACCCTGGACTGGTCGTCAGACATTCACAGCTTTGACATGTAGAGACAGACAACCAGCCTCACTCACATTCACACCTACGACAATTTTAGAATCACCAATTAACCTGACGAGCATGTCTTAGGACTGTATAGGAGGAAGGCTGAGTACCCAGGGAGAACCCAGGCATGCACGGGGAGAACAACACTCAGAGAGGCTCCTGCCTGACAGGGATTCGATCCAGGAACCTCCTTGCTGTGAGGCAACAGCGCGAACAACTGCACCATTGTACAGCCCACAAATTATACCATTAGATAATTTTTATTTCTGTTCTATTTCCCCTCTTCTTTTCCCTCCAAGTTTCTGAGGTCTCCTTAGCTCCTCCTGGCGCCCCCCCCAGGTGATTCATACCCCTAATTTGAACAGATCTGGTTTAAGATATTTTACAGCCTTGTATACACTGATATCTGCGACTGTAACTAATCTGTATAATTTCAGGAAGTTCCAGGCTGTTAAACATTAAATATAGGCGGGTGTAATGACGAAGACTGGATCTTAAACTCGTGACTCTTTCCAACGATTTGAAACATCTTCCAGCTTGTTTCCTGTCTGTTGGGGGAACAGGGTTAACTGTGTGACGATTAGCCTCAAAAACTCAACACTTGACAATATCACAGCCATCTGACACGGCTGAACTCTAATCTCCCAGCACGGAGAACAAAGGAGCATAATAATAGTCATGAAACATTATGGGGAGATGAATGAGTGTTGTCCGCTGGCATTTAGCTGTTTGCTGCTCTGTATGCTGCAGACGTTCCTCCTCTCCTTAAGGCCTTTCGCGGCTGATATTCTGCTAGCTTTTACAGCCACATCTATTAAAGCCTCTAACTATCTCATTTGTCCTCCCGAGCAAACAGCAATGGCGGCTGGATGAGTTTTTTAGCAGATCGTGTTAGATGTAAAGTCCAGTGTATGTAAGTATAAGCACACAGGAAGTATTTCATTTGGTTGTTATTGGGTCCCTCTCTGACACAGTCATTATTTTTGGTCTCCATTAAAGGCTTAATGCCTCTTTTTTAATTAAGCAAGTTTCTTAATTAGATGTGCTGCATTCAAGGCCTGTCGAGGTAATGAAGTAAAGGCCCAGGTTTATGGAGGGAGAGTGGATAAAGAGAGAGAAAGTGTGTGTGTGTGCGTGTGTGTAGGGAGCTGGCGGGGTTCTGCTGCAGAGAGTGATGGTGTTTGTTCGCTTATTGTGTTTCTCAGTGATGAATGCGTTTGCAAGGCGAATGGAGATGGTGGGGAAAAAAAGCGTTGCCACAAGGCAAATAGTTTCTTCATATTAGTCACCATTGACATCCTATTTTAGAGCGGCTTGATCTAGTTAGAGCTGCAGCAGTCAGACGTTCGCCTGCCAAACATTAGCCTCATCTGTGCGACACATCACACGCTGCCTCACAATGAGGACGTGCCCTGAACGGCAACAACCCGCCGTCACAAATGGAGGGACAGAACCTATCCGTTTGTGCAAGATGCTTTGTGCGCTTGCATCTTTTAGCAGGGTAATTCACGGTGCATGCGTCAATACATCATAGGCCTCTCTAAATTGAGCTTTGAAACACAAAGGGAAGGGCAAACAAGATGGACACAGAAATCAATCTCCCGCCTGATAAAGCAGAGTGAACGCACACCCCCGCCGCTCGGTGAATTGACAAGGAGTCGGCACGCGGCAGTATCTGTCTATCTGCCTGTGATGTCCTCCGAAAACAATCGTCTTTGACACGCCGTACACAAAGCACGAGGCAGCTCCAGATAAGGCTATTTAGTCCTGACCATGCCTGAAGAATGCCATACATGAATTGCCTCGCAGAAATTGAAAAAGAAGAAAAGACAATCAATGTGGACATTGGAGGGAAAATATGTCACCCTGAAAACCAACACAACAAATAAAAAACATCTATTCTCTTTTAGTTATCTTATTTTGTGCAGCAACTTTTATTTTAAAACTGTTTAAAACTTGCAGTAAATTGGGGAAGTGTAAAGTAAACCTGCATTTGTGTGTGTCGGTGAGAGAGAGAGAGGGGATGGCGTGGTGTGAGAGCACTGTGGCTGCGTTTCTATGGCTGTTGTGCAGACTTTATCTCAGCCCTGCCTCTGAGCTACTATTGATCTGAAGCACATTAGTTCTGCACTGGGGGACTAAACGAGGCCTACAGAGCTCTGCCACAATCACGCAGCAGGCTAAAGATAGGCTTTTGACTGGAGACCTCTGCAGAAAGCACTGAAGCTCAGGCACAAACACACACAGGATGGGTGAGAGGGAAACTCCAGCTTTTATTTAAATAAAGTTTTGATCTGTATATTTCTCGATTATTAGCACACGGTACAGACACGGTATAGACTCTTACACCTTTTAAAAACACAAACTTTTAGATACAATTAAAGTTCAACTGAAATAATCTGAAACACATTTAGGATAATATATCTTTGTTTGTTACCTCCATTCACCATCTATTTGTTTTCCGATCTTTCCAAAATGTCCTGCCGGGGATAAATAAAGTATTTCTGATTCTGATTTTATTTGCCGTGCTTTTTTGAGCTCAAATTCATCGCTGAGATTGTCGTGCACATAATGACGCTGATTCTTACTGCTACTGTGGATGCTGTGGGTCTGTCCAATTACCAAGAAGCACTGATATAAAGGCTAAACTGTCATAGCGTTGGACTCTGTTACCTAATCCGCCATCTTGCAAATGTCGTAAACACAACAGACTTCTGCAGTGTCCTTTTTACACCACGTCCCACCTTCTGATATCTCCTTCCAACAAGGAAACTCTCCCGCTGTTTCTCAACATTTTTAGGATGAGCTGCATGTGTGGATGCAAACAACCACATTTGTCCTGCCAGCCACCTTGTTAAAAACTCCACAAGAAGTCAGGGTGAAATGATGTGTGAAGCAGGAAACCCGTGAGCGACCGCTGAGATTGTCGTGCACATAATGAAGCTGATTCCTACTGTTTTCTGCTGGCCTGCATGTTTTTGTTACCACACTGGTTTATACTGTGGATTCGTCATCAAATTATATTTTCCATGGACTATGGAGCCTTATCTGCCAGCTTGCAAATGTCTTGTACACAATGGACTTCTGCGGTATCCTTTTTACGTCATGTCCTGCGTTCTGAGATCTCCCTACAACAAGGAAAATCTCCTACTTTGGGGGGCATGTGTGAGAGGAAAACTAAATGTCAGGGGCAGGCTGTCCTGAAATCTTCTAAAAACTTCCAGGATTACTTGTGTGAAAAGGGCTCCGCTGGGGTTAAAGGTGCACACTCTCTTCATTCTTGCCATGAAAACGTGCATTATTACTTGAGCCAAATACAGCCCTGCATGTTTCCGGCCCTTATCCACATGTCACTGTCTCTGTAGTAGTGCAGGTTTGAATGTCACGGGTTATACTGTGAGCGCTTTACTACATGCAGACACTTTCCAGGCTGGATGCTTGAACTCAGCCTCGGATTTTGAGGAGTGTGGATGCCTTCCAGAGCCAGATTCCTCGAGTGTCCCTGGAGAAAGACCTGACAGAGAAAAGCCATAAGACAAGCTTCAAAGGACACACAGAGATTGCCTGCCTGCCTGTCCTCCACCACATCAACCTTTCTCCTCCCCCCTTTTCACCCCCACTCTCTTGCTCAGCTTCATTCATACATCAGATGGAAGAGATGGAGGCCCCGATCGTAGGATGCATGGAATGGGTACATTTGCAAGCCGTTCCCTTGAGGGAGAGTAAGATTGCCTCCATTTGGATTGACTGTCAGTGGCCAGGGGGCTCTTCTCCCCAGACGGCCCTAGCATGGTGCCCGCTTCTCTCTGATTTTCCTTAGCAGCTCCAGCCCCGGGCCTCCAGCCTCGCTGAGTGCCATCTGTGCCCGCCGGAAACCCAGGCAGGAGCGCTCTCTCTCTCTCTGTGTAATCTTCCCGCCGGAGCCCCTTTGATCAGAGCCGGTGCACCCAGCATGGCCACGGGGAGGCCTGCTGCACCGAGCAGCCACCCTGAAAGCCAGCGAGTCGGTTCGTGGTAGCCAACTCAAGACCACACTGAACTATTTAACTCATTATCAAGTAAACACTATTGACCATATTTCACTATGTCAAACTGCACATTCTAACATAAAACAATATTTAGAGTGCGTCACGTTCTGTTAACTCCCTGCAGGAAAACCTTGTCTTTTTATGTCTTCTCATTACTGTTAAGTGTAGTTTTTGCCACTTATTCCACTGAAAATACACAAACCAACATAAAAGCACATTGGAGGGGGGGTGGTAGAAACCTGTAAAATGCCTGTATGAAAACAGAAAACACAACAAAGAGACGTAAAAAGGTAATATGACCATAAAAATCACAACTACAGCCTTATATCAATGATGAAAAAAATCTAAAACTGTCTTCATCTCCCCTGCAGTCTGTCTAACGTGTTCACTCTCACTTGAGAACAATCAATCATGAGTGGAGGGTTTATCTTTTAACCTTCCAGCCAACACACATTTCCTGCCTTTTTATGAGTTTTCCGACACCGTTTTGTTGCTACAAGGCTCACAGTTAGGAGGATATGAGAAGAGAGCTTACTTCCCTAAATTACAACACTGAAGAAGATTGTTGTGCAATTGACCATTTGCTCTTATTTTTGGTAACTACGCCTGTCAAGCTTCCTTTTCCTGCACTGCTAAAACTGAGGGCAGATATACCTCCTAACTCTAACAGCGACTTTACAAATGATGGGTTTGCATTTTTTAGATAAAAGCACCGAAGCATGTTTCTAATTTAAAGACAATGGCAGAGATTTTGTCGCCTGAAATAATGACCGTTTCTAGCAGCAAGATTTATCAGCTCTTTCTACTGTCAGGCTAGATAGCATGAATATAGCAGCACTTAAAGGAGCAATATGTAACTCTGACACATAAAATTGGTACTGCAGTCTAAGTTCAAAACATTAGAGAAAGCGACATGCGGGTTGCCATGTCGCGGACTCTGAAGCTTCAGTGTTTAGCCAGCTCTGCATCAGTCTTGAAACGTTTCTCTGTTCTAACCTCTCTCAATTTTTCAAAATCATCTCCAATATTCATCCTAGTTTTACCACGTTTCTGGTCCTGGAAGCCTGCTTTTTTTGTTTTTTATAAAAAGATTCCCAATGGGAATTAAACCCTCACCATATTGAGTACACTGTTGTGACTGGCCTGATCCAAATCACATCGGATGAAAATCTGTTTGAACAGGAGGGGGTGCAAATGTATGTACGTAGATCGACCAACATACAGTACATCTGTTTTTAAAAGGTTAAATCAGTCAGGGAACCAAAAGAAACCTGCAAGCTCGTGTTCTCAGGCATCCTTGTGATGTTATGAACACTTGAAAAAGACGCTAAGTGGTTTGATTTATGCTTTAATGTTCGTATTCTCACATGTAACCTTTCACTGTTTTGACAATGGTGTGAACAAAATGGCACAGTTACAGCTGGATTGAACTCTGTCCTGGTTCTAAACTTAGAGAATGGTAGAGCAGCTACCATTACCATTTACTCTTATAGATAGAGAAAAACCCAAATTGGAATATTTCAAAGTGTTTTTAGGTAGTCACACGTGACCTTGTTGTTAATAAGATGCACCATTTAGAGAAAACTTGCACAAGCAAAAAGTTTGCTGCCAGTTTTTAGGACCTGCGATGAGGGAGATTTTCAAATAAAACAATTGAGTTATGACTCAAAGCTTGAGATTGTGTTTGGCCTCCAAATGTTCAGGTTGCTGAAGGTGAATGTCTCCTCCAAGCAATGTGAACGTCTTCCTGTTCCTGCACATTTTTATCATCAAATACCTTCCGTTTCTACCTTTTTCTCCATCTCATTCTTATTCTGTGACCAAGTGTTCTGCAGACTTACCAGCAGCTCAGTTTGAGTGGCTCAATTTGCAGAAGTGACTCTCTCTCTCTTTCTCATCAGCCTCATGCTCTCTCTCTGCCATCAGTGTGTGCATGTTTCTGGAGATGATCAGAGGGCTGGAGAGGATTTGGTGAGAGGAGAGGATACAGATCTAATGCCAAAATACTGCATGTGATCTTGTGTCTCACAGCCTTTTCATGCATCGCACATTTTCCCCCTCCGAGGAACTACAGAAAAAGAAAAAGGGAACGGAGATCCAGCAGGATTTGTGTTTGTGTTACACTCTCCCACTCAAAGGGAAATATTCAGTAGGTCTTCCTCGGAAATAGAGAGCCTGAGAGGGACGCTGAGAGAGACGCTGTCGACTGAGAGACAGGAAGGAGGAGAGGATTCAGTTTGTTTATTTGCCTCCACATCCTTCAGTTACCAAACATGATGAGAGAGCATGAGTATGCTGGCAAATAATGGACGTATCATCGAGCAGCATGCCTGGTGATGCTGTATCTGGGCCGAGTAGGTACATTAGTTTGTAAGTAATACATTCTCTAAGCACTGGCAAGCTCTCCAGTGATGTAATATGAGACCAAATGAGAGTTATAATCACTGCATGGACCAGGAGAGGGGAAATGCATGGCCATCACCGATGGGTGCCTCCGATTCACAATCGCTCACTCTGACAAATGGAGAATAATTCATAAGTCACACGCTGTTCTTTATCAAAAGGAGGCCGTGTGAATTATTTTGCCCCAGAGTGGAGGGAGGAGAAGTAAATTATTTGGCACCATAACTTGTCTCACTGGAGCCGATTAGATGGTGACTTTGTGGTACACGGTTAAAAACTTTCTTTGGTCTTAAAACTCGATAAAAGACATTCCCTATAATGATTATCACCTTTCCAAAACAAGGTCTACAAAGTGCTTTACAGGAGAAAACAAACAGAATCATGAAAGTGTTAATCATAAAACAAGAAGGACAAAGAGTCCCATCAATCCCCATTACATGGAATAAACTGTAAATCATAAAACACGGTAATAAAAGATAATAAACACAGATGGAGTGGGAGGATGAAGTGGAGGATCACAGGAAGGCTGGACTATAAAAGTGCTTTTTAAGAAGAGACTTAAATGAAGAAATGGACTTAGACGTCCTAATCTCCTCGGGGAGGTTGTTCCAGAGTCTGGGGGGGGGCAAACGCGGAGTTTGGGATTTCCTATGCTTATCTTGGTCTGCTGAAGTCTTGTAGCTTCAAGTGATGGTGGATTGTGACCCCACTGTGGAAAACAATACTTCAACAAAACACAAAAGATTACTTTTTTTAATGATGTTGGATTGACAGTTTCTTGTGTGCTTCTCCATCAACACTAAACTGTGAGTTTGATGAATGATCAGCGACCAATCATTTACTCCTGACACAAATAATGGCGGAGGGGAAACGTACCTTATTCCACACACGGTTTATGTCATGTTTTTACCGAACTGAAGGAGCCTTTCGGAGGAGAGGTGAAACGTCTTCAAGAACTTCACCCAAGTCCAGCTGCCTTTGGATCAAGCTTTGAATCTGTTGAAAGTAAGTTTCTCCTTTCTGCTGCTGCTGCAAAAGTGATCTCTCATGGCTAATCAATAGTGGGTCTTTTTTATAGCACCTTGATTTGATGCTTGTATGAAATGTCTTATACAAATCAAATTGGATTTGATTTCATTCATCTGTAGAAATGTCTCTGTTTGGCCTTACCGTTGATGTTTATTGTTTTGTGTCTGAGTTCTTCTCATTGCTTTGTCTGTCAAAGCACTTTGTAAACGTCTGTTTTTAAAGGTGCTATATAAATAAAGTTATTATTATTATTATTATTATCATTGCCATCTCCAGAGCCACGACAGCAGCGTCTACGTCAATTGCAAATTGAAAATCTAGGACAATGAAGCCGTACTTTCTTTTGTAAATTAGAAATGTAAGACAAAGAGAGAAAAACTTCCACCGAAGCTGCTGCTTCACACGATGTTGAAGTGCAACATCAGTAAAGAATCCAACTGTACTGATAAGTGTTTGCATTTTGTCCCGAATGAAACAAAGATTGATTTCCCTTCCACAACGTTTCATTGCATGATGGGATCTCGCCACTGGGATCAAACAGGTAAATAAGAAAATCAATCGTGCTTTTTGAACAAATGGCTTTTTCTCTGGTCTGTTGAAGAAGTGACTTCAACACAATAGCCAAGGACACTCAACTGTGAGTGACGACTGACGGATCAGCTTGTTTTTCTTCGTAGCAGACCATCACCTTGAAAATATAAATCATCGACAAAGCGATTGTCCTCCTGTTTCTCGTGCACAATGAGGCGGACAGAGTGTCACAAGTTCTCGGCTTCGGGACATGTTTTCTGATCAGAGGAGGGAGGTATTGGACGTTTCTCAATAACTGAAGACGACCAGGTAAAGTCAGAAAGTCTTGACCCTCAAATGTCTCAGGAGACGAGGTGCTGTCCCGTCTGAACGTCTCACATTGCCTCCGTCGATACGTTTTCAGCGATGGCCATCACCTTCAGAGCCCTAAGCTACTCCGCAATCTCCCAAACGCCACCTCCTCCCCCCGCCCCCAAATCCCATCCACATCACCCTTCAATCTTCATCCTCCTGCTCCCCAGCTTATCGATTTTCTATTTTCCCCCTTCTCCCCCCTCCCCTCTCCCTGTCCTCCAGCTCTCTCCGTCTTCTCAAACACACTTCCTGCAGCTCAGACTCTCTCTCTGAGGTTTTTTTTCTATCCTGTCTCTTCTCTCTCTTTCCCTCTCTTACTGAATCTGGTCAGAGTTTCTCCTCTTTGACAAGGTCGGAGCCCCAGCCGTGCTCAGAGCTGCTTAAGGTTGGTAAATGGAGATGTAATGTAATAGAGTGGTTGGGTAATAGAATCTATGAGGGCTGGGTCTGATCTTGTTAGAGAGGGACGACTTGGAGAGGCTCCAGCGGGATCCTGAGGCATCAGCGGCCTGGATGAAGTCTTTAGGTAAAACTTTTAACGCCAAGGTTTATAGAGGAACAACTTCAGGTATTAAAAATGTCCTTTAATTACACGCACATCATTTAAATTAAAGTATGTAAACAATGCCAAGGCATGCGTTTTGTTGTATGGGCTGGACAAAGTTCGAGGTCTGCCTCTGTACAACGCAGCTGCCAGGCCATCTGGCACCCTGATACAGGGCTTTTCTCCAGGTAGAAAACAGGTTCAAGCTAATGAAGCAATCAGCTTTTCTAGCTGGATCAAACAGTTTTTCCTTTTCAACTTTGTCGATTATCACAGGTATGTTAAAGAAACAGGGTTTGGTTTGGAGGGTACTCATCTGATGGTTTTGTGTGAGGAGTTTGGAGACATGACCTTAATGCTACTAAGGCTGGACATACACTTTGCGATTTCAGGCCGATTTTGACCCGATTTATGAGCAACACGACTGGTTTTACAATTGGGCTGCTCCTCTTTTGCAATGCAGTCTAGAGGGAAGGACGATTGCTGATCACAGCCCGATCAGCTGCCCCCAACCAGTCAGATGAATTTCTGGCATCAAATTGTGGTCAGCCAACTGCATACTCTCGCACAGTGAGAGCAGAGTCGTTTCTCCAACTTAATGGCTTTTATTCCTGATTGCGTCCGTGCAAACCGGCAGACAACACTGAAGGCATCATTACAAAAGCGTGCCTGTTTGATGTGTCTTTCTCTTCCAGTCACAAAAGATATGAAGACGAGAAACGTTGGCAGGAAATAGCAGCAGACCTCTAGCTGCCAGGGAATATTGGTTTTGATTTCTTGAGGACTGAGATTATTTCTGTGGTGTGCAGTATTTTCATAATAAGTTCAGATTGAAATCATTCTAGTGTGCAGTATTTACCTGTCTGCACACCTGTCCCTTACTCCCCTTTAATTGTCACTCACTACTTGGACTTCGCTCACAGCCTGAGTGCTGCAGACATCAGTCTGCCTGCACCCTCTGTACACAACCACGTCTTTGTTTTATAATGTTTTCACATTAGCACAATTGTTTCATACTGTGCCCGAGCACGATTCCTCTCCCCTCCTTCGCTGCTCTGTGTTCACATTAGCAACATCGTTCTTTGCCCGAGTACACTTGCGTGTGTACACAGTCCGAAACAGCAGGTGGCAGTATGCACATAGTTGGTTTGCAAATCCACCAAAAAGCAGAAAGAAAAAGAGGCAACCATGGCAACCACTTGCGGGTCCACTTTATAATAATAATGAAAAAAGGTTAATATAAATGCCAATGTTCCTTCAGTAGAAAACTAAGTTGTTTCAAAAATGCTAGTATACAGCTTTTTTATTTTCTCAAAGCTCATTCCTCCTCCAAATGAAAGTTAACGGTAACAAAAAGAAATCCATGAAAGTAACTCAATAATAAAAAGGTCACAGCACAAAGCAAATAACCAGACGTGTCAACAAAAGAAATGATTGTTTTTGAAAATACTTATTGAAATGTTCACTAAAAGTTCTCAAGGCTGTCGATTAAATGTGATCAGGAGAGGCCAGCAGACAGCTCAGCAACCGTCTGTCTCATATATAAGAAAGCTTTTTGTTACTTATTCCTCCTCCTCGTCCTCCTCCTCAGCCTTGTAGCCTTGTTAAGCTTGTGTCCCGTCTAAGGATGGATCACTGCTGGTTCCTCTGTCCCATCAGCGGTGACCTTCAGCGGGACTCTGATGCAGTGGGACATCACCCAGCCTGGCAGCACCAGACGGGCCAACACTGAGGCAAGGACGCCTCTGCGGAGGATCTATCACCCAAACAAACGGCCGCTTCGTGGAGGAGCGACGCAGAAATACATCAAACTCCAACACAACAGCAGGTCATGGCTGCAGGTGTTCTACGCACTGTCTCTGTTAGTGCACGGGAACAAAGGCCTGGTGATTTAAACCATTTGTGCAAGTTTGCAAATGTCATGCTACTTGTATGAGATGAGGATGTGTCCTTACTGGATGATAAGGAGAGAAAGATTCAGTGGGAAAAAGTCTTAACCTTCCTCATCTCAACTCTTAAAATTCAAGACCAAACCTGACTAAGCTAAACTTTCTAATACAACTAAAAATGCAGAAGTTCTTGATTCTCCACGAGCTAAAGGATGCACAAGAAACTGGGGGGTAAGAATTTGTTAAGAAGGGATTGGGACCTCTAATAACGCACCAGTTGCCCCCGCTATCTCCGTCTTGAGGTCCAATTCACAAAGCATATTGCACTAAAGACATACAGCAGCAGAGCTGTCCCGTGCAGTAATCTCTTGTTTTGCATCTGATAGTGAAGACGAGCTGTAACCTCCAGTCTTTGCTGAGCAGAGCTCCGCTGTCATGCTGACAGAGCTACATTTTGTCCACATTTTCCAGTTTATTATAAAGTCTAGATTCAACAGATGTGAAGCAGGTTTGATCACTGATAACAAAGCTTCCTTGCAGGAGCGAGAGCCACTGTGAGCAGCTGATGGAATAAACACTCATCATTATCTGTAACGACACAGGTGCTTCTTTAAAGTGATATTGTGCCCTTAAGCTCCAGGTTGAGCCTCAGAAAGTCCTGCAACACAAAAAGTAATGTCAAGTGATTATTTAAGACTTTATTTACAGACCTTTTTTTAAGGTCATGCAAACATGGAATCGTTGTCACAATCAGAGGAAAAGTGAGCGTGAAATCCTTTATAAATACCGTTGTGCAGTTATACTCGCCCCACATGAAACGACTGCATATTGGCACATCTAAATATGCCCAACAGCAGCGGGGCACAGAGACCCTGTTTGCTCTGCAGTGCACTATGGGATGCATTTAACCCTTTGCATGTGCTTTGTGAATTAGACGCTGTCTTTTTGTCTCATTTGCACAGGTTTAGCGGACACATGGAATCCTTTTTGGATTATTTTTTTGTTTGTTTAAAAAAAAAAAAATACTAATAGGACAAAATCAGCAGAGATAAGAGGAACTGCTTTGTCCACAGGGGGCGCTAAACTATCATTAACCAAAGGCTCCTCACAGTAGCTTAGAAGTAAAACTCTGTGGCAGGATATTTTTTGTCCTCACATGCATTTATATGTTTATGGAGAATAATTAAAAGTGTATATGTCATCAGATGACAGGATTGCAAAGCCGCTTTTCGTATGGTTTGATGTTTGATTTTACAACACTTGATTCGTCTTTTGTTGTTTTTAAATGTTCAGTAGAATTCATTTGAAGTTGGTTTCTGCACAGCTAGAGAGGAATATATGAACCAGCTTGACTGTTTTATTAGTATAAGAGAAAATGTATGTTTCATAAAGGGAGTTGCACACCGCTTCATTTTAAAAGTTTGAGTTAAATAAGAAAAAACTGAGGAAAAACAAGCTAAAAAAAAGTCTACAATGATGTTGTTTTTTAATTTATGAGCCCACAAACCATCATGCACATATTTTTTTTTTTACCTTATTTTTCTGAAAGTACCCTCTTACAACCAAAGAGTCCATCAACACCACACTCAACAATGCAGAGAAGAGAGCGCCTGCAGGCTGGCATTTTTAAGAGTGCTTCATTTAGTCATTTTTCTGAGTACGCATTTACAAAACACTCCAAAGCATGGTCAAAATGTGCGGTAGGCTAATGACAAGCAGGTACCATTAAAGAAATAAAGACACACACACACTGTACCCCGGACATTTTTTCAAACACAGTCCTAGTGCTCTCTCAGTTTGCCTCTCGGTTTGGCAGGCGTTTGTTAAACTTCCCTTGACGCCTCGTATGATTAATGACGGTTAACAGAATTGAATTAAGGTTAAGAAAGACATGGAGGGGCGGTCAGAGGGGAGGGAGGGGGCAAGGTAGCAAGTGCGGTAAATAACTTCTTTAGAGGAAATATACAGCGGCCCCTCCTCTGCGCCCTCTCCGCCATGCCAAGTAATTACTCGCCCCGGCCTCCTGTAATAATTCCTATTACAAGCAGAACGGAAGAGTCGGTAACTCAGCGCGCAGGACAAGGTGAAGGCAAGGCCACGGAGCAGCGGATCAATATTTCATTTACTCACCCTGCTTCGCCATCCCGGGCCTGGATCAAATTCACCAACAGAGGCGGACGACGGAGGGAGAGAGAGAGAGGGAGAGAAAAGGAGAAAGAGAGGGAAGGAAGAAGAAAAGAAACAAGGTCCATTGAAAACAACGACACAAGGCCTCTAATTTCCTCTGGGCTTTGGGTGGTGGAGGAGGAGGAGGAGGAAGCACAAGCTCTGGAGATGGAGCTTGTGGAGGTCAGGTGTAGGTTTGTGTGAATGTATAGAGATGCTCCCACAAGGTCGTCAATCACACACAAATATCAGCGTAAAAAAGCAAAGGAAAAAAAAGGCGCACAGTCGCTCACAAGAAAAACACTCCAGAGTGTTTTTGTCCTTGTGCTTGAATTTCCGAGGCAATTTTTTTTTTTTTTTTTTTTTGATTAAATATAAAAAGGTTAGAAGGCCTTCTGTTATAAAAGCTTTTCAAACCTTGGAAAAGTTCCATGTGAACCTCTTTCTATTGTAAAGAATAAGAGACGCAAACAGAAATAGCTGTTGATTTTTTTATCGCTGTTTCTTCTTCACTTCCTATTTATTTAGAAGACGAGTCCTCTTCCGCGCCTCCGTCAGATTTTAAATAAATAAAGTTCTCCATCAGCATGGCAGCCTGTTTTTTTGAAGGATTCAAACCGGCCTTACTGAACCAGAGTGACAGTTTGATACTCCTGGAAAAGCTGATCACTAAGAATCGATTATCTCTGAGTGAAGGGGTCATCGCCACAGCAGGCAGAACATCAGCAGTTCATTCAGTCAAATTAACCTGCTGTTAACGTCAGCCCCACCTTTAACAAGCTGAAACGTTCCTGAAAAACAACTATGTCAGTAAGGGGTGGATGTTAGACAACCTGTAAGACAGCAATAATCCATCATTTGAGTTAAATTGTAAGTAACTCTGGTAAGTTTTAGCTTTAAAAATGGGAAAGCCTCACGTGGGGAAGGCTCTTGGGAGGCAAGGTATCAAGTCAAAAAAATGCCCCTTAAATCAAAGTGTCTTAATTCGGAGATGTCGTCCTCTGAAGGACCCAGCCTTTGTGGTTTGTGTAGACCGCTCAGGCCAAACTGAAATGAGACGGTTTGGTCTACAGAGGACTCTCTGTTTGCGTCACCAGTTGTCCCCGTCCTCTCTATTTCATAACTAAGGCCCTGTTGACATGACAACGACTTCAACGAAAACAGTAAACTTTTGTTGCATTTCGCCTGTTTGTTTACATGATGAAAGCGTTTTGTCCATTCACCCATTCTCTATACCACTTTTCCCGTTCGGGGTCGTGGGGGGCTGGGGCCGATCCCAGCTGTCATTGGGCGAGAGTCGGGGTTACACCCTGGACTGTTCACCAGTCAATCACAGGGCTGACATATAGAGACAGACAACCAGCCACACTCACATTCACACCTAAGGGCAATTTTAGAGTCATTAATTAATCTAACAAGTTGTTTTAGGACTGTGGGAAGATGTCCGAGTACCGGGAGAGAATCTAAGCATGCACGGGGAGAACATGCAAACTCCACACAGAGAGGCTCCTTCGACGGGGATTTGGAACAAGAACCTCCTCGCTGTGGGGAAGCATTGCTTACCACTGCACCTGCATGCAGCTAACAGTGTTTCAGGAACCTGAAAAGTTTTGAAAACGCACACACCGTGGTTCCAGTCCTTCCACACTAGGGCCTTCCTCACTTTAATGTCCTAAAACAACAAGCTTTACAAATCTGTCATTCAGCCAACATTGTACAGTGTGATGCTAATTGAGGCATGATGCACACTTGCAATAATATTTGCAAATAAATTTGCAGGACCTGCTGTGTTTGACCCATTTAGTTGGCAGAGCCTGGGTTTGAAATGTTAAACACTCTTCCATCAGGTTTCTTTTTTAGGTTTGTTGTAAAGCTCTGCAGTGGGACTACCAAGGTGTAAAATCTTTCAGACCTACTCGCTTCCTCTCCAAAACCAAAGCATCTCGTCTTCTGCTGCAGAGCTGACGGGGGGCTCGGATCAATAAGCGGGAGCACTCCTGACTTCCCCGGTCTTCTCTGGCAATCGTTTCAGTCCTGTCCAGACCACAAAGGTCAGATTACCTGAGGAGAGGACGGCAGAGAGAGAGGCAGCTCATGCATTAAAGACCGAGGCGAGTTATGGGGTTTGGGGGGCGAAGAAGGTGGAGGAGTGAATTTAATAAATAACAAATTCCCCTCAGCTCCACAGAGCCATGCTTTGTGTTTAATTGCGCTGTATTGATTTTTCCCTCTTTCTTTCTTCTCGTTCTTTGGCCGGGCATTGCTCTCATTTTGGAGCAATCAGGTGGCCAAGGTGGGCCTCGGAGCCGAATGTCATTTATTCTCCTCCCTCCTCCTCCACTTCCACCTCTTTCTTCACCATCTTACTCTCCTGTTTTTCTTCCCTTTTCTCCCCCTTTCTCTCCCCTCACCTTCCTCGTAATGCCTTTTGTGTTTCGTACTTTCTGAAGCTCCTCAACTGTCAAGGTTATCTTAAAATGACTTCAGCACCATTTGTGAGGCGTTGTGATGAAAATAAAGATTGCATTCACTGCCGAAAATTGTCTTTTTACTCACTACACTAGCATATTGTTATTCTTTATACTTATGAAGATGGATGAAAGGGAGGAGAAATAAGTCACTGGCTAACAAATCTTTAGATCTAAGAGAAGCATTTCCACTCAGCCTTTAAGATGTGGTAAATGAACGTTATTCTTTGCAAACAATAGAGACACACACTAAAGCAACTTGAACTTTTATCAGCGACATGAGTAACTTAACACACTACGGGGACGGTCTTTAATTACATCTTTGCAGAACTTAGTCCTCTAAGTGTTTATTATCGTAATTTCTTTGTCCTTTTCCCTCTTCAGCATCATCGCTCATGTTAATCAAAGTGTCAAAAAGTTTTCGAAATACTTCAAAAGGTGACTGAAAGCTCCGTGGGAGCACGAAACACAAAATAACATAAAAATCCATCATGAAAAAATAATCACACTGAGTTGATCTAACTCGCCGTGTCAGCAGCCCTCACCTTTAAATAAGAGCGTGTGCTAAATTATGTGTTTTGAACTGACGGGGGTTCAAGTTAAATGCCATGAATAAAGCTACAGTAACACAACCTCTGCTATGATGAATCAGGGAGAAAATCACACATGTCAACAGTGCCTCGCTGGTGGACGGAGGTGTATATTTTCATCTAAAAGGAAAGCAATTTGCAGAGATCCTCCCCTTTAAAAGCTGACTTGACATTTCCTGCCATTATGAGCACAATGGGCTCTATTATAGAATGAATGGCAATTAAGCGCATGTGAAAATGTCAGGTGAATTACAGCCCACTGAGGCGAACCTTGTGACATGCAGTCACCATCACCCAATTTGATCCCACAGCCCATCCACGACCACATCACTGCTCATCTCCTTCTCCTACAACCACGTTAAGAAGGGACGTTTTTATGCCCTGATTAAGAAACTTTCAAAGTTCACATAACCAAAACAACAACATCTGCATTTGAACTTAAACGTTCGACAAATGATTAGATGAAAAGTTGTTTATCCAACACACAACAATGCATCAGTGTACCTTGTAAAAAAAATTATGTCACAAAATGCGGCATTCCTCAGGGCAGCTTTCTAGGACCTCTCAAATATGCCATATTCACATGATTTTCCATATGTAATAAGAAAACAGGCATAGCTATGAGTGTGGATGATTCTACAATGTTTGTTTATGCAGAACCTGTCACTTAGCTTTCAGATAACATTTATTTTGTTCTGACATTGCGGTTGAAAATCCACTTCAGTAACTTGGCATTGCAGATAGCTGCAGCATAACCCGCTTTATCACCTATTTCTCTTTAAAAGGACAATCATTTCTAAAAGATGACCATCAAGCTGTATTGATGGAGGCTTGAAACCATGGATTGGAGGTAGACTTAAGCCCTATTTGCATGGGAACAGTATTACCTGGGGACCTCTGGGAATTTGTAATAATTGTGGAGGATGTCTGTGTTTTTAATCCCGTGCGAATCGGCCATGTCTGTAATCAGAAAAGTAAAAGTTGCAGGGCAATATACTTTCATATTTTTGCCCACACATAGGTTCCTCTGATAATAGAAATCATGTTCTAATTAGCATCTCTGTAAATTTAGGTGGTATTTTTGGGGGGCTTTCTTCCCTTCTTTCCCATTTTTCCCGCTGGAGAATAATGGAGGCTGTGATGGACATTGTAAATGAAGGTTTGGACAGCATTGTAGGGGCACATTCAGCTGACTCATCTCGCTTCACAATATGAAGACCGATTCAAGGAAGGAGCAAACTAAAATCCATCAGAAGAACCAGATGTTGAAGAGTGAATAATGCTCCTTTTGCGTGTATTTGGTGCTCGTTGCTTGGTTGTTTGTAGTGAAGTCTAAGTGTACCAGATGACAAGATGGTTATCATGCAACACCTCAACGATTTCAATCTGAAATGTGAGTAAATAGGAGTAAATTACAGGCTTTGCTTATCCACTGACGTTGGGGGGTAATCCCCAAATTACCAGAGGTCCCAGGGTTATACTAATCCTGTGCCTTTGGGGCTTTGAACAGAAGATTTGCTCACTTTATCATCACGATTACAATATTTGTAACTTAAGAAAGAGCTATTCTAACTTAATGTTGAGTAATATAAACCATTCATAAGTCGCCCAGTTAGTTTTTGAGTATCCAAACTGTCTAAAACACTAAAGGTGTGTCATTGTTCAAAAATTAATTTCTTGAACTTCCCTACTGGGGATCAATAAAGGATGATCTTATCTTTATTTAGCCCAAATGTTTAGCAAATCAAGGTGAGGTGCCATGACACCTCACACTCATTTACACTACAGAAGTGACACATGCACACACACACACACAGGGAATTATTTATATGTGTGTGTTATTATTCATCCAAGGGATCAACACACACACACACACACACTTAAACATTGCTGATGCCGTCATCGTTGCCCTCTTACCTCATACTAAGTCACTAATCTTCATCGACAGATTTCCGATGGAATCTCTCCGTGGTCCCGCCTCTTTAATTATCCAAACAGGTCAAAGGTCACAGACACTTATCATGTGGCAAGGGATCAAAGGTCAGCCCGCAGGGTCACAAAGGTCAGGGCTCGGGGAGCAGAGAGAGGTTTCTGCCTGCAGATCTGCTGCTTACTAACCAGACGTGATTAGTGTCGGCCATGAGGGATTTGATCACCGAGTGCAGCCAGCACTGCAAGGCCTGATGGGTAATTCAAGGCAGGTGGAGGGTGTATCTGATGAGGAAATGAAACTTTGATGGGCGAGGAGAATTACTATTGAAGGAAAGGCTTCTTTTTATCTTCTCTGGGAAGTTACTGATCAATCATCGTAGTGTATATGAGAAAAATGTCTGAATCAAAAGAACATAAAATGAACTGTCCTACACATTCACAGATTAAATGTATTATATTTACATTACATACAAACTATCTGTCACGTTTAAAGTTAAAGAGTTTGTTGCACGCTGATTAAAGCCTTGTGCTGAAACACGTCCATTGTTGATCTGTACGCTGCTGCCCTACCCAGATAATACTGTACTTTGAAGGACATTAAGTGTGCTGATTTGTCTGTCTCTCTTTAGTCTTGTTGCGGTCGTGCATCTGAAAAATTGTGTTACGGTTGAGTGTTTAAAGTTACAAACACCTATTAAAGTGGTCACAGGGATTGTACCAGATGTTGTGCAAATCTAACTCTGCTGACGTCCTCAACCTGTTGTTTGCAAACTGTTTGCATGAAGAGTATGTGGATATGTATTCCAGTGTAATCACGATGTCTATGAGCTGTGGCTTGATGGCTAATTTATGACATGCTCATCGAGATAGGGTTGTAAGGTTCCAAACTTGTGAAGCTATAACTTGAAGATCGACAATGAAAGAGACAACTTTTTGGCGTAAGATGGATTTATTTATTTGTTTGCATACCTGAGACATAATTTGGGCTTAAAGCTGCTAAACATGAGGCAAACGCTTGTTGAGGCAACAGTTTACATTTGCAGAAATATGAATTGACATTTTCATTTGTAGGCATCAAATCTGCGGGGAGAAAAACAGTGGAGGGCTAAACATGATGCACTGCTTTCAACCGCTTAGCCTCACCAAATTTAACACACACACACAAACACACACACACACACACACACACACACACACAAACACGCGCACGCACACACACTTTTAATTGACTTTGCCTTGATTTAATTACCTTCAGTAACAACCTGTCTCAGTTTGAATTTACAGCACCCATCTTCCTATCCCATCTTAACCCCATTACATTTCCCACTAAACACACACACGTACACAAACACACACACACACAGACACACACACACACACACACACACACACACACACACACACACACACACACACACACACACATTTCTGGGAACATAACAGAGGAAGGGGTAGGAACATACTGTAGACAAACACACACACACACACTCACTCACACACACGCACACACACACACACACACACACATACAGATGCCAACCGAACACACGGTGATCAAAGCCGACAGGGACGACAGGTAGAGGCACAGCAGCCAATCAGAGCGGAGCATCAGTGGT
The DNA here is from genome assembly GCA_020745685.1 of Tautogolabrus adspersus. Classification (NCBI taxonomy): domain Eukaryota; kingdom Metazoa; phylum Chordata; class Actinopteri; order Labriformes; family Labridae; genus Tautogolabrus; species Tautogolabrus adspersus. The sequence goes on along the minus strand of CM036535.1, from coordinate 32,104,900 downwards.
GACCTTGCTGAGCTGCAGCTGATTGGTGGTGTCAGAGCTGTCAGTCATGTCCCGAACCTTTTGACAGGAGACAGACAAAGCTGTATGCGTGTGTGTGTGTGTGTGTGTGTGTGTGTGTGTGTGTGTGTGTGTGTGTGAGTTAGCATGTGTGTGTGAGTGAGGGGAGGCATTCCAAAGACATTGATTTTTTGATTAATCTCCACTAAAAGGAAGAAATAAAGTGATTTGCATAATTAAATCTCCTTTTTTAAAATTCTTTTCAGACTTTTGGAATTTCTATGAGCACGTGCTTCTCTTTTGATGTCTTATTCATTCGTTTTTTGTCTAAATCAAGTCATTCATATAACATTTTTCTGCTCAAGGTAAAGATAGAAAAGATTCATACACACACACACACACACACACACACACACGCACGCACACACGCACGCACGCACACACACACACACACACACACACACACACACAAACACACACAAGCCAGAACAGAAAACGATGTGTATGTTTCAGCCTCTCTTTCAGCAGTCAACAGGGCCAAACACACCAAATTGTAAGCGGGCAATTATTAGTGTGTGTTCCTTTATTCTGCCCGCCATCAGAGAGATTATGAGAATAATCGGCTTAATGAGCCTCAAACTAAAGATGGGATCCAGATTCCCCAGGGGGGCGAGCTATTGTACAAAGGGCCACAGCCTACACATGACGGTGATGTCAAACAACCCCTCTGCTCAAATACCGTTTACTGAAATACCAATCACTGCGGCACGCTTTGTTGTACATCTGTGTGTGATTTGTCGCATGTGTGATGAGCAAGATGTGTATTTGGTGCTTAGAGGTGAAATGTACTGCTGACTGAGATGTCCTGTGATTTGATGGGTAGTCTACCATTATTACAGACAATAACATCATGTTGTGTTCTTGTTTATGTTTGCATTTAGTCTCTGGGTTCTTTCGCCAAAAGGCCAGTTCATTTAGTAAAACGTTTCAACCCTTGATCCCTGTGTGGATCTTCCTGTTTTTCCACTTGTTTAGCGGGACATTTATAGGGCTTTCACACCTGCAGAAAACTCCTGAAAAACTCCAGGAGGAGCTGTATGTACTGTAACACAGCCTTTTGCTAGTGTTTTTAGTTTCCTGTTTTTATTCCCATGTTGTTGTTTTTTTTCAATTGATGTAATTGTTTTTATTTTTAACTCTGTAGCACTTTGAGATTTTTTTACAAAAATGTAAAGTGTTTTACAAATCAAATTCAAAAATCTGTTCTCACTCTTCCTCAGTCGGATTGTCATTTCAGTGAGATCGCTGCGACCCTCCTACCTCCATACCAGCTCAGCAGAGTTCAGATGCAGCCACAGAAACCCACTCCTCGTCACATCCTGCATTCTTCTATCACCACCACTACCACCAGGGTTTAGACTCCATAGGGGGGTATCCTATCCTGCTGTCGGCCTCACTACCCCTCTGAGTGCTTGAAGTCATCATGACAGAGTTTATTCGCCAAAGACATTGCATATTTATCTTTTCCTAAACTTTAAAATAAATCATTTTAAACTCTTACTGAAGTCTCTTCTGATTGAAATAATTGTTTCATGGATTACATTTACAAGCTCTTGATTCAGTGTCCTGTCACTTTCACCCTATTGTGGCGTCTTTAGACACTAACGCATCGTTAGTTTTATAAATAAAACCAGTTATTTGTCTTCTATGATACATTAAAATATATTGTAAAAAGGTCTGAGGAGGTACTAACCGTCACAGTCTTGAATTAAAAACCTTCATGTGCCTCAAAAGGTTTAAGGAATTATCTCTCAAATGGAAATGATGAAAATGAAAATCTGCTGTTTTCTGCTTCCTGTGCTGCTGCTGGACGGTCGGTCCGATCTGCACCTCTGCTGACGGAGCTGTCAGGAGCTCAGTGCTCTGCAGTACATTGACATTTTATCACTGCAACTAGGATTACAGTGGACCTTTTATTTCCTTTGATAGTGTGACAGCCCCCTGACATTTTCCCTTCACCAGCACAGAGAAGCCGGCAACAGCACTAAAAAAACCTCTGTCTCACGGGTAAAAAATGAGACTTTTCAGACGCAGAATGCAGGTGGGTTTTTCTGTATGGTGCCACTTTGCACTTTTTTGGGGGTAGAAAATAACTTTCTTATTAGTTAAGAAGCTTTTTGAGGACTTGTGAACATCTAAAAAATATCTACCTCTACCCTACATTGATGAGGCAGGCAAAGGGACCTTTGTAAAAATGAACTTTCTCTGCAATGTAATAATTTTGTAAACATATTTCTGGTAAAAAAAAAGAAGCCCAAATGCAAAATGTTCCCCTTTTTATCCTCAGAAAATCCGTCTTAAACTTCTTATGATACAAATATTGAGCCTCCAAGAGGTCATCTTTTATGCTTTGAATGCAACGTTTTGACAAATGTTACATTGTTTCGCTCTAAAATGTAAATACAGTACAAGTTGAATGATGCAGTGTTGCTGTAACTCGTTGTGTTGGTCCTGTTAATACATATTCCTCTGCTAAACGTTCAGTTATGTCATGTTAATGAACACATCTTCCTGTCTTCTCGTACAGACAGAGGAAAGTGAGACATATCAGGAGCAGGAGAGAGGGGTTAAAGGGGGTGTGGAGAGTGTAAATCTATTTTTAGTCCGATAGGGAACATATGAACCCGCCGAGAGCTGACTGGTCTTGTAAAAGAGGTGAGAGGCTGTTTAATAGTGTGACTCTGACAGCCATGAGGTCATCAGAAAGAGGCAGAGAGGAGCAGGGAGGGGAGGGTGGAAAGAACCTGGCAGGACCACATTGAGATAGGAAAAACCTGACATTGGATATGTACCACTTAAGAGGCTGCATCCTTCGAAGGGCGCATTTTAAGTCCAACTACGTAAGAACAGCATATTGAAGGCTGTTTCATATCGAAGGCGTCTTCAAATGCGACCCACAAATCTCCATTCTCCGGCTAACAAAGGATCCATTCAGTGCATCATTCTTGGCCCGATATATCCCCAAATTCATTGCACGCCAATTCCAACGAGCTGGCTGACACTCCAGGGGCTGAGTCATTTTAAAGGCAAGTTATCGATTTCAACCAACCCAACTCCAACCCTAGCTGCCACTACTTCTGCCACAAATCATCTTTAATGGTAGTTATGTTGGCCAGTTACGGTGCAGCTGTCGAGATCGCTTGCTGACAGGCCTGGTGCATGGAAACGAAAGAGTAAAGACAGGGACAGCTGGAGACTCAAATGGGGAATCCAATGTGGACTAGTAATTCAAAAAGTTAAAAAAAAAAAAAAAGGTACTCCTCTGAAATGAGTAAAAAGATCTCACTGTCAGTTTCTGGTGTGACCACCATTTGCCTCACGCAGTGCAACACATCAACCCAATTGTTTCATCAGCTGGTCTCAGAAGATCTTGCAGATGAATCTTAGATCTATTCACTTGCCTGCATGCCATTCGTGGACTTCGTATGAATCTGTTTTTGTCATTAAATATCTTTTGATTGTTGCATCAGCCTGCCTGCCTTTTTTGTAAGTTCATTTTGGTCCCTGTTTGTCAACAGCTTGTGACACGTAATGGTAAATGACGAGCTTTAAAGTCTAAAACAATGCTTGAATTACAACAACAGAGCAGTAACTTCCTGCTGCACAGATGGAGATCAGAAACGGAAACATGATGTAGTGACACATTCATTCATCTGTACTGACTAATCACCTGTTTCGCCTGAGGCTTAAGGTCAGGCGGATTTTTTTGGAGCCCGCTTCGATTGTCGTCTATTTACAACTCATTGATGCTTTCTGGTGATGTCATGTGACCTTCTGACCTGCCCACTGTTTTAAAGCTCTAATTAGCTATTGACCTCATCTCCTCCCACATCACCCTTTACACCCAGCGTGACCCCGCTGACCCCGGCGGTGAGGTCACATGCCTGTTGACATCACCAATCATCACTCTTCTCTCTCACTTTTTAAACGTGTCCGTAAAATGAGTGCGTGAGGGAAAGTCATTTGTTTACTCCCATAATTCTTGCATGTTTTGCCCCATCAGAATCATAGACCTTATGAAAGAAGAAACATGAAGCCAATGCAAACGTCCCTTAAACCTGCATTTCATTTTTTCTTATTGCCAGAACGCATCAACACCCATGGTTGCAAAAACAAGATTGAATCTCGCTCTATTAGAAAACAACTCTGTCACGGCCCTTCCTGTATTGTTCTTTCATTTTGTATTTGGTGGAGGTTGTCTGTATTCCCGTGGAAGTGAGTGCTCTGTCGATCTTGTGAATCTTTGGTTTTCCTCTGTGTTGGAGTGCGAGAGTGTTGTAGATCTTTGTTGCCGAAAACAATCGAAGCGTTCCAACCAAGCGGCAACCTGCGGTCTTGAAAAATGAAGCCAATGCGGAAGTGTAGAATCCTGCAGTTTGTTGAGTGTCCACTTGAGGCTGGCTCGAGGATTTTTTTTTAAACGGCTCCGTTTTGATTTTGAAAACGATACGTGTTATCCATAGTTAGGCACATAGCTGACATGATTGACAGGTGGGCGCGATGTAACGGTTCATCAAGAGGCTTAAAACCCGCCTCAGCTCCAGCTCCCAGTCTGTCGTTAGGTTGACTGAAAGTTAGGCTGAGACAGGATTTCCAGCTTGGCGGCTGCTGCCGATGAGTCATTGTTGTCTCAAGAACCGAGTGTTGAACACTTCCAAAGTCTGAGCACAGGAGGTACGTTTAAGACCTCCTCCTTCCAGGTCAGAGGTATAACTCGACAAAGGTGAGCCTGTTTCACCCTCGACTCCAGCCGAGAGGATGCAGACAGACTGACAGTATGCTGTGTATGTAAAATGATAGTCTGGTATTCAGTGAGAGGAGATGGACCGATGGGTCATCCATCCACACCCTGACATTACAGACAGAGATAACAACAGAGAGGAAACGTTGGATTAGATGGACTCACTGGAAAAAAACTGTCTCACTGCCAAGACTTTTTTAAGACAGGGAGTGAGGGGTGGGTGAAGTACAGAGGGAAGTTATATCCACTAAAAGGTGGATAAAGTGATTTAAGTGAAACTTGCACTACCTTTAAATTATAAATCAATCATCTTCTATCGATCTTGACGGTACCTTGTAAGTCAGTTTTCATGCATTAAAGGTATAAAACTCGACTTTCAGAGTAGATGTCCAGTAAATGTTAGAACCAGTCTGTCAAACAAAAACAAAGCTGTCCCTTCAGCACATCGCCTCCCCTCCTGTCGGTTCTCCTTGTTTTGTACTTTTGTGACATAACTCCATCCTTATGCCTCTACTATTAGCATCCCTGAGTGGGCGGGGCTGTCTCTCTTTCACAACGTGGATTTTTCTGTATACAAGGATATCGTTTCTAAGCTAAAATCATTGTCATGTAAACATGGCCTAAACAATTGTTTCTCAGTTTCATCATACAGGCACATTTTCCTTGAAACTTCTTTTTAAGAGGCAGAAACCTTCGAGTATAACCAGTCTCGACCAGACTTGGTGAAAAGCCATCTTCTTTGGCTGGATGTGTTGAGAAAATGGGATAACCGGAGAGACAGTAAGAGAGAAATGTTTCAGAAAAACAGACAGACAATAACACATTCAAACTTAACGTCTCTGTGTCGATAGAATATTTCCTCACAAAATGTTGAAATGCTCTCTGTATAGATTTGTTTTCTCCACCCTAACCGTTCAAGTTGCTCTGAAGTTTAATTTCATAGTGGCTTTAAAAAAATCAACCCACTGTTCTGTAGGAATGGCTCTTTTCTCCCCACCTTGGATCTCCTCTGTGACCTGAAGCCACAATAAAGCGGCCAAAATGGGAGCTATAGACCATATGTGTGTGTGTGTGTGTGTGTGTGTGTATGTATGTGTGTGTGTGTGTGTGTGTGTGTGTGTGTGTGTGTGCGTGTGTGTGTGTGTGTGTGTGTGTGTGTGTGTGTGTTAGGGGAGGTGAGATGGGTGCTGAGTTACACTGTCAGGGTCACCTCTGCAGCCCCTTGTGAACACCCCTCACAATACGCCACCTTGAGGTAACAAAGAGTCCATTGTTCGTGCAGACAATGCTGTCTGAAGGACAGGGTTAAAGGGGCCGAGGAAAGGGGATGGGGAAGAGGGGACAGTGGGGGGGCTCAGCACCTGGTAACAGTGTATGGATAGGAGCTGGAAGTGTGTGTATGTGTGTGTGTGTGAGTCGGGGGGGGGGGACGTCACAGTCCATTGGTCAGCAGTGGCAGTGTTTAGGCGGGTAGAGGGAACATGAAGCACTGGTGTAGAGCAGGACCGCTGACCTGAGGCAGGCGTTCCCAAGCTGTGGTCTGGGATCCAGCAGGGGGCCATCAGAGGGCGTAGTTAGTCAAAACCACAGAAGGTAGGAAGGAAATCAGGAAGACACACACATTAAGAGCAGCCGGGTGACCCCTTCTGTTTGGGAATTAGGATTCACAAATAAGCAGGACGATAGAGCAAAAAAGGAACAAGGGATTTTCCATTAACGTGGTCAGCATCAGAAATCCCACCATCTTTCTTCATACATAAAAAAGTAGGACTATATAAGTGTGTAGAAACACAGGGACTCAATTGGATGTGGCTAGAGCTATGGGAGACCAATAAAAACGGTTTTGGTGACAGTCGGGGGCAATGGATAAGTCGCACAAACACCTGGCTTTAAACCAGGAGACCGAAGTTCTAGTCCCATGAGTACAAAAGTCAATGTTGACTTCCCTTAAGTTACGCACCTTGCATCTATAAAGCAGAGTAACTTATTAAATACATGGTGCTTGCATATTGTAAGTTTAAGACGACCTAACCCCCTTGTTATTCCTCATCGTCAATGTGAAACGCATAGAGGCTGATTGGTCTTTCCGCCCCTGATCCGCCATTGGAGGAAGTCACAGAAAGTGATGTTTGGCTGCCAACGAGCCGGCTTTTTCATGTGAACAATGAGAGCATCCTACTGAGCGCTGTTTTCCTTTTGTTTCCCCTTTTTTTGTTGTTCTTTAATACAGAACAGGATAACAGGATGATCTTTTCTCCACGCCACATGTTAAATATCTTTATTCTGTGAATTACGCTGGTTAACACCATGTCCGAACAGCACGTGAGCGCTATATATCACATAGCATCACGCATGATCGAATGCTCGCTGTCCACACTGCATCCGTTAAATATTGAGTTCTCTGCTCTGTAAATGTTTGTACCCCACCTTGCAAAGAGAATAACATCTAGTGCTTTTGTACTGAAGGTTGACAAACGGCTGTTTGGTGCTTTGTATTAACGAGCAGCTGACTCAAATCACAACGCAGACGCTCGTCAATAAACGGCTCGCATGAGCCGAAAAAAAGTTCGTTATCCGGTGTCGAAACAAGTCGAAGCTCAGAATTTCATTCACGGATAAGGATATTATTAATGCACCACTATCTCCACTTTGTAAAGCGAGTGTCAGTGCCGTGTAGAGCTCCCTCCTTCCTCGTTCCTCTAAAAACGTGGCGTCCAGATAAAAACGGCGCGCTGCCTTGCGCTGCCTTGCTTGCGGGCAGTAAGAACACTCCAATAGGAAACAATAGAATCAGGCTGATTTTGTGGCTGACGCTCGCTCGCGTTGCGTGCTGCTAGGACATGCTGTTAGAATAATAAGTATGAATCATTTTAGTAAAAACATGCACATGTCCTGTGTTTACATGCTGGGCCTCTTACAGCGCTGTAACGCAATGTCAAACCACACACTGGGAAACCATTATTGATCCTTTGTGGTTTCAGTGTGTAAGTTCAAAGACGTAAAGACGACTGAACTTTGTCGTGGCTGTTGACTTTGTTGCTTCTACTACATCGCCTTTTTTTCCTAGCCCTGTTTGTGACCCTTTAATCTACTGAATGGGAAAGATGGGGCCATTTATGGACGTGTTGCCTGCCATCAGTAATTTAAGAAATGTATCAGAGGGTGTTACCTTATGGATGCATGGTTGAAGGACTTGTGGATTTAAAAAGTATGTTGAGGACTAAGCAGCTACAGAATGAACTTAACCTCATGAGGTAGCTCCTTAAAGCTCTTCATGTGACCCCTTTGACATTGTTATATTATTAGATATTTTCTTTATTATCAAATAAGACAAACATATCAATGTCTTTTTAAAACATCATATATGCAACAGAGTCTGAATCCCCCCTTAAAATCAAAGCTCTTCGTTTTCTTCATCGCTTCGCACACGCAGCACTCACGTGTGTACATGTAGGTTTTTCTCTCTCCATTCAGAAACTTCAAACTGCACGATTAAGCTTATATGAGCAGTTCAAACACGCACTCCACATGGCCTCCAGTTGACTGCATTATACATACAACAAAGATCCAAACATGGAAACATGTCAAGTATTTGACACACACACATGCATGCACACATACAAACTCCCCGACTCACCACTACACTCAGGGCCGCTAAACAAATATATCCCATTACTGCTTGGAAATAATGGGCCCATTTTTCTTCCACACAGAGGTCTTTATGAATAGTGTATAAACCCGGCCACGCGTTGGATCCTTGGGGGAGGGAGTCGGAAGGGGAGGGGGGGTGGTGACACTGCCATGGGAAGAGGGAAGAGCTCAAACATATTTCTGCCTTTTATCCTCCCTGATAAAGAACTTCCACTTATACAAACACACACGACAAACACACACACACACACACACACACACACACTCATATGCGGTTTGATTTTTTCCTGCAAGACATCAGAGTGCTTAAAAGCTCCGTCTAAACATAGACCCAAGGCCAACAGTGAGTGCTGTGGTCCTGAATGGAGCTCCACCATCGCTGCACACTGGTGCCCGTATGGCAGCAGCATCAGCCACTAAAGCTGCTTCTGTGTGCAGGAAGAAAAAAAGGGCTGTATGCACTTTGTTGCTTTTCCTTTCAAATAACAGTAATGGCTGAATATGCCTCGTGCATTTGCCTAGTTTTATCAAAATAAAAATGCACAAATTCCAGCATGTATCATTGGCAGAGCACGGTAAGATGTTGTGTTTGGGGATTACTGCAGGTGTCAGTGTCTCTCGCCCTCTCTCTCTCTCTCTCTCCCTGTCTTGTCCGTGGAGTTGTAAAAAAAGCCCTTTGTTGTGCTCTGCAGTATAAATCATTTAAAGGCTTTGCATAAATTTGTGTAATCTCCTTCATGGGGGCTGGGCAGCATATCTGATGCACTCACTGGGAAGCAAGGGTGGAGGAGTTAGTGTTGACTCTGTGTGAGTGTGTGAGTCTGTGTGTGTGTGTGTGTGTGTGTGTGTGTGTGTGTGTGTGTGTGTGTGTGTGTGTGAGTGTGTGTGTGTGTGTGTGTGTGTGTGTGCTGGGCTGACATGCATGTTGCGTGGAAACAGAGACCTGAATGCAGTTAGTTACAGTATGGTATCACATGCAACATGCTTTACATGCAACATGTGTGAGGAAACACAGTCACATACCATTCCTGCAGCTCTAAATACACACAATATTTATTTACTTATACTCTGTCAAGAAAACATCTCACCTTAAGATGTTTGCATTGTTCCAAAACTACAGAAGCCCTAAGCTAACACACTTCTACATGTTTATTTTACCCGTCATAACAAGTACATTTCAGTTATTTTCTCAAGATCTCGACTTATTTATCTCCTCATCTGAGGAAGACAATACTTGGTTTCCCATGACAACAAGTTATTTTCTCGCGATGTCAACAAAATGACTGAAATCAACTCATTATGACGGGAAAAAGAGGAGTGAAATACAATGCAAGGATGCATGTCCTCTTAGGACTTCCGTAGAAAACAGGGGCTGATTTGCCTTGGCTATACTGTATAGGGTTATAATGATGATTCATGTTTTGATGCTTATCTTGTTTTGCTTTGTTTGTTAAACATTTTGTTACCTGTTTTTTTAAAGCTATAAACCCATCCATCCATGAAGTATACCGTTTATCACAGCTGTCATTGGGCAAGATGGTGAATGGACTTAAGCTTGTGTAGCGCTTTTCTAGTTATTTGACTTCTTAAAGCGCTTTTACACAGCAGGTCACACCTACACATTCACACACTGATGGCAGAGGTTGCTATGTAAAGTGACCATCAGTACTAACTAATCCATTCATTCACATTCATACGCCGGCGACGAAGCAGCGGGAGCATCTTGGGGTTAAGTATCTTGACGAGGACACATCGGACATGCGGCTGCAGGAGTTGATGAACCCTGACCTTCCGGTTGAGAGACGACCGACTCTACAAACTAATCTACAGCCAACAACACATGAAGCGGACTGCACCCTGGAGGTTGCCAGTCACACTTTATGAATACATTTTACAGTTTTTATCACATTTGTTTGTATTTGGTACTCAGTTGTTTAAAATGTGGCAACTGTTCAGAATCCAGTTTGCAGCGTTGTCTGCACCTAACAACACAGCAGTTTAAGGGAGAAGACATAATCACTGGATTCAACCCAAAACAAAAGTGAAAGTTTGATGTGTGGACAAATAACGAGTACACCTTGATCTGACTTCTTCATCTTTATCAGTTGCAGGACGCCATCTATGCATGCTCGCATCGCACTCCTGATCTCTGATAAACATACTGTAGGAGGAGACGACCTTTTGTTTTCTTGTGATTGTGAGTTGATTAACTTGTTTTCTCGAGATAACGAAATAATTAACTTGTGATCCCGAGATAACGACGTAAAAAAAAAAATTGCAAGCAAAGCCTTTTCCTGCTGCAATAATGAACACAGATTACTTTGAGGTTTTTAAATGACACATATAGCTTCTGACATTTTTGTACTGTTGTGAACTTTATCGCTCAAAATAAATCCTGAGTTACTTCCTGATGCTCCCGATGTAACGCCAGCCTTCTCCCCATTATTCCATCCAAGTGAGTTTTATTTGAATGCAGAGCTCATTCCAGTAAAACCACTATGGCTGCTGTCACTGTGTCCTTGCAGTTGTTCCATTATTCACCGGACACAGACGAGCTGCAGGATTTTTTGTCTCTGGATGACATCACTGTTTATCTCTCTGTCCTTCACTTTAATGAAAAACAGCAAAATTCATCGATCACACAAAAACTGAGTTGCACTTTATTACAGGAGATTAAAACTATTTATGAAAGTGGATTTTGCCTGAAAAAATCTATTCAAACTGTGGGACCGCATGCAGAGCTGGAGACGCCTTCACTTGGCAAAATGACACTTTCCAAGTCTTGATAGTAAATATTGTAAAGATGTCAATTTAATTAACTTTTTGAGACATTATTTGCTCCTCAACAGATATTCCTCACATCAAATTTCTCATATATCTCTCACGCCATCAATTTATATCGCTGCGGTGACACACACACAGATTCACACACCTCCCCGGTGCAGTGACGAGGCTGCGGTGAGGCAGTAAATCATTGAAAGGCGGAGCGCGGCGCTGAAAGCTCTGTGACAGAAGATAAAACATGCAGCGGCAGGAGGACTCTCTGCACACCTCCTCCAGGAAACAGCAGCCACTCCACGGAGAGACACGGAGAGAGTAGACAGCTTCATTCACACATTCATCACCTCAAAGAGACATCTGAAAACAGAGCAGTGTGGAGAAAAGGATGCAGGTCTATGTGCATGAACTGGAAGAAAAGTAACTATTTATATTAAACCCTTTCATTCGATTACCGAAAACACAAAGACCCAAGTAAGGATTGGTCTAAACTGTATGGGGGGGGGGGGGGTCCCATTCTATTGCTGTTGTCTGTGTGTGGGGAGATGTCTAAGGGCGCACTAGGCAATCCGTAACGCATCACCCCTGAAGTCCAGTTCGTTTGACTAGTGTGAGTGCTCCAATCCATGATCCGTACACTTCCTTGGCCCTGGCACGCTTGGAAGAGGTATGCTTTGTCACGGTACACTTCATGCACCTGCACAAGTGCGGGTACACAGCGTGGGCAGTGCTGGAGTGTTACAGCTTTATCTGACTGAAATGACTCAAAGTAAGCCACAAAGTCAGTAAAGTAGCTGGCAGGTTCTCTGTGTTGTTCTCCGATTTGCAGATGCTCATTTTTTGTGAGTCCGCCTGTCTTGTAAACTAAGCACGCTTCATTATTACGTAAAGCCATTCATGTGTTGTGTTACGAAGTTATCTACAAGGGGTAACCGTGCTCGAGCAGTGTGAGTGCAGGCCAGCTGTTGAATGGGGAGGGGGGACAATCTTGCTGAAGCACGGTACGGGGCAACTTGCTTAGTGTGAGTAGGCCTTACGAGAATAACATAACTTCAAGGGTTTGGATTGCTTGTTTGTTTGATTGCATTCAAACCACCAATAAGCAGACTCTGTGGCATTTGGTGTCCCAAGTTATGAAAGGAGGCGCAGCAAGGCAAAATAAAAACAGCAAAGCGTGGCAAGATTTGGAAGGACTTCCAGGTAAACGTAAGGCTAAAAATGAATCAACACTGGATGTCGCAATTACTGAAACAAAGACGACAAGTCACATCTCACCTTCTGCTTCACCTGTGAAACAGTTAGCTATTAAAACAGCCACACTTGTCCCTTCTGCCACATCCTACCTGTGTGAGATCTTTTTTTTTTTTGCAGTTGCCCCTCCATCTGTTACTATCTCCGGTAGCGAATCGGCGGTGGAACGACTTCGCCCAACCATTCCTCATATGTGCACTACCTAGTGCTGATAAGTAACAGGACAAGAAACAGGAAAATGTGTAAAAGGTACGAGTTTTCAAGGCTCTATCACTTAGACAAAATACATATCATGCTAACTACTGCCCGTGGTGTCTACTGTACAAGCTAATAGGTTTCATTAAAACACAAGACAACGTAATAAACGTAGAAGTGAGCCTCATCTTGAATAGATCTGTTCACTAATTGTCAAACAAAAAAGAAGAGCTGATACCAAAGCTGTTCTGTAGTTTTCCCTGAAGTATTCATCCCTTTTCCTTTTCATGAAGTTATTATACTAACTTAGGGTCAGGAGCAGGACAACGCCCTAACCTCACCTTCAATCACCTGACAAGCCTTCTCACTCCACCATGTTTGTCTCAGTTCTTCAACCCACCCTCCCTCTCCTTCCTCTCATCCATTCACCTCCACTCCCTCATTCATTCATCTTGTTTGTCTAACTCTAGGAACAGTCTGGGCCGTGATCAGCTCGAGCAGAATAATGCATGAGAGGGAACAAACCCCCATCCTGAGTCTCCCTCTGCCCTGCAGTCAGTCCATCCTCCCAGACAAGCCAACATCCTCTAACATCACAATCATTATCTCAACACATTCATCTGTCTAATCATTCATAGGATATATCATTAGATCTTGTGCTGCATTGCGTTGAGCGGCCCGAGCCACCTTCAGACAGAGAGACGAGGCACGTTGAAACAGAAGAAGAAGAAGAGTTCAGAAGATTGGCAGACATTGAAATAAGTCACACAGCAACAATCAAATGGGTTTTTGAAGCAGTTGTGAGGGAATGAGAGCCACAGCGTGAGATCACATCGCCCAGGTTTTTCAATCAGACCTGCTTCCTATCTCACCTGTTCAAGCATAATTGTAACACACACACACACACACACACACACACACGCACGTATACACGCTCAAATCACTTGCCAGGATCATTTCGCACGTCCTCTGTGGGAAACCCCATCAACTTTCACAGCAGGGATCAGTGCAATGAAACACATCCCAGGATGGTGTATCTACCTGGAACACACACATACTGTGGATACATTTACTCAGAGAGATAGTAGGTTATCAGAATCCATCATGGTGGCCACATTCATGCACGCTACACAGGGATGTTTCATGCTGCGGGCGGCTAAAGCACTCTCTTTTTGTAAGATCCCAAACAAGGAGAGCAAAATGTCTCCCTCGGGTAAAACTCATTCAGATCGTCTCTGATAGCAGCCACCGGATGCACACTTTGCTTTAATGTGCTGTGAAATACATAAACTCACAACATGCTTCTCTCTTGTGATGTTCAGTTCACTGTTTTGTTGTGTACCCACTCTCAAAAGAAGCCGTACATCATCTTAGATTATGACCAGCTCTGTTCGCATGGATTTCTTTGTGGCATCTCTTAGAAGCCGGAAATGAATAAATGGTGTTAAATGGAACCTCTCATCTGAGGAAATGTTGTTTCCAAGTAGAGTTTTCCTTGGAAAAACTCTCTGTCAAACAAAGAGGACGCATTTTTCCCCCCTAATGAAGCATATAAGTTTCTGGTCCAATTAAAAGTGTAACAAATTCCTTCTGAATGGAAACAATGGATGTATTTAAAGAGCTGGATTCCATCTTGGTCTCAATTTCTCCCAGTGGCTAATATCACAACAATCCTTTTTTTGCAATCTTTATTTTTCTTCTACTGTCCCCCTGCTGACGAGTTTGTTTCTTCTATAATCTTTATTTTGTTCAAGCAGCCAGTGAAGATGCAGTTCCTCGAGTGGCCACTTGAGGTTGACTCCAAATGTGAGTTCATCCTCATTAGGTCCTACACTAATATTCACAGCTTTACGGCAACATTAAACATGTTTACAGCCTGGTATAACTTTTCGGGTCTCTACTACTCAGTTCTATATTCCTTCGTCATTTATCTGTTATTACACATGCACTGCTGATCATTTCTTGGAGAATTTCAGGAGAGGCTGAATTGAAAACCTTCCCGACTTGCTTGTTTACATTTGCACCTCAAAGCAGGAGACGCTCCCTGTCGGACCACAAGGGGGGTCTTTGGAGACGGGTACATTATATAAAAAGGAGGGTGCAAAAAATGGTGAACGGATATGATGAAAGTTTGTGCCTTTTCTATCAAATGCTACAAGAAATTGGACGTATTTACAGTGAACAAGGACACACATGGTGAGCAGAAAAGAGAATGGAGGAGCTTCAGTATGTGCACGAAAAGATGGCACAGGTTGCTCGTTTGTTGGCGGATATATACGCCATCACCCCTGGCTGCTCACTCGCTGTGAATTTTCCTGAATATTACCTCCTGCGTTCACACAAAAACTCACCCTGACTTGACAGGGTTAACCTGCCGTAGGTAAGCTGCAACCCTGCGTCCTTCCATAAGCTCTCTAAGCTCATGGAGTCTGACAATTAAACAACTTCGGTAGGCTATACCACCACAATTAGATTTCCTATCTGTTCTAAACAGTTAGCCCATTCAACAGCTAAAGAATTATCCACGAGTGTTGACTGTTTAGATTCGATAACTTTGTCCCCTTTCTCCTCCCCAGTGCCACCCTCCCAAATAGTGATGGTCACTTTTGCCCTATAGAAAACCAAGAACTTAGGCTTTACGAAGGCAGCAGACAAACGAATGGGTGGCCATGTCCACTCTCTTTCAACAGTGAACGGTCACCGACTCAGATGAGGAGTCTTTTGTCCACCAAAGTCTGCACCGTATGGAAATAGTAAATGTAGTTAGTGTATTTGTTCATGCTGTTCGCAATGTGCGTACAGTAATATCTGCCATTGGGCTTCACTGTCTGTTTTGGTACAAAGATAAAAGGGAGTCTATGCTCCACACTTAAACTCCACACATTACCATTTCCTCTTAGTTAAAAACCCAGACCTTGATCTCATCTGAAAGTTTAACTGTTTTCAAGATGACTCGATATTGTCTTCGAAGATTAGACATTTTGGTGGAAATTAAACTTTTTGCTTTGTCGGGGAAACATTCCCCAAATATGTTTGTTCAAGGTCAACATTTTTGCAACGTGCCAAATCTTTTAATTACCAACTCTTTCTCATTACATTAATCACAAACGTAATCCATGCGGCATTACATTTTATTCAGAGTGTATTTGGCCGTTTGCAAATGAGTTCCGTAAAAACATCATTTTAAGGGGACTGGGTTGGCTTTGTCTGCTGCGAGACATGATGTGGTGGGCTGTGGTGGATTAAATCGTGCTTTATTTTCTATCTGGAGCACTTCATTTATTATTTTGCAATTTATTTGACTGTCACCTCTTTGTCTGCCAATAATGCACCAAACACAACCTTAAAAAAAACATGAATTTGTGCTCAAAATCCAACCATGCAAGGCTCCATCTTTTGTTAGATGCACTTAAAGCCACATCTGTTAATAAGTGTCTGAAAAATCATTTTTGTTACTCATTATAGATCACACTGCATGTTTTGTATGCACAGATGTGTAACCATGGGAATAATTTTTACACACAGCTTGAGTCTCATTATACATAAAGGTTCCAAATGTGACTTTTTAGTGAAATCAAAGCTGCATTAAATAATGGTCTGCAGAGGAAACTATCCTAGAAAAGCAGCACGTTAAAGAAACCCACCATCTATGGAAGGACAAGACTACAGAATAGACAAATCTTATGTTTATAGTTTGTACAAAGATACACAAAACACGGTGCATGCCGTCAGATTTAACACTGTTTCATGGTGAAATGTCCATTTAATCTCGTCTGTTTAGTCCGTCTGTCTTGTTTGGTTCATCCTTTGTGTTTTATCTGATGTGTCTGCCCTCTTTCTGTCGCTCTGTTTTCTCTGTGAGTCTCAGTGTTTGGAAGTTGATCCCTCACTGCTTGACCAGCTGACCTGCTGACACGCTTTTATCCCCTCGTTATTCTCTCCTCTTCCTCTTCCTCACTCCCCCGCCTGACTATCAGAGACGAGTGTGATGGTGAACCAAGCGCACACACACACACACGCACGCACGCAGGCACGCACACACACACACACACACACACACACACACACACACACACAGGGGGGCAATAGGTTGAAAAACAACTCTTTATTGAGAGGTCTTTGTATCATTTAGTGAAGCTCATTTAATTGCAATCTTCATTTTGGATGATCAGTCCGAGACTCAATATTGGAGAAACAGGAGTCCAAACATTGAATATATGATTCTTTATTTGTAAAGCACCAATTCACAACAAATGTTATCTCGTGATCACACACAGCAGGTCTAGACTTTACTCTTTGTGTGACATCATCCATTGATGTCATCCATCCATTCACCCCATTGACCCGTACCTTCATCCATTCATCCTCCACCCTTACCTTCATTCATTCATCCTCCACCCTTACCTTCATTCATTCATCCTCCACCCTTACCTTCATTCATTCATCCTCCACCCTTACCTTCATCCATTCATCCTCCACCCTTACCTTCATCCATTCATCCTCCACCCTTACCTTCATTCATTCATCCTCCACCCCTACCTTCATCCATTCATCCTCCACCCTTACCTTCATTCATTCATCCTCCACCCTTACCTTCATTCATTCATCCCTCAACCCTTACCCCCCTTCATTCATCCATTCATCCTCCACCCTTATCTTCATCCATTCACCCCATTGACCCGTACCTTCATCCATTCATCCCTCCACCCGTCCCTTCATACCCTCATCCATTCATTCTCCACCCTTATATAACCCTATTTGAAACTGTTGACAGACTGACCAACCCCCCCAACACAAATACCACCTGAACTCCATTCCACACAGAAATGCAATGAGTTTGCGTTCTTTTATACTGATAAAATTGAAGGCATCAGACGCACCATCAATATCTCAAACAAAAATGTTGGA
Organism: Tautogolabrus adspersus; assembly: GCA_020745685.1. Lineage (NCBI taxonomy): Eukaryota > Metazoa > Chordata > Actinopteri > Labriformes > Labridae > Tautogolabrus > Tautogolabrus adspersus. Next base: position 32,087,319 of record CM036535.1, on the reverse strand, counting down.
TCACCACCCTATTTAGGCAAAAGTAACACAGCAATGATGACAAGCTTTAATGTCATAGACTCTCAAACTCTAGTGGAAACGGTGACAAATCTAAAACCATCCACCTGCTGTCTTGATGCTCTACCTACCAACTTCTTTAAGAATGTTTTTGACTGCCTAGCAACAGACATATTGCAAATAGTTAATAACTCTATTCAGTCAGGCCATTTCCCAAAAGCCTTCAAAACTGCAGTTATTAAACCTCTCCTAAAAAAGCGGAGCCTAGATGCCTCTATTATCAACAACTACAGACCAATTTCAAATCTACCTTTCATAAGTAAAATAATTGAGAAAGTTGTCCTACAACAACTTAATCACTTCCTGGCTTCAACTGGCTGCCACGACAACTTCCAGTCAGGATTTGGACCTCTTCATAGCACCGAGACGGCCCTTATTAAAGTTGTAAATGACATCCGTCTTAACACAGACTCTGGCAAAACTTCAATATTAATGCTATTAGACCTCAGTGCTGCATTTGATACTGTCGACCACTCAATACTTTTGGACAGGTTGGAAAACTGGGTGGGGCTCTCAGGCACAGTCTTAAGCTGGTTCAGGTCATATCTACAAGACAGGAACTATTTTGTTTCCATTGGTGACTTCGTATCAGAACCAACCGACGTAACGTGTGGAGTCCCCCAAGGTTCGATCTTAGGGCCGACTTTATTCAACATCTACATGCTCCCACTAGGACAAATCATGCAAAATAATAAAATTGACCACCATTGCTACGCTGATGACACCCAAATCTATGTAGCGCTATCCCCAAACGACTATCGCCCCATAGATCTTCTGTGCCAGTGCATTGAGCAAATCAAAGACTGGATGTGTCAAAATTTCCTACAACTAAATGAAGACAAAACTGAGATCATTGTATTTGGTGCTAAAAAAGAAAGGTTTAAAGTAACCCAACACCTTCACTCTCTGTCCCTGAAAACATCAAATAAAGCCAGAAATCTGGGGGTTATTATGGATTCAGATTTACACTTGGAGAGTCACATCAAATCAGTAACAAAATCGGCCTACTATCACCTCAAAAATGTAGCTCATGTCAGCTCAAGACTTAGAAACACTTGTACATGCCTTTATAACTAGTAGGCTAGACTATTGTAATGGTCTCCTTGCAGGTCTTCCAAAAAAAAACTGTCAGGCAGCTCCAGCTTGTTCAGAACGCTGCTGCTAGAGTTCTAACAAAGACCAAAAAATGTGAGCACATTACACCAATTCTTAAATCCTTACATTGGCTCCCTGTATGTCAGAGAATTAATTTCAAAATCCTACTGCTCACATATAAATCACTACATGGTTTAGGGCCAAAGTATATCACTGATATGCTTCCACTACATAAGCCTTCAAGATCACTAAGATCTTCTGACACCAATCTGTTAGTGATTCCCAGAGTAAATACAAATCATGGGAAAGCATCATTTAGTTACTATGCAACAAACAGCTGGAATAAACTTCCTGAAGATTTAAGACTTGCCCCAACTCTGACCACTTTTAAAACAAGACTCAAAACTTTTATGTTCACCTTAGCCTTCTGCTAAATTTTACCTACATTGCACTTTTAACTTCTGCCTTTAATTAAACAATTTTAATAAGATTTTAATCTTCTGCACTGTAACTTTTAATTCTTTTTATATTTATCATTTTATTTTGAATTGTTTTTACTAGAACATATTTTCAGATTTAATAATTTCAGTGATTTTTAAATTTTCTATTTTAATACATTCCTTGGCATTTACTGTATCTTAAGTAAGATTTAAGCCTTAATCTTACGGAAATCCTAAGTACTGGATTTCAATCCTAAGTACTGGATTGTCTGGTTTGGCGTACAACCATAAAAATACGCATCCTGCAAAGACGTTTCCAGGATTCAGGGAAAATCTCACGTGAGTCTTTCAAACACAAGTACGGGGTCTGAAAGTAGTAAAAATGCCAAGGAATGTATTGATATAAATTATGATTGTTTGGATGAGTCAAGAGTCTTTGTTTTTAGACAAACATACATTTGGGACTGAACTTGGCATTTTGAAGTAAGATTTAAGCCTTAATCTTACGGAAATCCTAAGTACTGGATTGTCTGGTTTGGCGTACAACCATAAAAATACGCATCCTGCAAAGACATTTACAGGATTCAGGGAAAATCTCACGTGAGTCTTTCAAACACAAGTACGGGGTCTGAAAGTAGTAAAAATGCCAAGGAATGTCCTCCAAAATTTCCAAAATTTCTATTGTTAATATGTTTTTATTCTCTGTTTTTTAATTGTCTTTTAATTCTTGCAATTTATTTCACTTTATTGTATGACCTGTTATGATGTGAAGCACTTTGAGTCTGCCTTGTGAATGAAAAGCGCTATAAAAATAAACTTGCCTTGCCTTGCCTTCATCCATTCATCCTCCACCCTTACCTACATTCATCCCTACAGCCTTCCCTGACACCTTTATCGTTTATTCCTCCACCCTTACCCTCAGCTCTATATCTCCCTCAATCTTTATCTCCTTACCCTAATCCGTTCATCCCCACAGCCTTCCCTCATTACTTCATCCATTCATCTGTCCACTCACCCTCGTCCATTTATCCCTTCACCCTTAACTTCATACCTTTATCCCTTCATTCCCCGACTCTTACCCTCATCCCTTCATCCCACATCCCTTTACCCTAACCTTGATCCCTTATTATTTAAGTCTATCGTTTCATCGTAGGGCTTATTGAGGACTTTACACCATAACCTGTACAGACAGAACTTGCACATAGCTGGTGCAGCAGGCAGCTGGACTATAGTTTGAGCTAAACATGAGGCATGACTCTGTGAGTCAAAGTACTCTTTTGCATTGCATATTTGGACACCATATGCCCTCTAAAAACTGAACAAATTAAGTCTGAATGCTGAAACTCTTGTAAGAAGTTTGCTGTTGCATAGATTTAGGATGTAGCATAGAAACCTTTGGGCTTCGAGGCATGTTTTTCTTCCCCGTGGGGAATGAGAGGATGGACAAAGTATCCATACACATTAAAAGTCAGCAGTGGATTAATTGCAAGTGTAGGTGTCGAGGTCTTCACCTGAATGAGCAGGAGCCACTTCAACCAAGCAGCCGAGGGCCGAGTGCAATCTGATGTTGTCCTCTTTTGAACTCCAGCAAATCAATTAACGTGATTTAATACACAGTCACTCCACATGGTGGCCGGCGTGGCTCACTGTTCTCCTAATTATACTGTATCGACCGATTCACACACATGCAGAGAGACTGAGCGGGAGGGAGAGGGAGAGGGAGAGAGGGAGGCAGATTGTGTTGAATGTTTGCGGGTAAATCTGCATCTCAGGGGAAAATAAAGTGATTGTGTGTGTATTTTTTTCTCAGTTTAACATTGCTAAAGTTTAAAGAGCTGGAAAGAAAGAGACGGAGAGGAAGCGAGGCAGAGAGAGACTGACTCAGAGCGTCCTCTCCTCTGAGCCTCCGTCTAGCCTTTGGCATAGAAAGTGAGCCTGCATATTACTCAGTCTATCACAACACAGCAGGAGAATGGGAGGAGAATTAATACACTTGGCTTTCATGCCACTGTGCTCTCTCCCCCTCTCTCTCTCTCTCTCTCCCTTCTCGCCTTTCTTCTCTCCTGCTCCCTCTTTCACTTCAAGCTCTGCTGGACAAAAGCACTCTGTGTGCTAATAAAATTAACTGTTATATTGCTTTTTTTCCTAGCCGATAACAACCAGATTGAGCAAAAGTAGTGGAAAAATCTTGAGATTGTACTCTGTTTGTTTCCTGCAGCAGCTCCATCTTTAGAGTGCTGCAGAGGCTCAGGGGCAAACATTTTTGTCTGCATGCATTTCAATGACAAAAACTGTATCTAGCCCACCATACCCTCAGCATGTATCTGCCTCCCATAAATCTGAATGACATTAACATTTAAGAAAAAAACTGCTGCCTGTCTGTGGATGGGCCTCTCAGACAGACAGGCCTCAATTTTATTTATCCAGGATAGACAGGCAGGGCTGCAGAGAGGCATAAATCAGAGCAGGTTAGAGCTGATGAACCGCCTCGGCCGGCGGGTTAAGTGAATATCACCCTCTGCCTCCTGAAAGTCCTATTTCCCACTCCCATTAAATATGTGTTTCATTTCTGCCTTATTTGGATGGAAAGTAATTTTACCCTCTTTTATAGAAGGTCATAAAATATATAGTGTTTTTTAACACTCTGCATAACATTTACATTTTCTATTGTATAGATGTGATCGCGGCGACACGCAGCTGAATAAAACATTCATGGCAAAAGCCATTTTCTTCTGTGACATTTGGTCTCCTATCTATCATCAGTTTTCTATATGCAGCCCGGAGAACAAACGCCGGTCAAATGTTTAAATGTGGCCTCTCCACATAAAATTCAAACCCCTGCTTTCACATTAACACCCGCTGGCTAGTAGATGGAAATGCTTTTCTCCGCGCAGATAAGAGAAAAGTCAAATGGAAATGACTCGCAAGAATGTTGTGGCGGCGGGGAGCGGGGCTGATGGGTCCAGGAAATTGAAGCATGTCAGTAAAATTAGAAAACGCCGGCTCTGCCTGAACTGGCAGACATGTAAATGTGGCAGAGCCCCTCGGATGAGTCCATTATGGACCGTCCCACGCAGCCTTTTCTCATCAAAAATCCCATCAGTCTGTTAAAAAGTATAGCCTTGGCACTGACAAATTAATTCTTTCTTTTGGCTGATTTGATTCACTGCTGAACTCAGTGATGGACAGCAATTCAAGACTATCATTCATCTTTTCTCCACAGACAAATATCAAACAGGAAAAATGGAAATTATTTTTTTGTAATGCAATTGTGTTTTCCAAATCATTAATGTAAAGAAATAATGTACGGATACGACATGTTACCAGTTATGTCACACTACTTGTAATAGATGTGAATAACATTATTCTCTCAGGATCAGAGCCTGGAGGATGGTTTGTTTCAAATATAAAGGGGAGATTTACGCCTCTTATCTCCACTGACAGTCTTCTTAACACTCCTCATATAGCTTCTATATTAAAGGCAGGGTTGGTAATTTTGGAAAACTAGCATTATGAAAGTAGCATTCCCTCAGTGCTCCGTCTACAATTTTGATGTTAGACTGAGGGAGTGGAAAGGAGCAGTTCAACACCTTTCTGCCCAAAGCCGGGCATACATTGTGCGATTTCAGGTCATTTCTGCCCAATATTTAAGTTTCACATCGGATTTTGAAGTCAGGACGAACTTCAGCGAATCATCGCGCATCATTAGTCGTGCAGTGTGCAGGTAGCATGAGCGCAGATCAAGGCATGATCTGCTGCTCCCGACCATTTCGAATCATTTTCTGTCATGTTTGAAATTTGGGTTGTATGACTGCATACTCTACAGCCGACACTCTGTTTGTCAGAGATTCAGCATTTAATCATTACTGGTTTCTTAAAGTTTGTCTGTGGTCAGTTTCATCCTTAACTTACATCTTTCATCCAGCGAGTTATCCATTAATCGCCCCTTTAGTCATTCCAATAAGGACATGCAGACCAAAGACAAGTGACCACTTGTACTCTGTTTTGAACACTCTACCATCACAGAAAGCGTTGACTTCAATTGCTTTCTTTAAGACACATTATTGCAGGAAATACAAGCAACTTTTTTTGTCCTTTGACCCTAGGGTAGTCTGCATCTTACTGCTAACTGGAGGGTCGCCGGCTAAAGTCCCGGTGAGGACAAAATCTGGAAATTGGTCTGATGGCTAAAGGGATGCCATTTCACTTACTGAGCACTGCCGAGGTGCCCTAAAGCGAGGCACCAAACCCGCCCCCCAGCAGCTCTGGAGCGCTCACTGTGGGCAGCCCTCTCACTCTGACATCTCTCCATTAGTGCATGTCCATAGGATCCTGTTTGTGCATGTGTGTGTATTTCAGCCTTAATGTGCGTCGCATGTTCAACAACAGAGTGTAACAACTGAATTTTACACTTGCAGGATTAATAAAGTTTATCTTCTTCTTCATGGGCTCTTCCTTCATAAAGCTAGTCAAAGTTAACTCCACTTGCAGTGTACTGAAAAAAGCTGACTAGTTTCAAATGTTAAAGAAAATTGAGAATGAAGCTCATACTAAACTTGAGTGCAGGACATCATGTATGAACCATGAAGCATCAAAATTAGCTTCTGAGAAAGCTAATTTTAGCTCCGTCATCATGTACGGTGTGTGCGTACTTCAGTTCAGAGCTGCTTTGATTCAACTCTGCATGTGTGGTGCACATGTGGCGTACAGTTATAGTGTACTCAGATATGATGAATCATGAACTAAAATGAGATTATTGAGTTGGATGGATTTTGCAGAACTGGACAATGGCATCATTCATCATTAACCCTGTGAAGGGGGAGGCGTTTTGGTGCTTTGGTTTATTTCTAAACATATGACAGAGAAAGTAGACTGACCTTAAAGAAGCATGATGCAGCGTGAGGCCAAAGAGGAACGTATTCATTTTAAGTTTAATCTCGGCTCATGAAGAAGCAATAACCCTGAGCAAATTGTAACTACGGTTTCGATGGCAAAATATGTGTTTTAATTTATAAGACATCCAGTGAATGGAATATCCCTGAGCACTTCAAGACTTACTCTATTCTTAATTCCCAGGTCCATTCTTACTCATCTCGTCAAGTTTCAGATCTTCATCCTCCCAAATGTTTGACTTGCAGGAATCAATTTTCAGTACGGTTTAGAGGCAGAAAAATATGTATATGTATTCCCATCCGTCAAAAAGAAGCTTCTCAATAAAATCTTACAAAACATAATCTGAAAAAAACTTTTAACTGCTGTTTTTTAACTACTCAACATACTTCTTTTGCTGTTGAGGTCGGAGCAGGCCGTGCATGAACGAGGACGACGGTGGTTGAGAGACGACACATCCTGTATCACTACAGGTGTTAAAAATGATGTTGTACTACTCACACACATATATATTCACATGTTCTGCTTTTGGTTTGTCATTGTCACCGTATGTAGTCTATTCATTTTTTAGCTTAATTTTTGCATCTTAACGATTTTTTTTGAAGTTATATTTTAACATTTTTTAGTTGGAGGCTTTAAAACAGCTCTTAGAGTTTTCTGCTTCTTCCTGCTCTGAATATTGTCCATTTTGTTATTTGTGGATTTATTTTTTTTACTGTGCAAATAAAAAAAATACCGCCATACCATAACAGCCAACTATAACATCACTCGACACTTACAGACTGCCACTTGAAGGTGGGATATTTCACTACGGTTATACCTCTCCAATGTGTTTGGCACTGTGGCGGAATTGTAGGGCGAGTGTTTCACAATGATCTACTATCGGAGAATCGGCAACTTGATGACGATGAGGCCGCTACATGAACAAAACTGCAGTGGAAAAAAAGCAATTAGCCTTTTAAAAGGTTTAGAGTTCAAATATATCTTCACAAAGTGAACCGATGGTTTAGTAAAATTATTGAGCTGCAGTGTTTTAAATGGGACAAGTTATGCTGCACCCTGAATACATGAAACTTTATTTGGAAAATGACCTTGTAAAGAAGAAGATGAATAGCATGGCTGCAAACTGCAAAGAGAAGCATTGACTTAGCAATCAAATTATATGTGATCAGTTTGAGAAAGTTTTTTAATTTAAGGTATTTCAACACCATCGAAGATGAAGACTGATGTCTCCCAGACTTCACATATAATCTAGTGACTTGATAATAAAAGAGATAAACTTGATGATGAGGACGCTGTTTGTTTCCCCGACTGCTCAAAGTTGCAGGGTGTTCTCAGTTTGGAAACTGCGGCCCCATTTCAGGTTGTGTGAAGGACTCCCACAGGTACTCATTAGTATTGTTTACGTGTGCACCCAAAGGGGCCATGTTGTCTTCTAATCATGGGTTTTTTACAACACCTTCTAGAGTCTGGCATCGTCTTCACACACATCTGTGATCTCATGAAGGAATATTTCAGGTCAGCGTTTGCAGAAAATGCATATACAGTGTTTCACTACGGGAACTGGTACTGCTCAAACAAAGAGCTGTTCACATGCCACACATTATTTCAAAAAGTACAATTTAATCATGCATCTATTGAGTCAGTATTTCCCTGTTAGTGTCAATCATCACCGGATTATTGATTAGGTTCAGACTGCCTGATGGTTTGCAAATGAGGCGGTGTATGCGGAGTTCAAGGTGCAGCCTGAAAACACATTGAACTCTGCCTAATATAATGGGATATAATCAATTACCTTCTTATTATGATGCCTTGTCATGAAGCCACACTGCCTGCAGGTAAAAGATTCATGTGAAAAGACAAGTCATGCTGCAGGATGACGAACAGCAAATCTTATTCCAACAAATCTAATTCATAGAAGTTGTTAACTCTGGGTATAAATGTCAGGTAACCACATATCAAACATTAATCAAACCGTTCATCATGACTTTCACCTTTTTTTTGATGGTATCAACAACTATAATTTCAATCTTTTGTGTATAATAAATGTTACAGGGACTAAATTACTGGTTTGACATGTTGCCATATACTTGTAGCCAATTAAAATATGCTATGGCTCAAATACATATGATGGTAATTTATTGATTCGCTGAAACTAGGGGTTAGCACAACAGATATTCATCAGCCTTTTATGAAGTTTAATTAAAGCAGTACTACTGGTTCTTGCTGAAGCGTATACTCAGAACATTGTGCTTTTATTTCATTATAAATGAAATGTATATCCAAAAGCTTTGTTTGGTTTTTAGTAGTCTAATATCAGCGGTATATGCAGATATGGAGCATACTAACTTGTTTTTCAGTCTCCATATTGGGTGTACCCACTTCTTAATCTCCTCTGTTTCTAACATTGATTTGTTGGGATTTTTTGTGAAGGGATGACCCTCCCTACTCTGTCTCTAATTGCTTAGTATGCACTAATGAAATATGCAAGAGTAGTCTTACATGTAATTGTTCACAACAGTGGCCGTTTATCCTCTGCTGGACAGGTCACTTAAATAAATACACATTTTGGGAGGGGGATTAAGAGTATACCCACCTCTTACACCACTGCCTAATATGCGTTTCAAGGCAACAATCACCGTCTAGTTTGTCTTTTTTTCCCCTCGTGTTTAAATTACATCTTAAAGGAAGTATATTATTTCCGACAGCAACTGAACGCAGCACGGAGGTAGCGCGGGACTGCGCGAGCGCCTATCTCCACCCCCCTCCTCCTGAGGGCGCGCGCACGGGAGGTGGCGGGGGGTTGTGCTCGCTCCTGCTCTCTCTGCTCTCTGACCCCAGTGGCAGCTCCGACTCACTGCACTCCGGCTCCCCCTCCGTCACACCGAGGCTGCTCTTGCTCTCTCTCTCTCTCTCTCTCTCTCTGCCTCTTGTCTGTCAGTGTCTCTCGCCCTCCTCTCCGGCTCTCTCTCCCCCTCGCTCTCTTGTCTGGTTTCTTTCCACAGGAGCCAGCCGAGGTCCCGCCGGGTCGAAGGTTCTGCCCTATCCGCCCAGACTACCGCAACCCCCGGACGGCCGTGTTCGAACCTGCCTGCTCCCCTGTTGCTGCCGCATGGACCCGCGTCTCTTCGCCGCCGCTGCTGCTGCTGCTTCTTCTGCCGCCGCCGCCGCCGCGTAGAGGGCGACCCCGACCCGACACTCTTCCTCCCGGCCAAGATAAAAAACGCACAAAAAAAGCCCCACACGACGAAGGTAGAGCAACCTTTCCTGCTTGCTTTGAGAACCGGGGAGAGAGGGAGGGGAGAGAGGGGAGACGGGGAGGAAAAAAAAGAGAAATTCCTGACACAAAGCCGACGGTGAAAAGGTGGCTTGTCATTTACGAGGACGAGCAAGAGGTTAGCGCGGCGGTGCTGACACTGACCACCTTTGGGTGTTTATTTTTTTTATTATTATTCCAGGAGCAGAGTTCAGGATCGCACGGACCTTTCTTTCTTTTTTGTTGTGTGTAATTCTGCAATCGGCAGCGTTAACATAGCACACATCGTATACATGCATGGTATCAGAAAGGGTCAATTTATTCGCCCCTTCTGCTTACCGGAGTGATTTCTCCTCGTGAAGTTAGCTGTGCAGTGTGCATCCGGGCTCAACCACAGAGCTGACAAATGTTTGTGTATGTGTGCACCGCTGTTATAGAAAAGCAGCTCAGTGCGAAGCTGCAGACTGCATAATAATAATAAAAAAAAATCCACTGCCAGGGCAGGTTTTAGCAGGCTATGCTACAGAGCTAGTTGCTGCTACTGTAGCCACAAGGTAGAGACAGACAGTCCGACGCACACACACACTCACACACACACACCGACTGCACACGGCGAGGAGACCGTGAAGCATGCTGCACAGAAGTCTGTAGTTTTTCGGCCTGCATTTGCAGAATTTCCAGGGAAGCTGCAGGAGAAGTAGTACTTCAGGTTTTCGTTTTTTTGCCCTCGGGAGAAATATTAGCAGGGGTGAAGTGTGTGCGAGGCAAAGGAAGCTTTTAATTAAAGGGAAATTATTTTATTTTTTTAAGGCCCTGGAATAACTGCGAAGTTGTGCAGCCAGCAGCAGCAAGGATTCATTGAATTTGGCGTAGTTTTATTTTTGCAATCTTTGGAGTTTTATGCTGTACTAGTAAAAACCTCTTTTTAATTTAATTTGCAGGAATTCAATTTTCCCACTTTTCCTTTTAATGTTCTGGCATAAAACTTGACTGTGCATACATCATAGGAGGCTGACCCAGAAAACGCAAATCAATGCTTTGGTACTAAATAGGACAGATTCAAATTTTTCCAAGCAACTTCTCGCATGCTGTATCACAGGATTTAACCATCAAGTGAACTCTGGAGCTGCTGATGATTACCCTACATACAAAAAAAAAAAAAGATGACAGACTCATAAAATTGAGGGCATTTTTTTTTTCTACCCGTTTTTTTTTTTCTACTTCTGGTGCTCGGGGCTTCATCAGGAAGTCTGGTATAAAAAGCCTGTCAGTGCTCCACAGTGGCCACTTTACTATCAGTCAGGGAGGTCAGACAGGAGGGGAGCTCACACACACACACACACACACACACACACCGAGGAGCCTGGTGAGTGACTCTGGAGATGCAGAAACCACACTTGTTGTGCTGAAATTTGGCTGCTTTTCTCTGTGGTGCAGAATGTAAGGAGTTGGGAGTGTTTATTGTTTTAGCCTGATTTAGCCGGTTATGCAAAGATTAATTGTCGCTGGTTCATTACAGAATTAGAGCACCAGGCCTGCAAATTACAAAAGCGGATTTTTGACTTGTTTTGTGTTCACGTCAGCGGGGACTTGTTCTGTTGTTCTGTGCACGCTTCATGAGGAATTTCTTGTTTTATTGCAGCAATTTCCTCGGCTGAGATTACACCTGCAGCTTTTTAATTCTTATTGCTTAGTTTAATTCCAACAGGCTAATGGCTGTGAGGCTTTGCCTGCAGCACTTTTTACATTTGAATATATTAGTTTGCATTAACGCCAGCTTGGTTATGAGCAGCTGAGCAGAAATTAAAAATGAGCCTTTCAGATTGTAAACTGTCGCCTTAACAATCCAGTGTTTAGTTTTTTGAAAAGAATTTTCACAGAGTGACATATTGTTTGAAAAGGTTGAGTTATTTTGCTCATTATCTTGAAGCATTTTTCTAATTAGGGATTTTATAAAGTGGTTTATGAGCTGCTCACAGAATTTATTTCTGCAAAAGCAAAAGCTGTTTCTCTTTGTGCTGTTAGAAACCTAAGAATAAGATAAATTACAGCATTGAGTGGGTATGAAAATGTGGATCTGATTACCTATTGTGAGCTTTTCTGCCTTAACCCAGAGACATTTGAGCTCTTCCAGCTACCTGTTTTTGCTTGTGCATTTTATTTCTTGCACATAAAAAATGTATACATTTATTTGCAGACGTTTGACTGTCTTTCCGTGTAAAAAGAGAAGCTGGTGATGCATGTCTTGTGCTCACGCTTGAAGCAGCTGATGTGTCTCTTTGCTCCTGTCGCTGCAGACTGCAGTGTGTCAGGGTCGAGTCGGTCGGCTGGGTCGCTGCTCCTCCTGCTCCCGACGCTGCTGCTGCTGCTGCTGCTGGTGGGAGACTTCCTGGGCTTCTTAAAGCGGCTCTGAAGGATGACCGCTGCACGGCTCGCTGCTGAATCCCGGTGAACGAACGGCGTCTCATGTCCAAACGGTGGAAGGATGGCTCATGGCAAAGCGACCATCACGGTGGACGAGTACAGCTCCAACCCCACACAGGCCTTCACACACTACAACATCAACCAGAGCCGCTTCCAACCTCCACACGTCCACATGTAAGTACCAAACTCACTGACACACACACACCAATGGATCGCCTGCCATCAGGTAGTACACTAAACTACGACTCAAGGACATTTTAATTCAGGATAAGGTAAAAGCTGAACATTAATTAAGGACGTGAAGCGTTAAAAAATACTCTTCTTCCTGTTGTTTTTGCTTTGATTTATACATTTCATAACAATTTTATTTTAAATTCTATGTTCTGGTGCACAGACTCATCTTTTGCATGAAGTTTTAAACACGTTTTAGAGGATTAAAAATAAACAATTAGATGTTTATTCCAGAAATTCAAAAACAAAAAAAAGCAGGAATGTAGAAAGTTTGAGTTGTTTTTAGAAACCAATCAGGAGCTTGTTTGATGCAGAGCCTGTGTCTATTCTTTGATTTAATTGGCTCAAGCTCAGAGAGAGTATGGTGGCCAGTAAGGACAAAATACAGATATAATAAAAATGGCAAAAACAACTTCCTGTGTATCATGTAAAGGAAATCTAAAAGGCATTGTGTGTAAGTGGAGGATAAAATGTTACACAAACATGCAGAAGAACTTGATGCTCGCCATGTTTCACACACTTTTGAGTTTGAGCTTTTCTGACTCAGGAGTTTTTTTTTTCTTTCTTCCTGACGTGTGTCGCTTCTCGCTGTAGTCGCTCTCTGAGACCGTTATCATTTGTGCCATGCTGCCACTTTGTCCGCATTAGAAGGCTCTCTTCATTTATTTATCAGACCAGTTACTTAGCGTTGCTCTTGTCTGATGTGGTTACTCTCTGCCTCTCATTAGTGGGTCAGAGCGCTGTGACCCGTCAGCCCTCACCACACACACACACACACACACACTCATCACAGCGCTGTGTGTGTGTCTGATCTGTGGACAGACTTTAACACACAGCTGAGTGTTTGCATGCTTTGTGTTCTCTCCCTGTTGCAGCAGTTTTTTGAGCTTCCTCAAAGGTTTGTGAGTGATTATTGGTTGTGGTTATGTGAACAGCGTGCTCGAGATATTTTTGAATCACTGAGAGTGTTGTGTAAAAAGATAACCTGAGGTCATGGAAGAGGAGCATCTGAGTGCTGCCTGTCGGCTGGCTTTTGTTGTCACTGGAGCAGATTAGTTTGTCCCTTCGTTGTGTTTCACAGAGTAGTTTTGAACAAACCGGTTTCTTCATTAGGTCAGTTTGGATTGGGCTGTTTTGGTGCACAATTGCTGTTTTTGTGTAGAGCTGACGCACATATCTGCAGCCTTTTTCAAAGTATTTATTATATAAGTGCAAAGAGATTCCCTGCGTTCTTACTCTGCTCTGCACAACTGTTGCTCTGCAAAACGCCAATAAAGTTTGAGCTCTTCGGATTTAGCTGCAAAAAGTACGAGCAGACTGATGGAATATTTTACCAAAATTATTCAATATGATGCACGTTGGTGTTTTTTTTTTTACACTTTTAAAAACGACGTCTTGTCACACAACAAACAGCCCGGCATAAAAGAGAGAAAACAAGCCCATAATAACACCATGCACTCACGACTGAAGCGCAGATGTAGTCTTTAAACAATTTCTTGATTCTGTAAATACAACATTGCAATGTTACATGACGTGCAACACACAGATCGCACAGATTTGCACACGTCACAAACTTTTTTTTCTTTTTCATTCTCAATGAAAAATCTATAAAGACTCACAGATCCCTCAGTGGGAGCTGGATTAAAAAAAAGACGGATAGGTAAAGAAAATCAAACAAAGAAGATCGGCACACCAAGAAGCTCCCGTTTGAAGGATTTATTGATGAGTGACGTTTCGAGCCAACATGCTCTTCTTCAGACTTCTTTTTTATTCTCCACACATTAAAGATGAATCGGAGCCAGAGGGAGAATTATGCAGTGCTGTGAGATCTCTGCATGTAAAGCAAACGTCGACCTGCTACCTGCACTCTGCCTCTCTTTGAGGAGAACACTCTTCTTTTGTTTTTCTCGACAACTCTCCCACAATCCTGTCTGCATAAACATATTCATAGAAACAGGATTGTTTGTGGGGAGAGACGGTCAAATAATGGACTTGTATAAACAGCCAGATAGGCCTCCTCACCTTCCTCTCAGTGTTGGCAGCGTTCACATTATTGTGCCACAGTTTTTTTGTTTTGGGATTCCTCAGCTGCGAGCCGGGCTGCCAGCAAACAACAAGCAGGCGCGCTGAAGACGGCAGACGAGGTCACCTCGCGGTTTGTGTTACGTCAGCCCGTTTTAATAGTTGACAAAGAGGGCAATAAATCAGGCCAAACGCTTCAAAAAGAATCAAGGTGAACAAACGCTACGCAGCACCGAAACAGACGCTAGGTTCCTGGTTAAAGAGGCGACCTCAATCTGGCAAATAAAAGATCGTCTAAACAAAATCTTTAGCTCTGAAACACGACGCAGTGACATCTGAAAGGTTTTTTTTTTTTTAAGATTAATTATCATTTTATGGGACTTTTATTAATGAGTTATGTTTTCCAAACGTGACCTGCAGAGGAACCCGTCATAGGATCAGCCTCTGTCAGAGACCCCCCCCCCCCTTTTTGATAAGTTTCTTTATTTTTATTAACAGTCAATAAACTTGTATTCCTTCATTTCATTGAATGTCTTTTTTCAAAATGTCGTGTCAGAACAAAGATTTACAGTATCCAAATAGTTTCTCTTTTTTATTATTCAAGATGTCCGTTATGGATAAGATTACCATAAAAAGGACACAGATACTAATAAGTAGTTATAAGTCTCATGTCTTAATTAATTCTTGTAGTACGAATAAACGAAAAAAATAATTAGTTGTCACAAAAGAGGCTATCAGTTGATTTTTATTTTTGGTCCATTTCGCCCTTATGTTCCCTCCAAGTCACCGTGACCTCCTGGTGACCCCCCATGGAGTCAGGACCCCCACTTTGAAAAACACTGACCTAGAAAGTCTTAAGCCGTTTTCACATCTGCACTCCTGAAAATATCTAGATCATTTCAGGAGGTCTGCTCCGGATATTCTCCTGACCTGGCTGTTCACATGTGCAACTCACAGCGGGAGACTATCCCTGTCAGACAGGAGGGGGGGTGGGGGGGTCTCCTGAGGTAAGACATGACGTTAAGAAAAAGACAGGAAAGTAGCAGACAGAGCAACAAAGTCCGCTATAAGATGCTATATTGAGAATATTTGCCTTTATATCAATGCTATGTGTAGTTCAACGGAATGACAACATCGACAAAAGAGCGGAGAACAACATACTGACGAACAGAAAAACGTAATTCAGCAGTTTAATGACGTACACGGAGATCGTAGCGGTCGCGTGCAGACACTCTATGCACCGTGCAGCAGTCACAGTATAGAAACGTCACGCCCCCTCCCATTGACTCGAGGTGAATTCTCTGGATAATATCCTGCTGCGTTCTCACATCAGCTCACTCGGACTTGCTGCTAGGGGTCTTGCAGGAGAAACTCCGGGTGAAGTCCGAGTGAAAAATGCGTCTGTTTGTTTGCGTTCACACATACAGCTCATCCTGGAAACATCAGGAGTTTTTGAGGAGATTTCTGCGTGTGTGAAAGTCCTGACCGTGTTCGTCTTGGCTTTATGTGCTGCAGTGTTGCACAGATATCTTGTACCAAAGACATGACAGACTAACTTGTGATAGCTTCTTTTGATTGCTCATTGTGTTTTTCATCCTGGCTTCATGTGCTGCAGTGTAGCACCACATAGCCAGATGCTAACCTCACATTCAAATCTCTTTGGGTGAGTAAAACTGATCATCCTGATGTTGAAGAGGGAACCCCTAACAGCGCTGTCTCATTATTTATCAGTCGTCTGTAGACGGTTTTATTATGATTCCAGATGACGACAAACAGCAGCAGATTGTGGATGATGTTTTCCTCGTAAAACAGAAAGCTGTTTATTAGCGTTATCCATTAAAAAGGTTGAGTTAAACGAGATTTATCTTTCAGGAACACAGCAGAGAACATTAAAACGGTGACACTGTGTTTCAAGTTGCAAAATAATGTCGTAAAACTCCCAGAAAACTTGGGGAAAGAAAAATCCCAGCGTTAATCTGAATGAAATGTTGCACAGTCCCTGCAGCATTTTCCGTCTTCCCTGTGGTAGCCGTTCGAGGTGAAGCCCCTGTAGGAAGGAGATGTGTTGAAGCCGTGGGGCCTCTCAGCAGATATGTGTTTGGATAAATACATTAGGCTGTTTCCTGGCTTCCACAGAGCCGGCAGTGTTTTACTCACAGCCATTCTTAAACTCAGACTGGGAACCCCGGGATCACACTCACACACACTCGCGCTCTTATAAGCCCATCCCCCCGCTATGTTAAGTGCTTATAGAATACGAGCTCTGTTCTGGGAAAGTAAAGGCTTGTTTAGATTTGAGAGATAATGATCCGACTTGCTTTGGGGTTTGTCTCTCGCTGCATCCGCGCAATATTTGGACATAAATAAAGTTGTTGCTCCTCTGAAAGCCAAAAGAGGAGAGGGGGGGGGGAATCGAAGGGGTTGCCTGGCTTTTGAAATTCAATCCCTGCTCTAATGTCCGACCCCCCCCGACCCCCTACCCCCCCCGCCTTCAGACAGAATATTTAGATTTCTGTGATGGAGTACAGCAGAGCCTTTTGTGTGGCGTGGAAGGTATCACTCTCTGAACCACATATGAAAACATGCGTGTAGAGCATGTGCATATGCGGACTGACAAGCACACACACACACACACACACACACACACACACACACACACGCACACACACACACACACACACACACACAGTGGCAGTTACAGGCTAATGTTCAGGAACGTGACCCTGAAGTCAAAGTGTGTTTTCTCCGGAGCATGGGATGTCTCTCTCTCTCTCTCTCTCTCTCTGTCTGCCTGCGAGTGAACGACAAACTCACTCCAGCCATGTTTGTGTCTGGTTTATTTTTCTGCGCCGTCTGTGTTTTTTTTCTCTCTCTCTCTCTGTCCCTCTCTCTCTCTCTGTCCCTCTCTCTCTCTCTCTGTCCCTCTCTCTCTCTCTGTCCCTCTCTCTCTCTCTGTCCCTCTCTCTCTCTCTCTGTCCCTCTCTCTCTCTCTGTCCCTCTCTCTCTCTCTCTCTGTCCCTCTCTCTCTCTCTGTCCCTCTCTCTCTCTCTCTCTCTCTCTCTCTCTCTCACACTCTCTCTCTCACTCTTTCTTTCTTTCTTTCTTTCTTTCTGTCTTTCCTCAGCCCCCTCATCGTCGTCTCGTGAAATGAAATGCTCAGCAACTTGGAACATATGCTTCGAGTTGGGACACTAATGGCTTCAAATCCAATTTGAGCGGCAGGATCTGGGCCAGACTGCAGGGAAGGCCCGAGCCACAGACGCAGACAGACAAACAGACAGAGAGAGAGAGAGAGAGAGTTGAAACTAAAATCACTGAAGACTGAGGAGTCGTTTTTTTTTTCAGATTAATGTGACTCCTAAAGTTAGTCTGAAGAAGTCTTTGAGTTTATGGCGTAATGACATCTTAAAATGTCACACATCCTGTTATTGCACTCGAGAAAAGGATGGCGGCAAATCTTCTCTCCGATACCTTTTGATCAACACAGTTGAACCTAATTGCTCTTAACATTAAATTTCCTGCCGTTGTATTCTCAAAGCTTCAGACAGTCATTGAAAGGGTCTTCTAAAAGTTTACCCTTAGAATAAAATTGTAGTACGGCTGTAAGATTATTTTCCCCCGTTGATTGTTTTTATCGATCCTCAGAAATAATTGAACGCCGCCAAAGAGGATGTCTTTAAATAGTCCAGATATCAAAGATGATAGTAAACTGAGACAAGCAGCTGTGATTGATTATTCATCCTTTATGTTTTCAAGCATAAATCTTTGCAAATATGGACGCTATTCTTTGAGCATTTTAGCCGTTTGGACCGCTGCTGAGTCAACACATTGCAGTATGAAGGAGAGCGTAGACGTGCCCTCGAAGGGAGAAGAGATAAACGTCTGCATGAAGGAGAAACTTAATCCAAACTTTAAATAACACCGAGTTAATCAGATGCACCACACTGGCTCGTGCAGCCATGGTGTTGTTTATGGTTAATCTTGATCGCAGATGTGCTGGCATTCGTCGCTCGGTGACTTAACCGCATTACGCCATTAGCGCCTTTAAGAGTGTTAATTTATTAAATTCCTACCGGACGAGCGAGATCACCGTGCGAGCCAGCAGGACAGACTGAGGAAGAGTGCCAGTGCAGGAGTCAGTGATGGGAGAGAATGTGAAGACAGCAGACAGATCCAACAGGTGCTCTTCTGTTCTTCTTCTTCATTTTTTAAATACAGTAGCTCTTTAAATTAGACTGTTGGAAGTTTCATTTTTGTCTGCCTGCGTTTACGATCAGCTTATTTTTAATATTTCACTGTTTAAATCAGTCTGAAGTTGTCTCCAAAGTTTTCTTGACGCAGTGAAAAAGTCACGACATCATTCTTTTAAAAACCCGACACACACACGTGACACCTGTGGGATCTACATTTGATCTATAACTCCTGAAGTCCTGGTTGCTCTTCTTTCAGTACCTGTACTAACAACACGTGTGACATCGGCGTACTTTGCAGGAGTATCGAAATCTTTAATCCAAATTCTTGACTGTAAAATGAGCAGTTTGTGGCAAGCGTCGGTTTTACGTAACTGCTCTGCAACTTTGTTAAAAAGAAATCTGATCAAATGAGCGAAACATGATTTCAATCTGAGAAGAAGAATCTGATAAAACGAGTCATTTCTTGATACTTAACACTTTCTGCTACAGACCACAGAGCCCCCCTCTCGTGTGCAAAATATATGAACTTGTGCACACAAGAGGGCGGCTCTTATACTGTTTTCAGGAGGACTGAACTGTGTCACTCAAATAACAAAACTGAAAGATGTCGCAAAGTGGAGAACCATCTCTGTGCCGTCTGTGTTATTTCTAAAATCAGGGCGACGAGTCAAAGCTGAGTTTGATTGATGTAAAAACCTTCAAGTGGAGCAAAGTCGACACTTTGCAGCCGATCTGAAAAGAGTGTTTTCCACAAGAGTTTCTCTTAAAAAAGAAGAGATGATACATCCTGAATACTCAGTTTTTTTAAGACGAGCTGTGTGAAATGTATCTTTTCATTTCTGCTACTCAGGCGATTGTTTACTCTGTTGATCAACCTCATTCACGCCAGACACCTGAGCTCGAAACAGCTCGGAAAACAGTAACTCTTACCACCCCCCACTTCAAACGTGGGGTAGAAATTCCTGATTTTTACAAACTCCTTCTCCTCCAGATGCCTGGTTAATTATTCCCTCCTTCTGAATTATTGAGGAGCTCGTAAGTATGAATCATTTAATGACACCGCCGCCGCCTGCATCCATACACACACGTTTATACTTTTTCACACACGCTGGTGAGGCAACAGCGCCGGAGGAACGCGGCCTTCTCACACTCATTTGAATGCCGTCCTGGTTTTTATTAATGAACTTCCTGATTTTGTCATGTTCTGTATTTCCTTTATCTTTGTGTCGTAACGTGCGGCTGTAAAAGTGGCCGAGGAAATCGTGATTTTATAGGGAGTGTTTCTGCACGGGGATGAGACGTGCAGCCTCAGTCTCACAGCTGAGACTTTAATATACACACACTGTGAATATACAGATTTCTGTTTTTATGCAGTCTCCTTTAATGAGTTTTTATTTTCGGATGCAGAGAAGTGTCGGCTCACGTGACGGAGTGAGCCGGTCGAGGTGCTCGGACGATAATGAACCAGGATATTTCTATCTCTGTGTTGGAAGTCGAAGCTGTACTGCACATGTGACTCCATTTCAGCACCAAATGAAAAGTCCAAAAATCAGAGCTGGTGTCTCTTTTTTTTTTCTTTCTTCGTGTCATGTTGTGTAGTAAACAAGCCAGTCCTTGTTTACTCGAACCCTTCAGCAGCCGGGGGCCGCTTTGAAGATGAGAGAGCTCTGAAAATTGGCAATTTAATTGTTTGAAACGTCACGTGTGACTTTCAAACAGAAATGTGGACATTTCAAAACTCCCTGTGTTGTCGTATTTACTGTTGAACACATCAGAATGGTCGCTGTGTGTTCACCCCGCAGCTAATAGATCTCAAATAGAAACACAAACAAGGACAGTGTTCCTGTTTTTTTTCAAGTGCATCACAGTTTGCTTCACGATTTGCATGCTTTGCTGTTGAACAAGTCGTTCAGGACAACAAAGCACCGCTGCGTCTCTGGTTTCTCATTTTGATCAATAATGTCCTAAAAACTATAAATAAAAACCTCTTTGGAAACTTTGAATGAAAAATTAGAGCCCAAACATTTTCTTATTGGAGCGTTTGTCAAAGTGGAATCGAGTGAAAATGTTTCCTCTGTTTCTGTTCGTGCTGTAACTGTTCCAGCAACTGTTCTGTATTTAGTTTGTGGTGCAGCTCTAACCTGAAGGTAAACTCTGTCCGGGGTCTGTTCTTGTTTGTGGTCGTCTGGCTGAAAACCAAAACGTCTCCACATGACAGATGAGGATCCACTTATTAGTAGCTAAATCATGTTCAGGGTTTCTTCTGTAACCTCTGTCCTGTTTTATTTCTGTGATTTTGTTATGATTTGTTCACTTCTTCGTGTTTTATCGGGTCACATGGTTCTGATCGGTCGTCTGTAGTCGCATTGATTTAGCCGATTCCAGACTTTGAATCTGTACCAACCTCTTTTTTTTTTTAATGTTTCAGAAATATCAAATATGTTGGAGAAACGAACAAGACAGGATTCAATTTCAGTATCTACGAAGCTCGGCTCTATTTTCTAAATTTGGGGTTTAAATGACGGACAGGTAAAAGAATCGCTCAGGTTGATTGCTGAGAATCCGGCTGTAATGGTTGCAACAAATTGTGCACGAAATCGAAGTTGAGTTTAATTATTAAGCTGTTGATGTACCACACTACGACTTATTGCAAACTGAAAAGAAGCTCGGCTTACAGCTAAACGGCACAAAGAACACAAGAAGAGCTTCCAACCCTGAGAGCGACCTTCTCTTTACCTCTGACCTCGTCGACCTCGTTCTGTTTCTCTCCTGAACAGTTTTTTGGAGGAGCAGCACGTCAGTCAGGCTGCAGCTCTCGTGAGAACAAAGAGCCAGTCCCATTTCGTGGCCTTTTGTTTTCTGTCAGCCTGCTGCAGCTCGTCTGTAGGATTGGAGGGGCTTTTGTAACAAGAGAACCCTTGATTAAGTTCCCTCTCCACCCCTGACCTGCTGCTGGAGCCCCGGCGGGACGAGCGTGGCGGTAGTTGTGGTTGTGGAGGGAGTTAAGTGACAGTTGACATTGGACAGGTCTGCTGTTTTTTGGGGGATTGAAGCCCCTTTGATGGTTTTTTTGATTTTGGCCTCGGAGCACTCGTAGCCTGGCATAGCAGGGCACGATCTCCTGATGATGTCACTTCCTGCTAGACTTGAAGGAGAGGGAAAGCTGCCCTAGCCTGCAACTCTTCAACGTGACAAGTCCTCCGTTTATGCCGTTTTAAAGTGTGTTTAGTTTGCCTTGAGCAGCAATCAGTGTTTTGTTTGTAATAGAAGTGACTCATTTTCAACTGTCGTCTTGTTTCATGGAAGCAAAGAGGACGTTCTTTTTAGTTTCTGCAAGGTGAACGCATCTTACCTTCAGAAACGGAGTCTATGATCTAATATCTCCTGAGAAAGACAGAAGAGAACGAAGTGTGTTGAAGTCTTCGTCGTCTTTTTCAAAAACTAAAAACACTTGCTATGTGGAGTGCTTAATGAAGTAAGGGAGTGTTTTTGTCTCACCAGCTGCAGACACTTTCATATTTTATTTTACTATGATCCCATAGTCCTCTGAACGCATGATATATATATTTAGGTTTTCACGTCCTGAACTGGATCTTTTCTACGAGGGGGGGAAATGGTTCAGGAAACACAGCATGAATAAGTGACGCTAAGGTTCTGGGTCGAAGTTTTCTCTCTCGTGTTGCAGAAAAAAAAGTGATGTAGCGGCAACCTCCGGTGTTGAGAAATGAAGCCAATGCGGAGGTGCAAAATCCTGCAGTTCGTCGAGTGTCCGCTTGAGGATGCCTGCAGGAACACCGGAAGTCACATACACACCACATCAAAAAAAAAGACAGATAAATAAACATGTTTACAGCCTGGTGCAACAAAACTAAATAGTTCTGATGGAAAAGATGGCTGACGTCACTCAGGCTTCATCCATTAATATTTACAGTCTATGGTACAAGTCGAGGGCTAAAGAGAGCGAGTATAAAGACTCTAAAATGTGTTGAATGTTGATTTAAGGTCTGACATAACCATGTTGTTCCAATACATTCAATGAGTTTGACCTTTGAGTTTTCTCGTGATTTTAAAATCCTAGAATTACTAACCTTATTTAATTTACTCTTTTCAATAAGAATGAAATGAAACAGTTTACAACCTACAAATATCTCTCTTGAAATGTGACCCAGACGCTGAGGTGCACACTGAACCGTTAATTGTGTGTCCCATTGCTCTACTAATCTTTACACAAGCTGGTTATAAAAGAGAAAAAAAGGCTTCAAATAGTCGAAACGCCACCTTACAAAACACGTCGGACAACCAAAAGAGACTGTCCAGCTCTTTTTAGTCTCGGTTTTGATTGGTGCGGTCGGTCCAGGTGAACACTACTTCCTCTGGTTTATTCTCCCAGCAGTCGGCTGGTTGTGTCGCCCCCGGGGGCCACGTCGTGCCTGTCTCCTCAGCCTTCCTCCCATCAGCCCTGCAGCCAGGCCGACTGTCAGCAGCACAATTAAGGGCTGTGCCGTAATGAAAGGGGCATTAGCAGAAGCAATTTATTTCCCAGCGCAGTGCCGGAAGGTCTCTCTGCTGCTGATATTCCGACGCAGGCTTTGTGTGCCTTACTCTGCCATTATGGGAGGACGCAGCCTGCCTGAACAAATGGAGTAAAGGGGAAAGAGGGGAGGGGATGCATGGAGGAGACGGGGCCATCATTAACTATTCAATCAATTCTTATTTGAATATTTATTTACAGTGCACTTGTGTTTCTCTCCGTACATATTTCCTTCTTTTTCCATCCTTCGGCATCTTTTTTCTGTTGTTTTCTTGTTTGCTCGTCTCTCGTCGTCTCCCACCTATGCCTCCTTCTCTGCTCCCATTTCTACCACCATCACCACCAGCACCTACCCCTCCTCCACCGCCACGCTCCTCTCTGTTATTCCTGTGTTCATTTTGTTCCTCTGAAGTTTATTGAATTAGTGCAGACAGCTGAAATGCAGAAGATAACAGAGGGGCTCTCGCTCTCTGCTCCTCTCTGAGAAATGGTATTGCACGCTGGATGAGTGAGCGGTGTGTGTGTGTGTGTGTGTGTGTTTGTGTGTGTGTGAGTCTATTGGAGGGGGAGGGGAGCTGACAGAGGTTATAGACAGAGGAAATGGGGAGTATTGTGTTTTGATGTTTTTCCTGAAAGAGCGATAAAGACAGTGTGAGCTCAGTGGAAGAACAGCAGCTATTCTGTCTCCAGTTCAGCTGTGATTATCTCTTAAATGCACCATCTTTTGGCAAGGTGGGCACACAGACATCACATTTCCTCCCTGATAGTCTTTGTTGTGATGTTAGACGAGGAGGCGATGAGAGGAAGCTGCTGTGATTCGAGTTCTCATCATTGAAGCTGAGCTTTTCTTTTTATTTCTGTCGGCACAACACGCTCATTCAGGGCGCCACACGCCACAATTTGACCGACATTTTGAGTTAAACTTGAATTATCTGAATTATAAAATGTAACAGGTGAAATTTGGAAGTTTTACACAAAATAAAATCTTAGTAACAAACAGATGCCTTGAGAGAATGCAGGACGCATCTTAGCAGTAACACCGTGCTAACAGAAAAAACACTTTGGGAAGATTTAGCTTTAGTAAATCTGTCAAACGGCTCCATCTTTTTAAATCACCTGCAGGTCTCCCAGCAGTCGGCTGATTGTGTAAGGGGCCACGCCGTGCCTGTCTCCTCGGCCTTCCTCCCATCAGCCCTGCAGCCAGGCCGACTGTCAGCAGCACAATTAAGGGCTGTGCCATAATGAAAGGGGCATTAGCAGATACTAATCAGTTTTTACAGGTGATGCAATCAATTTTAAAATTCTGTTTTAACGTCTGGGAGCTGCACGTCTTATCACACAGTCATAATTACACCGTAACCTCTGTAGAGAGCAATACATACTGTATTTATTGATTACAATTTCAATGCACTACATGTATATAATAATTTAGGTTTCTCTGTAGAAATGTCTCTTGTCGTTCTTTGCTTGGGACATGGAAACTGGTGGAGTTGGGCTCTTTACGTGTTACTTTGTACGGTGAGGTGTTGGATCGGGGTGGTAACTTACATTCACTTTGCTTTTAAAAGGCCAATCATGGTAATCATACAAAAGCATCTGATATGAAGAGGAGGATGAAAAGGAAGGGAGACGGAAAAAGAAGCAAAGAAATCACAAAATTCATAACAAGTGTCGACGTGCAGGATGAATTATTCTCTGCAGTTTGATTTCACTTTCACCTTTTATCACGCTTCATATCGCCGTCCTCCGACTTTCTCCTGCTGCTGTCTTCTTCTTTTACTTTACGTTGTCTTCAAGTTACCTTCATTCATAGGCGTTTTATTGTTTTTTTTTAAAGTATCGATATTTGGGATGTTGGGATAACGGGTTAGTGGTCGTGACCCATGTCCAGGTGGGGGGCCCTGGTTCGGGTCCGACCTGTGGCTCCTTTCCCGTGTGATATTCCCCCCTCTCTCTCTCGCTCCCTGATTTCCAACTCTATCCACCATCCATCCTATCTATCTCCAATAAAAGCCCCAAAAATGCATCTAAAAAAGTATCGATATTTGTCCCCAGCATTTTGAAAATTGTATCACAGAAGTCAGGACGAGGATCTATTGACGTATTGATATGTTTTCCCATCCCTGGTGTTGAACAAGAATAGCCACCGGGCACTGACCTCTGAAACTTTAGTTTCCTTCCTCTCATTTAGTAGGTCAATTAGACCGCCTTCTCTGCACAGCTCTTCAGTCATTGGAAGGTAGGCCAAACTTCTACTCACCCATCTCCTCTTTAAACTCATAGTATAGATTCACAGTCTTTGTACTGGGGACCAGAATGCCATATGCTGCTGGTCCTTAAATCCAACCTGAAGTGGGAGTGAAAGCTTTCAGGTTTTTTCTGCTTCGACTGCAGGGATCACTTTACAGTCTGATCTTAGCCTTCAAACACAGAGCTTTGAAGCCCGTAAAGCTACACATCCATTGTGTCCAGTCCAGGTTGTTTTTAATATCTACTGGTGTGTTTATCTGCTAGCTTTATGATCTTGTTGTGAAGCTGTGAGTTGCCACCAGTGAGGCAAACTTAGTCAAACAAAGGTTGAAAGATGAAGAAAATCAGTCAAAACAAATACCTAATGCCATTAAACCATTAAGCTGGAAATAGTTGCCAAATGGAAAGAATGCATTGTGGTATTTTGAGCTCAATTAATCCTGCAGCAGCTTGAAGTTTGAGTTTAGTTGGACACACAGACCAAACAATCGCTGCCTCTTGTGTCATCGTGTTGACTCGAGCTTGTTGTCTTTGTGTCGGCCTGTAAACCAGCAAAACCTCGATCCTGTTTGTGATGTATGGATGGAGCAGCTTTAGTTGATTAGCAGTCTATTTCAACATTACCCCTCTGACCCCGGAGGTTTAAGGAGGCTGCGCCCCCCCCTGCTGATTGTCTTATTGATGAAAAATCATTAGCAGGACGACTCCGTGAGCAAAGACGGGGCAGGAAGGAGAGAGGAAGAGGAGCTGGAGGCTAATCCTCTGGCAGCAGGTGGCAGCGGGTATAAAATGGACAGAAACCATCACAGGACTTTGATTGACAGGTGTTTCTGTCTGAGACAAGTGGGCAGCTCAAAGGTCGTTGACCTCATTAACCCCTAGCAGGGCTGGGAGGGGCTGTCGCAGCAGAGCAGTACCAAAACCACATCTGTCTTGAATTGAGAAAAAGTGCTCTAAATCTTACAATTTGACGTCCGTGTAGGACATTCAAAAATTTACAGAATAAGAATTGACGCTCCTGGAGACCCCTACAGACTTGTGTACATTTGGGCGTTGACTTTTTTCCTATTTCGTTCTAATTAAGGGAAATCTTTATGTAGCAAACGATGATACGTCAGACAGTAACGTTCTTCCCACAACGTCAGAGCTTTTCTTGACCTGACTAATACTCTCGCTAAACTCGAGTTAATCCTGCAGCAAGGTTCAATATCTCTCAGGGGAGTCGAGGCTGCTTTAATGGTTTCTTGAATTATACGTGGGTGTGATGTTCACATGCTCACATCCTTCATTGATTGTTCACATACTTTTTATCCTGACTGTGTACTGAGAAACCCACCATATCAAGTATTTAAATTTTTTATTTATAGCAGAAGCTCAATTTTGATGGATTTTAACTGTCGTAAGGGGGCGCAGATGGCCTAGGGGTTAGGTTGCACCCCATGTACAGAGGCTACAGTCCTCCAAGGTGTAGCCTGGGTTTAAATCCAACCTGTGGCTCCTTTCTGGCGTGTCATTGGCCACTCTATCTCTCCCCAATCTCCGACTCTATCCACTGTCCTATCCTAATAAAGGCAAAGCCTCGGTCTCGTCTCGGAATCAAAAACATTTTTACTCGGTCTTGACTCAGTCTCAGACTGGGCGTACTCAGGATTTTAAATCAAGACTGCTCAAGACCACCACTGATCGGCTATTTTTCAACGTCATTACTGTGATCAGAAGGAACGCACCTCTTTCTAAAAGAACAGATAACTTCACTTCATCATAGTTTGATTTTTATCCCCCGGTTCCGGACGTAGCCGACCCGGTGGAAAGGTATAAGTGAGTGACATGCTGCAGACAAGATGATGATGTTTCAGTGATATTTATGGTCTTCGTCTTGTCTCGGTCTCGATCCATAAATGTCTTGGTCTTGTCTCGGTCTCGGAGCACTCTGGTCTCGGGTATTTCTTGGTCTTGGTTAGTGTGGACTTGACCACAACACTAAAAGCCACTACAGAATTCATCTCTCTAATGATTCTTTCGGTCTGACCTTATTTATACATTGAAGATAGATGTAAAGTTTTCCTTTGCTCTGATGGAAAGCAGAGGTTCAGTGTAACTAATACTCAAATATATGAGCTGGACAGTTTTTTTGGATGCACAGCCAGCAGCCCAGGATCTTTTTTTGGACGGCCTGAAGCTCGGGAGGTTTTCAGAAAAAGGAAAAAAAAAAACTTGAGGAAGTGTTGTAATCAATCACAATGATTATGTGGCCTCCTTTTAAGAACCTGGCGAGTCAGAGTGACTTAGACGGCGACCTTCTTATCTGCTGCCGGTAAAGTGTCTTGTTTGAAGAAGCGAGCTCGGCCTGATCTTTGACCCTGTTTACTTGTGTGTTTTTCCAAAAGGCCACGGAGCCAAGTGTGCTCCGTCAAAGTGAATATCCTCCTCCAGACACCGGAGAGCACTCCTCCTTCCCTCCTTCTGTCTCTCCCACGCTGATTTATACATCTCCCACTGTTCTCCTCTTCTATACGACACATGCAACCAATAACCGAGCATGGGTTCAATCCAGTTTTCCAGGTTTTAGTTGGTGTATTTCACGTTTCTCATTTGTTTATTTCTGATCAGGCACTTTATGAGAA
The DNA here is from genome assembly GCA_020745685.1 of Tautogolabrus adspersus. Lineage (NCBI taxonomy): Eukaryota > Metazoa > Chordata > Actinopteri > Labriformes > Labridae > Tautogolabrus > Tautogolabrus adspersus. The sequence goes on along the minus strand of CM036535.1, from coordinate 32,059,306 downwards.
AGCAATCAAAGCTTGTCTTCCTTCTTTTGATATAACAACTCCAAACAAAGTCAATTTACACGCCCAGAAAGAGAGCTGAGGAATTTGGTATCGTTTTACAATAAAAATAATAACCTTTATTTAAAGAGCACTTTTCAAAATCAAGTTACAAAGTGCTTCACAAAAACGGCAATAATAAAACAAAGGCAGCTTATAGAATAATAAAAAAGGCAAAGTCTAAGAGATAACAAACATTTGAAGACATGAATAATCATTTAAAACTGCAGAGACACAAAAGAAGTTAAAAAAAGTCAAATTCAGGTAAAAATTAAAATTCTACTAAAATCAGGAACGGCTCGCTGGTAAAAGTGCGTCTTAAGAAGAGATTTAAAACAGATGAGTGACTCGGCTGACCTGTTGTTTATGTATTGTATGTCTCCGGCTGCAAACAAATTTCCCTGGACAATGTACTTTTGACCTTTGACCTTTGACTACACATATTACTGACATTCTTGTATATAAGTAAGTATTGGTCTCTGTTGCTTCATCCACCTTTTCCGTGTTATTCTTTTTAAGTCATGTACTGCCTCCCTAGCCCCCTACCGTTCCGTCCAACCGGGATATCGCTGTGAGGTGAGATGTGTGAACAACCAAGTCGGGACGATTTCGGGCAGTCTGTGTAAAATGTACTGAAAGTTTTCAGAAGTGAATATATGAAAACCGCTTTGAATGTTTCCTGCTCTTAGTGGATGTTTTCAGTTTTCCCTCCGTCTCGTGCATTTCTCCAGCTGTGTTGCATGGGAAACTTAACGGTGAACCGTGGTTTACAATCTCGGATTCTGCCAAACAGAACCACTTCAACACAACTGAAGGTTTTTTCAGTGCAGTGAACGCCGTCATGTTGAGCTTTAACGTGCTACTGAAGAGAGAACTATGAATTACAGGAGCTTTGGGAAGTGGTAAAACATAATTGTCATAAAACATGAATGTGAAATGTTTGATAGATTCACTTCTTCAAGCAGCTCGGAGGCAAGTGGACGTTTGAGTAAAACATCAGGTGTAGAGTGTGAAAGAACAAACCTGCCTACTTGAAGAATAAAGAGAAGGAAACAAGCAGGTTTGATTTTCAGAGAGGAGAATTGTTTCAGTACTCAAAATGTGCAACATCTGCCTCTTGTCAACCGTGAATTTTATAATGAAGAAAACAACAAGAGCATGACAGCCTAACAGGATTTCGAGGCTGGTGTTAAGTGATTAAACTGAAAATGAATGTTGACTTGCCTTAGTGCAGCGATATGATTTGTTTCCTGAAATGAGGCACATGAATGGGGATGTTTTTGAGCAAAAATCACGGAGCTTATTCTTGATGTGATTTCTGCAGGTGAGGAGAAGTGAATGTGTTGAGGTTTTCTCTCGGCGAAAGGATCACAGACGTTTCTTCATCCAGCAGATATTTTTTTTGCAGCCGCAGACCTCGGGTTTTTGTGTCAGCTTCAATGTCATGGCGGATTTGAGAGTGTGCTGCTGCCCTCCTCCAGCGCATTAGCATTTCTCCTCTCCCCCCACTCCTTTCCCCTCCGCAGTCTTCCCTCTGATGTCACGCCGGAGCTCAGACATGTTAACACGAACCTTCATGCTAACACGGTTCACTCCGTCGCTGGAGAATATTCTTTTACCTGCTGCAGGAGCACGAAGAGACTTTTTTTCATTTTCACCGTCTCCGTTTACAATAGATCAGAGGCCTGTGCTGCACTGCTGAACTCCTGAACTCCTGTATACATTACTAATGAACCTCTGGATTGTTATACAGTCATATGTTAACAGGAAAGACAGGGGCCCTCGCTCTTTGTGCGTGTGTGTAAGACTTATGCAGCACTATCATGAAGGTTTCTTGGCCCGGGCCTGCTCTAATTGATAGGGGCTGCTGGTATTTACTTACATTCTCAGGGTGGATTAAATCTCAAAGGGAAGGGGAGGAGATGGAGGTTGTTTTTCTCCCGGCTTCGTTTTAATATGCACGCTTTTTGTGTGTGTGTGTGTGTGTGTGTGTGTGTGTGTGTGTGCATGTGTGTGAATGTATATTTATGAATATCTGTGTGTGTGTTTTGTTATCCCATGTGGTTCTGCGTTTGTCCTTCCTCCATGACTGTCGAATCCTGTAAAGCTGCATGACGTCCAGGCACCACAGAGCACCAAATCTAATCACCAGCTCCACTCTAATGTATGTGCTGCTCCGCTGGCTTAACGTAATGTGTGTTTGTGTGTGTGTGTGTGTGTGTATAGGAGCACAGAGGCTTATTTACTGGACACAGTCAACAGTAAATATCATCATCTCTGAAGCTACTATTTCATTTTGTCTTGTGGGTTTAATGTGGAGTCCAGTCCTGCTCGGGTAACCGAGACGCTCGATTTGCTTCAGTGTGTCGGGGCTTCAGCTTCGAGATTTCTGCTTTTCTGAAAGAGCTTTAAAGGAGGAGGGACTTCTGAGTGATGGCAGGCAAGAAACAAGAAAGGAAAATCATTGTATGTTTCCAGGTTACAAACTAAACATGCTGAATAAATATCACAAACAAAACTTCTGTTAACATGAAATAGTCTGTTAAGACCAGAGACACAAAGTTGTTATCCGCTTTTGTTTAAAATGACATTCACAGATCATTAAAGGTCACATATTATTCAAACTATACTTCACCATGTTTCTCTAACACTAACATTTGTCTGTAGTCTGTCTACAAACCCTCTAATGATGAGAAAAGTCCATCCTCTCCGTCTTTTCAGAAAATGTGTGCTCAAACAGGCCGTTTAGAGATTTTCCCTTCATGACATCACAAAGGGCAGTAACCCCTCCCCCAGGTGGGTGACACTCCCACAGCTACATGTGTCCACATTAGCAGCATAAAAGCCATTGCAGATTTTCAAAGTCCAGGGTAATGAGAGCGTTGGTAGAGCGAGTTTGGTGGGTTCCAGTGGTCCAGTTCAGTATTGATGCTACATAAGGTGGTGAAGGTCCTGTAGAGCAAACGTTCTCAACTCGTCTAGCCTCACCACCCACCACCGACTCCTCCGGAAGAAATTGCCACCCAAATTTCTGATATTTTTCAACCAATCAGATTTATTTAATAAAAAAATGTTCAGTAGACGCTACAAAACATGTGATGGAGGCAAGAAACTGAACAAATCAAACAAGTTTAAAAAGCGCTTTGTAGACTTTTTGACACCGTTTTTATCCCACGTACACATCCGTGACCCACTGACAACAGCCTTCGCGACCCACTTTTGGGTCCCGACCCATCAGTTGAAAACCACTGCTGTAGAGGAATTTATAGATAAAAAGATTTAAGTGTTGAGTCAAATGTACATAGAAAATAAATCACAATACACAATCAGTCGGTCGATAAAGGTAAAAGAAAAACTTAACTAAACTAATGTAGAAACATTATAAACTTAAAGACTCTCCAAGACTGTGAGGTCACTGAATATTTAAATAATGTGAATCATCTTCCTCCAAAGAGGCCAGAATTCAACACCTTTAAAACAAACCCGTTTGTATATCATGAAAGAAAATGTATTCACCCGCCCACCGCTGTTAGAGACTTGTGACCACAGGCGGCGACTACAGATGGCTACACGCTACAGATGGCAACCAGCTTGTCCACAGTTTAGCTTCCACTAACAGGACCTTACAGATGACCGTTCGTCTACAAAACAGAACAACAGCAGATTCCAGCTTCTGTTTCTGGAGCTGTAAACATCTTATTTTCTGTCATAGAGAAGAAAGAAAAAAACAGGAACAGCTTCCCAAATGAGAGGTCTCAAATGTTGCCTCCTCCTCCAAAAAAAAAGATTGTCTTTTTGTTCGAGGTGACACATTTTCACCATCTCTGTTCCTGACGTCTCCGCCAGGCAGAAACCTTTTGATTCCATCGGCTTGTGTGGCTGATTTTATGCCATGTTTGTGCGCACGTGCAGGTTCACTCTGTGTGTGTTTGCATGTCCGTGTTAGTGTGTGTGTGTGTTCTTGTCAGGTTGGAGATTGCCACGTTGATTATGTGTCTGATGTTGTCGACAGAGTGACATCCTTTCTAATGAAATAATGGTCTAGTGGCAGAGTGCTGGAAGATTGCACATTGTAGACTTCAATTACAGACAAGATGATTTTTTTCTCTTCTCCTCGTCTTTCCTTTCAGTGGGAAGGAAGTGCAGGTTTTTCTTCCTTTTTAACGCCCTCACATCGAACAAAAAGGCTGTGCCACGCTCGGCTCTAAGTGTATTTTCTTTTAGATAATGGACAGAAACAACACGGCATGCTTTAATTCACCGTCTCCGTCTTTAGCCAATGTGATGCCATAAAAACAGCCATTGCCCTCCTCGTGTGCACAAACCAACCCGAGCGGCGCTGGTTGTCTTCCAGCCCAAACGACACATAATGTCTCCTCTTTTCTTTGACGAGCACTTTCTCTCCACTGCGTGAATTATTCTGCAGACCATGTGTTAGGTGTTATTTATTTTGCACAACAAATGATCTTCTTTTTTTTGTTGTTAAGGTTCCACTTTCAGCTGTGCACCTTCTGCTTTCTGGTATGAAATTAGCATACATTTCCTCAAAATAAGCCGCAGAATCAAGTACACCTTCTTTTTAAAAAACACAAGGAGAGAAAAGGACACAGTTTCTGAAAGTCTGCACTCCTCTACAGAGAATCATATTCACAATCATTGAATGGCTAAGAAAAGCAGGGACAGGTGTCTTTATGAAAGAGTTCAACATTAAGCCATTTGACATATAAGTTTGGGTTTGATGGAAATGTTGCCGTACGCTTGTCTGAGGGGTAAAAATAAGTTATCTATATTTAGGGCTTTCACACTTTCAGAAAACTCCTGAAAAACTCCTGATATTTCCAGGTGGAGCTGTATGTGTGAACACTTCACCCGGAGTTTCTCCTGCCAGAGCCCTAGTATTGTTTCTGCAGCAAGTCCGATTGAGCTGATGTGAGAACGCAGCAGGATATTATCCGGAGAATTCAGCTCGAGCCAATGGGAGGGGGAAGTGACGTTTATATACTGTGACTGGAGTCGGTGCATACACTGTTTTCCTACGACCACTTCGATCTCTGTTTTCTGTTCGTCAGTAGGTTGTTCTCCGCTCTTCTGTTGACATTGTGATTCCTTTGAAATACACGTAGCAAATATTCTCATTATAGCATCATGTAGCGGACGCTGTTGCTCCGTCCGCTACTTCCGCGTCTTTTTTTTTTTTACGTCACGTCTTACCTCAGGAGACCCAACACCCCCTCCTCCTGTCTGACAGGGATAGTCTCCCGCTGTGAGGTGATATGTGAACATAAGGTCAGGAGAATATCAGGAGCAGTCCTCCTGAAATGATCAAGATATGTTTTAGGAGTGCAGATGTGAAAACGGCGACTTTGATGACAAACTTGAGAGTTCCTGCATCAATTTAAAATGTCTCATAATACATTTGTATTCCGTACAGTACATGGTTTCAGTTTTCATTAGACTTTCAGTGGTTACTAACTGTGATGTTGGAGTACTTCCAGTCAGAAACTCCTCCTCTTAAGTTATTTCAAACTTCATTTCTGGTATAAAACACAGATAAAGGTACATGTTGTTGAATCAAACGTGTACTGTTTAGCACAGCATCTTATTTTAGGGAGGAAAACGAGACCTGCAAAGGAGAGTGGAGGAGGGGTGACTGCTCAACCTAACATGAACACACGTTGACACAGGTTATCTCAACCTGTGCTGAACCACCAACAGAATAAATCTCAGTGTAGCAGAGCAACTGGCGGGAACAATCCTCCCCTCCTTTACAAATCGTTGACTGATATATTTTTGTTTTCATGTTGTGTCACCTCTTATTGGAGGCGACTGCAGAGACAGATGGGCGTGGGGAGTCTGAGAGGGAGGGATACCACTCAAATAAGTCTCCTGAAATGTTCTCGTTATCTGATGTGCATGTTTAACCACAAGACTTCCAAAACAAATCTTTATATTTTGCACATGTAGTGAGCTCGAACTACAACCCTGATGTGCCCCAAAATAAAAGTACGATCATTTGCAGGCATAATAATTCAGAATGAGTGCATAAGTGCAAAAACTAAGAAGTAAAAAGTTTCAGTTCTGAGCTTAGAAAGTCATATTTTTAAACATTTAATATCTGGTCTATGTTCTTTTATTAGTTTTTAATACGACACTTGTCATAAAGGATTAGTAAATTATTACACAGCACAATCCAGGAGACTAGAATAATGAATGTGTTGAATAATTATCGTCGTAATTGTCATAATTAATACATTTGAATTAATTTAGCGAGCCACTGATTAATCATAAAACCTACATGTCGACAGTAATTGTGAGTTTGTCGTGACATAAATTCTTACCAGCTCTCTGTTTCTGTGTTTTTTTCAGGGTGGACCCAATCCCTTATGACACTCCCAAACCAACAGGACACACCAGGTTTGTGTGTGTGTCCGACACACACTCGCGTACAGACGGCATACAGATGCCCTACGGCGACGTGCTGCTGCACATGGGTGACTTCACCGAGCTGGGCCTGCCCTCCGAGGTTAAGAAGTTCAACGACTGGCTAGGTACTAAAGCTGCTTAAGACACACATTCATTCACACGCCGCTGGACGCGTGCATTGTTTTTCACACTCGCACAAAAGCTGACGTGCAACAGGCTCTGTTGAGCAGGGGGACGGACGAGGGCACGAGACATGTTGCACGCACAACCATCAACTAGACCACACAATGACTCCGCCTCCCTCCCCTGTTGACCCCAAACTGCTGCTCTAAAGTGTCCAGTTTAACCCCTGTGACCCAACACCCTGCCCCAGTTAACCTTTGAACTCTCCCTCTGGCCCCATGCTGTGGGTGGGAGAGCTCAGCTGTGTGTGTGCAGCAAGTGTTTCATCTCGGGACCCTCCAGGCGAGTGCTGAAGGAACTCTGGTGCAGTTTTGAGCCTTTAATGTAGTCATGTTTCACACACAGAGAAAAAAATCATCCCTCTAACCGAGTGCATAAATCAATAAGTGCCACCCACCACACAGGCCTCTAACAATTTAACATGTTTGAATTACTTTGTGTGTGTTTTACACCAAACAGTCTCTTCACTGAATGTTACAGGAAAAAAAGCACAATGTCCTAAAGTCATTCTAAAAGACTGAACTTAATGCATTAATTAATTGGATAGAAGCAAGTTGTCAAAGTTTGATTATCTATCAGAAGCTGAGCCGTCAGGCAAACAGACAACCTCCCCCGTACGACTCCATGTGGCTGAGGTCGGCTGTTTATACCCTTTAAATCTGAGAGGAGTGTAGATGCTTATAGTGGAATAGTAATTATACATCAGATTTTATATAGCGCTTTTCTGAGTACTAAAAAAAAGAGCGTGATTTTTAAGGCTCAATACAAGCGGCATCCTCCGGTGTTGAATAGAAGCCAATGCTGAAGTGCAAGATCCTGCAGTTCGTCGAGTGTCCGCTTGAGGCTGGCTCCAGGAACACCGGAAGTCACATAAACGTGACTGGCTAAAGAGCTGTTTTTACAGCATAAATAAACATGTTTACAGCCTGGTACAAAAAACTAAATAGGTCTCATTAGTTATTGTCTTCACTGGCTCACACTGTACTGGGGGTGATGTATTTAAAAACGTCTCCATTTTGATTTGATAACGATACGTGTTATCTATAGTTAGGCGCGTAGCTGACATGATTGACAGGTGGGCGCGATGTAACGGTTCATCAAGAGGCTTAAAACCCGCCTCAGCTCCAGCTCTCAGCCTGTCGTTAGGTTGACTGAAAGTTAGACTGAGACAGGATTTCCAGCATGGAGGCTGCTGCTGATGAGCCTCCGGAGCCCCCTGCAGGAACAGATGGCTGACGTCACTCAGGCTTCATATATTATTATTTACAGTCTATGGCTCAATATAAGTTTAGATTTTTGTGACTATAATCCCAAAAAGTTGCAACAAATCAGATTTGAACTTTTAATAGCTGCTGTATCCTGTCACATTGTTTGAAATGTATTATTTGTTTCAGCAAACGTTCAACCTTTAAAATCTCAAGTTTTGGTTTTGTTGTTGCTGTGCCACAGTAGAGCATCCACTTTACCAGGCAGGCTCTTTAAAGTCCTGCCAGCTGCTGTGCCCCGAATGCCCCTGAAACGTACTCACACACTTAAACACAAAGGGTAAACACACGCACACACACACACACACACACACACACACACACACACACAAGCAAGTCCAATTTCTCCCCCTCTCTTTTCTGCTGTGTCACCTCAAATTCAGCACCTCACATCACCACGAGGACACACCGGTCAGCTTTTCTGTCAAATTCGTCCATCCATCAACACAGACAGCTACGTCAGTGTGTGTATATCTGTGTGTGTGTTTGTGTGTGTGTCTGTTAGGTCAGGGTGAAACAGAGATATCGAACATAACGGGGGATCGAAGCAGTGCAAAGTGGAAAGAAGAGGGTTCTTATATTTTAGATACAAAACAGATCTATTATGAGAGTAGAGCTGAAATGTCCCAGAAAGAGTTGATGAGGTAAGAATTGTCATATTAGGTTATACATTTAGAAAAAAGGCAGATCAAAGATCATAACGATTAAGGGCCTGTGTCCGCCTGGTGTTTTTTTGGTGCAGGAAAAGTGCTGACCATGCGTTCTGGAGCGCTTGGATGAAGCGTTTGTGTACGAAAAGGACGCTGGGCTGAGCTTTTTCTCTGGACGGCCGCCTGCTGCTGCAGAAGCTCTCTCCTCATTGAAAACAATTGAAAAAAGACGCTGGTGCCAGAAAAGATCCCGAGGTGGACACGGGGCCTAAAATCCATAAAATTCTAAGAAAACAGATTATAGAGTGAATGTTATGATATTTGTCAGATGTTTAGATGATTTGAACCCTCACGAGAGATGCTCTGTCTTTTCTGTGAAGTCCATTTTGGTTGAATCCTAAAGAAGATGTTATTTCTCTCGCTTCAGAAAATCCGTCTTTCCAATGAATCTGATCCTCCATCAATGAACGTGTTTATGTTCGGTGGAAGAGAAGCTTTGAAGAACATGAAAACATGTTTGCTGTGGTGTCTTTTGTTGTGGTTTGGAGGAAATGTTCTCTCAGCAGTGTGCAGACTGAGGAAAGTAACGTTTTGAATTGTGGCTTTACTGGTTCAGAGATACGCTGTATACATACAGATTGTTTTTCATGAAGAAGAGGAAGTGCAGGACAAAGGTGCGTTCTTCCCTGCAAAGCCGATTCTTTGTTCACAAGGGTAGGAAGAAGAGACTGAGTCAGACATTGCAGAGATGGAGACAGGGCAGTAAGATGAAAGACAGAAGGCGTACATTGACTTCTCAGACACACTTTAAACTTGAACCTGCAGCAGAGAAACCGTAGCATTCTAGGAGACGATTCATCAATGGTAACGAACAGATGATGTCCCCGGTCTAAAAGCACTTTGAGTAGTCAGAAGACTAGAAAAGTCCATTTTACCATTTTACTGTAACTAACAAACACATATTGAACGTAAGATTGGAGGAGGCTGTTTTGCTTTATTTGAAAGCTATTGTAAACTCAGTGCCTTCTTCATGTTTGCCTCCTTCGTTTGCTCCTCTCAGACTCTGGAGGAGGCAGCAGTTTGTCGCCTGTATCGACTGATGGTTTGGCCTGTTGATGGAGATCATCGAAGATCGATGCAGAGGAACGAGTTTCCCCTGACCCAGCTTGTCTTATGGGAAGCACGGGCTCTGATCTGCCTCTTTGATCTGCTCCCACAAGCCTTTATAGACCGTGTGTGTGCGTGTGTTCTGCTTAGATGTTTAATGTGTGTAAATAAAAGTGCTGATGTAGAAGCTACAATTAATGAGAAAGGGAACATTGACAGTTTTCTTCTCTTCATGTGTAGACATTTTTTGAGACGGTATTTTCAATGCTTAAAGTTTTTTTAAGTTACCATCTCAAACGTTTCATGTCAAATATTTGTGTGGCACCTTTCTTGAGAAGAAGTCAGGTGTGGGTTTGTATTTGGGAACCAGCTTGACTTTATTTCCCAGAGATCCAAACAGTGCCGTGTGTGACTGAACTTATCAGTCTGTCATAGTCATCCTGTTTACTCCATGGATGCAAAGTTGTAAATGGTTAATGGACTTGGAGCTTGTATAGCTCTTTTCTTTTACACCGCAGGTCACATCTAGACATTAAGTGATGGTAGAGGCTGCTGTGCAAAGTGACCACCAGAAGTAACTAATCCCTTTCATACACATTCAAACGCCCGCTGACGAAGCACTGGGAGCAACTTGGGGTTAAGAGTCTTGCCCAAGGACATATCGACATTTTTTTCAGGAGCTGGAGATCAAACCCCCCGACCTTACGGTTGAGAGACGACCGACTCTACCAACTGAGCCACAGCTGTTATAACTGAGCTAACCCTCTCTGTCACACCAACTATTACTATGATGGAAAACAAGTAGCCATCTCTGTGCTCCTTGGGATGTCATGAGGAAAACCTTGAAACAACGTCCAGTTTTAGTTCTTCAATATTACGGCAATTTGAAGGGCTTTATCAATCAATCTTTATCTGTAAAAGCGCCAATTCCTAACAAGTGTTATCTCGAGATGCTTTAAAAAAGCAAATGGGATAATATGCAGGAAGGATTTCTCCTTTGTATTCCTCGTCTTCCTGTCGTCCACACTTCCTTGCCGCTGAGGTGGAGGTCGGAGCAGGCCTTGCATGGATGAGGACGGCGGTGGTCTAGGGGACGACACAGTCCAATGGGGGTGGCTGGGTGTCGGGCGGTGGTTGGGACGACACAGTCCGATGGGGGTGGCTGGGCGTCAGGCGGTGGTTGGGACGACACAGTCCGATGGTGGTGGCTGGGCGTCGGGGGGGTTGTTTCGGACGACACAGTCCAATGGGGTGGCTGGGCGTCGGGCGGTGGTTGGGACGACACAGTCCGATGGTGGTGGCTGGGCGTCGGGCGGTGGTTGGGACGACACAGTCCGATGGGGGTGGCTGGGCGTCAGGCGGTGGTTGGGAGGACACAGTCCGATGGTGGTGGCTGGGCGTCGGGGGGTTGTTTCGGACGACACAGTCCGATGGTGGTGGCTGGGCGTCGGGGGGTTGTTTCGGACTACACAGTCCGATGGTGGTGGCTGGGCGTCGGGGGGTTGTTTCGGACGACACAGTCCGATGGTGGTGGCTGGGCGTCGGGGGGTTGTTTCGGACGACACAGTCCAATGGGGGTGGCTGGGCGTCGGGCGGTGGTTGGGACGACACAGTCCGATGGTGATGGCTGGGCGTCGGGCGGTGGTTGGGACGACACAGTCCGATGGTGATGGCTGGGCGTCGGGCGGTGGTTGGGACGACACAGTCCGATGGGGGTGGCTGGGCGTCAGGCGGTGGTTGGGACGACACAGTCCGATTTCAGTCTCCGTTTAGTCTTTGGTCTCCATCTGTGTTTTGTAAACTCGTTCAGAAAAAGATAGATTCTTGAATGAGTTAGGCAGTTTGAACTGGCAGGTTCATTAAAGGTGAATCATTTTACCTGCAGGTGTTTGAACATCACATACACCTGAATATGTTTCCATAAGTTTGGGCTTCTATAACAGACCCGATGCATATTTGCTGCTTCTGCTCTAATTGGAAGACGCGTTGATTTCTTCAAGGATTCATTTGACGAGAGGGTTGAGGATGGGCGATTTATTTATTTAGTTGGATATTCAGCTGTTTAATGTCAAGTTGTGAAAAATGTGTTTACCGTGGCTTTAAGGAGTGTATCTCTACCATGAGTCTACACGTGTGTGTTCTTAAAGCTTAAACAAACGTGCAGCGGCCTTTTGAGAGGAATGACAAACATTTCTCTGCTCACATCGCTCTTGTTCTTTACTGACTTTCATCTTTCACGCCGCCTGTTTGTGGGCGAAGAATAGAAAATAAATCTCGGTGTATCACTCCAGCAGTCCGCTGTTAGATGTATCACAGCGGCAATAAAAAGCAGACGAAATTCCCAGTAGAGTAATGGAGGTGGAGTTGTTTGATGGTAATTATGTTTTCCCCACCTTTTCCCTGCCTGCTGCTGGTGGAGAGGATGATTCGCTTTAGGTTGTGTGTGTGTTCGTGTGTGTGTGTGTGTGTGTAAATGGATGTGTGATCCAGTTAGAGTGCTATGGGACTGAGAGACGGCGCTCTCATATAAGGTTAGACTGGAATTTATGATCCTGAGATGCGACAAGAGCTAATTTAGAGCAGCGGGAATGAAACCTGTAGACCGGGGGAACCATGATTCTTTCATTTTCAGCATTAGAGAACACACACAGCCACACACACACACACACACACACACACTTACACACACACACACGCACTATAGACAGTTGCCGTGCCATATTTTATTATCTGCATCCAGCCGCCGTATCTCGACTGAATTTATATTCTTTTCGGTTTCTATCAGTTTTATTTCCAATTGTGAACTGGACCGCTGCAAAATTGAGCAGATCGCTTACATCCTCTCTTTCAACTACTGTCGTCAGCCAAAAGCGCCTTTATTCCACTAACACGATATATTGGATTCTTTAGTCAACATTTGATTCAATTTGACCTCCTGCCATGAATCATAACCTCCTGCTATTGCCTGCCACAGTGATATGTTTCAGAGGAAACAAAAGGAAAAAAGCACCTGAGCTGAATACCTTCGTGTTATTCCAGCTCCATGATGTAGGTGGATGGAGGCACCTTTAAGTGTCCGTGCTGTAATCCTGAAGTGTCTGTTAAGGAGTTCACTTTGTGTCTTGTTAATATATCAAAGAGATCCTGTAAAATCTGAAACACGGTGATGAAAGAGTTGGCCTTGTGTAGAGTGTCATACAAACTCGAGGTGGGGGAAAAATCGATACAGCGAAGTATCGCGATATTTTGTGTGGCGATATCTCGTCTCATGGCCGCCTAGTGTTGATATTTTTATTATATTAATAGAAAACATGTTTTTTAAATTGTTTAATTTCTGAAGCTGAAGAGTTGCATGATTCATTTTGAACACGTTGCATCGTTAAAAAATAATGTTCAAGTTGGATTAGACTGAAATACCAACAGTTCAGATTGTGAGGTGCATGCAGCCTTTTACAGGGTTTGACTTTTATCAGAGTGTTGGTCAGTCTGTGGGCTTCACTCTCATTGTGTAGAAATAAAAAGACTGAAGTGAGATGAAGAGACTGAGAATGTCTTTTAGCTGACAAAACAGTTCTTGATTTATTTTAATTTTGTGGGCATAATATTCATTTAAAAAAGTACAATCCCAAGTTATATCGCGATATATTGTATCGCAATTCTTAGCATATCGCAAAATGTTTAAAACCGAATTAATATCTTATCGTGACTCAAGTATCGTAACAATATTGTATCGTGACAATATCGTATCGCGACTCAAGTATCGTAATAATATCGCATCGTGGCTCAAGTATCGTAATTATATCGCATCGTGACTCAAGTATCATGATAATATCGCATTGAGACTAAAGCATCACGATATCGCATCGTGACTCAAGTGTCGTGATATTGCATCGTGACTCAAGTATCGTGATAGTATCGCGTCATGGCTCAAGTATTGTGATAATACTGCATCGAGACTCAAGTATTGCGATATTGCATCGTGACTCAAGTATCGTGATAGTATCACATCGAGACTCAAGTATCGCGATATCGCATCGTGACTCAAGTATCGTGATAGTATTGCATCGTGACTCAAGTATCGTGATAATATCGCATCGAGACTCAAGTATCGCGATATCGCATCGTGACTCAAGTATCGTGATATCGCATAGTGACTCAAGTATCGTGATAGAATTGTGATAGTATCGTGATAGTATCGCATCGTGACTCAAGTATCACGATAATATTGTATCATGCGGCTTCTGGTGATTCCCACACCTAATACAAACCCCAAAGTTCATGTCTTTGTTTTTGTTTCATTCGATGAACTGAAGCATTAATCACAATCAGGAATAAACACATTTAAAATGTTTTAAAAAGTCTTTCTGAGGATTTAAATCAGCTTCTAAACACCAACAAGAAACAGTTTCTGATGTTTAATAAGAGCAAAGAATGTCTTTAGCACTGTCTAACCCCGGCAAGATAAATGTGGGAGTGCTTGCCAGCATCGATTAGGTAGCTGATGACTCCACTCTGAATTTATACATTTGCAATAGACTTTTTTATTTAGCATTGTGTCCAATTAAACTCTTTAACACAGCCTGCTCAAGCTGAGACTGTTACACACCTTGCCATCAATGGACTTTTAGCAAAGTTTATTGGATATAGAAGGCAAATAAACCAAACGTGCTTTTTGTGTCGTGACTTGCATCAAATAGCTGAGGTCAAAGTCAAACCCGGGGCCTCTGTGTCGACGACTGCAGCCTCAGTACAAGGAGCACAAACTTTTACCACCGAGCTAAGAAGCACCCAAGGTTTTCGGTTTTATGTAGAAATGATAAGAAGATTGACAATCTTTAGTTGCAGCCCTTTTATCAGGACATGGCGGCTGAAGCATACATACCAGCACTTCACATGGAGCATGGTCCAGTTAACGCTACACATAAATGATCCTGCAGGTAAGTGGATAGAGGACCTACAGAGCAGGCCAAAAAAAGACAGAAGGAAGGGAGACTGGAACAAAATCAACAGGAAGCTTCAAAAAGAAAGAGACAGAATGGAGGGTGATGAAGGCCAGAGCCTTTTGGTTGAGCGCTCAATTGGCTGGAATAAAGCAGGAAGTCACTTTCTTGATGGCAAAGGGGAAACAGGACATATCACCCCGACAGAGAAGAGAGAGAAAAGGGCACAGCAGAAGTTGAAAGATGAGGGGATGAGATTCGTAATAGATGATTTAGTTCAGGTTCATGCTTCTCTCAGCCGCCCGGCGTGTGTAGAGATGGAGGGTGGACTGCAGGGGTCAAACAGAGCCGTCAGATGTGGTGGTAACCTCTCTGACTGTCTGAATTGAGGGTATTTTTTTTCCCCTCCCCACTTATCAGAGTCTTTTCTTCTTCTGATCCTCATCTGTGCTCAGGGTTAGGTGTACAGGGAGAGTTCGCTCCATGTACAGAATATTAGAACAGCCTGCTGTTTCTGTAGAAAAAGACGGAACAGGTAGAAAGTTCAACACCTTTTTGGTTTTCTTGAATACTTTTCTACCATGAAAGAGAGCAAGGCTTCAATATTTGGACGATATGTGCTGTGTGTAAAACCTTCCTTCTGAATAAAAAGGCTAAAAAAAAAGGCAAACTTGTTCATTGTGGATTAAAAGAGCAAACTGAAATCTTTATTCAAGTGACAGGACAGGGGATAAAGTCAGAAATCAGGCAGAGAAAGTAGGAAATGACATGCATCAAAAGAGCCAAAGGTCGGACTGAAACCTGGGGAACCCTCTTTGAGGACTGTAGCCTCTGTTCATGGGGCCCACGAACTAACCTCTAGGCCATCGGCGCCCCAGTGCCATCTTTAATTCTTCAGCAGCTAACTTTCACTCTGGAAAAAATATGAATTAAGGGGGCATTGTCAATTTTGGCAAAATTCTGCTCAAAAATTGGTTCAGTAACATTTTGCACAGAGTGGATTATCACAGACTTTATTTTGGAGAAACTCTTTCTGAGCCATTCAAATGTTAAGCTAAAACTGTTTTTCACATATGCACTCCTGAACATTATAAGAGACGTAAAAACAATGACACGAAAGTGGCGTACGAAGCAATAGAGTCTGCTATATGACGCTATAATGAGAATATTTGCCTTTATATCAATGCTACATTTATTTCGACTTAATCGCAATATCAAAAAAAGAGTGCAGAAAACATAAAGCAGCAGTTTAATTCCATGCACGGAGTTTGCAACGGTCGCGTGCATACAGTCTATGGTCATGCACCGACGCAGGCAATAAACATCCCCCCCTCTCTCCTTCCCCGACTCGCTCGAGGTGAATTCTCCTGATTATATCCTGCTGCGTTCTCACATCATCTCCCTTGGATAAAGTCCCAAGTGAAAAATGTGTCTGTTTGTGTTCACAGATGCAGCTCACTCTGGAAACTTCAGGATTTTTGTGCAAGTGTGAACAAGGCTTAAGTGATTGTTTCGGGCTCCCATGTTAGTGCGCTGAATGCTTTCCCTGCAAAAACAAACAAATGTAAAATGTCATGTCAGGGGTTTTTGAAAATGTCATTGGGAAAGATGTTAAACAGAATAAAGCAGTGCAGACTCAAGCTTATTGTGTGGAAACATTTGGATATTGGACTTAAGCTCATGCCTTCTCTTGTACTTCTCTTGTCTCGTCTAGGTGGCCTCCCGTACGAGTTCAAGGTGGTGATCGCCGGAAACCACGAACTGACCTTCGATAAGGACTTTATGGCCGAGCTGGTCAAGCAGGATTACTACCGATTCCCCTCAGTGTCCAAACTCAAACCCGAGGACTTTGACAATGTCCAGTCGCTGCTCACAAACTGTGTGTACCTGCAGGACTCGGACGTCACCATAAAGGGATTCCGGATATACGGAGCACCGTGGTAAGAGCACAAACTGTTCTCTGTTTTTTTTCCCTCCATGCAAAACTCATCTTCCGTCTGTCAAAACCACTGAGTCACATTTCTGTCTAGTTGTGTTGTGGGTCCCTGAGGCGAAGGTGTGTCTTCTCCTCTGTCATTGTCTGGCAGTTGGCCAGCTCCCACCCTCTGTACTCTGTGTGCTGAACGCTCTCACCGAGGGGCCTCTCCTACATGCAGGGTGCTATTCCCAGCTCGCACGCTCCTTTATGAGCTCGAGACCTTCGCCTGCTCCCCGGGCTTACGTTACACCGGTGTTTTGACACGGGGTTAAGTGATCCGCGTGTTACCGGGACACTCTGTCAATAGGCTCTCAGGTGTGGAAAGAAAGCAAGCAAGCAAGCAGGGAGGAAGGAAAAAAAATGTGTGTGTGGAATAGATGCTGCTTAGTCCATTCCTCTGCCAAACAGAGGCAGGTGGGAGTGTTGTTAAATGAGAAGTGTGTGCACCTGGATCGTTTAAACGTTTAGAAGTCACACCTCTCTTCAGATGTGTGGAGCTGCATCGGCTTTTTATTCTGCAATAGATCAATTTAAGCCCAATTTATTAAGTGATGACACAGCATTTTTATTAGTGGCTACAGAATTGATGAAATCCTAGATTTAAATAGTTCAAACCTCTGCAGTAGAGGTAACCATAGACCCGTGCTGGTAGTTCATAGTGTGTGTCTTGTGTATCTTTACTCTCATCCATCTGAAGGCTGCACAGTTCAGGCCGAGCCTCTGCCCTCTCACAGTATTTAAAGTCCCTCAGTCTGACCCCGACTGGCGGCTCTGCAGCTGTGTGTGCTTTGTTGTGCGACAGTCGAGGTTGAAGCTTCCTCCGTCCTGCTTTGACTCCCTCTGCTCTCTGTGGTTCTCACAACTCTGCTCCAGACTTTAAATAAATATATAGGTCACACCTTCATCCTGTGGCGGCTATAATTAGCAGGTTTGCAGCCTGGCTTTAGAAGTAGCTGAGGACAGTAGCAGGGCGGGGGGGGGAAGCAGATCCCAGCATTCCTCAGACTTCACAGCAGCAGGAAGAAGAGATTAGCGACTCTTCTCCCTCCATCCTTCCTCTTCTCCATCCTTCTGTAAGAGAGAGGAAGGATGCTGCCCCCATCTCCCTTGTGGCTGTTTAGTGTGAGAGCTGGTAAGTGTCTGTTGTGACAGCTGGGGGTCTCATGAGAGGCGGAGTGGACAGCTTGGTGGCCCCCCTGGCCTCTCCTACCCCCACTCCTCCTCAGCTTCCTCACCTCCTTCACACCCATATGGCACCGTGGCCCGAGGTCTGACCTGCTTGTCCAGCAGTGTGAGGTCTCACTTAGCCCTGCAGTGACCCCTCACTTCATCAACAGCTCGCCGCCTGGGTGGCCGAGCTCCTCCGAGCTCTCGGCGGTCTGCTGCTGCTTCTGCTGCAGGTCGAGACTCGACAGCATCACTCAGGAAATGTAGCGTGTAACGACCAGCTGATAAACACTGCTGGAGCTGCAGGAGTCTGCTCTGCTGCTGCTTTTAAAAACACAATCAAGTAACACATGCATTGTCTAGAGTGGGTTAAAATATTCTTTGCCACAAGACTTTTTACTAGAGGGTCAATAACCTTCAAGAAGGCGACTAGTCCAGCCTTCTTTGATGTCAATCTGAAAGCAGAACCACAATATCTGTGTCCTTTAGTCCAAGAGATTTACTGTTTACACTCAGGTGACTCGTCACAATACCATATTTTTAAACCTTGCACGCCGATTTCTAATTTTTAGTGCTGAAGCGTTGCCAACATAGTTGTGGAATTAAGCTGGTGGGCGGGTGCGGTGGATTGCACCTCGACAGTGCTCAGGTACCTCTCCAGCTACCAGACCAATTTCCATGTTATGGTCCGCACCGGGACTTGAACCAGCGACCCTCCGGTTCCTAACCCAAGTCCCTACAAACGGAGCTACTTCCAGTTTAGTATGACCAGTATGCTCCTGTTTCATATTTTAACTTTCTAGTAAACATCCGGGTATTTCTCGCATACACAAAACTGCATACTATGACTTCGGATCATACTACAGATGAAAGTATGCGGTTTCTGACACAGCCAGTGTGTCTCTTTACATTTTTTAATTTCTCCTCAAAAATAAAAAAAGATTTCTGTTTTTTTTTAGCTGTAAGTAAGAAAGAAGCTCTCACTGTGAAGACACATTTCAGTGATCAGCGTCAACACTACGACACAAACAATAACACCCAGCACAGGCCTCCTCTGTTGTTTTGATGAAAATGATCATTTCTGTTTTCTAGAACACGCTGCATCAGTCAGACTTTCTGAGCCGGACGAAGCAGCAGGTTACATCACTTCATCAATAACTCTGCAGGTTTTCATCTGCACAGGATGGAAGGAAACATTGAGCTCTGACAGATTAGCAACAGGAGACTCTTCTTTTCATCGCCATTACTTTATTTATCAATACATAATTTAAAGGCCTGCATTAAAGGTCTTATTTATAAAAAATTACACTCTACCGCAGCGCTTTTCTGCAGCAGCTTTTAAGTTCAGCATCCGGCCATTTACAGTGAAAACATTTTGGTACCCTGTGTCTCCTTCAGGCGTTTTGAACACATCCATGCCTGCTGGTCTAAAGGAGCACGCGCAAAACCAAACATGCTTTCACATCCTATCAGTAAAAAAAATCTGTTCTTTCCCACGCCAAAAGTTTCCACTTTTTATCTTCAAAAACGGAGCAAGAAAAGCTCCAATTCTTCAGGGATCGAGGTGGATTTGAACGAGGCCAAGCCCTCTTTCTCTCTCCATCTCTCTCTCTCTCTCTCTCTCTCTCTCTCTCTCTCTCTCTCTCTCTCTCTCTCTCTCTCTCTCTCTCTCTCTCTCTCTCTCTCTCTCTCTCCCTCCCTCACACACACTTTTTTGGACTACTCAAACATGCTCACGTTGAAATTGTGCCAACAAGTTGCCTCAGTTAATTAATCTCACTAGAGTACCTTAAAAAAGGGTAATAGGAGGTAGGAAAAATAGGTAGGAAAAATATATCGAAGCATCGAAGGTCAAATTGCCTCAGATGTTAAAAATCTAAGCTCACCTCCGCTGGGAAAAAAAGGGATTAATTTAAAGGCAGGGTTGGTAATTTTTTCCGAGAAACTAGCATGATTTTGAAAGTAGCATTCCCTCAGTGCTCCGTCTACAACCACCCCCTCCCCTCTGTGCTCCCTCAAAAGCCACGCCCCTCACTTACATGCACGAGCGCCGTTGCTCCTGAAGTGGACCTCAGCTCATCGCTTGTATTGTGTAGAAATTTATCAGGAGGCGGCATGAGTAAGAAATCAAAGTTATCCTTTTTATTTCCTCTCAAAACAAAACTCATGCCACATATTCTTTTGAATGCTTTTCAGTGAATGTAAGTTCATCTGAAAAAGCTGCCAAAGAAATGTGATATAATTATTGCCTTTACGTAATGTGAGCTGTTTTAATTTCCAGGTGATCTTAGCGGTTAGAATAACCGAGTCTGATACTTGATACTTGAAAAAGTCAAAGATCCAGCTGCTGAAGCACAAACACAAACGTCTTGAATAAATGAAGGAGTTCTGCGATCACGTATCCGTGAGCTCTCATTATCAGGATAAATAGACGATATGAAGAGTTGGCAAGCAGGGGGGGATTAAAAGTTTCCAAGGCTGCAGCTGAAGACTGTTTCAGTACGAGTTAAGCTGCTGATTATTTTTTCTAATTAAAAGCATGTATTACTTCTATAAATCCAAGGCTGCGGCATTTTGTTCTTGTTTTTTTCCTGCTGCGGTGAATATTAAAACCCAGAGAGAATCAATTTACATCATATTAAACCCACAGAAGCTGCAAACTTTCAAATTAAAAGCCCCAAAACTGACTAAAACTGTATTAAAAAATCAATATATTCTTTTTTTAAAGACCTGATGCTCAAAGGAAATATGTGTAGCTGAGATATACAGATGTTCGTCCCGTCATTTTCTAACTCTTGGTTATTTACCAGTTTTTATTTATTGAGCGATTCATTCATTAATACCTTTATAACGCTCCCAGTTCTTTGTCTGCAACATTTCAAGTCAAACTTTTCTCTGACTAGTCGTCTCCCCTGTGAGCACCGAAAGCAGCGTACCATGAAAGACACACAACGCTCACTGTTTAATGACAGATGCTCAACAGACCAAATACCTCAACCTCCTCCTCTCTTTCTCACACTCACAAACACATGCACACACACACACACACACACTCTCTCACACTCATGCAAACACACTCACGCACTCACTCACACTCATGCAAACACACTGACAGACAGAAGAGCAGGCTTCTGCACCGTGTCAATCAAACCTCTTCAAGAGGAGCTGAAGGTCTCTTCGAAAACTTCTGGACAGTTTTTGATTTGATTCACATCGTTAACTCTTTCTGCTCCAGGCGACTCCATATTTGGAGAAGTGAAACTTTTTGTCATTGCATTTAATCTTCTTTTAATCGTCTGTATTTAATGCAGGATATGAATTTCTGTCTCTTTGCCTTTGGTCTGATAACTTTTGGTTTAATTCGTTTAAACATTAAAGATCTGTGCAGAAATATCAGACGATTAGTTTAATGTTTTACAGATAATTATAAAGCTACTAAGCTTCAGGATTTAAAGATGCTTGTGCTGCTCACACCCAGTCAACATTTTATTGAAGGTTACCGGCTTCTTAGTTCAGGGTCACTTGTAGGAGTAAACCCACCTCATCATTCGTCCACACACACATTCATGCGTTCCCCTTTTCTGTATGTTTACACCTCAGCGCTCTGTGGGAGGAAGAGTGTGTGCACAACACGTGTGCATGTTGTTTCATTACAAAGTCACACCGCCAACTCCTGGTCTGGCATGTGCAGCATTTTCAGTCGTTGTTGCGGATCAGCGTGCACAACGTTGTCTGAACACAGAAGTTGTTTGACGAACGAAAACGGAGGAAAGAAGTTAAAGGACCCTGAATTATGTTCACCTTTCACCCCTTTAAAGCACAACCAAAAGATCAAGCATTGAATGCTGCAGCATTTAGCATCGATGCTAATCACATTTTGCATCAATAAAAGTTCCTTGTAAATGTTATTTTTCCGCTCCTCCTATGTGACTGTTTGCGTCCTTAATGTTTAAAGCAAATACTCAGACTCATTTGGGAATTGTTAATAAAAAATAACATGAATAAAATGTAGTTGCGGCAAAGGCATCAAAAAAGTCTGAGGTCAGACATCAGTATAGAGGGAGGGCGGGACGGCTGGTCACAGATATGTGAGGAATCCTGCTGGTTTAACAGACTCTGATAAGCTGTGCTGACTGATTCAGACCAGAGAAGTACGAGCAGGGGGGAAGAGGGAGGAGGAGGAGGGAGGGGGAGACAAAGGAGGGAGTCTCTCGCTCTGTGGGGATTAACCTGTTTTGTGATTCTGGACTTGACCACAACTTAACTCCCTGGTCGAAGGTCAAACTGTTGCTACTCCCTCTGCTGCTCTGCACACCCTCCTCTCTCCCCCTCTCTGCCTCTTTGGCACATGGGACTCTCTGCTCTTCTCCTCTCTCCTCTTCTCGTCTCCTGTCCTCTTCTCCTCTTCTCCCCTCTCCTCCTCTACTCCCCTCCCTTCTCCTCTTCTCCCCTCTCCTCTTCTCCTCTCCTGTCCTCTTCTCCTCTCCTCCTCTACTCCCCTCCCTTCTCCTCTTCTCCTCCCCTCTCCTCTTCTCCTCTCCTGTCCTCTTCTCTCCTCCCCTCTTCTCTCCTCTCCTCCCCTCCCCTCCTGTCCTCTTCTCTCCTCTCCTCTTCTCCTCTCCTGTCCTCTTCTCTCCTCCCCTCTCCTCTTCTCTCCTCTCCTCTTCTCCTCCCCTCTCCTCTTCTCTCGTCTCCTCTTCTCTCCTGTCATTTATGAATGTCTCCTCCACATCTTACTCCATTTTTTACACATTTCCTTTTATAATTCCTCCTCTCTCTTGTCCCGTTTCTTCTCCTCATATCTCGTCATATCTGTATTTTTCCACGTCGTCTTCTAATATTTACTCACTCACTTACTATTTCTCCTCTCCTGTAATTTATTCTCTTTAATCAAACTCCTCTTTCTTCACAGTATATACAGTTCATCACCTCCTGTTAACGAATGAAATGGCAATCGATGTTAGTGGGTTTATGCAGTGGCATGATCAGTCGGCTGGCTTTACTGCGTGTGTGTATGTGTGTGTGTGTGTGTGAGTGTGTGCTCCCCAAAGGCGGCAGATTAAATCCGAATGCCCTCATTTGACTCTCTGAAGCTCACCTCGAGGGGGGAAACCTCGAGGGCCAAATGCAGATTTGTCATTTGCAGATTTTATTTTATTCATGTATTCATTTTTCACTGTAAAGGTCAGCTGTGTGTGTGTGTGTGTGTGTGTGTGTGTGTGTGTGTGTGTGTGTGTGTGTGTGTGTGTGTGTGTGTGTGTGCGTGTGCGTGTGCGTGTGCGTGTGCGTGTGCGTGTGCGTGTGCGTGTGCGTGTGCGTGTGCGTGCGTGTGTGTGTGTGTGTGTGTGGAAAAGAGAGAGAGAGGAGGGGAATGGGTGGTGAGAGAGGGAGAGATGCACAGTAGTGATGTTTGAATAGCAGCATCTTTAGCCTCACTTGTTGTCATTACATGGAGGGCAGAGATCTTTGAGGTGTGTTTAATGCTGGGTTATTATTTTACTCTCCTCCCCTCATCGATACGTGTGACGGTCTACGTCAAAAGTACTGAGACACACTGTTAATGTGTTAAAAGTAAAGATACAATCGGGCATGTTTGGTGCTGACATCAGTTCCAGTAAGAAACAATTATTTTGAATCTGTGTCCACACTGAGTCTTAAAGGAGCCTGAAAGTTTCTACAGTTCATTTTTCTTTACTCATCAGTCTGAAGAAGAGTTATCTTAGAAATAATCCAAACTCATTGTTATGTCATGATGTGACACGTACAATGACTCAGGGGCGGAGCCAGACTTTTTTAAATATGGGTGACCTTATTGGAGAATTGACTTGAGCGGGGGAGGACGTTTTCGTGCAAACACACACTAATGAAGAGCATGTATCAACGTTTCTGTCTCTTTTAATTATATCATTTTGGCCTTTGTGTATATATATATACTTGTTTTACCTTTTAAAGAGGACATATTATCCCCTTTTCCACCTTTTCAAACAGTCCCCTGTGGTCTAAATGAAACATCTGTGCTGTGCTTTGGTCAAAATATAACATGCATCAAGCACCAGAGGAGGTTTGTGACCCTGTATAAACCAGCTCTCTGAGAACGCTCCGTTTTGGTGTGTGTGTCTCTTTAAATGCAATGAGCCCCTCTGAATTTTCCCAGTAGACATCACTCCTTCGCTAGCAAGAATAAAAATGGCCGACCTGCGCAAAAGTTTTGCTCTAGGCTGGGGGTGGAGTCCATGAGTGGAGAAAACAGGGGAGGGGAGGTTTTTTTTTTTACCAGAATCCCACTGTGATGTCACAAGTTGAGAATATTTGAAACGGAGCATTTTTCTCTGTGTTGTAAGACTTATGCAGACCACAAACAAAGGACTGGATGGTTTTATTTCACATTTTGTGGGTGGATAGACACTCAGGTTACCCAAATATATGTTCAAAAACCCTGTAGAAGTGGATTTTTCATAATATGTCCTCTTTAAATATAACACCATGGCAACATAAATCTTTGCAGCTTCATTCTTTAGAGACTCAAAAAGTCCAAAGTCACTTTTAAAATGTGTTTGAAATGCACGAGAGCTACAGGCAGCCTGTTGCAGCACAGCCCAAATAATTAATTTAAACATAAGTTCTACCTCTGACAGGGAAAGTAGACAGTCTTACGCTTTAGATTTTAGGCCGCCAACTTGATCCGCCCCGTCCTTTACAGTTAGTTTTTACTGCATTATCCAAATTCTTAGGCTTTTAATTTGTTTTAAGAAGAGTGACTTATGGGGTGTAGATTGCCTTGTGGATGAGTCAGGCTCCATGTGCGGAGGCTAAGGTCCTATAGGTGGGTGGCCCAGATTCGAGTCCGACCTGTGGCTCCTTTCCCCACTCTCTCTCTCTCTCTCTCTCTCTCTCTCTCTCTCTCTCTCTCTCTCTCTCTCTCCTGATTTCCTGCTCTATCCACTGTCCTGTCATATAGGGGCAACAAGCCTTCAAATACATCTTTAAAACAAAGAGGTACTTATGAAACATTTACACAAATACGATACGGTATGCACTTTCTTCTACCTATGCCACACGTGTCCAAAAGTTGACCTTAAATTTATGGTGCGGTAAAAAGGATTTAAAGATGAATAATAGTTAAAAAAAGAATAATTTTAAAACATGTTTATGTTTGCAGCTTTGTTATATTTGGACAGCTCCGTTAGAAAGTGAATATTTTAGATTCATGTTGTTTCTGTGTCACTGAGACCTGACATTTGTGTCGGCCGCTTTTAGCTTAATCACCCTTAAGTCACCTCTTGGCCGGCGCCAGCCTCTGTCAGTTTGTGTTGGCTGTCTGCCCGCCACACACACACACACACACACACACACACACACACACACACACACACACACACACACACACACACACACACACAGAGAGAGGGACACGCAGACACACATTACTCACACACTCTGTTCTCCGTCAGAGTGTGAGCACATGGCAGCCGTACCTCCGATGAGGTAATGGGTCCTGACAAATGTCCGTCAACAAGAAGTCAAGGGCTTCATGCTCGCCGTGCCCTCGTTTCTCTCACTCTGCAGAGAGTTTGTTTTCTGGAACTTTCTGAACCGTTATGTCACGCTACGGTCGACACCTGTGACACAGTTTTACTAAAAAGTTTTTACAAATCATTTTTGAAAAGTGTTTTAACAATTTTAGCGTCATTTTAGTATCACAGACTTCTCTTTATAGTGTTCGTCTTGAATTACTTTTCACATTAAGAATGTTGCACACTTAAGTTTTTGTCTGTGAAAATTGAAATAAAACTGTAACGCTTCGAATGACAGAATATTAATCTGCAAGCGTTTTTGATTGCAAATATTTGTTTTGCCCATATTTCCGTTGTTCAATCAATATTTTCTTCCTCCCTTTGTAAGAGCTGTGCTGAAAGTTTTATCCGCTTAGTTTTAATAGGAAACATTTTTATAATTAATCAGAGAAATAAAAAAAAAATGTTTTTGTTGAGCTAGAGCTCAGCCATTTTTCTTTTCCAGTTCTCCTAAAAACTTAGTTTGAAATGAGATGTTTTCAGTCGTCTGCAGGGTGAAATAAATTACAGTAATGTTTCGGGATTAATGAGATAATGATTTATTGTCGTTAAGATGTGACACCTTTACTTAATGAGGCACAAAATAGAAGTCGTCAAGCATCTGCTAACGGGGCCCAGTTGTGATGAACGTTGTTGTTGCTGTGTGTTTGTGTGTGCGTGTTTTAGTCTGTGTGTTACTGCTGTTGTTGTTATTGTTGGCTCATCCTGGTGCACCCGTGGGTGCAGCTGCAGGTTGTCGTCAGGTTACAGATGCGGGGAGGTTCAGACTGTATGGAGCCTCCTGCAGCTGGCGATGAAGGTTGGAGGAGGAGGAGGAGGAGGTCTTTAACTGTAGTGCGTGTGTGTGTGTGTGTGTGTGTGTGTGTAAAGTTTCCCCAGTGTGTGTCAGAGGAGTGAATGAGAGGGTAAAGTGATGGATTTATCATGGCGCCCTCGCTCTCTGCAGTATGACGGCTCACAGCGTTCCCTGCTAAATGACTCACCCCCCCACACACACACACACACACACACACACACACACACACACACACACACACACAGGGAACATGAACAAACAAACAGTTTTGAAACTTCCATTATGCGACAAAAACGTGCAGTCAAAATTTAAATAAGCACATTTCTGTAATCTAACAATCGCACCTTTTTAAATCACAAGTTCGATACAGATTGACTAAATGTTTCACTGTACCGCTCCACCCCACCCCCAGCTCAAGGTGAGCCCCCAATCTGTCAAGAGGGAGAGTGATGGTTCCTCGCCATCGTTTAATAAAGCTCTCCTCCGTGGCCTCGTGTGCATCAGTCACCGGCCAGGCAGCCAGAGGTCTGCCAGAAGAACGCCAGCAGCTCCATCAAACACTGCCGAGCCGAGGAAAGAGCTGACACAGCAAAAAAACAAATAATAATACTGCTGTAGATCCAGGAAACCAAAAGAAAGAAAAAATATCAAATATGATTAGTCATTTAGTCTTGTTTCTTAAAGTAATCTTCAGTGAAGATATCTACTGAATTATTTAATTAAATGAGCAGAAAAAATGTTTTTTATTTCTGGAGGAAACGTTCACACAGAGCTTCATTTACCTTCTTGAACTGGTCACCTCAGACTTCTTGCTTGCGAAACATTTTGTAGATCAGTGCTATGTGTGAGAATTAAGCTTTTGAAAGACAAAAAATATTCTTAATGCTCAACAAGTCGAGCCCGATGATATCGGCCGATATTAGCATATCCGGTGGCTATCGTATCGGCTAATTTTATCGCAGATATGTGCCGATATAACTAGATTTATCAACCAGTCAAATAGCATTTCATTTGAGTTTAATTGTATTACACTAACAGTTCACTTTCTGGCTGTCACCAGCAGAGGGCGCTATATGGATTACAAGAAGCATCATCACTCTCCAGAGTGTCGAGCGGTGATGCACGTACATGCTCAGTTACTTTCCAGTTGAGTAACCATCTCGTCTTCATTATAAATCTTTTCCACAAGTGTTTGATAAATGCAATTGAAAGATCAACCCAATAAATGTGTGTGTATCTATCTCTACACATTTCATAGCCCTAAGAAAGATATCGGCCGATACGTCGGTGTCAGATTTTTTTCTCTCCCCAATATCGGTATCGAGCCCAAAAACACCACATCAGTCATGTCCTGATCCAAAGTCTGGTGAAGACACACAGCACATGTTGGAAACGAGGAGAAGGAAGTCGGCATTTATTTTTTCTAACGCTATCTCGTATTCAGTGCTTCTAACGACAATAAATGTATTTGTTTAATGTTCAAACTCTGAACAAATCCCGCCCACAGATTATTTAATTTTTATTTTATTTAACCAGGAAGTGCCAGTACAAGAGACACCTGACGTAAAAAGACAACATAACCCAACATGGGAAAATCACAAGCATTTTAAAAGTCTTATTCACATTCACAAGTGGCCTTTTGGTGAAAAACAACCACTTTATAAGACGGACAAATGCCGCACATGACCAGCTCCCCTCTTTGAGAGAATTTCTGTATTTGCCAAAGACGTCATCCAGCTGCTCTTGTTTTTCTCCTCTGTGTTCCTTTTTGCTTTAAATCCAATTTTCTTTTCTTTCTTTTTTTTAAATCAAGACACTTTGAGTATTGTTTTGACATTTTCTCGACACTTGTGGCAGATCCAATAAAAGACAGATGAGTCATTCAGTTTGGTATCGATTTGGAAAACATCACAAGATGTCAGGATTTGGGGACTTTATCGATTGGAAGGCTGCACGCTATCTTCTGGTGTAGACTTTTATCTTTGGTAGCCGCATTATTGGGTACATTTGACACTTCTTCAAAGAAAAATCTAGAGGCAAAAGTCACCTCTGAGCTTAATTTGACCTCCCGCTCTCCCTTTCCTCTGAGCGTCATTAATGGAAGACGAAGAATTTAAAATCTTTAATCCGTTAATGTCAGCTGCACAGTCTCCTGCGGTGTTTCCTGCCTCTTAGTGTGATGTCGCCGCTCTGTGAATAAAAGTAATAATGTGAGATAATGGAGAGAGACAGCTGTGTTTCAGCCGGAGGTGTGTTTCTGCTCTCGAGTTGTGAAGCAGACTGTTAGCGCTGCTCTGAGGTCAGATCTGTGTTTGTCCCTGACGGTGTGGACAGACTGTGGCTACAGTACACACACAGGGGCCTCCGGCTGGGAGGTAATTGTTCCTGTCAGTTTGCATGTCTCTGCTTGTGTCTGTGTGTTTTAGAGAGTGTGAGAGTCTCTCTGAGATGTCGATGGCCTCGTCCTTAAGATGAGCAGCGAGATAGACACCCGTCGCTCTGGCTCTTAACTTCTTATACTTCTGCGTCCACACTTAGGAAAAATAATGTGCTTGAAAACTGTTAATGTTTGTCTGAAAGACATCTAAACACAGCAGGATGTGGAGGCAGTAATAACGGCCTTATGCCAAACAACTTATCAAGCCATTTCTATTCACAGAAATCTGTCTTCGTCTCGATCATGTGGAGAGTGGACGTCATGGAGCTCAGGCTGCGGAGCTTGCTGAGCTTTCGATGTGAAGTTTTAAGTCCTGGTTCATGAACCATATTGTCCAATTATTCCAACATGTAAGTAGATATAAATGGAGCCCCGACCGATAAATCAGCCAGCCGATAATATCGGCCGATATTAGTACATCCAGTGACAATCAGCTTCGGCTAATTTTATCGCGGATTTGCGCCGATATTACTAGATTTATTCACCAGTCAAATAGCATTTCATTTGAGTTTCATTGTGTTACACTAACAGTTCACTTTCACCAGCAGAGGGCGCTATATGGATTACGACAAGCATCATCACTCTCCAGAGTGTCAAGCGGTGACGCATGCACATGAGCAGTTACTTTCCAGTTCTGTGACCATCTTGACCGTCTTCAGTATACTATTTATCTTTTTCACAAGTGTTTGATAACTGCATCTATCTCTACAGATCGAACATAGACTCAAGAAAGATATCGGCCGATGGATTTTTTTTCTCCCCAATATCTATATCGGTATCTGCCCCAAAAATCTCATATCGGTCGGGCACTAATATTAAACATGGAGGGTCTCCATGTAAAGCTGCTGTCAGTGTGTCTGAGTTTGACCCGATAGTTTGACTCTCTATTGATGTTTCGTTACCTCCTAGTTAGATCAGCGAGCCACAATAACCCACACGAGTGCAGGTGTGTCCAAAAAGTACCTCTGTTTCTATTACTTTGTTTTCTACTCATACATTGTCACCAGGAGCAGCATAGTTGCAGTCTCTGATAAATATCTTTGTCAGTGATTAAATGTTCGACTGTGAGGAGTGAGGAGTGAGCTTCACATCCCTGCACAGACACTGTGGGTCTGCGTTAGCTATTTTTGGGTGCTCAGGAGGTCAGTCTCATCAATATCAATACCAGGACCACTACAGTCCTGGAGTTGATTGCATTTACACGCTCAAAGTTTGAGGTTTTTGGGGGCCAGAGGAGGAGGAGGAGTAGGATGTTTTGACATCTTGACAGCCAGCAGTTACTCGTGTTTAGAAAGCCAAGCAGCACGAAATAAAGGCTGAAAACACTGTAGATAAAGTTGCACCGTCTGCGCTGTTGATTCTCCTCCTCTGCAGCCTTCAGAGTCTGACCTCGAGGTCGACGTGCTGCTACAGCTCTGACCTGTAAACAAGAGACCTCTGAATCCATGTGACGTCTATTTACAAGCTCGAGTTCACTTGCACTTGACCAAGATACATCAGGGAATCTTTTTTTACTCTGGTTCAGACCTTTTTTTTTTTTTTTCTCTTTTTCTTGTGATCATGATAAATGGCTTCCTTCAGCACAGTTTCTCGCTCTAGCTCAACACCAAGAGCTTTTTTTCTCCTTCTCTTTATCTTTGAGAAAAACCACCAAGGTCCGGTTCCACTTTGTTCTTAAAGGACGGACCTGCAAAGGTCAACAGCGTGCTTTTGTCCAGAAAGGATCATTCATAAGAGAGGCATACAAGGAAGTTAATTTCTCCACCTACCATTTTTCTTTTTTCCAGTGACATGTTTGGCCCTCGATGATGGCCTCGGCCTTCACTGGGGCGTTCCCGCTCTTTCACCGCCCTGAAAAGTGCTCTGAAGTGCGTTTCCTATAGATGTTCTGCTGCAGCTGTTTGAAAGCCTTTCCCCTTCCACCCCTCCCTCTTTTCCTCTTTTCTTTTCTGTCTCTTTTCTTTCTCTCCCATGTCATTGAGTGGATAAATGTGTAGAGGCAGGCGCTTTTTTTTCTTGTCAGGACAAAACTTGGAGAGGAGCGGTGGAAAGGGAATTGGAGGACGAGGGAAGGAAAGCAGAAGCAGGTTAAGGAGGTGGAGGAGGGGCTGCTTTTCAGCCCATTTCACAGTGGCTGGCTACCTGCTTGTGTCAGTAGCTGCGTGGTGATCTTTGACCCGGGGGGCTGGCGAGCTTCAGCAGCAGCGTCAGCTTTAATTAGAGAGCCACACGACTGGACGCTCCACAGAGCCTCTGATCCTTCACTGAAAACCCTCCGAATCAGCCTGAACCAGCAGAAGGGACGACAGATGCATGTAATGACAGACTAACACTCTAATGCACACACATGGAGAGGGGGGAACATCTACTTTTTAAAGAGAAAGATGGATGTATCTAGGGGCAGCTGTGGATCAGTGGTAGTCGGTCAGCTCTTAACCGGAAGGTCGGGGTTCGATCCCCAGCTCCTGCAGCCACATGTCGATGTTTCCTTGGGCAAGACACTTAACCCCTAGTTCCTCCTGCTGCTGCGTCGGTGGTGTGAGAATGGATTAGTTAATACTGATGGTCACTTTACAAAGCAGCCTCTAGCATCAGTGTGTGAATGTGTAGGTGTGACCTGCGGTGTAAAAGCACTTTGAGCCGTCAGAAGACTCAGAAAAGCGCTTTACAAGCTCAAGTCCATTTATCATCTAAATTCATTTTATACTAGTTTTAAATTGAAATTTTACAATACTCTAAAATCTCCTCATCACTTCTTGTTTGAGTCCTGCTTCCTGTAACTCCTTTCAAAGAAAACAAAAGGCTGAACGAGAAACACACAGCCAAAGAAAAGAAGTTTAATGAACTTTAAGTTCTCTTTGAATAAATTACAAAGGAAGTGTGTGCCTTCATTTTTATGCATTTCTTCAGTGAGTTTGTTCATCTTGGTCCTTAAGGACTAAAGCCATTGAGAGGACACGATGCATTAACCGTTGTATTAATCCACCCGCACAACTTCCTCCTATAAAGAATCATTTCAGTTTCCCTCTGCGGTCCAATCGCTGTTTGCTTCCTCCAGCGGCGGCTGTACAGTCGGCCTTCAAAGTGCGCTACATTTCCGAGTGGATTAATTAGATTAAACAGAGTGTTTGCTCGCTCCCTAAACTGTTTGTTTTCCCTCCTGCAGGACTGTGAGGCAGGCAAGTGTGTTTTTCTTTTCTTTCTAAAGAGAATAATCAGTCGCATTAAGGAATAATGGAGAGATTGGTGGGCGGCTGGTGCCTGTGGGACCGAGCTGCTTTTTGTGGCTGCAACGTGAATCTTGATTTTTTTGTGTTTGCATGTTTAACGTGCCCCCTACTTAGTCCCCATCAGAACTGCTTTGTTTGCTTGTTCCTCCCGTTTGCTGTGCTTTCGTGTTTTGTGATTGTTGGATTGATGTTTTTCCTGCTGAAGTAATTAATGATAGGCAAAAAAAAAGGTGATGAAAAGAAGAAGAAAATGTCAGGAAAATGAAAAGAGGGAAGATTTTCCTGCATCATGAACTCATTTCTTTATGTTTCCCTGGTAGCTTATATGAACCCCCTGCTGTTTTCCGGTCTCGTCTTTTCTCTGAAACCTTGTAAAACCCCTTAATGAGTTTTCACATTGTGTGCATCTTTTGTCTTTCATTTTGACCTCCAGCCTCTGTTAGCTCGCAGCACAGTGACTTTGGTTTGTTCACTGTGTGGAGGTAGAATAACCAGCGGTTAATCTCTGAGCACGGATCAGCTTTTTTCTTCCCAGCCAGCGTCGTCCTGCGAAGGTGAAACTGGCACAACTTGCCTAACAGCAGCAGCAGCTTTGTGCCACCTCTGAAGGGTGACGCTCTTTTAAAACACTAACATTTGTTCCACCCTTAAATGTTTGTCCAAGCGTGTGTTTTAAATGATGCGCCCGTGGTTGAAAAGTATCGTCAACATGGGAGGGGGAGGGGTGGGGGGAGGACGAGAAGAAACCTGGACACACTGCTGCAATCCTTTTAATTAAAGCAGGAAAAGATTGTTGTGGAGCAAATGGAGTGAGATGTGAGCGAGGGATGAAAAGAGAGCCGGTGTGAGGAATACAGCGGGGGATTAAAGACAGTGAGCGAGTGTTACAGACCCCTGGCCAGTTTGCTGCTGTAATGAACATTAGGGCTGCGGCATAAATTTAATGACCTGTGAAACAAACAGCGTGGCTGAGGCCGGTGCCTCTGAATGCTAAGTGGCTCTATTATTAATACCAGCTCAGAGATGCCTCTGTGTAAACACACTGTAAGTCTCCTTCTCCTATGAGGCCCGTTAGAAAACACGACGGCTGTGTGTCGGTGATGCACCGGTTCACCACAGCTCCCTGAAAAGGGGTCACGTCTTTCTTTGTACCTGCAGAATTAATGGCGCTTTGCCCGTTAACAGAATACCTGCACTAACTAACAGGAAATGAATAGCATCGCAGCTAACGACTGTGCAGTTTGGTCACCTTGATAATGAATAGTGATGGGGCAGGTAGGCAAGAGGTTTGATTCTGCTTCAAATCATCTTACTCTGATTGGTGACATGTCGTCAGTTCGTACGTGATGTGTTGAAGGAATATTACCAATGAAAAATCTAAAAATACACGCATATCCCTCAGTGGGTGCTGGATCGAAAAAAAACACGAAAAGCTAAACAAGATCCGCACACCAAGAAGCTCCCGTTTGAAGGATTTATTAACAAGTGACGTTTCAAGCTGACACGCTCTTCCTCGGACTGAGGAGCGCCACTCACTAATAAATCCTTCAAACTGGAGCTTCTTGGTGTGCGGATCTTGTGTCACTTTTGAAGGAATCTTACATCAAGTTTATTTAAAACCAATATAGAAATGTTTTTTAAAATCTAAAAGAGACCCAGAAAAATTAGAGTCAGAAATACTTGATTTGTGCCCGGGGTAGATTCAGAAAATGGTAAATAGATGAGAATAAAACATGAGGTAATTAAGACATACAAACAAAAGGTGCTCAGTATTGCAGAAATAACATGCAGAGAGGAAAACAGAACATGAACAGCTGTTTCATTACTTTCTCCTTAGTGATTTAATACAAACATGTTTTATAACTGGTCAATAAAATACACATTTGAACAAAAACATTAAAGCCAATTCCCTCTGGAGGAGCTCAAAGACTCCAGGAATGAAGTAGAAAACACTGACTTTTGTTACACACACAAGGCCCAAAACACACACGTGCACAACAGGATCCTTTGAGAACGCACTAATGGAGAGATGCTAAAGTGAGGCTGCTCCACAGAGACGAGCGCCCTGAAGCAGTTGGGGGTTCGATGCCTTGCTTTAAGGAAGTTCTCAGAAATAAACTGGCCAACTCTCCAGCAGCAACCAACCTCAAAATTGGGACTTGAACCAACCAGTGACCCTGTGGTTATCAAACCTGAGCAACAGGGCCCCTATTCCCTCAAGCTACAGCTTATCACTGTGCACCTTCACACTTACCTCCAGCATATCTTCTTTGTATGAGATTGTATCTTTATCTTTTTGTGTGAATAGATAAACTTAGTTTCCAACCCGTGACCAGGTTTACTTTTTAAGTTCCAGTGACATTATTATACACCTTTAAATGTCCCTGTATTAGGGGGGCAGGTATCCTCCAGAAGTACAGGACATGGAAAAGTGGGGCTTGCACCAATGAGCATTTCTGATTGGTTGAGTAATTTAGTGTTTCATTAAAATCTGCAGCTTCAACGATTCAATAGACCGACTTACAGCTCAGTCGAGGCCTATTGTGCATTGAGCATCTCAGCATTTTATTCAAATCAAACATAAGTACATCTGGACTTGTGCTTGTTTCCTGTTGATGCAATGCCGCTCAAATTCTGACGGCGTACCTCCACATCAAATGTTGTCATATTTGTTGTATAGTTGCGTGCAAAATTTGTGTGAGAGGTCTAGCAGAGTGGTTTGCCAAATCTGAACTGGATTGTGATTTCCATCGAAAAAGGACAAAGAGTTGAGGGGACATTGTGACTCCTGGATAATTAGTTCCTGTGCATAAAACTGGTTGGAAAAATGTTTCCTCTGAATTTGCTTACACCCGACCAGCCAAAATAGAAAATTTGTCAAATTTAAAAAGAGAGACTCGTATAGCAGTTGTCATATCACTTCAAGGCAGTTGGGAAGCAAGTCTGCAGGTATGGGGGAAGGAAGGAGCTTTGAGTCAGATTACGAGCGATGCAGGCTTAATCAAACGATCCAGCACAGCGGGGAGCACAGGGGAGTCCAGAAGAGCTCAGAGCTAACCAGATGTCTGCGACACGAGGAGGGGTACATGACATGAGGAGGCTGCTCGAGGCTATAAAATGCAATCACGATCCCCGGGAAGGGAGCCCAAGATGGCTCAGCTACCAGCCAGGGAGTAAACGCGATCTGTCAGCAAACGTCCCCTGCTCTCCCCCTGAACCCGACCTGAGGCTACCTGCTCATTCAACGGAGTAGATGCTTTAAACTCCAGGTTTCCCCTCGATTTCAAACTGCGGCCGTGGTCACAAAGGAGGTGAATATATGTGTCTGACATCTGAATCTGCTCGTCTGTTTGTTTTGTCTCTGGCTCTGTTTGTGCTGGTGTGTAAACTGGCAGATCCCGGGCCCAGCAGGACTTCATCTTGTTTTCTGTCCCATGCTGAGTCTCACGCTACGAGGGGATAAATATTTGAAAGGCAGAGGAAGCCCTGTGTCCCCAGCTGCTGTGGCCTGAGGTGTAGCAGCCCTGCATTAGCTGCACCTTTTACCACAAGTTACTCTTTTCTTTTTTTTACAGCCTAAACATAGATTCCAGCTCAAAGCGTTCCTTGCTCTCCTGGCCATTATTGTGCATGGTGTGAAAGGTCACCAACCTAAGTGCTGGGGCTGCTAGAGCTCGGATGAATGAGTAATGCCATCAATGACAACATGTCTGGATACGACCATAGAGATGCTAAGTGCTGCAAGGTCTTTGATAGAGTGAAAAGAGGTGCAAGCGCCGCTGAGTTTTCTTGCAAGTTTTAGAAATAAGAGAGCATTAATGATTTAAGATAAAGGAGAGAAATGAAAAAAGAGGAGCTAAAAGCTCAATCAGGCTGCTCAACGTGTTATTTTCTGCAGATAGCATCTTCTAAAAGCAACCCGCACATAAAGGTTGGTCCTCTGTATACTGCATGTGTAAGTGCAGTGAGGATTACTCTGTTGTATACTCCATGGATTCAATATTGAACCGTCTGTGACGACAACACAGCTCTCACAGTGTGGGTCTCTTAGTTTCCCAAAAGGGAGCTCCAGAATTTTAGACAATAGTGTTTTTCTAACTTTGTGCCACCAGTTTGGGTAAGGCCCTTTCCTGTTTCAACATCACATTGTCACCAGCTCCTTAAAGAAATGTTCTGGGTACCAACACCTTCAGCTAGAACAAGCCAGACCTTATCACCCTACATCAGTGTTTGGCCTAAGTTGGAGCCATTGTGACTTAATTCCTCGGGAAGTTCCAAGACCTTGAGGATGTGTTTTCCCAGATTTGCTGTTAAAGATGCAAAAATCATGCCAGTGCTTTTGGGAACGAAATGTTCAACATGAGATAATACTAATAATTCAGGCGTTGCAGCAACACAAGACAAGCAGCAGTAGGTAGAACAAAAAAATAACAAAAAGAATAGATCAAATAAGAGGTATATACAACTGGAATATAAAGGAGTGAGCGATACAGGACAATTCAGACATTATGTGCAGTGAATGGCAACATAACAGATATGATAGACGGATAACTTAATATGGCGGTAATGTTTAACAGTCAACATACTTATGGCCATCTGATTGATCTGAAGTCATACAATTCAGGTTAACTGGGAACCATCACATTTAAAAGAAAATATCCCACACACTACTCTTGCTTGGCATCACCAATTTATTAGAAAACGTTTCAGTCCCTCTGAACCTTTTTTTAAAGATGTATGTTTAAAGATATATTTATATTAGATAGGACAGTGGATAGAGATGGATATCAGGGAGGGAGAGTGGGGACTGAATGCGGGAAAGGAGCCACAGGTTGGATTGGAACCTGGGCCACCCGCGTTGAGGACTACAGCCTCCATATATGGGACACGTGCACTAACCAATGCGCCTCCAGCGCCCCCCTCTGAACCTTTTTCAAGTGTGTCCTGTTGGCAACCAGACGATTAAAAAGAGTGTAGGGCATCACAAAGTCACAGAACTCAACTTAACTTGTGCTAGGATTGGAACTGTTTTTCCAAAGTGCAGTCCAACCACGACTTTATCCCGACAAAACGCAGTGAGACTGAGACTTTAAAATGTTTGATTCGGTTCAGCGGGACATTACACAGACCTTCCCTTTCTCACCACTGACCCCCATTCAGCACGTGTAGCTTGTTTGTAATGGGGATAAATTATGATTGAATAACATGTTGCATGTGTCTATAGAACGGTAATGTCCAAAGGGAAATGTCATGAACAATGGAAGCGTTTCGGGACAAAAGTCAAAGCAGGGTCGTAGGTCGTAACCTTTAAAAGTAGGGTCTAGTGGTTGGTGTGCGCGCCCCATGTGCAGAGGCTGTGGTCCTCCGGGCGAGCAGGCGGCCTGGGTTCTGGTCCGGCCTGTGGCTCCTTTCCCATACTGTATATCACTCCCCACTCTCTCTCCCGGTGTCTGGCTCTATCCACTGTCCTGTGTCTAAAGTGGGGGCATAAAAAGCCCCCAAAAAAATCTGGGGGGGAAAAGTAGAGTCTAAAAAAATATCCAAAAACCTTTCAATCAAATCATTTTTTTTTCTTATTCAACCTTTTTTTGAACCAGAAAAAACCTTAAAAGCATCCAATAAGACCAGCTCATTGAGTCTTTTTGTAATTTGTCCCGACTACAGGGAGCCGTGATCTTAAAGTTCAGTTCTGACCTTGGGAACAGATGGTAAGTAAAGGTCCTGGGATCAACGATTTTAAGTCCCCGTACTCCTCTGACTGATGTAGGTCAGAATGTACGAAGGAAGCAGACCTAAAATAGACGTGAATATAAGAATGTGTTTTAGTCACATGCATACAGCAAGAAAGTGATGTTAGGAATCAAAATACTGGGATGGTTAAGGGCTCAGTGGTCAAATTGTTAAGCTGCTGGCTATGGACCCTGGCATTTTCAGTAGTCCCAATCATTGTTACCAACGTAAAAACACACGAGTCCCAACACTCACCTAAACTAGAGGAAAATGTCCAGTAGGTGAGAATGTGTCAAATCCAATCTCCTGTTGGCCTCGTGGGAAACCGAACCAAGTCCCCGAAACATTCACGGCTCAAATGAACAATCGACTTGTTTTTTGTCTTCCCCAATGTTCAACACACAAGCACTCTCTCACACACTTTGTCTCCCACCACACCATGAGGGAGACGTGGATTGTCTGTTCTGAGCCATCAATCACGTCTCTTACGACAGCTCCATAAACAGAAGGGCAGCCTACCTATTGGTTTCTGCTCGGCGGTGATAGCATTCACATCGGCCTGCAGTGCTTCCTTTCCTTCCTGCTGACCTCTGCACTGCCTCAGTAATAAGGACGGGACTCTGCTTATCTCCGCTCGCTGGATTTAGACACCCGAGGTGGGTGGTAGGAACACCCAGGTGTCAGCGGGGATGTAGTGTCGTAAATAAAAAGGTGGGAAAACCGTGACCTTTTTCTGTGATCAGCGTCAGTCAAGCAACAGACTCAGTTATATCTAACAAAGTATTTGAAGGAATATGATACATGTATGTCATGTAGAGACACTTGTTGACCATTTTAAAATATCTCAAGAGCTGCAAAATACTATTTTGATTAAACTATCACGTTTTTAGATTCATCCTGTAGAGTTTAAAATGTGTAAACATCGTGAAGTACCTTATCACATTACCCAGTTCCCAAAATGGTATTCCTGTAGAAGAAAAAAGGGTGTTGCAATTTGGATCTCTGAAGCTGAATCTTGTTGGGGCGGCTGTGGCTCAGTTGGTAGAGTCGGTCGTCGCACAACTGGAAGGTCGGGGGTTCGATCCCCAGCTCCCGCAGCCACATGTCCGATGTGTCCTCGGGCAAGACACTTAACCCCGAGTTGCTCCCACTGCTTCACTGGCGACATATGAATGTGTATGAATGGGATTAGTTACTTCTGATGGTCACTTTACAAAGCGACCTCTACCATCAGTGTGTGAATGTGTAAGTGTGTCCATTTACCGTTTGAATGAGAATCACATTTCTCTTTAAAATAAACAGTTTTCATATTTTTGTATATCAGCTGAAAGCTTCATTATAAACTCTGTATAAAGACAACAGTGCAATCCCTTCAAACTAAAGCCGTGCAGACCAAACACATTGTTTTATTCGTGGGATTTTCCGCTGTAATTTTTGCTAAGTCATCTCCATTTTTCTCGCTATGATTGCTGTTAATTTCTGTGAACAATGCACTCTGTTTGTTCACTATTGTCACATGATACACGACCTAAAGTCAGTTGTTCTTTGCTGATATAAAATATAGCTACCATCGACATCACAACTTATTGTGCAAGGTGCTGGTCAGTTGATCTCCGATGAATGATCTTTTTAAGTTAAACATATTGAATCTGTTCACATGCCGACGTGCTCCGTGTAACTAGAGCCTGTATTTTTGGTAGATTCTAATGTTTTCTAGTTAGTGCATCAGTATCAAAACAACTCTCGTTTGGTTCCTTCTTTTGTCCATTATCCAACATTTTCTTATGTTTAGTTATGCATAACTGAAAAGTAGTAAATCCATTTTAAATACAAAATATTCATTGCAATAGTTGTGGTAAACTCTTTGTTGATTGAATGATCTGCATGAGGTAGTTCTACATGTTCTGGGTGTGTCTGGAGGTCTCTTGCACGTCTTTCTTCAGGCTGCCTACTTCAGCCTTGTGTATTTGGTTTTGTCCGTGTTCCGGCTCTTTGAGTCCAAACCCATGAAACTAACAATGCCAGTTTGTGTTCTTTCCTGTGCTCATTGTTGCTGCTGAGTCTCCGTGCCCCCGCTAGCATCCACTCGTTGTAAGGTCGAGACAATGACCACAAACAGAGTGCCATGTATCTGCACTGGCTTGACCCTGTGGCCCTTCCTGTTGCCTTTAACACCCCCTCCTCGTCTTTCCCCCTCGACCTTTGATCCCCTGCAGTAAAGTCTGCTCGACCTGCCATGTCGGGACGAGGCAGGGTTTGCTCCCGAGTTCTTTGACAGGAGGCTGTGAGAGAACCTGCTGCTTTCTTTCTCATCATCCTCTGGGGGGAACTGAGCAAAGATAAATACCAATATAATCAAAGCAGTAATGTCACTGAGCAGCATACAGTTTGATTTGTTCATTTTCTATAACGTGTTAAATCATGAATCATTTCCCCCTTAAAAACTTTTTAAAACGCATTCATAGCCTCGTTGTTAACCAAATCTTAGTACTGGATTTGTTTTATTCATCACGCACGCTTTTTTTCCTGTTTCTATCTCCTATCTCCTAAAGACGGATAACTCCTCTTCATTTTTCTTTGTTAACTTTCATTGATAAACTTTGGTTTTCACAGCAATAATGAATGAGACGCTTAGCAGAGCAACGAGAGGGAGTGCAGTGAGGGGAAGACAGTGGTGATGTGACGTCAGAGCAGAACAGCAGAACACTTTCCTCCTTTAGGGCTTCGTTAAACAGCTTGCAAGAAACCATAAAAAGGACAAAAGAGGGAGGTGGTGTGTTGGATTCAGTCTGTTCTCCCAAGAAGAAAAGATGTCCTCCACACCCTTCTTATTCTTCTACCTCCTCTTTGTACGTCGGTCGAGGGTTTTTAGGTCTTAAGTCTGAACTACCAGTTCAGAGCTGCGTCAGGTGTTTTGTTGCGCCCTTCTTATCTCAGCTTGAGGCTACATTAGCATGAACTAGCATTGCACCACTCTCAGGCCAAACTTGAGCATGTTCTGTGAAGAAGAATATGAACTTTATTAACGGTTAAGTTGCATTGATTTCTTTCATTATTTTAACCTTCAACATGAAAACCCTCGCAACAACATAGCAGTGTTATTTCAAACTGTTGGAGGGATTATTGTTTTTACATAAAAGGGATGAAGGCTAGCTTAAGAGTAAAGTTTCTTTCTCCAAAGTAAGAGAGAGGAAATGTGGACTCTGTGTTGAACAGTGAAAGACTTCGGTCCAGGTCTGGCTTTTATTCAAGTATAAAAGTTTGTATAACCCAACTCGTAACGTCACCGCTCTGGGCTAATTCATGTCAAAGCACCTCAATTTGTTTTGGTCTTTCTTCCTCTTTCTGTTTGAGTGTGAAGAGGAGCAGACCTTCAGCGCTGAGCCTGAACCGGCACAATGACTACCAGAGGCCAGAAGACACAATGGTCCCTTTTTCAATAATTTTCTTTCATCCATTTTCTGCTCTCCGTATTGTAAAGTCCTAAATGAAAGTTTGAGATGTTCAAATGGCTTTTCAAATATATTTTTTTAATTAACTTGCAGACCCGGAGCTGTGGCCTTTGTGCCGACGAAGAAAAGCAGTGAGAGGGTGCAGCTTTGAATCTGCCTGAAAAGACACACCTGTGTAACGAACAGAGTGCATTTATTCCATTTTCAGATCACCTTGTCTGTGTTGAAACATGAAGTGGGGGGGGGAAGAAAAAAGGCGACAGCTCTGGTCCTCGGAGCAGCGCGGGGAAATGAAACCCTGCCTGTCAGTTATTGTCAACGAGGAAAGCTCACTTATTTCCCAGAGATGTTATCCTCCCCCCCTGCCTCCCTCCCCCCTCTTACATTGTTCTCCAGGATCAAGTTCACCGAGGTCGGGGCTGGAGGAGGGTAATGAGACCCTTGTCCCTGTGTCTCAGGGCAGGTTGAATGGGTCTCGGCCCCTGCCCCCAGCCCCCATACAGGCTCTCTGAATAGGACCCTGATTCCCCTCCTCATTATTAGTCTGGTCTCTTG
The DNA here is from genome assembly GCA_020745685.1 of Tautogolabrus adspersus. NCBI lineage: Eukaryota > Metazoa > Chordata > Actinopteri > Labriformes > Labridae > Tautogolabrus > Tautogolabrus adspersus. The sequence goes on along the minus strand of CM036535.1, from coordinate 32,017,783 downwards.
TTTCCTCCTGGCTTCCAGATCCATATTTCAAAGTGTTTAGATTCCATGTTCACATGTAGACACATCCGTGTTCCCACAACACAGAGCGGCTCCTCCTGAACCCCACCTGTTCCAGCCGCAGGCAGCTCTGTTGACACATATCGACATGAACTCATACACACCTGCGGGTTTCAAACAACCAGGCACACATAGATCAATCTGTCGTGTGTTTGCTGGGGAACACTGTCTGAAAAATCTGACTGACTGTGAGCAGATTGTTACGTGCTACAGACCTTAACCAGTTAGATGTGGTGTGATCATGCCTGTGTGAGACTGGAGACATGCAAAGATGTGCTGCCCCAGTTTTTTAATGATCCAGTTTCAGTTACTGTAATCTTTGACAGATTTGAATCTGGTGTTTCTGCAGCTATAGAGACCGAGTGTTTGTGTCTGTCTGTGTGAATGTGTGTGTGTGTGTGTGTGTGTGTGTGTGTGTGTGTGTGTATTTCAGTCTCTTGGATATATAATGATGACGAGGGATACAATCCAAACATTACTACTTTCATTTGATTTCCTGCTACAATGTGAGGTCACCTGCCCTCGTTCATTCTTTTTCGTTTTTCTTTACTCCTAGTTTCTCCTGTCTTCACATGCACTGAAGACCAGTGTGTGACTGAGTGTGTCAGTGTGAGTGTGTGTGTGTCAGTGTGTGTAGTGGATATCTGGAAGCTGCTGGGTCGCTGAGAGCAGCTGTGTTTGCTGCGAGGTGTCTTCTGGCTGATGCAGCGGTTGTTTTACATCGGCGGCCGGCAGGTCAAACTGCAGCTGGCTGCATCTCAGCGTGGAGACGAACCCTGGGGAGAGTGTGTGTGTGTGCATATGTGTGTGTTTACATGTTTGTGTGTGTTAACCAACCCCGTCCCCATGGTAGTAGCCTTTCCTAAGCGGGCTAAGTCTGGTGGCTAACCCTTAGCGCCTCTGAGCTTGGCAACATGACGGCAGCGAGATTAATCCATTCCACACTCCATCAGTCACTAGGCACAGGTTATTAGTGCTGGGCCAAAGCAGAGCACACACACACAAACACACTCGCACATGTACACACACAAACACGGCCCCTTCACCCTTGTGACTTCGCCTTCTACCTCGTCCCCAAAGTTTGCAAAGGTGGCCTTGGTGTTGAGAGGCCATTTGTCAAAACCCAGCCAGAGTCTCCACTTGGCTCCTTTTAATAAGGCTACCTGGACCCTGGGATTACACACACACACACACACACACACACACACACACACACACACACACACACACGTACACTCACGGGGTATGCACTCTGCTTTGCACATACTCATACAGCCCTGAGTGTCAGGTGGTGCGTCCCGCGGGGCTTATAAAAGTCCCATTAACATGGCCCTCCTCATTGGTTCTGACAGGTTGATCAATGAGGCCCCTCCCCCCTCTGACCCCGGGGCCACTCTGACTCAGAGGTCAGACACGATGGATCGCTGGACCTGCACACACACACACACACACACACACACACTCTCTCCCTCTCTCGTTTTATCTCTGTGCTGGTCACAGTGAAGCTTGTTCGCTCCCCCTTGTATTCAGCGTCTGGGCTCATATCCCAGGGTGCACTTGTTCTCTGGCTTTTAGGTGCAGGATCATACTTTACCTGAGACATGTTTCGATCTTATCTCTGCTTTTAACACAACCAAATCACACACGTCATACACACACATACACACAGAGCTGTATTTCACCCTGCAGGGACGTGTCTGACTGTACATCTGTGTGTGTAGGTGTCGTTAAAAGGACGCTCTCTCCTGGTTCAGAGTTGGTACTGAGGTCTGTACTGCTGCGTCTCAGCTGTATGGTTAGTGAGACACAACCAGGAGGTGACTGAATGTCTGCTCTGTGTTTGGTAAACAGTCTGATCTGGACGGGGTAAATAACGGTATGTGGACATGTGTGTAGATCAGGAACAAGACAGAATACAAAATTCCTCCTGTGACTGAAGGGACATTTTCAGGAAGACAAAATGGGAATCTGTAACAAAATAATTTGTAGTTTACAATCGTTACTGTGTGATTCATCAGTCCAACAGTTTAATGTGATGGAGTAACACATTCATATGAGTGCAGTCAATGGATGTCATGTTACTATCAGGTGTAAGATAAGACTGCGTTGAGTGAAATGAGGTCTGGATCTCCGCACGAACGGCCTCGTGTTTCGGGTTCAAGTCTGACCTGTGGCTCCTTTCCCGCTCTCTTTCTCCCCAATTTCAGACCCTTTCCAGCCACTGTCCTATCTTTAAATAGGGGCATTAAAAAAAAAACCTTTAAAAAAAACAAACAAACTGGTAAATCATTCAATAGCTCTGCCTTAACTACGCTCAAACAATAAAGAATATTATGACTTACAGTATAGGTCTGTCCTGTGAGTATTAATTGGTGAAAAATGTTTTCAGAGTCTGTAAAGTCAAAAGACCAAAGCACCAAATCCTCGCTGGATGTATTTAAACATATTTAAACTTAAAATGGGACACTCGTTGTTGTGATGATATTCAATTTGGGAACAAAAATAGAAACAACAATGAAATGCATGAAATAGTGAGGTTAAAGTCATCTGATTTTTTAATGCTCCATTTAGGGAGGAAGGGATGCCACCAAAAGATGTGATACACTCTGTGTGTGTGTCATTTAGGGGGGTTGTTGGGGTATCATAGCCCGTCTAGGGGCCCAGAGACTGCTGTTCCAGGGGAGCAGGGGGGTTAAGAGGCGATGTCACGCCCAGAGAGACTCTGCCCCGTCGTCCTAATGATGTCCACCGGCCTAATTGAATATTGACGTTCTGCACACGAGGGCTAAACGGCTTCTGTCTGCTTCACCTCCTCTGCCGGCCTGAGCTGTTTTTCCATCCTTTGATTCCCTCGGGGGGGGTCGTTACAGTTCTTGTTACGATGGTTACAGGATTTCTGTTTGTTCCTTTTGTTTTGTGTGGAGATTTTTAAGTTAAAAATATTGTTTAAAAAGGATGTTAAAATATAAATCTTCGTGGAGCGGATGCACGCAATCAGGAATGCAGATTCTCAGATTTGTGTCCACATCTCACCTCGTTGATTATCGCTGAACCTACCCTTTAAAAAAAAAAAACTCTCCTCCTTCTCTCTGAACATCACCTCCTTCCTCCTTTTTTTTTTTTTCTTGCTTCTATTTCTGTGACGGCGCATTACTTCCCACTGTGTCTGCCTCCAGACGCTTCTCCTTTGTTGCCACGGCGACGACTTCCAGATGGCGAGTGTCATGGCAAAGACTGGGCTCCAAGTGTAGTCTGATAATAACGCACACACACACTCTATAGGTCGCCATGCATACATTGAGAACAGACTGGCGGTGTACATTCTGTTCAACACTCACGTCCTACTCAGAAGCTGCTGGACGCGCACTCTGCCCACCATACACACACACACACACACAAACACACACACATACATACACACACACACACACACACACACACACACACACACACACAGCAGTACAGTATAATAATAAAACCTGTGTCACAGCCGCACAGGAAACAATCTCTCCTCTATGTGACCGCTGTGTCATTAATCTTGGCGGAGGTTAACAAATGCACTTGCATGGAAGGTATATTTCATAGGCAGACAGCCAACAATGGGGCCATTGTGGCGTCGAGGCCGGCAGCGGCTTGCTCTGGATTCAGTCCGAACCTTTTTCGGTGGCTCTGGATCCACGCCGCATGTCCGGGGTCATGTTTCATCTCTGCAGATGAATGTGTTTATGTGGGAGAAAACATGTGAAACACGGAGCGAAATCAACGTTCCAGCTGTTTATTTTTTTCTGCTGCGAGAAACCACAATTTGTTTTCTGAATGGAGGGAAATAAACACATTCGGCTATTTTTCAGAGTTTGGCCTTGTCGCTATTAGTCAAAAACTAGAGCTAGATAAATATCCTGCTGGTGCTTTTTATGTACAGCCGGCTGACCAGACCAGCTCCGCTCTGATTCACTGCTCTCTATGTTTCTCCAGCAGCAGCAGCAGCAGCAGCGCTATTTCCATCTGAGAAGTCTTCCCAGTAATCCATTAGACTTCCATTAGCTGCGATTTGTGTGATTAGTTCTAATTAATCAGTTCAGTCTGTGGCCTTCACTCCCCCGCACGCTCCTCACATTTCATTTTTAACCTCATTTCTCAGCTCTCCACCGAGCGAGAGAGCGCGGCGACGACTGAGTGAGCAAATCAAAGAGCGAGCTGCAGGTCTGACGCTTTCCTGTCTGAGCGCAGAAACACTCGATACTGCTCGAGCACCAGACCCAAACAGGTTTAGCCGCTGTTTCGACTGCGTTATAATGCCGGGCTGAATACATGGGATTGTTTCTGTGTGTCTGCAGAGGTTCTTTAAAGCTCGACTGTGTTTTTAAATAAACCAGGAGGGATTGGGATCTCATGTTTTACACATCTTGAGTCTGCACGGGCTCCTGTTAGCTCCTCTCGGCCCTCCTGTCGAACAATAAGTATTGATTTGTGCAGGAGCATCCATCCCTCACTGTAACAAAGCGTATTGATGTTCGTGGAGCCCTGATTTCCCCTCGGTCAAACCCCAAACGCTGCAGCATCACTAAATGACTGAATGCTGCACCAAACTCTGCCCCAAAGTGAAAACCATCTTTTTATGAGCGACTCCTTTCTCTAAAAGTGAAGTTAGAATTAACAGATTATTTCCTGGCTTGTTGCAGTAGGTCAGTTTATATACTGAGGTATTATGTGGTGATAATCTGTCTTCTTTTCCCCTGTTGTCAGCCTTCTTCTGCCATTACCACTATTGTGGTAAATGAAGGCTCAATTTATCAGCCGGCCTCTACTCGATTTCTTTTTCTCCCCTCGGTTTCCCCCGCCCCCGCCTCTACATCTTACCTCTGTATGGTTCGTTTTATTCCTCCATCTGTTTCCATCCATCCATCCATCCATCCCTCGTCCCCTCTCCTTCACATCCAGCTTCTCTTTGTGTCTGCTGGAGAAGGCTGGGATGCCGCCTGTCACCCCGGAGCTGCAGACTCCCATCCAGGCTGCCGGAGGTGGCTCGTCTGCTGTCAATCAATCTGGATGTGGTGTAGCAGAGAGGGTGGGGGGGTTGACACATGATGTGGCTCCCTGCTGTTCAGAAATTCACTTTTGAGTTGTTTGCCAGTCGGCCTGCTCAGTCGGCCGTAGAGATTCTGGTGTCTAAAATTAGTTAAACGTGGTTTGTAAGTCTTTGAGTTGAAAGTGGTTTTAATGCTTTAGTGCATCAAACCAATCGCTCCTGCTTTGTCCTGTGGTTTCTTCTTGTTATCTTTGATAGGTACTATTTTTACCATTTCAAACAGATGAGTGTCTTGTGTCCTTTAAATGCATTTTCTTATCTTTCATGCATTTATGGTAGTCTTTGTAACACCTTGTCCAGGGACTGGACAAACAGCCTTTAATGTATCTGTCTGTCGGTTAATAGAAAATGATCACCAGTTAAATACTGGGCAAATATAAATGACACTGAGAGACATCAGACCTAATATCATGATTCACTTTTGCCAGGCTGCAGAATTTCAACATATTTTTGTCAGTGACTGTTCGATGTTTTCAGTTTTGAGACTTCCCACAAAGTCTTCTCGTTCCTCTTCTTGCCACCTGTCTGTAGTTTGGTAGGACAGTGCGTCGCCTCTGTGCTCTGCCTGTCAGCACCTGTATCCGATCGGACTTGAAGCTGTTTGTTTGCACTTACTGACGTTGTTTCCTCTTGTCTAGATCTTTCTTGTGTTGAACATACTCTCAGATGTTTATCGCTTTAGACAGAAGCGTCTGGAGTGTAGATCAGGGGTGGACACATTGGCAAGAAGTCCATCCTCAAACAAATGTGCCTGGATGTTCGTCCTGGTGCAAGTACATGAGGTTAAAAAAGACTTTTAGAAGAAGAGTTCTGTAGCTTTCTCCTTGAGCTCCACAAGGATCTTTTAATGCATGTTTTAAGCGATCAAAAATCCTTCACATTGACTAAGTTTGGACTGTTTTGACTTCCCCCCTGTGACTGTTTCATGCTTCTCCTGCTTTTCCCCTTAAAGTGACCGAAAACAAAATGTTTAAATAACTGATTCACAAACATGGATCAGACCTTACTTCCTGTAACCCTGCAGCTTCTTCACAATAAAAGTCTGAAATGTTTCCACGCCCTTTCAATCATTTTGCATCGAGCTGCAGCCAGGTCAAAGTTTGCATTTCTAACATCGTATAAACCTTTCAACCTGCGGCCATGTTTCTGTCCTTGTGATGCTCGTCCTGTGCACAGGCGAGTGTGATGTTAATGTGAAAGTGGAAACTATGTCTTTGAATTTCTCCTCGCTCAGATTTTGCAAAGAACGCAAACTCAAAAAAATGAATAAAGGAAGTGAAATGAAATCCTGTCTCCTGTTGAGACTCGTGTTTTCAGCCGTTTGGGTTAAAAACTGATTCATGAAGCTTATTAAGAAGAAGTGAATTTTGTAAATTAACCTATTACCAAGATGATTAAAATCAAATCACTCTTGCTGCTCTAGCTGTACATAAATGTAGAGAAATAATAAGACAGATGTTGGCTTCGTGTCTGATATAAAAAAAATTTTACAGCCATAATGTTTGGAGCGTGTCTCCTGAGCCGATCTTAATGTGATCTCTGTCCCTCCGTCTCTGCAGGACTCCGTGGTTTAACGGCTGGGGGTTCAACCTGCCTCGAGGTCAGTCTCTGCTGGACAAGTGGAACCTGGTCCCTGAAGGCATCGACATCCTGATGACCCACGGACCTCCGCTCGGTGAGTCCAATTAACCAATCACAGCCCCCTCATCACCGTACCTAATGAGCTTGTACCTCATTATTCGAGAATCTGTGAGAAGTCACTGGAGGCGCTGCAGCAGGCGGCGTTTGTGCAGGAGTGTGTGTGTGTGTTTGGCAGTGTGTGTGTGTGTGTGTGTGTGTGTGTGTGTGTGTGTTTGGTGGCGTGTGTGTGTGTGTGTGTGTGTGTTTGGCGGCGTGTGTGCAGGTGTGTGTGTGCACTTGCGCTACAGTCAACACTGTTTTTATCATGAGCGAACACTCGAACACGCTCTGTGATTCAATATTAGTTTTTCACCGTACATATTGTTTGCTTTTCTTTATTCCAGTCTGATTCAGTTTTCTTCCAGTTTTTGTTCCTAGCATGTTTTCTTTCTCTCTTTCTCGCTCTCCATCTGGCTTTATTGAGTGATTTCCTCCCTCTCGCGTTCGGATGGTTGCTGCTGCTGCTGCTGCTGCTGCTGCGGCCGTTTGATTGCATGGAAACTCGATTTTGCTCCAGCGTGACAGACGCTGCGAATGATTGGAGAGAGAGTAGAGGAGAAGCAGAGGGCTGAGGGTGAAGACGAGGGGACAGAATGGAAAAAATGTATATACAAAGGCTATAGTCCTCGTTGCAGCATCCGTGGGTTCAAATCTGAACTTGGTCCTTTACTGCATGTCGCCCCCCCCCCCCCATCTCTCTCTTCCCAACAGTTCCTCTCTCTTCAGCTGTCATATCAGTAAAGGCAAAAAAAATGCCCCAAAAAAATTCTCCCCAAATGACAAAAATCAGAACAAGGCTTTAATATCAACCTGAATAAGAAGGACTAACACTTAAAGGATTCCTTAAAACAAAGGGTACAGTCTGTATCATGTTTCACCACACCTCAATGAAGCGATTTAGGAGGTGTAACGAAATCTGTCAATATGATTGAGTTACTAGTCATTTTTGTCTGTGCAGGTTTCAGAGATTGGGTTCCCAAAGAGCTGCAGCGGGTCGGCTGCGTGGAGCTTCTCAACACGGTCCAGAAGAGAGTGAGACCCAAACTTCACGCTTTTGGAGGCATTCATGAAGGTACGGAGAATAAAACGTTAACTGTGTTTGTCTTTGGTTGAATGTTTCTCTCTGTAACTAAACAATCCTTTGCAGAAAATATCTGGAGAGTGAACGTGAACCTTAAGATGAATTCACTCTCTAAACATTATTCTTTGCTCTTTGTTTAGGCTTTGTGCTCCAAACTCAAACTAAGGCCACAAAATGTAAATTTACCTCACCTGGCGATCATCTCTCCTGGATCAGCCCCCATGTGTTACACCCCCCCTTAAGGTGGCCCCATTAGGCAAACAACAACCAATAACCTGACCCAATAATTCACATTAAACACCTTAAAACTATTTATCAACAACTAACGACTGATTACTCAAGAACCAAAACTCGATGACACAAAATCTCTTTCACAAAAGCTCTTAAACCTCGGCCACGGCATTTCAAGAGAAGGGCTTTTTGAAGAGGGGACTGATAAGTGTCTAATGCCTCCTACAGACCGGCTGAGGTTGCCATGGCCGTCAGCAGAACGCTTGCTCTTGCCAAAGTGGCGTTCATGTGCACATAAAAACAGAAAAAAGGGAGGAATAGAAAACTGTGGACACGGTCTTGGTCAAATTCCAGGTGTGATAAAGTAAATCTCCTCATTCAGGAGGTTTGTTTAGAGACAAGGAAGAGGAATGAAGGTGATAGATGAGCACTGTTAGTTTGTCGTAAGTGAAGAGTTAAAGTTTCTAAACGGAGTGAACAACAGAAGTGTATTACGTCGTGAAGGAAAACCTCTGAACTGACCGTGTGCTCCGGAGGTTTTCCTTCATGCTGTTCTGCTTGCGATGTTTGTTTGAATATTAACGTGTATGAGTCAGTGATTTAAAGGAACAGTACCTCCCAAAGACTTCCTTCCTGACTGCAGAGTTTCTGACAGGAACGTTTGAGTGACTGAATTTGACTTCTTCCTCTCTGCCTCAGGCTACGGGATCATGACAGACGGCTACACGACGTTCATCAACGCGTCCACCTGCACCGTCAGCTTCCAGCCCACCAACCCCCCCATCGTGTTCGACCTGCCCAACCCCTCCAGCTCCTGAGACCAGAGGAGGGGGGGAGGGGGAGTGAGGGGGAGACGGAGGGGCAGAGGGGAGGGAGTTAAAATGTGTTTTTTCTATAAATATGTCAAGTAAAAAAAAAAAATCTAAGTGTTTCTTTGCAAACATTTGGTCTTCTCTAAGCCGTTGTTGAAGTTGAGAAGATTTGGAGACATTGGGGGGCGGGGGGAGTTTTTCTGGGAGGGTTAAAGGAGAATAACGATGTTTAATTTTTTTTTCTTTTTGTGCCAACAGTGCTGCTTCCCCTCTCAGATTTATGTTAGCGCCTCACAGTCGTGGTTGCAGATATCAGGGCCTGTTACTCTTAAAACAATCTCAGCAAGCGTAGAAACGTCTTCATTTCCTGATTCATACCGTGCAAAGTTATGTCATAAGAACCCTTTCTCAGTTTTTCTCTCAGCTTCTTGTTTATCCTCTGAGTGAAAGGAAGTTCAAGATCCAGTTCTCCAATCCTCCACTTAAAAATGTGTTAATGTAGCGCACATCGATAAAACTGTAACCCCCAATTTCCATATACTCCATATGCGCCGCAGTCCGTCAGCACCACGAAATTGCTCCTTCAGACGGCGGGCGCCCTGCCCTGCTGAGTCCGTTTCTAAAATGTAAGCGCAGCTGTACACACATCAGAGGAGAACTACAAGTTCACGCGAGAATAAAGATAAAACCGGCAAACATCACGTCGCTTTGTCTTTCTGAGGATGATTTTATGAATTTGAGAGGGGAGAGTGACGATGAGCTGAGAAACACCGGTATTCTCCTCCTCCTTTTTTTTTTTTTTTTTTTGTTGAGGGATTTTGTGGTTAAACAATCTTGCTCTTGATAAATATTGGTCAGACCTGTAAAATAAATGATGCTTTGTGAATTTGTACAATTTCTCTATGTTTGGTTTTGCATTGGCCGGACAGCGGATGCCATTGTTTTTATGTTGTATCTACCATCATGATATTTTGTGTTTAGCTCTTCTTTTATTTCTCTTTTTTCTCGTCAGTTGCTCTTCTTTCTTATTGGCTGACAGGGACGCTGCCTTAAACTAGCTTTAATGTTCTCACAGCTAGAGCCCCCCCACTCTCTGCGAGCTCAGAGAAAAAAAAGTCCTTATTTATTACCCATCATTCCCGCAGTAACGACACCTGAGCGACGACGCAGGGACGGAAAGCTAACGAACTACAGCCCGACACGTTCACGCTCTGACATCTCATTCTGGATTTTTGATCTAATTTGGAAATGTATGTATAAAATATATAAATATATATTCTATATTCATGTTGTAAAACATCTGTACGAAAAGTTGTGTTTGAAAAAAAGAACATCTGGTGCATTGTTTTGTTTTTTTTGTACGCGCCTGTATGATGACGTTTTTCCGCTCGTCGCTCTTCAGACGCTTCTTTCCTGTTTTTTGGGTAAACGTTCATTTTGGATGAGAGAGGAGACTTTTAGTCACAATCCAACAGGTGCTGCTTGTTCCCGACAACACACCTGCCTAAACATGCTTACGTTGTCCTTTAAAGTGTAAATCTGATAGTATTTGTGTTCTATTGCTCTTGTTTTTATTTTCTTCTAATTTTGCACTGTGTAAATGCAATCTTGCTAGCACAAAAAAAAATGTTGCCAATAGTTGTCTGAACTCTGCCGCTGTAAATGCTCTTTCTGTGCTCTGTTCCTCTCTCTCTCTCTCTCTCTCTCTGATTGTACCCCTCTTCATGGAAATGTTAGTTCTCTTTTTCAGTTCATTGTGATATATTTAGCTGCCTTTATATGCAAATAAAATTGCAAGATTTTTACTTATCAAGATCTGTCTTGATTTTTGTTTTTCATTTTTATATAAAGTGTCCCAAACCAGTCCTGAAGTCCACTTTTTATTTCAAGCCTGAATGTTTGATTCCAACCTCTAAATCTCCAAGATCGACTCTGGGGGTCATCGGTACATCTTCTCCTCCAGCTCGCACGTTGTGATTGGCTGCTGTTCGGCCGTGCTTCACAGACACAATACATTTTAAAGATGTCTCGGTCCACCAAGTGAGAGGGGCTGATATCCAGCTCTTGTGACTCAGCGATTAAGTCAATATTTAGTGTGCGTGTGTGATTTCAGTTCATATCTCAGGATAACACAGCTGCTGTACAATTATCACTTTTATATACTTTATTAATCCCTGAGGGGAGCTTCAGGTTTACAGCCTGTGTGTGTGTAGCTTATCTCTCAATGATGAAGAGGACCTGTGGACATGCACTAAAGGAGACGTGAGAGTGAGGGGTTGCACTTGAACGAACCCCCAAGCAGTTTGGGGTTTGGTGCCCTGCTCAAAGGCACCTTGGTAGAACTCTGGACTTAAACAGGCACCATACTTTGGTCCATACCCGGACTCTTAACCAGCAACACTCCAGTTCCCAACCCAAGTCCCTCAAACTGAGCTACCGCAGCTCATTTAAATAAAATCCTTCATACTCAAAACGGTGTGTAAATGTGTGCAATGGGATTTTTTAAAGGTTTATTTTGAGATTGGACAGTGGATAGTCAGAAAAGGGGAAAGCGCGAATGGGAAATAACATGTAGGAAAGGTGGCACTGGTCGGGTTCGAACCCTGTTAGCCCGCTTGGAGGACTACAGCCTCCGTAAATGGGGGGCTCACCCCAACCACTACGCTACTGGCTCCCCTGTAACGGGCTTTTCAGTACCATTTTGCTCATGACGTTGTTGTGTCAGGTTTAATCAGTCGGCAGCAACATGCCACCCAGCACTATTAAAAAGGTTTTGTGTTTTGTACGCTTCTTCAGGAGTTTTTGATCAGAAACGTAAACACTTCATTTACACAAAAGCAGAATTTAACACCAGCGAGGTGAACATGCAGTTGACACAGGTGCAAGCAGGCTTGACCTACTTATAAGAGCCATTTGTATATTTATCAACCAAGTAAATAAACGTTGGCCTTTCTGCACAGCTGAGTATCACAGCAGGTGTGTGACCTCTACAGGTACAACACCTGCTGGCTGTGGTTGCAGTGAGACCACGAGATCAACATGCTCAGAAGTCTCAGCTCCTGGTGCGGTCACAGTATTTACACTGCAGAGCCCATGAAGAAGAAAACAGATAAAGCAAAAATGTACAAATGTTTGCACATTGTTGTCTTTTTAGAAGATTTGTTTAAAGGTCACATATTAAACTCCTTTTCAACAAGTTTAAATAATTCTCAAGTGGTCCCCAAAACATATTTTTGGTTGTGTTTTAAAGATATGGACACAGGTGTTTCTGTGTCTGTAGCTTTAAATGCAAATGAGCTGTGTCTGAACACGCCCCTCTCTGGAAGGGCTCGGGTGGCTCCGGCTGTCTTGCACCATGCCCGATTGTTTTCTGTGGAAAGGCAGACTCAGAAGGCAGAACAAAACCTGCATTCATGTGGTGTCAGACACATCAGAAAAACGAGTTCCTGATTTGAAAAATGTACATGAACTTTCTGCTCAAGTATAACTTGTAACAGTGACAGTCTTTGTGGTATCAACGCTGTTTGTTGTTGTTGTTACAACATTCAGACTTTCCAAACTGAAAGCATGTAAACAGACTGAAGTCTGAAGAACGACTTCCCTAATTGGAAACTGGGACCATCAGAGGAGCACAAGTAAATAGCAAAACACCTAGCTGTGGTTGTGTCACCCAGCTGGGGGAGGGGTTACTGCCCTTTGTGATGTCATGAAGGGAAAATCTCCAAACGGCCTGTTTGAGCACACATTTTCTGAAAAGTGGAGCAGGCAGAAGACGGAGAGGATGGACTTAATTGTGTTTGGCTGTTACGGATCTATCTGTGATATCAGATGCAGAAATGTTTAACTTTATATTTATCTTAAACAAGCTGATCAGTTTTTCAAAGGGGCAGAGAAGAAGGACATCTTCAACCACGGTTCATTCCCTTATTTGTCCATTGGAGACGTTTAAAAGTAATCGATTTAAAGGATCACAAAGAAAACTTAAAAGAAAAATGAAGAAAGTAGATCACCAGCTGACTGAACATGCTGCACTCAGCAGGAGAATATAAAACATGATGGTTTGTGTTTCTCCCACACTTCTTATGTGAACATTGAAAATGTGGCAGCAGCTCCAGATCTGCCTCCTTTGTTTTTGGTTTCATCAGGTTTCGCTCCCTTTCACTCCCGCCAGCTCAGATCCCTCGTAGGCCAAAAATAAAACGGGCTCGAGTTTTCGGGCGCCTTCGCCAGCCTTTTTCCCACCAACCCCCCTGCACTCATCACCAGAACATCAAAGCAACCCAACCAATTAAGTATTCCCCGAAACGAGAGCAGCAAAGCATCGCCCCACACCCACCAGATCCCCCTGCACATTACCATAATCCAGTCTAATCATATTAACATGGGCCACAGATGAGCAGGAGGAGACACGGCTGCTCTGCTGCGTTCATCAACCTCTTTAGTGTGGGTGTGAATGTGAACGCTGCACATGTTGTGTCTCTGCAGCAATCAGCCTTTTAATACAGACGCCGACATGCTAAATGTTAAATGCTAATCATCGTTCCATCAGAGGTGTAATGATTCAACCATACGGATCAATATATTGATTTACCGCCCAACGATTTCACTAGCATCAAAATAAAGACTTATCCATGTCTTCATCTTTAACTTTCATTTAGAGAGATGTTTTCTAAATCAAAAGCCCCTTTCAGACTGCCGTTTCAAGTTCGAGCGATATTTATATCCTCTGATACTTCAGAGGTAGTAACAGAGACGTTACAGAGGCGAGACGGTTTCAGTGGAGCCAACGTGGGAGTGTGTGTGCATGTCTGACTGTGTGTGTATGTGGAACAAGCAAACCGATGTAGCCTATGTAAAAAAAAAAATATCTTGAAATAGTAAAAATGACAAACTGAACTCTTCCAGACATTCAATCTAAAAATAATCGAGTTATTTTGTGTGAGTTCATTTAAATGCATCGAAATCCTTCAGCAGGAGACTTTGTGATATCAGACAATATTGTATACTCGTCAAAAGAAGCTGCACTCTAAAGCCGTTTTCACGTCTGCACTCCTGAACATTTGTATTTCAGGACACCTCTGCCTCCTCACCGGCTGCAGTGAGTCTCCTCTCAGGCAGCTGCGGGTGGTGTTGGGTGTTTGTCAGGTTAGCCTTCGTCTGCTGCTGATGGATAACGGCCGAGACGCGGTGAAGGCTGACACAACCTGTGCTGTGTGTGTGTGTGTGTGTGTGTGTGGGTGTGTGTGTGTGGGTGGCTTACTTTGGTGCCAGCACTCTGCATGCACTGTTTATGTGGACTTAATTGCCCGTCGGTGGTATTATTGTAATCTGGAGCTCATTTGGCACCAGAGGAGTTACAGTGAAATAATTCTGTGAATCAGAGTCATGCTTTCCATTCGCTCATCCCTCCAATGTGACCTTATTCAACATCGTTATAGACATAATATTTAATGAATGCTGTTTACGTTATTTTCTGGCTTTTATTTGAGATATATATCGAGGAAAAGAAGATTTAAAAAGCTCATGTAAACTTTTTTAAAGATCGAAGTCGACACATTGAAGTGATTTTTAACAGAGCAGGGAATATATCACATGAACGTTGCACTTCAGGCGTTGATTCGATGTTAATTAAGTCCAATAAGTATGTAGAACCTGATTAAGTGAATTAAAGGTTTACAGGGCTTCCTAATGACTTTCCACGTTAATTGTTCCCTCTGCTGATTTGATGCACGCTGTCATTCCTATTTACATTCAGAGCTTTAAAGGAATCTCTGAGTGCTGATTGAGCCGTGAGAGATTTGACCCTCCAACCTCGCTCACAATACGTGATTACCACGAGTGGATCCTCCTGAAAGACGGGACAAGATTAGTACCTCGGCTGTTTCTTTACATCAGCACTCAGACAAAAGCCACATCTCTCTCTAATCGTATATAATTTACCTCCTTCCTGATTTCACTCTCCTGTCTCGCTCTCTTCTTGCTTGCTGTTTTGTAAGTGCATTATTGATCAGTTTAGAAAATTACCGTCATTACAGATACCGGGTACAATTGTTTCATTATTCATTGATTAAAGGACAGCCGGTAATTTGAGTCCTTCACTATCAAAAACATCAGTTTACAGCAACATCTTCAAATCAACCAATTATGAATTTCGCTCACCGACGCGTTCATTTTGACAGCTGATGATTAACTGAAAACACAAAGACTCTACAGAGTTCTTCTTAAATGCTGTTTACATGTGAACATGTACAAAAACACAAAATTAATTAAAGAGAAATGACAAAAGTATTTCTAAATGGATCTTCAGACAAAGTTTAGTCGTGAATTCAAGGCTGTGTTCAGGCTGCAGTTTCACAAATCTGTTCCTCAAATCAAATCTTTACAGTTTGAACTCTGAGCTGCAAGTAACCAATCTGCTCTCCCAGTTTTATTTTTAAGGCTTTAAATATTAACTCACATTTTATCCTGCATTAATCATTTCAACAATCTGTCATGTAAAGCGATCCTTAGCTAGATTAGACGCTGAGAGAACATTTTCTTAGGCCTAGTCTACACGTAGGCAGGTATTTTTTGAAACAGAGTTTTTCCTCCTGCGTTTCAAAAAACAATTTCGGCCACACACATTAAGTTCTCAAGAACATCTTCAAACGAAGCAACGGCTTTGTTACAGCTGTCATGAGCACGCCAAGTCAACAACGATGTCCTTGACATGCTAAGATGTTCTCGCCTATCCTCTGCAATGACCATTTCCTTTCACAAAGATGTCCATTCAGGTGTCTCTGCTCGTCAACATAGTGGGAGCACTAGTTTGGTTACCAGTTGCCATCGCACTAATCTCATGTAAACAAAAGTGACAGCGTCGCACAATGACGTCAAACGGAGAAGAAACCGGCGCACAGCTCCACGTTACAAGCCGAAAACTCTGTTTTCCACGTCTACACATAAACGTCTTAAACGGATTTCTGAAAATCTTCACTCTGAAAGGAGTTTCAAAAAAGGCGTTTTCTGTTAGCTAAAACGCTGTTGGCGTACGATGGGACAGAATGCACAGAAAAAACCTCAGTTTTCTCTGTTTTCAAACACACCCGTCTACGTATGGACTAGGCTTTAGTGTGGTAGTAAAAAAGGCCGGCTAGTTTCAGCCTGGCTGATTCAGTGAGCTTGGAAATCTTTAGCTACGTTAAAGAAATACACCCCCCCACCCCCACCCATGTTCCCCCCTGTGTCCTTGTCCCAATAAGAATTGGCCCCCTGCATACATTAAACATTTTAGATCTTAGTTTGGGATTAACTTCTGGGGTTTGCATACACTGAGAAAAATGATATTTTATAGATCAAAAATTAGGAATAGAAAGTTTGATGTTTGTCATGGAGCCAGGTCACAGGTTTCCTTGCTCATCAGCAGTTATTGACTTCACCTGAGACGTTCTACCTCAGGTAGATGGCTGATGACAGTCAGCTGGGCCGGGACGCTATAGAGGGAGGGGGACGTTTCCCTGCTCAGTTGGTTGTGTGTATCCAGGGAGTCAACACCATCAGTCGGCTTTGTCTCATTTCTGTTCGAGTGAAAATCTAAGTTGAGTGTCTGTTTGAAGTGATATTCTTCTTCTTTGGGTTCACTTTTTATTCCATCCCATTCCCCCTCTGTCCAGTGATTCCCACTTATCTTTTGGTTTGGCTCCATTTTTTTGTTTGACTATCATTTTGATGGAATCAGTGTGTGGCTGTAGAGGGCTTGTGGAGCTTTCAGAAACCTAGGCCCACTTGTTTTTTTGACCGTTTAGTGTAGTGTTTTGTTTCTCTCCCAAACCCAAGACCCCTGTTATCCAGGTTTTGCTTCTTGGGGCACGTAAAAACTACATAATGCTGAATTTCCCCGTGTAGTTTCTTGTGCCTGAACCTAACCAAACAAAGTGTTTGACATTACACGTGTGTGAGAGAGGAAGAAAACAAATCTTTTGCATCTGTACGATAATCAAAAGGCCTGTGAGAAAGCTTTACTATTTGATTACCTTGGATGAGAATGTGTTCAACCCTTACAAATGGAGATCTGTGGATGTAACAGAGGACACACAAAAAGGAAAAATGTGTGTCCTGTTACAAGTGACACTAAGGACACCTGAAATCCAGTCTGAGCAGCCAGTGTCCGACTGAGAATCGTTTCCAGACATCTAATAGAAATTGTTTTTGAGACCACCTCCAGTCCTTGTTCGTATTTGGACAGTACCTCTGCCTGTCACATGATGACGAGTGTTCGATCCCCCAACAGGCGAGGTACATTTAAATCAACATGTTTTTTGTACCTTTTTTTAAAAACTATTTTCTATATTTTGAAAACGTGATGCTTTGTTGAGTTACTCTGGTTTCTGTATTCTTGCACTATCAGTAAGGATCAGTAAAGGTTGATCCTATTTTAAATGGTAAATGGACTTGAGCTTGTAAAACACTTTCCTAGTCTTCAGACTACTCAAAGCGCTTTTACACCGCAGGTCGCACCTACCCATTCACACACTGATGGCAGAGGCTGCTATGTAAAGTGACCATCAGAAGTAACTAATCCCATTCATACACATTCATACACCGCCGACGAAGCAGTGGGAGTAATTCGGGGTTAAGTGTCTTGCCCAAGGACACATCAGACATGTTGCTGCAGGAGCTGGGGATCGAACCCCCTGACCTTCCGGTTGAGGGACGACGACTCTACGAACTGAGCCACAACCACCCCACACCAATTTTACCTTGTCTTGATTGTGACTTGTGCATGATTAAGTGTTTTAATGCTGTTTAGGTTTCTTTAACCAATCTGGATACAACAAAAACAAAGAAAAAAGAAAAGCTTTTTGGCCTGCAGTGTGAGCAAGTCCTAATAAAAGTTAATACATGTATATGTTTAATTTATTTTCTTCTGAGGGCCTTTGTTTGCCCGCCAGTCAGCCATGTTGTTTTAAATCATCACACAGAAAAACTCCACAGCAGCTTCAGCCTTTATCTCAGCTTAGAGAGAGAGAAAAAAGATTCTTAACAAATTCAGAGAAAACCCTTTCAGGAAGCTGAGCAGCGGGTCGATACGTCTGCAGACGTAAACATGAGGCGGACACGATGAACAGCAGTGCAGTGCAGAGGTCAATACTTCATTAATGTCTGATTAATGTCTTCAAGCTGATTAATTCAATTGAGCCCTTTATTACACTGTGTGTATTAATAGAGGGGAACGAGTCCCTCAGCAGGAGATGATGCTGCCATATGGGGGAGCATTATGGCCGCGTTTGGAGGGAGGGAGGGAGCAGCCAGAAACCGAGGATGCCAACCGCAGCACGGGGAGGGTCAAGAGGGCGCGCTGGAAGAGGACCGAGGTTTGGCTAAAAGTTTGGTGAACAGAAAAAAAGGATTTGGCAGGCTGCATCGTGAACTGACCTGGTTCTGTGGTTACACCGTGGCAGCCGTTGGTGTGATATCAAAATAATACAGATTTAAATATACTTCCAGGCAGCCTATGAAAGGGGGGGGAGGGGCATACATGCTCCTTTAAGGGGGGGCATTACAGAAAACATTTAAATGCTGTTATATCCCATCATTCAGAGGGTGTGTAGCTTAGTGGTTCTTAGAGTCTCTTCAGAAGATTTTCCCTTTAACCCCTGTGGAATTTCTCCCTCTGTTTCATGAAACAGTCATCTGGCGCCAGTGTTTCTTCCTTTACCCGATGACGCAGACCCCTGGCACAGACCCTCACTCACTCACACTCACACACACACACACACACTGAGGCTCAGGCAGACACACTACAGCTGTTGTCGTTGGCACACGGTGTCGATTGTGTTTGCCCTGAGAGTTAACAGCAGCCACTCGACATGAGAAGCAGCTCGCCCCTCAGCCCTCTGCCTCACATGACAAAAGATCAGTTTCTATCTCAGCGATGGCGGCTTAATTGAGTATGATAACCTCTGTGTCACAGTTGTTTATCCAGCCGCTCTCCGTCTACCAACACGCACACTGAATCTCAAAAACGTCAGACCAAAGGAGGTGAAAGTATCTGAAGTCTCCATTAAGAGAACGATGCAGCTCTTTGCTCCGCAGACTAAATCATAAATACGCATGAAAAGCAGGACGTGACAGAGGAATGCAACATGTTGTGGAAATCACTTTCTCGCTTTGCACAAATTAGTCGTCTCTTTATGCTTGTAAATGTGTTTTAGTGTTGTTCATTTTCAAAGTGAATCCAGTTATCCAGGCAGCATTACACTTACCTTAAGATGTATTTATTGCAAATAAGCATGAACAGGTCACATATTCTCCTCCTCTTCAACCAGTTTAAATAAGTCTCAGAGCTCCCAAAACATGTCTGTGAAGTTTCTTGTTCTAAATCCACTCTGATCCTGTATTTGATCATGTCTATAAACCCCTCTATTTCAGCCCTGCTCAGAACAGGCTGTTTCTGTGTCTGTAGCTTTAAATGTAAATGAGCTGTGTCTGACCACGCCCCTCTCTGGAGGGTCTTGGGTGGGCTCGGGCTTTCTCGCTCCATGCCCTATTGTTTACGGTGAGAAGGCAGACTCAGAGGGCAGAACAAACACCTAGCTGTGGGAGTGTCACCCACCTGGGGTTACTGCCCTTTGTGATGTCATGAAGGGAAAATCTCCAAACGGCCTGTTTGAGCACACATTTTCTGAAAAGTGGAGCAGGCAAAAGACGTAGAGGATGGACTTTTCTCATAATTAGGGGGGTTTGTAGACAGACTAGAGACACATACTGTTAGAGAAACATGGTGAAGTGTATTTTGCATCATATGTGACCTACATCAATGCTGATGTTGCTGCAGATTTGTTGAACGAGTAGAAAATAAATTGTTTACAAAGGATGCTAATTCTTGTTCCTGTTAATCCCAAATTGCCATTAAAGGTATAATATGTGACGTTCAGACTAGATGTCCAGTAGATGTCACACTTCTTCTTCAACCCAAACAAAGCTGTCCCTTCAGGGTAACGCCTCCCCTCCTCCCCCAGCCCTCCCACAGTGTTACAAACGAGTGCAGCCGTTTTTACGACTGAACACAGAGCTGAGAACAACAAGCCCAAAGGTTGTTTGAATTCCCTCTTTTTCAGAAAGGCATTACTCACCTTCAGATACATTTGATATATTCATGTTTAAAATGTTGCATATCATAACTTTTACAGTCAACAATTGGAGGTTAAACAGAGTAGTTTTATTTAACCTTTGCTATAGAAGTTTCAGATATGCAAATCTGTCAGGAACCGATTCTGCAGCCTTCACAGCCGATGATTTTGAAAGAAATAATAACTGACCAATTATGACCTTCAACCCGCTGACCTACAGGACTGCCGCCCCTTTAAAAACATTTTGTGTGTGTTATCAAACTAACAGTGCAGTTGCACGAGTTGCAAAAACTATTAATTGCTTTCTCAGTGCATTCAGTCTCTCCGGTATTCAGCTGAAGGTTGCGTCTCACCTGCAGCGTCTAACCCCCTCCTCCTCTGTGTACGACCGCGTCGCAGTGCTACGGCCTCGAGGCCAGGGTTGAATCATTTAATTAGCTATGATGTTTTTTTTTGTGACATGCTATGTAGGTGCACGGCCTCTTTTAATTGAATGGCCTTCTGGGTAATTACTGTCTTTGTGAGCACGAGGGAGATAGCAAGGATATCCCTGCTGAGTGCTCTGAAACACTGCGAAGGTGAGCACACCTGCGATGCTCAGGAACACAGATCAGGCTTTTCCCCAGTTTGAACGTGGCAAATCACAACACAGAGATTACCTGAGGATATTTATTCTGTAAGGTTGGTGTAGAGTTTGGAAGCCTGTTAGATTATTTGAGGAAAAACACAAAAATAAGAAGCATCTGCTGACTGTCTGATCCTGCAGAGAAGGTCAAGCTGCCTTTGTTCTCTGACTAATTAAATCTCCAGTAATTACGGAGCTGCAGAGGTTGTCAGTGAAAACAGATGAATTGAGATTTGGGAGCAGAATAGATCCATGCGAATGCAGACGACATTCATCACATATTTCATGGAGGAGCGGGTTTACGAGGAGACGATGAAATGACCGTCATGACGGCTGAGATTCGATCGACCTCGTTCACAAAGCTGATCTGTGGGGTTCATAGCAACAGAGAGAGAGAGGAGCTCAGGGTGCTGCAGGAGCGTTCATCATTGTTCTTGTTGCTATGCAACTCACTAATTAGCCTCAGCTAGCTAACCTGAAGAAACAAAGGGGATCAGGTTGTTAGAAATAAAGAATGGAGGAGTGGTAGTAAAGTCACTATTGAGGTTTAGGAACTTTCCCTGCATACACGACAGACAAACCAACCATCTGCATTTCTTTTTGACTTTGTTGACCAATGAAACGTGGAACATAAAGATTAGATTATGGATTATCATTGTTCCAAGTCTTATTTTGATTTTTCAACTGGCTTTCTCAGTAAATCCTGATTCTTTTTGTGTTAAACAAAACCTAATGAATCAAAAGTTAAAAAGTTGGGAGAGCTTCTTGGAATAAATCTCAGTAAAGGCCCTGACACACCAAAGAAATCGTCGGCGGTCGGTGAGCGATCGTCGCCCTAGTTTTCGCAGTGTGTCCGGCTCCGCCGCTACCCGTCAGCCCCAGTCGGCCTTTTTTTCAGCTGATTCGACATGTTGAATTTGCGTCGGTCGGCGCGGTTGGTAAGAGGAACCACCAGAGCCATTTTCAACTTTTTATCAGACATTATTCTCGAGTACCTATAATACGAGTGGTGTGCGACACCGGTGTGAAAATAGTCTCCTCGTATAATAATAACAGACTACCGCTGCCTGCTGTCCTCTCACGCATGCGCAGAACGTACGTGGTGATTGGCCGTCGGCTGTAGTCTTTGTGGTGTGTTCAAGTGCAACTTTTTGGCCTGCCTTCTTCGCCACTAGTTCTTTGCCATCTGCTTGGTGTGTCAGGACCTAAAGACACAGAAACTGTTTTTCAAAAGCTCAATGTCTTTATTGTCACGGCATATCAAGTAAAACAATCCTGAAATTATGACTCTTTCTACTTCGTCCTCAGACAACCAAAAACACTGAATAACAAAATGAAGTTAACACATTTACCCCCTTCAATCAATGTGTACAAGCAAAGATTTGTGTGTTTATATTTGGCAGTAATCCAACTAGGACGGCAAAATGACAAAACTTCCACCTTAAGATGACAAATGGTTCTGATTTATTACATTGACTTCATAATGATAAATACTGCTCACCTTTAAGACTTGGGCTCTATTTATCTTCATCCCACTTAATCTGCAGTTAAACCTCTCCGGAGCGTCGGAGGAAAAAGAATCCTCATCACCATCAGAGACGGCCTGCAGCGACTTCAAAACCTCTGATGAAGGAAAGTGGGGAGAGAGATCGGAGGAGGAGGAGCAGGGGGATGAAAACCTGCGACAGGCAGACGAGTCAAGCAGCTCTGCCGCGCACTTCTAATGCGATCAGTTTCACTTCTGTCTCTGGTGGCAGACAGGGAGGAAGTCTACACAGATCTGTCTGACACCCGGATACTTCACTGAACTCCAGCTACTCTGCATTCACTGCACCCGGCAAACCTTTCTTCACACTCTCTGACCTGTTTCCATGTACAGAACATCCTGACACTCTGACATGTGAAGTGGAGTTATTCCCTTTCTTTTCCATTTGAATAAGTGTCGTGAAGCAGACAGCCAAACTCTGAATAGTGCACTGAAGGATCTCCTTAAAATGTAAGAACATGCAATGTCCCTTGTAAGGAATCCTTCGGGTTTAAAAACATTAATTAATAAACCAGAGGGCTCACGATCCGTTTGGGCAAGTCAGTCCAACCCTTATCCACATTTTAGAGTCTCGATATAAAACCTTAAGTAACTGTTGGCCTTCAGTTATCTTTGCATCATAACCCCATTAATGTGCATTTCTTGGGTTGTTTCAGCCACTGAACCAAAAAGTCAAACGTGTGTTTCTTTCTTGCTCGTCTCTTTTGTCCTGTTTTTAGTGTTCCCTCCTGTTAGGGTTGGAAACACTAACAGCAAAAATCTAGAGTGTGTCGCCTGGGATTAGATGTTGGTATCAGAAGAGTTGTGGTTTCTTTTTGTAGTCTGAGTAGTATCGTCCACTGGTGTATCTGCAGGCTTCGGCTGAATGCAAGGAGAACAGTCCGTGTGGAGAGCAAAGCAGGCTGAGGATAATCTGCCGCGATGTGACGGCTGGACCCATGGCTGTCATTTAACAACAAGCTGATCCTAAATGAGTGTCTAAAATTGATATTAGCATAAAGGTGAAGCTGATAATTCCCTCTCTCATGTTGCTTCTCAAAATGCTAGTTGGACTGTAAACAATGCAAACACAAGAAAACAGAAGTCTGATGTGTTCCTAGACTGCAGTTGAGGAATTAGATTAGTCTTTTTTTTTTTATTTGTAAACTTCCTTTCATGCCAGGAGTTCAATTGGCTATGGCTCTCATGTCAGTGCAGTTAATATGAGACAGGCAGCTCCTGGTTGACAGGAAACACGGTTAAACAGCTAGCCTGACTCTTTCCAAAGGAAAGAAATGGACTGCGCACAGTGACAACTTCTTGTAAGTATTGCAACAATCCTGTCATTTAACATACTCATAACTGACCATTTCCATCGGTTTTTGTAGCGCCATACGTGCATTAGCATACGAAAGGAGCAAGCGGCTACTCAGAGCAGGCACGCTGTTGCAACATAATTATGCTGGTCCTAACATTTAATAGAAGGTGACAGTGAGGTTGTCAATAACCTTCAAACTAAACGAGTTATACAGTCCACGGGGTATTTCAGTATTTACTTGCATGTGCAGAGTTCTCATCATCTTCCCCTAAAATCCATTTCAGGCTCTCTTATGGCATCAAGAATGAGCCTCACATACCCAAGGCCACAGACCGATCTGTGATTGGTTGACACTCTTTGTTACCCGCAGCGGTCCCTTTTTCTGAGTGCACAAAGGTCAGACTTGAAAGCTCTCATTGGAAGAGGGAAAAAAAAGTGGAATGATGAAAGAAGGGCAACAGGGAGAAGCTGCAGATTGATGGTCTCCAGTAAGCAGCCGGAGAAGACGAATCATGTCCTGGGGGAGAAAGAGACAAATGTTGAAAGAGTTGTTTGTTGCACTGATTGAAAGGATTGTGGAGTTGACAGAAAATTTGGTGCACAAGGTCTGCGTTCTGCTTCTTCTGCCTGCGTACTGGTTAGCTGCTTTAATGCCTCCTTCCTGTGTGTATTGATTCAAATTATGTGTCAACACAAGAATATGCACAAACACAGACACACACAGATACACGCCGCAGCTCTTCTCCCTGAATTTGACATGTGTTTTTATTAAAGTAAGCAGCTGCTCGATAGTGCTAAGGAGTAATGGGGATTGACTTTGGCATAATTATACAAACCCCTGCATGTATTTTGTCCTAATGGAAGCTGAACACTTAACCCAGACTAAATGCAGCGGGGCAGATCAATGCTAAACGGCTTTTTTTTTCTTTTCTCCTGAGCAGCAGCCAGCTCTCGCCAAAACAGGACATTTACATATGCAATGCATCTCCTTTAAGATAATCAGAGCCAGGCGGGAGCCGCGGAGCCTCGGGGACCCGTCAGGTGCTGATACCTTACAGGGTTTTAGAAATGAAGATGCATGTCTTAAAAACCCTCTTGTGAGTGAAATATACTCAGGCGTGCGTACAAAGTCAGAAACATGCAAATACACGCTCTTGCATGCATGAACGGAGCTCATTTCAGGTTATTTCTATGGTAAAGAGACACTATGGAACCAATTGAAGACACACATCATGAGGCCAGAAGCACAACAGCTCCTCTCATGTTTAAGGTGCATGGACACAGCTCACCTCCCCCCACTCATCTTCAACCTGCAATCAATAATTTTAATCACTGTCTCGCCATACATGACACGTGAAGCTGCAGGTAAGATGGATGTGGGAGACATTTTTTCAGCTTGATGATTTTTTTTCTGCTTTAAATGTTGATTGTTTAGTATAAATCGCTCCTCGCTGTAATTCTGGTTGATGCACGCTCCATTGTCGTCCTGTAAAGTAGCTGCAGAAAACATTTTCTCAGAGGTTTTCTCCAGATGCTTTTTCACCTGCCTGCACTGAGTTTTTCCAGCCATGCATGGGGGGAACATCCTCAATTTCCCATCCAACCAGCAACCATAATTGAATAATTTTCATCCCAGGTTTCCCAAATACACTCACACTTTGTCTCTTCCCTTTGGCATCTTATATATATATAGCTTTCAGTCATGTGACTGGAGCAGAGGCCTGGAGGGCAAAAAGCTCTTAGGAGAGTGGCGGCAAACGTTGAACACTCTGTGGAGCTGCAGCACGGGCTTTTTCATTTTCCACCCCTTCAAAATGTTGCATGTTTGCTTCACCTGACTACCACAAAAAAACAGAAATATCACCCTTAGACAACCCACAGAACACCCATTTAAATCAGCCGCTGAGAGTGTAGTAAAACTTTATTAAAATAGCACTTTTGAAACACTCACAAATAAAAGCAAATCAAATTAGCATCTCCCAGGTAGCTTCTATCAGGTTTTCTCCATCCGTAAAGAGATGGCACTTTCTTGTGTTTGACACATAGGAGGCATCATCTCTATGTTTATGGATCTACAAGTTTGCGTCCGAGCATTTAGGGTCAAAATGATGAAAAGTGGGACAGCCCGAAACACACACACTTTGCGAGAGAGCACATTGAGTCTCTCTCCTGAACGTTTTAGTAAATATTAATCTGGTTTTGATTGAAATACCTTTTTGTCCCTTTTTTTTGTCATAGTTTTATGTCTTACAAGTTGTATGAATGAGGTTAAGTGACACAAATATTGCAAAGTGAAGAAAATGCTGATGATACTTTCCTC
This sequence comes from Tautogolabrus adspersus, assembly GCA_020745685.1. Taxonomy (NCBI): domain Eukaryota; kingdom Metazoa; phylum Chordata; class Actinopteri; order Labriformes; family Labridae; genus Tautogolabrus; species Tautogolabrus adspersus. Next base: position 31,991,934 of record CM036535.1, on the reverse strand, counting down.
TTATTGTTGCGGCGTTGTTGTCTTATTTAACTTTTAGTATATTAGTAATCCACTATATTAGCAATCCTCCTACTTATAAGCAGAGACCCAACACACAAAGCTTCTTCTTCTCTTCACCATAAATTCAGCGTTACAGCGGCTGTGTTAAGGACACGGGAGCGGGCACACTCTACCTCTCTTTTGTCCGCCCCATTGACATGTAAATGTCCTCCTGCTATAAGGCATCAGCAGAGAGCAGCCAGAGAAAAAACCCCACTGAATTGAAATGTCAATAGTAATTTTTGGCATGCGAGGGACATCTGAGAGTCAAGGGCTGCCTCCCGGGAGAAATGTAAAAAAGGAAGAGAGAGGGGGAAGTACTGAAAGTGTGGAGGGAGGACGATTGTGTGTGTGTGAGAGAGAGAGATGGAGGATGTAATAGAGGGGGGAGATAGAGTGGAAAACAGTGTGATGGAGGAGAGGAAGACGGGGGAGTAATAGCAGTCAGAAGGTGAGCTGTCAGAGGAGACTCAGGGCAGGGACGATTGAGGGGGGAGGAAAGGGAGGAGGAGGAGGGGTTTAAAAAAAAAAAAAAGATGGAGGACGGATGGTAAAGCACCGGTCCTCCTCTGGGATTCTCTCCCCATCCTCCTCCTCCTCTGATGGACAGGCTGAAATACCACAGAAGCCACCTCCCGTAATGACTTGATGAATGAGCTTCTCTAAGCGGCCCCCTCACCCTCACTCTCACCCTCCTCACCCCTACTCGTATGCCACCTTCACACCCCTCCACCCTTGCACATCTCACCCTCTCTGCTTCCCCCATCACAACATCACACACCAGGAAACCAGCACTATCTGTGTTGACACTATTTATAGACAGCATGAGAAGCTGAACCTGCAAACATACAAGTGATATTTTGTTGTATTGTTCAGTGGTGTTTAAGTGGCGTTAGCTTTAGTCTGATGAGTTTCCTCTCGTGACTCTGCAGCGATAACATTTTGTACTGCGCCCTGAAAAGTCATTAATAGTGGATTTTCTAATCAATGGCTCTGGCTCTGTCTTGTTTGTCAAATCAATGTCATGCTCTGATGCTGCTTTTATTTCATCTGACATGTCGCTCTTCGTCCCCTGCTGTACTGTTATCCCCACAATAAGCGGAGGAGCGTTTTTCCAAATGTCAGTTTGTCTTCATGCTGAGGATAAAATGATTCAAATGTTGCTTTTTGAATTTATTTAATATACGCTTTAAGAGAGAGATCCTTTATTTAAACACGTCTTTTTCAAGCTTGTAAAAAGCTCTTACTTCTTAAACCACTTTACCCAATAAAGAAATACATGAGTGGATTGAAATCGTATTAATACAGTGTTGAATAAAAGACAGAGGATCGTGGTGATGCTGTCTTATTTCAACAAATCACTTAAATATATTTCTCTCGATTCTCCATGAGAAGTTGCTTTTCCAACACTAATATGTGTCAAAAGCCTGTCTACAAACCCCCCAAACATGAGAAAAGTCCATCCTCTCCGTCTTTTGCCTGCTCCACTTTTCAGAAAATGTGTGCTCAAACAGGCCGTTTGGAGATTTTCCCTTCATGACATCACAAAGGGCAGTAACCCCTCCCCCAGGTGGGTGACACTCCCACAGCTAGGTGTTTGATCTGCTCTCTGAGTCTGCCTTCTCACCGTAAACGATAGGACATGGAGCGAGAAAGTCACCCAAGCCCTTCCAGAGAGGGGCGTGGTCAGACCCAGCTCATTTACATTTAAAGCTACAGACACAGAAACAGCCTGTTCTGAGCTGGGCTGAAATAGAGGGGTTTATAGGCATGATCAAATACAGGATCAGAGTGGATTTAGAACAAGAAACTTCACACACATGTTTTGTGGAGCTTTGAGACTTATTTAAACTAGTTGAAAAGGAGTTTAATATGTGACCTTTAAAGGTGCACTATGTAGATTTAGTAATGAAATTTGAAAGTTGGAGAAGTGAAACAATTCTATGCTACATTTTCTGAACTAAATACACAAACTTTATCCAAAGGAAAAAATGGGTTTGGAGCCAAAAAGCTACCAGGAGAGTTACGGTTTCACTGTTGCGGCCCCCCACCATAACGTCTCGCGTATCATTTTATCTTCTAAGGGAACACATTTTCCTCCGAGGACAGTTTGTGTATAGAGTCATGAACATATACCACAGAATCTGTACACTTCTCCAACTTTCACATTTCACTACAAAAACTCCTTAGTGCACCTTTAAGTTGTAATAAACGTTTAAAAAACCCAAGGCTTGCCAAAGAAATTAGCCTATTTCCTCTCTAAACCATTATTCAAAAACATCGACTGTATAAAAACCAAACGCTTCTGATTTTACCTGACTTTTGATAGGTCTGGCATCAGAAAAGAGGCGGGTCTTCAGCCTCCTGGCAAACAGCTACACCACCTCTTATCATGCCGGATAATGCAAACCTCTTCCTTACTACTACAAAACAAAAAAGTTATAACTGATCAGCCCAGGTTAAGTTTTTCCACATGAAGAAATGTGCATAGTGCCAAAATTGTCTGGCCTTAGGAGCCAGCCTCAAGTGGACACTCTAGGAACTGCAGTATTTGCACTTCTGCATCGGCATCACCAGAGGTTGCTGCTTGTTCAAAAACAAGAATAAAGGATTTCAAAAAAGAAAAACATCAAAAAAACAATATTTTTTCACTGTTAGAACAAAAATAAACACAACCTGTCACACACTACACCTGACAACACCTGTTTATAACGAGTTTGCATTATAGGGACAATTAAATCAATCAAAACACTTACTCAGTTTTCTTTGAAACATTCAGGAAATAAAATCAGAAGCAATCACAAAGATCAGGACTAGGACAGGGTAAACATTTAAAATGACTCTGATTCTGTTCTCAGATGGGCGGCTCATTCAGCAAACGTCTCAACACACCCAGGTGTAAAAACTGAGCGCTTCAGGCGCTCCTTTGCTCCAACAGCAGTGGATCCTACAGCCTGTCTTAACATGAACACTGACTTTCCCCACAGTGGCTGTCACACTGCCATACCCAGGACTGTTCTCACTTTCACCCGCCATTGACTCCCTGAATCATTTCATTAACATTACACTTAGTTTAATTGTTATAATGTCTCCTTTCATGTCATATTATTTCTTAGATGTTTGTTTTTATTACTTAATGTCACTGCTATGCACGCTGCTGTTCACATTACTCTGTTAATCATACCATGTCACCTTATGTCTAATCAGTCACTACATCTCATAGCTTGTCACCTTGATTTTAACTTGCCAATTAGTTAGTTTTTTGCCTTAATTTGTGACAGGCATCAATATGAAATGGGCCTTTATTTATTTCCAAAGAAAACTCATGCACAGCAAAGATGGGAAAGACTATGAAGTTGTAGAATTACACCAAAAAGAATATTTAATGGTTCATTTTTAGGGGGCTTTTCAGAGACAGGAAAGTGAAGAGTCAGAGATTGGGGAGAGAGAGAGAGAGAGAGAGAGAGAGAGAGAGAGGATGACATGAGGGAAAGGAGCCACAGGTTGGATTCGAACTCGGGTCACCCGTTTAGAGGACCAGCCTCTGTACATGGGCCGCACGCACTAACCACTTAGTGAAAGAATATTCAAAATGTGTAAAGAAAAAACAAGGATATCGATTAACAAATGAAATTACAAATCACTGATTTGATCTTACTTTGTAAGACAGCCCATCCATACCAACCTGCTGCACTGTGGGGGAGAGAGGGAGACGCCCTCTTTATCATATATTTTGATCTGCAAACTAAAGAGCACAAAATGCATCGGGGCCTCGAATTGAGACATTTAGGCAATGAGTCAAAAAGTGCAACAACACCAAGCTAGTAAAAGGGACTGGGCCTTGAACAGTAAATGGGCTTTTATTTTAAGTTTTAAGGTAGTTTATCCATCCATTCATCCACCCATTATCTATACCGCTTTTCCTGTTCTTGGTCGCGGGGGGCTGGAGCCGATCCCAGCTGTCATTACACCCTGGACTGTTCGCCAGTCAATCACAGGGCTGACATAAAGACAGACAACCAGCCACACTCACATTCACACCAACGGGCAATTTTAGAGTCACCAATTCACCTAACGAGCATGTCTTTGGACTGTGGGAGGAAGCCGGAGTACCAAGAGAGAACTCACACAGAGAGGCTCCGATGGGGATCCGACGGGGATTCAAACTAGGAACCTCCTTGTTGTGAGGCAACAGCGCTAACCCCTGCACCACTGTGCAGCCTTAATTTATTTCATACTTACTAGTGTCATGTTTATTTGAATCTTTTCTTATTTTTATTCGTACTCATATACACACTCGATACACACTTGTCTTTTTACTGCTGCAACACTTTCCTCTCTTGGGATCAATAAAGGATTCATCTTATCTTATCTTATCTAATCTTAAAAACGTCACTCTGCATGTGAATAAAGCCATACATGGACTCCAGACATCTTCTCACCCAGCAACAGGTTCCCTCCAAGCATGCATAAAGTATTTATTTTACAGTTGATTTAATAAGAAAAGATGGAAATATGGAAAATTCTGACATCATGTCATTAGCAGAAAAGGTCGACTTATATTCCAAACACTTCTGAAATCAAATGCTAGATCCCGGCTGTGCGATCAAAGCAGACATACTGTGGTGTCGCCTCGTCCTCTGAGTGTAGAGCGAGCAATCTGTGAAGCCGTCTGTTTACCACAGTGCTCACATCACTGCCTCATTTTGAGTGTGAAAATATCTAAAGCTCACATTAAATCATCAAACACTGGCCTTTAGATGTTAGCAAGAAGTCAACGTGAATATTAAACTCATAAATAATATAAACAGCACCTTTTGTCGATTCTTTCCAAAGATCTCTCAAAATATTTTCCATTTATTAAAGAATGTGACGATTTTATTGCGCTGCTAATAATCTGCTCTTTAAAGTGTGATGTGCAAGAAGCTGCAGCATGAGGTGAATCCAGGTACGAGCTTATTGATTTCACCTCCTATGTTCACACCGCTCACACAGCAGGAGAAGGAGGAGCAGGACAAAAATTACTTTTTTCAGTTTCTCAATCAAGATGATTGAGCCGATGATCAATCTGTCCAAAAAACAAACAAAGTTGTTTCCTTCTCCTCATGAGGACACGTCCGAAAAAGCTGCAATCTTTATAAATCTGTATCAGCAAACTCAGGACCTGTTATCTGCCAGGGAAATTTCTAGACAATCTGCATCTCCTTGCAAATCAGATAACTGCTTCCTCTGAAAGAATTGTTCAATAACTAAGAATTGTAAGCGGGTTGAATATTCTCTCACTAAACATACAAACACAGGGATGCAACAATCTCATCATGTGAGCATTTGGAGAATTGGAAATGTGTCTTGAGAATTAAAAGTGATTGCAGAAATGAAATAATTTGTAGAGCTTGTACACAGGCACTACTGAACATTTCTAGAGAATTTCAGGAGGACTGCCCCTGAAGTCCTTCTCACCTGGTCGTTTACACATGCACCTCACAGCAGGAAGTATGGTGCATTCAATTCGATCTTGGAAGTCGGAAATTCTAAATAACCCGTCTGATTCGTCCTCAGGAACGCCCCTCTGGAGTGCGAATTCTGACTCAGAAATTTGAGCAACTTCAGTCGTCCGAGTTAAAATCCAACATGGCTTCTACGTGCATCAACAGTAACATTTAAGCTGTGCCTATTGTGTTTATTAGCAGCTTAGTCCTCTTTATGGGTAATTAAATGAATCACACCGGCAGTATCATGCAAGTTCTATCTGTAGAGATGTTGTCATGTTATTTTTGCGCACAAACTTTCACGTAGAGTGTTGCTTATACGTCAGGTATTAGTTCACAAAACAAAGGTACACCTGGCCATGTTGCTTGTCCGACTTGGACCTGGAACACGGTTAACTCCGGTGTGACGTCATTCCCAGCTCCGTGATCTGAGTTGTAAGGTAAATGTGAGGTGAAATGAATCCCTGGGGGGTGAATTCTCCTGATTGTATCCTGCTGCATCACATCAGCTCACTCGGACATTCTGCTGAAAAAATACTAGGTGCCCTTTTTTATCACACCTTAACCTAAAGTGTTTCCTGCCAGCCTCCTTTTAATTATCCGCAAGAAGTACAGGACAAGTTAGCAAGCGGGCAGGAGTGATGACGTTTACATCCTGCAATCTTCATGCACTTAATAAACCTGCTTCGTTGTGTTTTCTGCTCGCCAGTAGCAACAAGCAACTCAGGAAGACTTCAGGGGCAGGCTGTCTAAGATTTTCAGGACAGCATGCATGAAAAAGAGTGGTTAATCACATAGTTAAACAGCTCATGTAATTAGCCTTTTAGAAATAATCACGTTTCATTCAGCTAGCCGAATAACAAAAGGAGCCCTGAATGCCCTCAAGCAAACAAACACACACAACCATCTACCAGAGTTGGCAGTCTAATCCCAGAGGCTGCACCTAAACAGAGGGCAGGGTAATCTCCAGGCCACTTCAGGAGAGAAGACACACGCACACAAACATTATTACATGAGCAGCTGGTACTCTGGCAGATACGAAAAAGGACTGGAGACGAGGCAGAGAAGACTCGAAGAGAGTGAGAGAAAAATTATGCAGCGGGGATGGAGGGGAGCTTTTTAGCAAGAGGGAATTACAGAAATAGATATGAGTGAAGAGGAGAGGCGGGGAGAGGTAAAGAAAAGGTGAATGTGAGAGCGAGTGGGGCTGTGAGAGTGTGCGCATTGTTATCTCCTGTTAGAGCAGATGTGCTTTATCTGCCGCGAAACAGGAGGCCGCCTCCACAAAAGCCTCCTTTCATAGGTGAAGCCCCGGTCTTTACTTACAACAATCTTACTGACAGTTTGGACTTTTTCAGATTGAACCTGAAATGGAGATTTTACGCAGACACATATAACCACACACACACACACACTCACACACACACACACACACACACACGCACACACACACACTTGGATAACTAGTGAAAGCTTGCTTCTTCCCACTGAATCCTCTTTCACTAATGCTCTGAAAATGCTTTCCCAAAAGAGTGTCTCTGCCTTATTCTCTTTGCTGTCTGCATCAGTTATCATCATTAGGGTTTCTACTGTTGTGTTTTTTCTTAGAAATGTCCTTTAACATACTGTTGTACTTTGTCTAATAGTATTGTTTGTTTTGTGATTCCCCTACAGCGTCATTGTGTAGTGTTTTTACAGGCCTGTAGCTTTTCTTTTGTAGCTCACTTATTGCAGCGGCTCAACACAACTGGGCCCAGTGCAAAGAAGTTACTTAAGCTACTGCAGTATCAAAGGATCAGTGTGCGCAGTGTTTAGCCTCCACAATGGTTTTGCTCAATCCAGCACCTGTCCTACCTTACTGAGTCTGTGAGATGCTGGACTCGCAGATTTACAAGATCACAGGAGAACTACAAGATCACACGGGAATTAAGAGAACAACGTGCAACCAGCAGGTTACTTTGTCTTTCCAAGGTTGATTTGCTGTTCCTTCAGTGCCTGCTTTGACATAATGTTGATAACGTGATGGCGGGATATACGATCGGTAGTCTGTATATTGTGTTTTATTTTGAAATTGCCCGGACAATCTTTGACTTCCCTAATCTGACTTCCTGTCTCAGTTTTTCTGCTCTGTTCAGCTTGTTGTGTGATTGCAGCAGGCTGTGTGTCAAAAAAAGGCTTGGCGCGTTGGGGCACAGATGGCCAAGCTGTTAGGTCGTACCCCATGTACGGAGGCTGTAGTTCTCAAAGCGGACGGCCCGGGTTCAAGTCTTCCCTGTGGCTCCTTTCCCACATGTCATTCCCGACTCTCCTTACTGTTTTCCTACTCTATCCACTGTCCAATCAAAATAAGGAAATAAGCCACAAAAAAAGAAAATATGCTTGCCGCTTATTTGGAGCGGAGCAGAGTGTGCAGTGAAAACAGGAGGATTGACTAGAGAGGACGCAATTACAGTAACTCTTGAGTGAGCGGCCCAGACAGATTCTGTGGAAACACTCCCTCTCTGCTCTGACTCTCTCTGTATGTTCTCTGCATTTTGGTCTAGTTCTATTAAAAACAATACCTGCACACACAGTTCCTCCACTCAAGCACATCCCAAACTATACTGACTTCATTGATTTCTACCCCACAGAAAAAGTCAACATTACTTTTAGCTCCTCCTCCTGCACGCAGCATCAAGTTGCCCCTTCCCAACTCAAACCAAACTGACTATTTCGAATTTCAAGTAAATCTCATATGCTAGATACATGTGAAGGCAAGCCAAAAAAAGAAAGTCATGACCTTAAGATCCTGAAACTGTAAAGCAATAGTCAGGAATTCATATGTAAAAGGGGCTTCACAAAGATGGAGTCCACGCTATTTTTTGCTCTGTGCCGTTCTTCCCTGCAGCTGAAAGCAGAGACTCTCAGTGATGCAGAGCTTTAGATTTGTCATTTTAGAGCGCGGGTCAAATGGTTTCTCTGGCTATTGATCGGCTTGTCCTCCTCTATTACTCCTGCTTTATGTATTGCACCCTTTATCAGTGCTGCGACAGCCACAAACACATTAAACTCGAGCAGCTTCGATCCGCCATAAAGTGCCACGGCGTGCCGCTCGCTGGGCGAAGATGAGCTACCGATCAAGGACACGGCGGCAATGTTCTGGCTGCTCAGTTTTCTGGAGTTACGACCCAAAGTCACAGAGTCGTGGTCAGAGTGAGAATCTACAGCTCCCCCGACTTGAAACAGCCTCACCTCATCACACAAGGTCATACACAGCTCCTGTGAAGAAAAACTGCCCATCTGCAGCCCGGCTCAGAAAAACACGGGAATAAGAAGAGGTGAGGAGGACTAAACTGTAGAGTAGAAAACAAAGAGAAAACACTTGCTTATTCTGTTTAAGTGCGGTTACAGGTATCTTTTATTCAAATGGGTTCCTCAGTTTTTCCCAGCTAGAAAGCAATACTGCTGCTAACATAGCTATTACAGCAGCATGGTCTACTTCCAAAATCTATGTATTTACAGAACTAATGTTTACCGGCTTGGTCTCAACTTACAGCAAACAAATAAGGAGCTAATGTCTTAGGTAACTTTACATGCTATCACTTTGCTTTTAGTGTCATTTCATGTCATGTGGATTTTACTGACCTTTAATGTCGCATGCCTTAAGCCCTGTGTCCACCTGATGTTTTTTCTGGTCAGAAAAGCCCTGGCTGTGTGCTCAGGACTGCTTCCATGAAGGGCTTGTACGCTGAGAATAAAACCGCTGCTTGTGCGTGTTGTCCATCAGCTCCATTCGCTGCCACTTATAGTCAATGATTGTGTGTCGACAGCGAGCGCAGAGGTCCATCTCTGGAGCGTGCAAGCAGCGACACTATGCTCTGCTCCGTTTCAAATCCACTGCTGCATTACTGACACTGCTCTGTTACTTTTTACTGTATGTTTTATTTTTGAAATTGTTTTTTTCCCTTCACTATGAGCATCACATGGAGGATGCTAACCCTCCTACTTTGTCTGGACACGGAGCTAGGAGGTTGTGGGTACAGGGCACGATCCGTAATAGACAAAAATACTGGGAATATCATGTGTTTTGAAAAGATCACCAATGACGTTGACAGACTTTCGACTTCGATCCTGGGCACTACACTTTTTCTCCAACTGGCCGCCTGCTGACAATGCTCTCTACTCTTAGAATTTTTGATCTGTTAAATACGTTAAAATAATGTCATGAAGAAAGTGCGACTTATTTAACAGGTATGCGTTCATCGTGGACCCTCCCTTTGATACATTGCTCTTTTGATTATGAAATGGATTATAATGACAAAGGACTCATATAATAACGCTCTTGACTTGCTACAAAAGTTAGAAGAAAAAGTGTAAACACTTTAATCTGTACATTAATCTGTCGTTCTGGTTCCACTCTTATTTTTAATGCTATCAAATATGACATTAATACAACTGTAACAGAAGCAGGGGTCCTAGGTCCTAACTCATGAAAGCTTGTTTCTGCACCAGGGGCTCAGGGTTATGTTAGTTCTCCTTTAGATGTTAGAAGAAAGCCTCCATGTACATGTGGGCGAGGGAATCCCTCAAAGACAGAAAACATCCACTTGTATTCAGTGAAATAACTGGTATTGATGTGAGAAATTAAATTAATTCGCTGAGCTGCACTGCTGCGCTGCTTTTGTGGCTGTGAGCAGATGGCCAGAGAGACGGAGTTCACACGAGGAGCTTAAACAACATTTGAATGCCGTCCAGTCGAGACTGTTGCCAACCCTCCACTCGGATCCTGCAGCTAAACATTCCTTCATCGCACTGAAGGCGTTTAAAAGCCTCGAGTTAAGCTCACCTCGTACGCCGGGGAACAGTCAGCTGTGCTACAGAGGATTTACAAATCCACAAAAAGTGTTTTTATTAATGCAGCTGTGCAGAAGAAGCCAGCGACATGACAAGAATGGCATCTGGGTTCATGTCCTCCTGCATCAATGAAGAATTACAGAATATTTGAACTTGTTTTGCTGTGTTTTACAAGGATCCACAGATCAGACATGGACGTAGTATCCATGGCATCACCCATTGGTTTCTGAAGAGGCACCATAAAGCCGAACAATGGCGATCGCCAAATTTGAAATGCTGTTTCCACCTTTGTATTGATCAACCTTAAAAGAGGACGTATATCCCCCTTTTCCACCTTTTCAAACAGTCCCCTGAGGTCTAAATGAAACATCTGTGCTGTGCTTTGGTCAAAATATAACATGAATCAAGCAGCAGAGGAGGTTTGTGACCCTGTATAAACCAGCTCTCTCAGAACGCTCCGTTTTGGTGTGTGTGTCTCTTTAAAGGCAATGAGCCCCCCCTGAGTTTTCCCGGTAGACATCACTCCTTCGCTAGCAAGAATAAAAATGGCGGACCTGCGCAAAACTTTTGCTCTAAGCTGGGGGTGGAGTCCATGGGTGGAGATACCAGGGGAGGGGAGGTTTTTTTTTTTTTACCACAATCCAATTTTTGATGTCACAAGGAGAGCAAATTTGAAACAGAGCATTTTTCTCTGTGTTGTAAGACTTATGCAGACCACAAACAAAAGGACTGGATGGATTTATTTAAAATTCTGTGGGCCGATAGACACTCAGGTTACCCAAATATATGTTCAAAAACACTGTACAAGTGGATTTTTCATATGTCCCTTTTAAAACAGGCACAGATGTGGAGCTGAGGCGAGCCATAAGCCTCCTCATAAACAGCTAATATGACGACCACTTTGTCACGCCCCTCCACTCTCGTGTTGCTGTTCTTCATGCCTTTGTGTTGCTCTGCCTTTGTGATTGCGTGCCCCGCCCTCATTGTTTTCACCTGTGTCTTGTTAGTTTCACCTGTGTCTGATTACCTCGTGTGCTTTAAGTCTCTGGGTTTACCTTACAGTGCCAGGTTTTTGCTTCAAACTTTCAGTCCTTGTGAATTTTCCCCATGGCTCTTCAGTTTCTTACGTGGTTTTGTACTAATGTTGTCTGGGTTCTCTCCCTTTGACTTTACCAGACCGGACTATTGCTGCAATATAACCCTTTGGGGCAATCTTAGATGATCAACATGTGTCCACAAACCAGCTAGTTTGGTCACTGAGAAGCCCTGATATTGGCTCTCTGTCCCTCTACACTACAGCAGTTTACTTAATTGTGTGACTTTCTTTGGTGCTTTTAAATATTTGGTTCAAAGACGATATCATTTAACACAAATCTACACATGTAATACTGTACAAACAGAGCCAAGGTTTAACATTTATAGGATCACACAGCAGTGAGTCTGTGGGAGCTTGGGCATTTCTTTTTCCTTGGAAAAACTTTCTTTTCTTCTAACCTCAGAGAAACCAACTCAGTGTGGCACAGAAAGAAGATGGAAAGGAGAAGGGGAAAAAAATGATTTCTGTTAATATATCATTATCATGATGATTTAAACCAGTGGTGGACAGTAACAGTAAATTATTCAGTTTACTCTTTCTCTTTCCTTTTAACTTTAAGCAGGGACACGTGTTGCAATTTAGCATCAGCTACACTTGCATTGGATGGCTCTTGTATGTTGTGTATGTCCCAATCAAATAACACATTTAAAAAAACAAAGTACTGGACTTAAGATCATTTGCTAGTATTGAGTATCTATACTTTACTTGAGTTTTAATTTTTGGGGGAAACTTTAACTCCGGTACATTCAAAAGACAAATATTGTACTTTTGACTCCACTATACATTCCTATAAATGTTCTCGTTACTCTCTACTTTTGCTCTGAAGTCAGCCGATGAATTTTCTTTTCTAAAATCTAATACGAAGTAAAGTAAACTGTGTTTGTGTAGTTCTGTGTTTGGTTTGTCTTAGTGCTGCTGCCGTACCTGCCATCCTTCATGTCCATGGTTGAACTAAGAGCAAAGGTCACTCAGATCAGACATTTCATGTGGTAGAAAAGAGACGTTGTCACAGAGGCTCTTTTCTTTTATATGTTTTAGTATATGTTGTGTGCTAAAAAGACTAGAAAAGCGCTATAGAAGTTTTAGTATTAGTTTGTCCAAGACTACTTATTTCTGCCCAAGGGTCAGTCGCAAACAAATAATTACAACAACAGTAATAACAGTTAGTCCAAATCGAACTTAGAGAGCTCTAATTCTCTGTTAAACCTCTTGTGATCCAACTGTACTCAAACTCCAATTATTGAAATCCAATTAACTTATTTGGGATTTTAAATACGGAAGTGAATCTACGTAAGTAAAAAGGTAGTGTCAACAACAGACACAGATAAAGAACACGTGATAATTCACTGGATTTAACCCTGCATGGCGAGAGTCTCTGAGTTCCTGTTGAGACGGTCAAAAGTTCAAAGTACTCTTAATTAGTCATTTTAAGTGAATAGAAAAGTATGACAGAGATAACAGAATGTTTTGTCAAATTAAGAATAGTTATTTAGGTTTCTTACATCAGCTATATTTTGCATTATTCAAACAGTATCTGTGCCAAACATTAGGCGACCCCTGTGAGCTAGTTCCGGCACAAACTTGAGCTGCGCTGATATCACACTTGACATGCGTCATAATCCACAATCACCTGACAACACCTCCTTCTTGTTGGTTGATTTAAGCTCCAAGATTTCCGGTCTCTCCCTCTGCGTCATTCATTGTCAACTCTGACCTGCACCAGTACTGCACTCTTACTCAGCCCCACCACTATCACCACCCCAGCATCCACCTGTAGGCTCCGACTGCCTGGGGGTTTAGATGGTAATGGTAAATGGACTTGAGCTTGTATAGCGCTTTTCTAGTCAGTAAGTAAAGTTTATTTATATAGCACCTTTCAAGAGCAGACGTCACAAAGTGCTTCACAATAAAACAAAAACAATAATACAAACAGTCACATAAAATCAAATACAGACAGATCAAACAAAGGCAAGTCTGAACAGATGAGTCTTCAGCTGCTTTTTAAAAGTGTCCACAGAGGTCAAGGCTCTCAGTTCTGGGGGAAGACAGATCCAACATTTAGGAGCCACAACCTCAAAGGCACAGTCTCCTTTGGTTTTTAACCTTGTGCGAGGAACAACCAGCAGACCCTAGTCAGAGGACCTCAGGGACCTGCTGGTTTTATAAGGCAACATAAGCCGGAGCTTGACCATGCAAGGCTCTAAACACAATAATAAGAACTTTAAACTGGATTCTAAAACTGACGGGGAGCCAGTGTAAAGACTTAAGGATCGGTGTCACATGAGACCGTCTGGATGATCTCGTCAATAGCTTAGCAGCAGCATTCTGGACCACTTGTAGGCGGTCACCTCTGGAACAACATGCTCAGGAGCAGAGATGAGAACCTCTGTCTTATCAGTGTTCAACTGGAGAAAATTAATTGACATCCAAGCTTTTATGGAGTTCACACAGTCAAGCAAAACAGACAGCTTAGAGACATTTTGTTGTTTAAAAGACATGTACAACTGAATGTCATCTGCATAACAATGATAGGAAACACCTTAAAAAGTTCTTATAAGATGCCCCAGAGGGAGCAGATACAACAAGAACAACAGAGGGCCCAAAACAGACCCTTGGGGAACACCACAAGATAGGGTTTCTACAGACGAAGCATGTTTACCAACAGTAACTGAGAATGATCTGTCAGATAAATATGAAGAGAACCAGTCTAGAGACACCCACCCACTGCTGGAGTCTCTCAATCAACACACTGTGCTCCACAGTGTCAAAAGCGGCACTGAGGTCCAGGAGGACCAGGACTGAGCTTTCTCCTGCATCAGCAAATCATTACTGACCCTAAGAAGAGCAGTTTCCGTGGAATGACGCTGGCGGAAACCGGACTGAAATTTATCTTAAATGTCGTGCTCATCCAAGACAGATGGTAAGCTGGTTAGCAACCACTTTTTCTAGGACCTTAGAAATAAAAGACAGTTATAGACTGGATATAGGCCTGTAGTTCTCAGGGAGAGAGGGGTCAAGATTTGTTTTATTCAAAAGTGGTTGAACAGCAGCATGTTTGAAAGAGGATGGAACCAGACCAGATATTAATGAGTTATTGATTATAGAGAGTAGATATGGGCCAGTCGAGTCTATAACTTGTTTAAGCAGAGGAGTGGGTATGATGTCAAGGAAACTCGAAGATGTTTTCATGCCACCTATTATTTTTTTCAGTTTATTTAAAGAGACCGTGGAAAAGTTCTCCAAAATTGGTGGCCGAGAAGGACAATGTAATGGAGGACAAAATGAGGGAATGATATTTGAACGGATGTCACCTATTTTCCTAATAAAAACTTAAAGAAAATCATTGCACTCATTAACAGAGGAAATTGGGACAGAAAGTGCAGGAGGAGACACAATATTGCTTATTGTGTGACCCGTTAAAACATCCACATCAAAAGAAAATGTCCTCATTAAAAACAGCATCAGCGTTTAAACCAAGAGTAAAAACCAGAGTATGTCCTCTGACATGCGTAGGACCCCGTACATGCTGCGTTAGATTCAAATTCTCAGTGATGTTCATGAAACTGGAGGCTAGTCGATCAGCAGCATCATCAATGTGAATGTTAAAGCCACCAAGAATTACAAATTTAGACAGCTTAATCGACGAAGAAAGAAGATCATTAAATTCATTCAGAAATGAGCTATTTGGGCCAGGTGGACAGTGAGACAGTCCCCGGGAGAGACGGGGAGGATGGGACGGAGGTCTCACATTTCCAGCCACGGGCACATGGAGGTAATTCCGCAGATCGGTGGGAGAGAATGGCGCCGTCCTCGCTTCCACAGCCACCTGAGTTTCTGATGATCATAGACTCAAGCAGGAAGACCATCATTGACGAGCAGAAGGACAAACAACAGTATACACAGGACAGGTAGAACAGAACGAGGTAAGCAGTCAGAGGCCAAGCCGAACACAGGCGTCATCATGCCACGTCACGCAACGAGCCTTCTGACAAAGCGCTTTTACACCGCAGGTCACACCTACACATTCACACACTGATGGCAGAGGTTGCTATGTAGTGAGACCATCGGAAGTAACTAATCCCATTAATACACATTCATACACTGCTGACAAAGCAGCGGGAGCAATTCAAGGTTAAGAGTCTTGCCCAAGGACACATCGGACATGTTGTGGCAGGAGCTCAGGATCGAACCCCAGCTGTACTGTGCAACTGTGGGGCACCAGTAGCCTGGAGGTTGTTGCATGCCCCCCATGTGCAGAGAATTGGGTCCTCAAGTGTTGGGCAGCCAGGTTCGGGTCTGACCTATGGCTCCTATTGCATGTCGTTCCACACTCTCTGTCTCCCTGGTTTCTGACTCTATCCACTACCCTATCAGAACAAAATAAAGGCACAAAAAGCTATTTTAAAAATTAAAAGAATTACAACAATATGAAAGATCGTGAGCAAAGGTGGCAGGCGGTCCACAACAACAATCAACAGGAACATGCTAGGACATGCCATGGATAAAAAATGATAATATGCTTTAATGAATGTACACTGATAGTGAGAGTTAGAGGAGGAGACAGAAGTTCAGAGTATCAAATTTTACGTTATACAAGAGTTGGAATGAAGAAGAGCATAGAGATACAGAACAGTTAAGTAAAGGGATCAATAATCCTGCAAACTGGACTCCAGCCTCATCCCTGACTGACCCTGGTGTCGTGTCTGTGAGCGCTTACTGTCCAGACATCACAGTCCGTTACATAATTCATGACCACCGGCAACACGGTGAGGACGAGCTCTGCTGAATCAGCAACCGAAATACGCCGTCGCCACTGCTGCTACGAGCCAAAGAGGGCCCACAGCGGCTGCTGAAGACAGGCATCCTGTACTGCCCCCCTTCTTCCCCCAAAACCACCCCAGAGGAGAGCACTTGATCGCCCAAGTAACCTTTTGCATGAGTGCACTCAATCTGCCACTCACCCGAGAGCCGCTGCAGACACAGGGCAGACAGGGGGCATTAGGTGGGATTATCACCCCCGCTGCCCTTTGTTGTTTCAATGTCCGTCCCTCGCCAACACTCCGGACCCCTCCCCCACAGCATCCCCTCACCCGCCTGTCCAAACCCTGGCACAGCTACAGAGAGGCCGTCCACTGGCAAGCTGCAACCAGAATACCTCCCCTCTGCATCCCAGTTTGACAGCCACACGCAAGCAGACTCTCACGCAAATTAAACCCAACAAGACCCGGACTGTACCAGAGAATGGGGCTTGCTTACTCTCGTTAATGAAGGACATGATGAGGTGAATCCAGGTTAAAGCCATTATCACTCATTGATTTCCTTTATTAAATCGGAAATGTAATCATAGAGCTGAAACAGAGGCAGAAAAGAGATTTTTCAGGCTCTGAGGAGAGTGAGACGTGGATGTGCTGCTTTAATAGAAAAAGTTTTAGTGTGGAGGATTTCCTGATTTCTCCTTCAAAGTCAGAAGCTTATGGGGGAACCTGAAGTAAGGTGAAGCTAGTTTATGGACACTGAGCAACCCCCATTCTCACATTCATTAGGTTAATCAGAATGTGATGTATTTTCATGTACAGAAGCACTTCTATTAGGTTCATTTGTGTTTAAAATGAAAAGGCTTGCACAGACACTTTTGGTGCAGCTTAGGGGTCTTTTGGAAGCATGAATGCCATGCCTCATTCAGTAGACTGACATGTTGGTAAAATGTGGCCGAGCGAAGTTGATGTGCTTGTGTTTGTGCATTTTTAGGTGAGCAAAAGTGATGAAACGATGTACAAGCAAAGCGACACAGATGCATGAAGAAAGACTTCTGGAGCACACTATCAATTCACGATTTTCAAATGGTGCAAACACACTGAGGTTTGGACACAGCAGGGGTGTGCCTCAGAGTCGTGTTTATTGAGTGTGACAAATTGGCAGGCTTCTGTTACTGCACAGGAGTCATGAAGTTGAAGTTAAACGTTTAAAGGATGATGCGGAAATAGTGAAACGTTTTTGCCTTTATATATCAATGCTACATGTTATTGAACTTTAAGCAGTCTCGATGGGTGAATGGCAAATAACCTGCCAAGCAGAAAAGAGTATACAGCAGCTTCACAAGGTGCATGACGATGATTGCACCAGTCACTTACTGGTGGCATGGTATAAACATCATCACCCTCGCCCACTTGCTGTGATTTCCTGAATATTTCCTGCTGCGTTTACTTGTCGTCTCATCCTGCCTTCATGCAGAAAATGTACTATGGGTCTGGCAGGAAAAATGCCGGGGAAAGTCTGAGAGAAAAGTTTGTGCTGTTTGTGATCACACATGCAGTTCACCACAAATGTTGGGACATTTTCAAGAGCTTTTCACAGGTGTGAAAACAGCGTACTTTAACTTTAAATATCATTACCCGATTTCAGTTGAATCAGTAATCTTTTTCTTTGTCTGATAATAACATTAGGCTTTTGGTTGGAAATATTTTAGGGGGGGCATTTTTTCTTTAATAGAGGAGACAACTAAAGAGAGACAGGAAATGTTGGGAGGAGAGAGTGGGGGAGGACATGCAGCAAAGGGCCGAGGTCCATTTTCGAACCCCCGGCGGCTGCGATGAGGACTAAAGCCTTCGTACATGCGGCACACTACATGACCGCTTGGCTATGCGGCACCCCTTGATTGGAAAGTCTGAGGTTGTAAAAAGTTTCTAAAAAGTGAGAGCAACTGTGTTAGAACTTATTAAAAACTAGTAATCTAAGACAGTGGAAAAGAAACACACACATGGAAAGCAATGAGATGGGAATATTGTGATAAACATGGACTTCCATCACACCCTCGCTGTAAATGTAACTGAAAGGTAAGACCTTGAAGAAAGATCACATTCAGCTTTATCTTTTTATTAACAAACTGATTTATCCAATCACATCATTTTTTGGAGATAAAGTTAATTCCTCAGACCTGCAAACGGCCTCTGAAGATTACTAATCAAGTCTCTGTCATGGTTCTTTCATCAAAGCGGCAGATATCAAATTGTTTGTTTGCAGGAGCACAAGCCAAATATCCTGCAGATTTCAGATGTCTGAGATTTCCTCCTGCCAGATAGACAAAGAGGGTTTAAACATGACCTTGATAGTGCAGTGAGAATTGAGGAAATGATTATGCTTTCTTATGTCTTATTTCCCAGACTGCTCACAGATGGCATGGCTATCACCAAATGTCGCTCAGAATGCAAATATTTTTGGGGAAGCGGTAAAATATCTCACCACTGGGTCTGCTTAGCAGCTGTTGTCATCATGTCACATTATCTTCCTCAGCAGATGGAGTTTTCTCAGTCAAACATGAAGAGAGAGTCCTTGAAATGTTCAGATAAAGGGAAATATGGACGTCTTGAAATCTATGTCAAATGTACAAAATGTAAAGGAGGTCATGAGAGGTCACACAACATCTCCAGAAGAGCTGCTTATCGTCGCTATCATGAAATTGTTTCTCAACTTCTGTCTTCAAAGTCAAGAATGGGCCATGAATTTCAGAATACAGTTACATTTACTTTTTTATTGTCAGTTCTTTACAAACGTTTAATGGCTCGCTAAGGCTGTGTTGTATTTGAGTAAGGACAGACAGCCTGCTGTCAGGTGTCAATGGGCCAAAATGAGAGTCAGCACCCATTAATTCATTGGTTCCCAACCTGGGGTCCAGCACCACCTTGGTGGTCGCCATTGTTCTTAGAGGGGACTTTGGTTGTTCTGAGGTTGTCAAAACTAGATTACCTAAAATCGTGGTAACAAACATACTGGATAGTTTATAAAAAAAGTGGGTGTCGGCCTATTCTGTTGGGATTTTATCAATAAAAACAATTTAAAGTTGTGGTTACTTTTTTTTTACTTGTGGTTCCTTGGTTCCAGCTTTTCTTAGATACAAGTAGGGAGGGATCCCTCTGGGGTAAGAATGAGTTTCTGCTTCAAGGAAAGGTGTTCGGGTATCTACCAAAGGTCCCAAGGCGAAAAAAAACAACTATAAAAAGGTGAGCAAGTGAAAAGCACTAGTCAATCTGCGTAGCAACACTCTCCCATGGTATTTACATCGAGGTTGTGACTGATTTAATCCCTGATACCATCAGATTAACTGAGTTTTCTCAGCAGGGTGACTTGGCTAACCTCCTAAAGACAAGGTGAGGAGCTCAGACATCCGGAGAGAGCTAAGTGTACTTTATTTGAACCCGTAGGTAGATTTGGTTTGCAACGAGCGAGTCGGCCTCCTTTTACACACAAATGACAGCACAGGACAAAACATGATGAAGTGACAAAAGTGGTCAATACTAAAGAGAAAAGCTCTTAGTAAAAAAACAAGATAAACCTTGTTTAAGAACCTCCTTGGCCACAAAAGCGTTAGGTTCAAGTTGTTCTGCATCTGATCAGGGTGCCTTCCTGTCCCACTGGCAAGAAGCCCCAAGATAGACACAGAACACGTAGATGGAAAACATATCTCGGCTGGCTTGTGAATGCCTGGTGAGCCCCCAGGAAAATCTAGAAAATTCTGCTTGACAGAGCGACATCTGGACCAACTCACAAAGTTATGAACTTGAGCATCTGGAGATAAGGTGGCTGATATTTACTCATTCTTTGTGTTGCTACCTTAAGCTCATGTCTGTAGATAAATATGTCAAAATGTCTTCGAGATAGCTTGCTTGGTATTGTTATTGCAAAGCAGCCAGATGAGGTGGTGCTATTTGGACAACAGACTGTAAGCCTTTGTGTCGTCAGCCATTTGTTTTGGGCCCTTTAAGATCAGATACACATTATTGTCTCTAAAGGGAAATTCGTCTTGGACTCTCTGTCCTGCACTTATATGACATGTTGCACAGCACCTTGACACATCATCCTACATTTGCTGTTGTAAAGATTTGGTGGAAACTGTAGAGATCTGGGGGGGGTCTCAAGGGTCACTGGAGCTACAAAAAAAGACTTGAAACACCATTTACCATCAAACTGCACTTTTCTTCACAGATGCACTGATTACTTTATCTTTGACCAATTCTGATTTCAGTTTTTTTTCCCAGGTCTGACGTTCCGATATTGATTTTGGCCGTTACCCATTTTCTTTTGCAGCTGGTACAGTCGCTCCCTGAAGAATTCAGTTTTGTTCTTCCTCACAACACTAGAGGAGAGCAGGGAATGCACTCTGGGAGATATTTAACAACCAAACAGAAAGACTTATATAGACCGGGTATGGAAGGCAAGTAGGAAAACATAACAAATCCAGCAAAGACATTTCAAGCAAAAATGCTAAAAGCTAAAAAGCAGCAAAAACACAATGAACTGGCAACAAAAACATGACAACTGTCTGGTTTTATGCAGAGGAATAATCAAAACAGGTGTGGGAATAGGAGAGTCCAGGCTAGTGAACAGGTGGAACTAACGAGGGCGGGGCAGGTAATTAAACAATTATTTTATTCTTCTCTTTTCTTTTCTTTTAAAACAAATATGGTCTAGACAAACTTGTTGGTCACACATAGAGACAGACAAACATCCATTCTCATACTCACACCTACTGCAATTAAGAGTCACCCATTCACCTAATGAGAATGTCTCAAGTCTACGGAAGGAAGACTGAATAGGTCTGAAATGAAACAGAAAAGCTGGGGATTCAAACAAGGAACAGTCTTGCCGTGAGACAATAACACTAATCACCATGCAGCTCCCTACTGCTGCAAAATAACTCAAAAATAACCGCTTCCATTCTTGTTATTATACTCATAACTTTGATATTTTGTTACGCACTGGGTATCTTTCTCAACAGCCTATTAATTGGACATCATGGTGCACAATTCTTCTATTTGAAACTTCATATTCACCTCTGCTTATATGAACGTTATTTACAGTAACTGAAACTTCTTTGGTTGGAGTTAAATAGGATGCAGTCTAAAACCTCCACTGAACATGGCTCCCTGACCTTTCCTGTCCCATCGTATCCATCGTGTAATGTTTCAGCTTGACTCTGTCCCTGAACCCGGAGATCAAAACAGCAAAACAAAGCTCTCGTCTACCCTGAACTCTGACCGGCACTGCTGAATGTGTTTCACCCTGTGTCATTCTCTAGTGTCTTGATTTTTCTGACTCCATTTATCGACTCTGGCCTTGTAAATCTTCTGCTCCACACAGACATAACTGCCCATATTCACCCTGATTTACTTCTGCATGTGTGTGTAACTGTCTTTTAAAACAGACTCATTTCAAACATTACACCCCCCCTTCTCCTCCAGCGTCCCCCAGCCCTCTATCAGTACTACCAGGCAGGGTGCTAAAGAGGTCAAGCAAGGTTGTAGTTCGTGACCCTCACTCTTATAGTCGGCGTGTTCAGGAGCCACCTTTGACCCTGAATACCGCTGGTCCCTCAGTTCAAACGCAGACCGTGACCCAGTCGTTGAACTCCCAGAGAGGGAGGGGGGCTAACGGCAAGGCGAAGGAGCTGTGTGGAGGGTGAAAGGAAAACAGTATCTGCTGCTTCAGTTGCTTCTCCTTTCATTGTTGCACCAGAGGAGGTAGACTCATTCTGCCACATTAGCCTGATTGTCTCCTGAGTGAACATTGATGGACGTAGCAAGTGTAAGTTTGTCATTCGTCTGGGTTCATTTTCAGAGTTGTATAAAATATTTAGTGCCTGGTTTTGAGAAGACACCAATTTTCAGCAGAATCTGAGAAAGACATGAAGATTTCTTGACAGAGAAGTAGGAAATATGTAAAGACTATCTTGATGTATTCTAGCTGTTTTTGCACACATTTGCACTCCTTAAAATTATTTTCTAGAAAATAGTGTGGCACTGAAATCTTCCTGAGTTGGTTGTTCACACATATCCCTCCCAGTGGGAGACTATCCCCCTGTCGGATGGAAGAAGGGGGAAATAAAGTCTATATTTAGTCATAGTTCAGGTGTGGCACAGAGCAAACATGTTGACCCTGAGCTATTGTCAAAGCTGGGCACAAAATGATTATCTAAACCTTTAACTTCTGGTAAATGTGGTTTCCTTTAAAGTCAAAACCCTGCTTTTACATGGTAAGATGGATCGTATACAAACAGAGCAAAAGCTTACTGCCTCGTGTACTTTGGAGATTTTTTTGAAAAACAAGCAGAAATGCTGCCGTCTCTGTCGGGACAGGACGTTTAAGCTTTAGGGAGTGCAACTGCACAGACCTAAAACGTACATAGTGTATTGACAAAGCCAGCTGAGTGTTGGACTTGCAGCTTACTGTTTCAAGAAGCTCTCGCCAACACTCGGTCACTCTTTTTCAACATGTCCAATATTTACTTTAGTCCGACTTCTTTCTCTGTCACTCTTTCTTTTCCTATTCTCTGCTTCATCCACCACCTTCCCTCCCCCGTCTCTCAGCCTCAGTACCAAGTCAGGCTTACTGGCCTCTCCATAGAAGAAGGCTGGTGTGGTAACTTGTGCCTTAAAGCCGTACGCACATCTCGCTAGAGAATCACGGCCTGCTGCCGAAGTCACATAGTGCTGAAAAGAGGCAACCAGGGCGCTCTGTGGAGATAGGCTGGACGCCATTCTCCCTATTGTTAGTTATTGTACTATTAGATCGACTTTGACACTACTATTGTAAGGTGGAAAAGTGCCTTATTGTTGATGTAAGGTGGGACAGGAAAACCTTCAGTAGCTCAATCCAAGCAAACAGATGTTAGATTTTAGGAGTGGTGATCTTCTTCTGTAATGTCAGACTCTCAACAGATGAGCTACCTCGTATTCAGACACTTACACCTCCTCTTCTGTTTACTTCAGCAGAGCTGCAGCGTTCAGTCCCACCAGCCACCTCACTTTATTACCATAATTAACTTGCATCAGCTGGGGTCTTCTCACTTTCATATCTGTGAGGATCTCTGGAGAGTCTGAGCGGAGCTGACTGTGAACGCAGCTTGTTGCTCGGTGTAAAGATGATTTATTCAAAGTGATATAACAGTCTGGTGTCAGGTTCAGGAAGAGATCTGTTCTCAACTTTAAATGTGTTTGGATATGTGTGATGTAGGTGACATTATCTTTTTAAATATGAGTGTATGTACATTCGTCTGTTAGTGCATTTTAGAAATAACTAGTTACTTGGGAGAGTAACTTTTGCGTAACTTTCTTTGATTCAATATTCACATTACTCTTCACATTATTTAGAGTTGCTGGGGCAGTGTGAGAGGAAACAACTGTTTGACAAAATAGTTTGTTTTACAGGCTATACTACTGTATGCTTTACATATAGTATTAAACCAACCTGGATTTTTATTCAGACAAACTGTGAATCTCCACTAACACGCGCATGATATGTACTGCATGAAAGAATGAGGAAATGAAACCGTGTATCTGGCTCTGAAAGAGGAGACCGAGAGAAACTCTGGGTTCATTGAAGAAAACTTGCTCCCAACCAGGTTAGGTTCACAGACTCAGTTACCATAGTAACAGACTCAGAGCTAAAGTTACCTCTCTCTCTGAAACGGGCTTGAGTTACCGCTCTTTCTCGGGTCTGAGTGACCTCCCTTTCTGAAACAGAAAACCCAGAGATTCCACTCATTTCAGGGTTAACAGACTCAGAATTTTCACTAAACCTGCTTTTCTGAAACGGGCCTCTGAGCTGCACCTGGGTCTCCGGTGTTTGCAGCACCAAACTCTCTGATGACTAGTTTAGTAGAAGCATGTTTTTGTTTAGCTCGGTGTTTTTTCTTCTGAAGCCACGTTTGATCACGCAAGTGTCTGAGAGATCTCGTGTCTGTGGAATCGCCACATTTACAAAATCAGTTAAGATTTGCAAATAATATAGTGTTAAGCCTTGGACACAGCAATCAAAATAGAAATAACAACAGCCTGAAGATGTCTACACAAAGTCAACCTACAACACAGATGCATGGTAAGTTTTCTTTACAATGGGAAAAGTCCAATATAACAGCTGTATGGGAAAGCTTTGTTCCAAATGTAGTGACAGATGGTGAATGTGTTTTACTGTTGTTCACAAACCTGTCGTACAAATACCCTCAATCTGGAGTTTTTAGACCTGTACACCACATCTGTATTATTAGATTTCCACTGAGGCTTTGACTCTGCTCATACAGCCTGACTCTGCTGCCCTATCAGCTGTGAAACACACATCCTGAACATGTTTTCATTGGACGGCCCCAGCTTCCTGAATCACTCCGTCTGCAGTGACCCCTGCGTCTGCTGCTTTATAGAAACGGACTCAAACTGAAGATAACGGCCGAATGTGTTAACAATGATGTGCAAATCTTCCTTTTCCTTACATAAAAAAAATCCTTTAACCTCTTTTCATTTAGCTTCTACCCTCTTTGTCTCGTGCAGACGATCATCTTGACCCTCCGTCCTCTTCACAGTTATGACTTCCTCCTGACAGCTCAATTACTTCTGCTTGGCACCGACGCCCGGCCTACTTAAGAGACTCTACTCTGCCAGTGTCTAATGTTTATCAGTGTAACGTTGAAATAAGGGGAGAAGACGATGTGTTTTTGTACAGGACAATGATATGCAAGTGTGTCAAAATCTGAGTTTCATCCGATTTATTTCTAATTTAAAGAAAAAAATCCTAACAGTTGACAGACGAGCTGTTTATTATTTTAGCATCATCATGTAGTGTTATTAAAAATTAAGTTAACTTTATATCAAGAGGAAGTCTCAGAAGCATTAAGGAAGGGAGGAAATCATACAAACATGACAAGCTCACATTCATTATTAATCACACAAAAGAGAAGCACGAGTTACAAAGACAAAGCTCTGACGAGAAGTTATCAGCCTAAACAAACATTAAACCTCTGATCATACTAAAGTATTCAGTTTGCAAATGATGAAAGGATTTCTTTTTAGTTTTCAAGATGCCTTGGCTTGATGTTGTGAATATTAAAGGCAGGGTTGGTAATTTTCTCCAGATACACTTTTTAAGATGTTGGTTGAAATCGTCTTTAGGTTCCTGACAGAAATTAATAACTCATGTGCTCTGAAAAAGGAACGAAGAAAATCTGTCATCTGTAGCAGTTGTAAGCCTGTAAAAACTTCGACCAATGTCTGCCACCAGGTACCAATCTGATGAACAAAACAGGCCTCCCTGTCCCCCTGCTCGCTCTCTACCCCTTGCGTGCACTAGCCCACACTCAAAGAGTTTATACTGTGAGTCTACTTACCGCTGAATGAGACATGAGACGACGTAGTTTCTACACAATGCAAGCGATGAGCTGAGGTCCGCTTCTGGAGCAACGGCGTTCGTGCATGTAAGTGAGGGGCGTGGCTTTTTATGGGAGCACAGAGGGGAGGGGGTGGATGTAGACAGAGCACTGAGGGAAAGCTTCTTTCAAAATCATGCTAGTTTTCAAAAATTACCAACCCTGCCTTTAAGTCTTAATTTGGATTTATTGAGTATTAAGTTGTTATTTTGATCGAGCAGCCGGCAGGAAGAGAAAGTGAAAGAGCAGCACTTGTCCTTCTTACAACTGCTTATGCGCCCTTGAGCAAGACCCTTGACCTTACTGCACCTGTGGTGATGCTTAGTGGTTATTAAAAGGAGGGTGGTCATACGTGCATCACAAAGGTGCAGGGCAACAACAAAAAAAGCAGCAGGGAAATAAGAAGATCCTCGACAAACACGATAGAGTTGAAACTTTATGAATTTCAAAGTCTTTGTGGCATGGACGAAGTGTGCAGGCGTGATGCTTCATTTGCCGCAAATCATTCTGCAGTTGTAATTCTTATTCAAATGTTGTGAATGGATGTAGGATCGAAAAGTTGTTTAAAAAAAAGAAACATGATTATCTAGAGAGAGCTCTTAAATACTTCGACCCATGGCACCAAAATCTTCCAGCATCATTAAATGAATCTTGAAATAATCATGTATCGTGCATGGTACGTTGCATCTTTATCACATCAATATATCTGCTGTCTTTTTTCATGTAGAGTTCCTGAAGGTCAAAGAGAGACACTATCTTTGTTTTTATAGTATGTCCTCCTGATGAAGACAGCTGCATTCACAATGAAACCTGGATACGTATTACATGCATGGTTGCACAGCTATAGTCTAGATACCAGTGTTTTAACTATTTTACTACAGAGCCTTTTTTAAAACGTGTGTTTATGTACTTCAATATGAAGAGGTTTAGCTTTATAATGAGGCTTAAAGTCACCTTTGTACAACACTTACAGCAGATTGGATGATTACTGTTACCATCATCTCAGGCGAGCCTGATGTAAAAATACCAATGGCAGCTAATTTAACTTATACATAGACAGTCTGAAGATAAATCCTGGACACTGTCTGAAGAAAGATCCTGTGCAGTGAGACCCAAAATGATGGCGTCACCTGCAGGCCTCCTTACAGCAGTCATCTTGGTCATAGATTAAACAATGGCGCCCTCTACAGCTACTCACCAGGAAGTGCAAGACCTGATTGAGACCAAAACTTTTTGGATTATTTCTTCTCCATTTTCTTATGAAGCTTACTTGTGAAAAGCCTTTCAGTACATTTACATAAGTACTCGAGTACAATTTCGAGGTGTTGGCACTTTATGTATTTTTTATTTAAATCCATTGTATTAAAACATATAACTATTGTAGTTTGTACTCACTTTTAGAAAGCTGCAAATTTAGCTTCAACTTCAACTTTATTTGTCTCTGGATTGGTTTTGCGACAAGGCATAACAGGACAGAAAAAAAAAAGACAAAATACAAAAATACATTTAAGAAGCTAACACGGTCAAATGTAAGAGGTAGTGAATATAGCAGCCTTCGAGACACAACAGTGATCCTTGACTGAGGCTCTCAGCAGCTTCCATTAGAATAAAGTGCTGAGCATCACTGAACAGCATAACCAACACAACTATCTCAACTGTCTCCCCCCCTCCGACTTCATTAAGGAGGGAAATGGCACTGGGGGACAAATGAGTGCCGGGACGAGAACCAGAAGGAAGTAAGTGAAACTCATAATAAAGAGGTGATCACTGACTGACAGGATGGAATATATATCCTTCTTTTCAGATCGACATCAAACATACAAAACATGTTAGAACATAAACACCTTTTAAGTAAAGTTTTCTTTTTAATCTAGAGGTCACTGAAGGGCCTGTTCAGACAAAGAAACATTTCACTTGAGTGACATTTACAGGGCAGGACTTCTAACTGTAATTGTGTATCTACTACCCAGTTTCTTCAGTGATTTATTTCAATATTTTTTTCACACAGAGGTTGTTGTTTTTGTATTTTTGCAACAAAATCATGTTTTTAGATAATTTAGTGTCAAGCATTTTAGAGCCTCGTTTAAAGATCTTTTGTTGCATGTTTTTTTATTGTGATGAAATACTTCTGCAGAGACGTGAAGCACACATCAGAATGAGACTTTGAGATGTTAAAACACCTCCAACCTCCTCAATGTAAAAAAATACAAAACTGAAGATGTGATTTTGACTGCAGGTCTGCACCTAACGGGCCATGAGAAGTCAGATTAAGTCTGATCTTTGACCTTACATGAACGGATAGCGAGTATTGGGCCAGAAGCGGTTTCTGAAAGGTGTTTAATCCACCTTACAAATAAGTTAAAAAAAATAAGCTAAGAGTAAACTTTAGAAAAGAGTATAACGAGAAAGTTGAAGCCATTAGAGTGACAACTATCCAGCTGTGTTGAGTAAATCAGATTTGCTGCTGTTCTCCACTTCATGTTTTCATGTTAATGTTTAAGTTCGTCCGCGGGTCACAGTGTCTGTACAAACAGCTCCATGGTTACGGTCACTTCAGCTGCATTATTTCTCTGAGTCTCATGGTCCAGGTTTAACTCTGTTATGGAAAGAAAAAAACATCTCCTCTGTGTGAGCTGGTTTTGACCTCTGTGACACATGCTGCGATTTCATCTTATGGATGCAGGAGAAAATCTGCAATGAGAGCTTTAATGATCTCCACGGTACAATAATGTGCTCTTTTTTAAACAACATTTAATTAAAGCTACAGGGCTCCCTATTGAGCAGGAGATAGTTTGATTAGGATTGTGCTGTTAGAGCAAATGGAAATGTGCAGAATTGCTTTGTGCATCATTATATATTATTTTCTTTGTTTATTTTTGTCATTTTTAAGTTTTCTTTTACAGTTTCTGGAATTCATTACATTGGTTTGCCGACCCTGTAGCCTAAAAAATAAATGAAAAGGAATTCAAGCTCCAAAACAGAATCTTAACCATAAAGTGTGTGTCGTGTTTATTACTTACATTCCTGAGGATTTTTAGATGCTTTGGCTTCTTTCAGGATAAAAGCATTTCTCCATTTACTTTTCAACATGTTTTAAACATTAACTCTTCATCTTGGTTAGATATATCATGAGAATTAAATGGTTTTAGTTCCCAATAAAGCCATTTAAGATGTAAAGTTGCGAGCAGAAGATGCAAATGATTTTACCCTTATGTAGGTTAACTAAAGTCCATTTCCCTATGCAAAATGTATTTTGAAAAAAGATTTTCTCTTCAGACTTCTCGGTTTTGGAAAATTTGGAGTCAAATATGTCCCTGGTGAGTTAGGAATTAGTGTTCTTCTAAAGGCATGTGCTTCTAATTTCTAAAACGGTAAGACCTTGATTTTCTGAGCACTTCTCCCGGGATACTAAAGCTCTAAAACATTTACTTTCACTGTTGAATAACAGCTGCAGGAAAGGCCTGTAGGAGGAAGTAAAACGAGAGCCCAATGAAATTCACTCTTGCATTGTCAGGAAGAAGAAAAAAACTGTAAATTAAATGTATAAAGAAACCAAAAATGACCACAAAAAGGGTTTCCGGTTTAAAGCTATTGCCTTCAAAATAAAATGGTTCTAAATCTTTGACTGATGAGGGTCTAGAACCGACATGTTGCCAAAAATTGATAACAAAATGAATTGGCAAATAATCATTGACAAACATAAATACTTTATGAGGAAACTTGTTAATGGTTACTTGATCTTTCAAAATGTTGAATGAGTTTTTTGTACAGTTGAACACACATTTATCAACCCTGCATTCATAGCTTGATTCAGAAAATAAGGGTGCCAAAAAGTTGCATTCGCTGATTTATAGTTGTCTCCACAACATAAGTTTATGAGAAAAAGTATTTTAGGGCCTAATGGCATCACATGACGCTGCAACAACAGGTTCGGTCACAATGAATGTATTGGCTTCAGCTGTTAGCCCTCTTCCTGGGGGCTTGCTCTCCATGGAAAGACTTCCAAAACAGCCCTTCAGAAACGTCACTCAGGCTTTGTCCATGATAATTTACAGTCTATGATATTGGACCATGTGCTGAGAAGAGAAGTATACAATAGTGCCACCGGCTCTCTTTTGTTCCCTGCCAAGGGCCATAACAAAAGTCTACATTTCGATGGGTTTAAACCAAGACCCCATTGTGGAAGTGCATAATCCTGCAGTTCATCGAGTGTCCCCTTGACGCTGGCTGCAGAAGCACCAGAAGTCCCATACACGCCCATTCAAAAATACAGTTTTTACAGCTGAAATCAACATGTTTACAACCTGGTTCATGTCTCCATCAGCACAAACTGTCAGAGGTACATTTATTTTACAACACGTCTTTTCGATTTGATAAAGGATATGTGTTAATCACAATAAGACGCGTAACTGACCAGATTGGCGGGCGGGTGCGATGTAACGTTTGTAAAGAAGTTGTAAACCTGCCTCAGCTCCAGGTCTTAGCCTGTCGTTAGGTTATCTGAAAGTTATGTTGAGACAGCATTTCCAGCATGGAGACCGCCATTGACAGGACTCCAAAGCCCCCTGCCGTAACAGACGCCACTCAGGCTTTGTCCATTAATATTTACAGTCTATAATTTATTTAAATTGGTCTTGTAATATGCCTCGGTGTAGTTTTTTTTCCACCACCAAATGCTTTTTATTCTTTATTGTAACCTCGCGACTTTTATTTTGAAAGGGAACAGCGGAAGTTCTACGTTGGCTCTGGCTCTTGCAGCCTTCGGAGGAACTTTCTCTTCGTTCCTTCACAACAAGATGGACTGGACCGAGGACGACGGTGTAGTAAGTTGGTTTTATGCGCATTGCCTCTGTTATTATAGTGTGTTTGTCCGGTTGCCGTTTCGTGAAGTACGGAGGTGGTTGTCATGGATTTGTCTCATAGCAACGGTGTCCAAGCAGGGTGTTAGCATAAACTAGCTAGCTTTGCTGTTTAATTTGATCTCGTCGGAGGTAACCTGTCCTCACTGATCCGCACAGACGGATCGACTGTCAGTCTGTTAGCTTCAGCGAGGCGTTGTTAGCATGCTGCTAGTTACCTGTCGCAAATCTCCGTTTCACGTAACATACGGTCAGGTTTAGCTAGGTTTTTCATTGACAGGAAACTGATTGACACCACGATGCATTGACAGGCAACGTGTCTTTCACTGTTTCATCACTAATCGCCTTCCCTTTCCTCCTCTTTTAAAAACGAAAGTTTAATCTTCCTTCAGAGCTTCCTGCTCTTGTCAGGTAGCTGGCTGTTAGCTGCTCCAGCCAAATCCGCATGTGTTGATACTCATGCAGCCAGACAGTGGTTAGCTTTTACCAGATGTTTATTTAAAGTTGGACATCTGTCAGGATCATACCAGCAGTCTGTCATGTTCAGATTATGACACCCAGGCTGACAGTGATAGCTTACAACAGGCTCATCCCAGAGGGTGGAGAACAGCAGAGGACGCAACTCGTCCCACAATGTGAATGAACCATTAAAACACATCTCTAGGGTCAAACCTAGGACTGCTTGAGTATGTCTAATGGCATAATCTCAATGACTTTGATTGATATTGAGATCACGATCAGTAAACAAGATTACTTGCTGTTTTTACAACATCTGGATCACATGCATTAAAGGGGACATATTATGAAAAATCCTCTTGTACAGTGTTTCTGAACATATATTTGGGTAACCTGAGTGTCTACAGACCAACAAAATGTGAAATAAACCCATCCAGTGCTTTTGTTTGTGGTCTGCATAAGTCTTACAACACAGAGAAAAATGCTCCTTTTCAAATGTCCTCTCCTTGTGATGTCACAGTGGGATTCTGGTAAAAAAAAAAAAAAACTCACCTCCCCTGGTATCTCCACCCATGGACTCCACCCCCAGCCTAGAGTAAAACTTTTGTGCAGTTCCGCCATTTTTATTCACGCTAGCGAAGGAGTAATGTCTACTGGGAAAACTCAGGGGGGGCTCATTGCATTTAAAGAGACACACACACCAAAACGGAGCGTTCTGAGAGAGCTGGTTTATACAGGGTCACAAACCTCCTCTGGTGCTTGAGTCATGTTATATTTTGACCAAAGCACAGCACAGATGTTTCATTGAGACCACAGGGGACTGTTTGAAAAGGTGGAGAAGAGGGATAATACGTCCTCTTTAACAGAACTTCAACACAGTGTTTTTGAGGTAGTGGTGATGCTCTCCTGACTGTGGCCAAAATATAACAACAAACCCTTTGAAACACTTACCACACGTGACAAAACCTTTGCACAAGAACAATCTTTTCTTTCTTTCTTTTGCAACATATCTACTTTGACTGTCAAGCAGTTGGTCACCTGCTGAGACTGTGTTGGGCTTGGAAAGTGAGGTAGAGTCCCAGTTAACCCCTGAATGTATCAGACGTCGGTGCAGTGATTTAAATAAACATAATTCATCTTCCTCTGTGAACTCCCCTTAAAGAATGAACCAGAGTTATTGTTAACACATTTATCATCAATCATCAGGCATCAATATGTTTTATGACGGTGATTCAAAGTGAGGGTCCTCCTGACCAGGTGACAAAGTGACCTCACAGTACTCATAATACCTGACTAACCATACAGCCTATAAAAAACATTGTTTTATGGCTGCTAGCTCTGGTGTGACTTGTTAATTATTTCCCTGGTTGTCACCTACAGCACACTGCAGAGCCCTAAATGGATAATTCAGTCTTCCACATGAGAGCAGATGGAAATGATTGAAACCATTATTGTGCTGCAGAACAGTCTGTTGATGCTGCAGCCGCTGCTACAGGAAAAACCAAACACAAGACTTCAAACTTACTAGATGGTCTTTTGCAAGCATTACTAAAGTTTTTGAGTGTTAAAAACAACTAGTAAGAGACCTTAATTAAAGCTGAATCGTTTTAGTTTAAGGTCTCTCAAAGCTGTCCATCTCATGTAAAGTGTAAATGCATTGTGGGAAGATTGAAGTCACTGCTAAGAGACGGTACAGAGCTGTCAGGAAATGAGGGGATGACATGCAGCAGAGGTTTCTGGCTGTGCTTCATGCATTGATGCTGTGAGTCCATGCTCAACGTTTTAAAGCCCTGAGAGCGCTGAGGTGTCTGCATCCTCAAAATAAAAACTCCTCCCCCAAAGAAAATTCCTCATTCTCACAAACATGAAATCAGCTTTCATCCCTTTAAATCCCCAGGAGTATGATTGTCTGACATTAATCAGTATTGCTGCTGCTGCTTTCTGAACATAAAGCAGCAGCAGCGGCAGTAGCTCAGTCTGTAGGGACTTGGGTTGGGAATCGGAGGGTCGCCGGTTCAAGTCCCGGCATGGACCAAGTCCGGAAATTAGCCTGGTAGCTGGAGAGGTGCCAGTCCACTTCCTGAGCACTGCCGAGGTGCCCTTGAGCAAGGCACCGAACCCCAAAACTGCTCTGGAGCGCTCGCTGTGGGCAGCCCCCTAACTCTGAGACCTCTCCGTTAATGCATGTCCATAGGATCCTGTTTGTGCATGTGTGTGTATTTCGGCCTATGTGTGTGTTCATGTTCATTAAACAGAGTGTAAACCGAATTTCCCCTTGCAGGATTAATAAAGTATAAATTATTATTATTATTATTATAAGCTTCTCCTGTTGTATCAAAGCTGTGTGTCTTTTCTTCCTGTTCGGTTTGCAGGGCCACGGCCACATGCATGACGGCTGTCAGCACGGACATGGAGGTCATTCTCACAGTCACGGGCCGAGAGCTGCACACCCCTTCATGCCGGGCTTTCACGGACAGTTCGGCAATAGCTCGGAGCAGACGATGAACCTCAGCCAGCAGCCGAAGAAACGCTCCCACATGGACGACAGCAGCACATGGGACATCGTGAAGGCATCGCAGTGAGTGAACGCTACTTCATCTTGTTTAAGTGAGCATGTTTCGTTCCATTTCATCTGATGCCACAGTTGGTTAATGAGCAGGAAATCATCGTTTCCTGTTAACCACCACTGGGGTTTCATTTTGTTCATCTGGGGACACAGAGACAATTCTGTAAAGAACTCAAGCAGTCAGATAATGAGAAGGGATATTTAAGGGTTAAATCGGATTAAGTGAACTCCTTTTTTGGAGGTTAAAATGTGTGTTTGTGTCATATTGATCCCTCCATTGTGTTTCTGTTACCACAGCAAGAATACAAGGTCAAGTCGAACCTGTGTGAACTGTGATGGATGTTTACAGCACACAGTCTCAGTAGCTGAATTCATTTATTTAATAGATACGATGTCATTTAACATAGTTTCAATATAAAGCATGAAACTGATGTGCTGTACAGAGAGTTTATAGCTACTACTAGCTTCCGACTCTTGTCCCTAGTTCCTTTGAGTAAACAACCGTACCATATTCAAGCACACAACACCACGTAACTCTTTACGATGCATTAGAATACAACAAGAGAATAATACAAACTGCTATGAACCAGTTTAAATGACAGATTGAAGATTTAAAGGTGTGTACAGCTCTGGTTTGCTTTTAGCCTAGTGTGAGTGCGCCCTAAAAGCACTACTGTTCCACCTTTTGACTACTTTGAGATTTTCCCAAAGGCTACAAATGAACTTGGATATACGTTCTTATTAACACACACAAATAAATCCCTCTACAGAAATATTCTATAACAGTACAGACATGTCAGCTTCTTATACGTGTCATAGCTTGTGCAACTTCATGAAAGTTTTGATCGCTGCAAATGTTTCTTCTTTTTATGACGTTCACATCTGTTCCTAACCTTTCTCATAAAGTTTAGTTCGTATTTAGGATCAAAAAGCTAAGTTGGCCACGTTAGTTAGACGATGCTTCCTTTAAAAGGAGAGTTAATCATTTAATACAAATGTAACCAAACATCCTCATCCGGTATTTAGTGTTTCTCTGGTTTCACAGTTCGTGTTTTTGTCTCAGGATTGGTTCATATGTTTCTTTTGACTGTTCAGTGATTCACGATCATCACATGTCTGGATAAATCTGGTTATTTTAAAAGGAAGAAATTAGCTTCAAAAATTACATTTTGTATTCCGATGTTCGCTTAGTGTATAAGATAATCCATGAGTCTGCTCCCTCCACCATTGAACAGCTTTGTGAAGCTCATAAGCAGAGCTTCAAGGTCTGCCTCAAACAGAGATGGCAGGATTCCTAAACGTGGCTCCGCTTTAGTACAATCTGTATTTTTCATTCATTAAAGAACGGAATAATCTTCCAACTCGTCTGAAACTTTGCACAAACTTCTGCACACACACCTTATTTCTTTACAAGTCGCTCCTTGTATTATAATGATGCAGCTGATTCATGTATTTACACGTGAGCTGCCCAACAAAACTCGAGAGATCATTAATTAGCAGTCAGAAATAATTCATTTGTTTTAGTTTGCTTTGAAAATAGAGAAATGTGTTAAACGTAGCTGCTGCAGAAACTGACTGGTCATTCCACTTTAGTTGAGTACATTTTCTCAGTCAGGTTTTTTTTGTTTTACGACCTAATCAGGGAGTTTAGGCGCAGTAGAGCAAAGGTCACTTTTCTCGCAAGACGGGGAGAAGAAGAAAAGAATCTGCAGAGCCGCTCCTCTCTGTTTCCTCATCTCACCGTCTGTTGATGTCTGTCGATACTGACACAGTGTTAGACTTTGATTGAATGACGTTGATTTTCTGTACTTTAATGCCCAGTGAACTCTCTGTTTATTGTGTTATTGCTTCTTCCTTACTTTGCAGTAGTTTTTTCCCTTTAACTCCAGAAACTGTTCTTTAGTTATTGTGATCGCTGTGTTACGAAGAGCATTGGTCTGCTTGTTGTCGTCATAATTTGTGTGTTTATTAAAGGTGTTTCCCTCTGTGTGATCCTCTCAGGTTCGGTATCCTGGAGCGCTGTAAGGAGCTGGTCGAAGCAGGATATGACATCAGACAGCCAGACAAAGAGAACGTCACTCTGCTGCACTGGGCGGCCATCAACAACCGCTCAGAGCTGGTCAAGTAAGAGCTGCAAATATCATCTTTATCTCACTCGCTCTGACTCACCAGAGAGGAGTCTCTATGTAAACACACACACATTCCTCTGCAGGGAACTCATAGGCAGGCATAGTAAACATGGCAGCAGTCCTGTGTTACGTCGTTGGTAATATTGGGGAATTTTTAAAATTCTTGAAAGGATTTGTCGATTCTTTTGTCCGTCTTTAAACTTCGGCCTGGGTCCAGATAAGCAATCTTAAAGGTCACATATTCTCCTCCTTTTCAACAAGTTTAAATAAGTCTCAGAGCTGTTAAAAACAGCTGATGTATTGTCAGTCCTTCCTCATGTGTTATGACATCTTTCATTGTGAGCTGGATGAAGCACAACAGCAACAACAGACAGATTCAAGAACAACCTTCAAAGAAGAAACTCTCTTGAACTGAAATACAAAGTGATGCAACATGAAATGTTCTGAACAGTCAGCATTGATTTCTGCTCTGTCTGTCCTCTGCTGTTCCCTGACAGGTATTATATGTCTAAAGGGGCCATAGTGGACCAGCTCGGAGGAGACCTGAACTCTACTCCTCTTCACTGGGCGATAAGGTGACTGAATTTCAGTAAAGGTGTATGTTGGGCTACGTCTGCGTCTGCATTGCACATTTGATTGACTGTTCAGTTGTTCAGGTGTTATTCATCGGTCAACTGACATGTTTAAAAAATGTTCAACCAAAAAAATCATCATCATTTTCAGTTGTTCTACGCTGCATATAAAACATTTGACATAAAATATAGAAGTTATTGTGTGATTCATTTGGCTTCTAAGCTTTGTAAAAGTAACACTGACACCTAGTGTTTAAAATGGGTACTGCAGTGCAGATTCAAAACATTGCAGAGAGCTGTCTCCCCCCGCCCCCTCCTCTCTAGAGTCGATGCTCACGCAGGTTGCCATGTTGCAGACACTGAAGCTTCAGTATTTAGCCAGCTCTGCATCGGTCTGTAAACCTTTCTACGTTCTAACCTCTCTCCATTTTTCAAAAGCATCTCAAATATTGATCCTAGTTTGAGCACGTTTCTGCTCGTGGAGCTTATTAGAAACATGCAGAGGCTTTTTAGGTCAGGTACAATCACTTCTATCTGAACCAGTTCTCCGCCCGCTTCCATCGCTGCAACACCTGTTGGTTTGACGTTTGCCTGGCAAACAGAGGGGCGAGGGACAAAAGGGCCGTGTGGGGGTGCCTTAAAACCGCCTACCTTTTCTAGTCCAAACAAATCCAGACCATTCAGGACCAGAATCTAAACTTAGAAGGAGGACATACTGGCTGCTGCGTTGTTGTCAGAGAAGCCAGCACTTCAACATAGATAGAGTAAGGTCTTTTTATTATTGAATTCAGTACTTACATATTGGACCTTTAACTGAACCTGCTGATTACCACTTAACCACAGTGATCTTTTTGTATCAAACACTAGTCACTTTATCACAACAGTCACATTTCGACATTGCTCTCTGAAGGGTGAATGTTGACTTGTTTAGACGTTTCGCTCGCTCAGTGCATCCTCCATTAAGCTGTCTGTGGCTTTTTGTCAACGATGAGGCAGGGCCACCTCCCCATGGTGATCCAGCTGATGAGATACGGAGCGGACTCCTCCATCGCAGACGGAGAAGGTTACCGCGCTCTCCACCTCGCCATCCTCTTCCAGCACATGGCCATAGCAGCCTATCTGATGGCGAAGGGACAGGTCAGACTTCACACACACTCCGTCTTTTACCATTTTGACCATCGTGTTAGCATACTTTACTTTTTGCATTTCTTTAAGGGTTTTTCACTTAGTACATTTTATTTTCCCGAGTGCTAATCTTCTCATTTTACTCTTTACGAGCAGGAAGTTGACGGTCCTGACTGCAACGGACAGACGCCACTGATGTTAGCAGCCCAGAAGATTATTGGGTAAGTACCGTTACTCCTTTACAGATCTAAATGGTTTGGGTACCAGAAAATACTCCCCATGATTGGAGGTCAAGGTTGTGATTACTTTTCTAACTGCACATGTTGTTTAGCCACATGATGCACAGAAATCATTGTGTTGAATTAGGGAAAACTGTAGAATAGAAAAGATGTGAGAAAAAGCTGCTTGCATCAAAGCTTTGTTTGAATATTTTGGGCGTATATTAAAATCAAAGACTTCAGAGAATGATGTGTCAGTCCAGGTTGAGCTATGATGCGTCTGTCAGTCTGTGAAACATCTTACAGCACCCGTTTGTTCCTCTGTCTCAGGACTGAACCCACAAACTTCCTAATCAAAAATAACGCCTCTGTGAGCGCTGTGGACAAAGTGAACAGGAACACTCCTCTGCACTGCGCCGTGCTAGCAGGAAACGTAGACGCTGCCCACATCCTGCTGGAGGCCGGTGCCAGCGTGGACGCAGAAAACATAAACGTAAGCTTCCCAAAAATCCAACATGAATTAACATTCAAGTGTTGACTTCAGTCTACTGTCACTCTGTTAGAAACACACGCCACCAGTCTATGGATGAACATACCGCAGCCTCTCCTCAAAACCTTAAAACCGCAATTTACAAACGCGTATTGAACCGTTGGTGCCGTGCCGAACGGTTCAATATCATATTGAGAATTGTTGCTTCAAGTTAGTAACATTATAAATGCTTATTCTTACACTACATTGTGGGTTTTGATCAACTCTGATCTGTGTCTTTAAGTTGTGTTTAATGTTTGTTTTCAGGGTCACACTCCCATCGACGTGGCCCACCAGGTGCACAGCCCGCTGCTCATCCACATGCTGAACCACGTCAAACAGGAGAGGATTCGCTCCAATGCACGCTGCCTACGACTCCTCAACAGATACAGGGTAAACACACTAAAAGACAAAAAACCACACACCATGTCTGATGACAACATTCAAATAATCTCCACTCTGTTTGTGTCTCCCAGGTTTTTCTACAGTTTCTGCTCTGCACTGCCTTCTTTGGAAGTGTGGGCGCCATCATTGATATGAACTCCGAGTCCTGGCTGCTCAAAGGGATCCTGCTGGCCTGTGTGATAGGTTTGATCAATCTGGCCTCAAGGTGAGGACTGAGCTTTCTACTGAACTCTTCCGAGTTGAATATAAATGTCAAGAGAATTGGAAAAAAAAACATAAACATGTTGCCCTTAAAAAAATGTTTGTGTTTAAACAGGAACTTCCCCAGTTTGGACTTTCAGTCTCTCCTACCAGCTTCAGCTCTCATGGCCTCAATCTTCTGGATGATTGTCACCTGGTGCCTCTGGTTCCTCCCAGATATCCTTTCTCTGGAAGTTGAGACGCGCTCAGTCCGTTACACAAGTGAAGGTTGTGATGTTCTGTACAAAGGTGTTTTTGGGGGGCTTTATTTCAGAGATAGGAGAGTGGATAGAGTCAGAAACTGGGGAGAGAGAGTGGGGGAATGACATGCAGGAAAGGAGCCACAGGTGGGATCCAAGCCCGTAGCCTCTTTACTTGGGGCACGCTCACTACCCTGTATAAAGGTTAATAAAGGATGTTTCTTCAGAAGAAGAAAAAATATGGAGTGACTGAGGCCCAAAGACTGCTTTCTAAATTCACAGGAGAATAAACCGATCAGTGGGCCGTGCAGCTACCGTACCAAACTGGTTGCTTGAATTACAGGTTTTAAAAAGTGTTCATGCAGAGCGCTGATGGCCTAGCGGTTATGTTGTGCGCCCCATGTACAGAGGCTATAGTCCTCGTCACAGCTGTGGGTTGGAATCCGACCTCTTTGCTGCATATCTTCCCCTCACTCTCTCTACAGCTGTCCTATCCAATAAGACAAAAGGGCCCAAAAATAACAACAACAAAAAAGTGTTCAGGATCAACTGTTTGGCGAGCTCGCTTTATGTAAATTAATTTACAGAGTTTTGATTACAAAGCCAGCTGATCCCTCATCTTTGTGAGAGGAATGCTGCAGTTCCTGAAACTTCTATCATCGTTACCAGAGATGTGACTGCTAGCTACTTTATGAAGTAAATTGTTACCTATAGTTCGTTTTTTCAAAGCTTTCTTTTGATCCAGCTAATGAATGAAACCTTCTCCTTAACCGTTGACCCCACATGGGCCCAGCGCCACAGTTCAGGTGTTGTTCACTCTGAATGCCACTGCTCTGCTCTACTACTACCTCCGCACCTGCAGGACTGACCCCGGCTTTGTCAAGGCAACCGAGGAAGAGAAGAAAATAGTGAGAGGGTCATTCAAATATTGAATAATAAGATCTTACGGGTCATGTTTTCGACACAAACGAGCTGACTGTTGTTGTCCTGTGTTGTCAGAACGTGCTGGTGTTGGCTGAAGCCGGATGTCTGGGGCCCAGAATATTCTGCACTTCTTGCATGGTGAGGCTTGAACACAGAAATAGAAACACTGTCCCTTTAACACACGGTGATTAACTGTATTGTTTAATTTTGCCTGCTCCACAGACAAAGAAACCAATGAGAACGAACCACTGCTTTTCCTGTGACGCCTGTGTGGCCAAGCAGGACCACCACTCTGTCTGGACCAACTGCTGCATCGGTGAGGACGATTGTAGCCAGTGACGAGTGATTGCAGCGGCTGCCTGAAGAGAGAATAACATGACAGTCAAACATTTCCCTCATGTTCACGCTATAAATAAGGGTTCACAATCCTGAACATGTTAAACCTGCAGGATGGGCCAGGCAGTGGCTGGATACTGTAAAAGTTAGATTATTCAATCACAAAAGCTTTACATTTCAAACACATTGATAATACAATATAGTATGAAATCCCTGTCTTAGCATGGTAAACATCATAACTGTAGTGATTACAGCATTAATCAGGCGGCTGTGGCTCAGTGGTGGAGTCTGTCGTCTCTCAATTGGAAGATATACAAGCTCAAGTCCATTTACCATATTCCGTATTCGTCTGAGGATGTGCATTTTGATTTCTTAGTGGGGATATAAGTTACAATAGGAGTGCACACTTTGGAGCCTCTAAAGTTAGTCAAAGAAAATCTCTGATCAGAATAATTTGTTCTCTTCCAGGTGCGAGGAACCATCACTACTTCATCCTCTTTCTGTTCTCTCTCATGCTGATGGGAGCCTGGATGTTCTACGGTTGTCTCATCTGTGAGTTACTGGAAAATAAAACAAAGTAATGACAAAGTTTGAAATCTCATCTGGACACACGTGACTGTGCTGCGTGTTCTTACAGACTGGAGGACCCACTGCGTGCTGCATTACGAGGATCAGGGTCTATGGGGGGTGGTCTCTGCCCTGCTCACCTGCTCTCCCTGGGTGCTCAGCATCTTCCTGCTGGCCTTCTATCACACCTGCTGGTCTGGCTTGGTCCTGGTGCTGCAGCTCTACCAGGTGAATGGAGCCTGTTTTTCTGACTCTTTGGTCTTACTAATTCCTAAATGACTCATAGATACAACAAATAATTCAGGTACACTTGATCATTTTCTATGATCAAACACATTTTTCACTGAGGATTTAAAATAACTGAGGTGATCAGCTGAACAAAACCAAAAACGGACTTTTCCTTTTAGTAATTTAGATCTGAAAATATACAGAAAACAAGGCCCAAGTTTTAAAAAAGTACCGTAATTACCCTCTGAGGGCGCCTAAACTTGTTTCCCCCGTGTTATAAGTCTCACACTGTTCACTGTCTGCTGATCTGCTGGGTTTCTACACCTGGAGAGTCTCTTTGTGTTCTCGTGGGGACTGATGTTCCTCCTCTGTGTCTGAGCAGATTGCCTTCCTGGGACTGACCACAGCAGAGCGAACCAACCTGATGCTCCACCAGATGAAGCTCGGAAAATCTGTATCCCTCAAACAAAACCCCTACAAGTGAGTTCACATTAGTTTCGTGCACTGCTTCTGATTGTTTTCATTTTCTCTGGAATCCAAGTTGAAGCTTAGTTAAATTATTTTTTTGTACATCAGTATCATTTTAAGCAAAGTAGGATTAACGTCTTTAGTTAATGATGCAGAGGGAACTTAATGCTTTTCAGTCGCGGTCTGGTACAGTCATTAACATCTTATTGCAGATTAGCCCTGATTTATTACTGATGCAGTTATTAGAGTCTTTGCAAACAAAACCACGATTTAAATCAATTTGAGGTCGCTCATAATCTGCATATAATAATGTAACTTAATCCCAGCAGGCTCAAAATAAATGTGAGCACAAAAAAGTAGCTACTTTCACATTGTTTTGGGACGGCATTTGGCTTAAAGAACTGAAAAGTTGTTTCATATAACCCAATATGCAGTGTTCATTGGTGTTGATGTCAGATTAGTCGCTGACAGTAAAATTGATGTAACAGTTGCTTGGACTTTAGTGAAAAGCGGGGGGGAGGGGGGGGCTTTATCTGTAAAGCACCAGTTCATAACAAATGTTATCTCACTTTATAAAAGAGCAGGTAATAGACCTTATTCTTTGTTATGTCACAAAAGAAAAATGGGATAGGGGGAGATGGGATGAGATGCAGGAAGAAGGATAGGGACAAACAGAGGAGGGGTCTATAGCAGCAGGCCGTCCCCACCAACAATCCTGAGGAAC
Organism: Tautogolabrus adspersus; assembly: GCA_020745685.1. NCBI lineage: Eukaryota > Metazoa > Chordata > Actinopteri > Labriformes > Labridae > Tautogolabrus > Tautogolabrus adspersus. The sequence continues at coordinate 31,949,743 of CM036535.1, read as the reverse complement.
CTACAAGACCTGAGAGCTCAGGAGTATCACAGCTGGACAGCATGAACGTCAAGTCAGAAGGTGGAGGCTTCATTCTGCTTTCTCTGGGGTTAGGCAGGGAGTGTGGTTAAAAAAGATTTACTGTCAGGATGAGTTTGACTGTTACTTTTAAAATTTGAATGCAATAATGGATTAGTCGTTAGGATATTCTAGAAAACAAGAATGTTCACTTGAAATGACGTGTGGTTTATTTTCAGTGGAGATGTGCTGATGTCATTTCTATGTATCTGTCTGTACAGTAAAGTGAGAAGGAAAGATTTTGACTCATTGACTCTATTATGGTCTCTCTGCAGTTTGGGCGTGGTGAAGAACTTGGTCTCCTTCTTCCATCTGCGTTGTTGCGGCCTCTTCAAGCCGGCCATCATCGACTGGACGCAGCAGTTCCCTCCTGGCCGCGACCAGCACATGTTCGGGCACACCGACATGATCTGACCCCCCACCCCTACCCCTCACCCCCTCGCTCAGGCTCAGGCTCAATGGTCAGACTCTTACAGTGGTTCTGGACCAAAAGCACAAAGTGTATTTATTTATTTTTTTAAAGGGAAGGCTCCTTGTGAAGAGAGACCTCGGATATCAGAAATGAGGGAAACACAAAAAAAGGAATGTGTAGATGTTTGAATCCATTGCTCTTTGTACAGACTGCTGCTGCCTTATACTTGACAGATGTACGTGAAACAAGAATCACAGATGTTTGAATGAACGTAAGGGTTATGAACCTTTAAAGGCCTGAATTGTAATGGAAGTTTTGAGATGTTTTATAGAAACACATCAAGCCTATTTTCTATCATCTGTTCTCGGAGAAAAAAACGTCTTTGTACATGTACACAGTTGGTTTATGACTTTTGTAAGAGTTGCATGTGTTTAATAATGAATGACCACTATTACACTTCAATAAAGCAATGTTGTGCCTGTCTTTAAACTGACTCTGTTTTGACTAACAGGCTTCCACATACAATGACAACTCTTAACATCAGTAAATATCACCACAGTGGGGCTCATGAACACATGCGGCCCCCCTTCAACCCTCAACGTGGCCCTCAGGTCAATTTTTACACATCAATTAATTGGAAACATGAAGAAAACATGACAAAATCTGCCATGAAATCATGAAACCAGAAACATGTCCATAATAACATTTGATCACTGGTATATGTTGAGTTCAATTTGAGACATAATTGACTGTAATTATTTTTGTATCCTACAATTTGGCCCCCTGGCAGTGAGAATTAAATGAATGTGGCCTTTGCTGTGACCAAAGTTGCCCATCCCTGATGTAGGTTGTTGCTTAATGTGGGTGACTCTGCAGTTTGGTGTTGCAGGTCACATATTAAAAAAAAAGTATTTGCAGCATGAGAGCTCTGTGTTCACGTGGCAACTACTACAATATATGTCAAATACACCAAACGGCTAAAGTGGAGAAATGTTTTTAGAATGGTAATGTGAAATAGTCTTAATATCAAATGAGGATACTGACAGATCCACTAATCAATATTTTGAATAAGCACCTCAATTAGAAGAATTGGCACAGATGTTGCAGGAAATCTTTGTGTCTTTTTGTTTCGAGTACAGAGTCAGTTTTACAGTCTGATGTCCTGCATGTCTCCCCTTCAGTAATTATGAAAAGTCTTACGGTCTCAAAAAATTCTCCTTACAATACCCATAACTTAGATTCTAAAAGGTTGATAACCATTGTCTTATACACAGTTGTGTTTGATCATTTCTCATTGAACATAAATGACTTGTAGAATTGTGTGTTTGCTCTTAGTAAAAACCACGACAACACTGTCTGTGTTCTCACAGAAAGGTTTTATTTCATGTTCCACATGTTACGACCCGGCTCGTGTAGGGAAAAGGAACGAAACATAAAACCAGTTGTTGATGGTAAATTAAAGTTATTTATTAACAACAGACAATCACAATAATTCTGAGGCACAGACGAACGTCTCTCTCTCAAGCCGGCCTCCTCACGACTGCACCGGCAGACTTCTTAAGCGTTGACGTCGGCGGATGCTCCTCGCCGATTGGCCGCTCGCTCCCAGGAAAAAGGATCGTCATCCTGAAACAAACAGATTAAAACATAGAAAATAGTAAACAACAGCTGAAATAAATCGCTCCGAAAAGCACGATGAACCATCTAATTTAGACTGAAACTACACTTTAATATCACTAATATGGACACAGCATATATTAGCAGCCTTTTAAAGTCACAGGCACATTGTCATGTAAGAACTGTAGATGTATCAGTGAAGTATTTTGTACCAAATCTACATTTAGGTTGCAAAGCCCATTACAAGTGTGTGGCAATGCAATCTCACACTACACCAATCTTTGTAGCATTACCTTGTAGCACATCATGCTGAGGATCTGTTCTTTCAGTCTACCTCCATTGGGGTCTCCTCCATCGTGGCAGGAGCGGATGCAACAGGACTGCAAGGAGAATCAATGATTTACATTTAGCACACTTAAAAAAGAGGGAAAATGAATACAACACTAACTAAAAATCATTTATCTGTAAAAAAAAACAACAACCATTGGTCCAGAAGCGGACCTCAGCTCGTGCTTTGAGTGTGGGCTCGTGCATGCATGGAGTCAAGAACGAGCAGGGAGACAGGGAGGAGTGATTGGTTCATCAGATTGGTACCTCAAGACATTGTTCAAAGTTTTTACAGGATTACAGCTGCTACAGATGACCTACAGACAATTTTAACCAAAATCTTAAAAAGTGTCTCTGCAGAAAATTACCAACCCTCCCTTTATTAAGTTACATGCAAATAAGTAATTGTTGCCTTGAGATTTGAGCAGGCAGCTGGCAGAGGGTTTAAAGAAAAACAACCAAAGCTTCAAAACTCTTCTTATGTGATAACAAATAGTTGTTGCCGCACATGTTCCTAAAGGCCCTATAGATACTTTCAGATGACAATTACACAATTTCTGACCATAGAGATTTGATTTTGTTTTACCTTGTTTGATCCACCTCCATCTCTTCATCATCAGCATCATCATCACTGATGGTTACTGATGGTCTTACAGACAACAAGACAGATGTGGTGAAATGCACTTGAACAGAAGCACCCTGGTCCTGCAAGAGACAACAAATACAAAATGAATGTTACATAACAATGAGATTACTCAAGACTGTGTGCTAATGACATTTTGATTTTGCTCTTTTAACTAGCTGGTAGAAAACTCACCTGGATTGAAAGGCCAAAGTGTCTCTCCTCAATCTGAGAAATCTTTAAAAAAAGGAAAAATGAAATACAATATATAACAGCTTGCCATATTTTAATCCAAAACTCTTTATATGTTCTTGCTTGGTAACTTTGCTGTTCATTACATACATATATCTATTTGATATTGATCAATATGCTTTGATATCGATTTAATAATACTTACAGATGACAGAAAATACCCAGATAACTCATCATAGTACCTTCTGATATTGTTGCTTTATTCTTTAACAGAGAAGACAACATTCAAGTCCAAATATGCAGAACTACGGCAGCAGCCCTAGGTCAAAGCCGCACCCTTCACGGTGTAACAGTCTATTGTATGTGAGTAACCCGCCTGATGCACACAAAATATTCGATATCACTAATATTTATCTTGGTCTTTTCTCAGTCTCAGTCTCGCTCTACCTTTGCATTGGTCTTGACTCAGTCTTGATTCCTAAATATCTTAGCATGTCTTAGTATCGGAGCACCCTCGTGTCTGGTGCCTCGTGCCTCGTGTCTGGTGCTTCGTGTCCGATAAGTTTGGTCTACAACACTACTTCTACGTAAACATTTCAGGAGTAAACAAACTTTTTTGGCTGCCGACAACATCACAAACTTAATCAATCAATGAATCTTACTATTTTCATTCTCAGAACATGTCAATTTTAGTTAAAAGCAAACAAAACTTACGCGAGGTTGAGTCGCCATGTTTTCAAAGCAGCTTGCCGGCAAAAAAGAGGCTGTCGCTCTTTTGGCGGGAACCTGCATCGAAAACGTGACCTCATGACGTTACGCAAAAAAAATTAAAGTGCGTTTAGCTGGAACGCCTTCGTCCTCCTAAGTGCAGACCAAGCTGGAAGCTTTCTGGTGCGGTTGAATGGTAGTGCGCGTTATTACGCCTATTACTATTATCACAAATATCACAAGAAACTCTTAAAAAGTGACATTGATGTATTATTTGCTTATTTGCTTCTTTGCTATTTTGCTATTGTATAGTTTTTTTGATATTTTGATATTAGGCATCTACAGGCTTGCTCCAACAGTATTTCGTTGTACTTGTACAGTGACAATAAAGATATCTTATCTTATCTTATTTGATTCTTTTATTTCATTGTTTAGTCAATGTACTTACCTCACATGTTAAGTAGAAATACCTCAATGGAAATAAAATCTGTTTGAAGACAGGAACAACACAATTATTCGTATTTCCAGTGTCATTTGCTCCATCAAAAAGGGTATAAATAAACGTAGTTGTTCAAAAGAAGTGGAGATATTCCAATTTTCCCATTTTCGTTCCCTTAAGTTGACCATGTTTAAAGGGACGGACACACCCGTGTTATGTAAAGTGTATACCGAGGCTGCACATCATTGAATTTGCATTATTACCTTCCTGTTTAACAAGCTCCACCCTAACTAGTCAGCTGATCTGACTTGATGTTAGTGATGCTGTGAAAAATAATCTGCCTTGAACAACAAACATTTTTGTTGGCTGTACAAAAATGTGATAATTATAATTATCTAGACAATGTGCATCCACAGTCTAATCAGAAGCTTGAGACATGGTGTCTAATCTGTTTATTACAAAGGCTTAAGGTTGTGTTACTTCACAGCTGAGAGAATGTGATATTCAAGTTTAAGTTGTTCAATTGAAGATAGAGACAACATACTCAATGAATGGTCATCTTTTTATTTTGTCTCAATGCACAAGTGGGCATGTGTTTTTAAACATTTTGTCAGCAAGAGTACAGTGTATATATTAAATATATGGCCTATGATTTATTTAAAGGTATAGTATGTACATGGCCGCAACCAGCTATTAGGACTCAGAGGTCTGGAACTCCGTAATATTTTTTTAAAACAAGACAGCAAGAATTGTTACCAATCAATGAATGAAGCGCTGGATGGCTTTTACTTTGAAAATACTTAAAGTCACAGATCGCCCTACACTGCCACTGTGTTTCTTGCTGTGCTTAACACACCCCCACCGTCTAGTTGTGGAAACAAACTCTACAGGTGAGCAGAGAGAGAGAGAGAGAGAGAGAGAGAGAGAACATCATTAAGACTTGTTGAATGTATCTGTTTCAGTGTATGTTATTCTACTTCAAATGCCGTTCTTTTGTTCGTTTTGTGCAGTTGCTTGCTGTGATATACGTTTCAACAATAGCTAGAATATGTTACAATAGGACACCTAGTGTGTAAAAAAGGGTACTGCAGTCCAAATTCAAAACATTAAAGAGAGCTGTCTCCCCCCACCCCCTCCTCTCTAGAGTCGACGCTCACACAGGTTGCCATGTCGTGGACACTGAAGTGACTTTTGTAAGAGTTGCATGTGTTTAATAATGAATGACCACTATTATACTACAATAAAGCAATGTTGTGCCTGTCTTTAAACTGACTCTGTTTTGACTAACAGGCTTCCACATACAATGACAACTCTTAACATCAGTAAATATCACTACAGTGGGGCTCATGAATGTAGGTCAATTTATTAATTACATTTTATTTGGCATGCATCACAGATACATTGGACGAACCAGATGCTGTTAGCATACATGCTAATTCTCAACACCTGTCCACAGGAGGCTTTTGAAGGGAAACAATTAAAGACAGAAAGAAAGGCAATAAAACGGAGAAACAATAGAGAGAAAATAACTAAGATACAAGTTTTTGCAATATTACAATTTGGCCCCCTGGCAGTGAGAGCTAAATGAATGTGGCCTTTGCTGTGACCAGAGTTGCCCATACCTGATGTAGGTTGTTGCTTAATGTGGGTGACTGCAGTTTGGTGTTGCAGGTCACACATTAAAAGAAAAGTATTTGCAGCATGAGAGCTCTGTGTTCACGTGGCAACTACTAACATATATGTCAAAGTCAAAGTCAAAAGTCAAAGTCATCTTTATTGTCAATTTTTCAACATGTGCTGGACATACAGAAGAATCGAAAAAACGTTTTTCTCCGCTCCATGGTGTAAGTTAACTGAAAAAAAAAAAAGATTTAAAAGATATATACGAAAACTAGAGGATAAAAATAAAATTACAGATATACAAATATACAAAATACAAAAATTATATACATGATAATGTGCAAGGATGTTCATGAAAAAACAAAAAAACAACAACAGCAGCAACAACAAATGTGCATGGACTTGGATTTGACATAAATAAATATAAGGCACTAACTTAGCAGAAAAAAATTATAAATATTTGTTTTTGTATTATTTTAAAGAAAAAGAAGTCCATTGTAGTTTTTTAAAGTGACTGATGCTTCTGTGTTGTTGATGAGGGACAGACTTTTAAAGTGGCATTTGTGTAAAAGTGTCCGGTGCTTAGTCTTTGGTTTCCAGTTGGGGGGGGGGGGCAGAGAGAGACAGTGAGAGAGAGAAGACAGAAGACAGAGAGAGTACCAGAGAGAGAGAACTGCTCCAGGATGGGTGGTGAGGTTCAGTGTCCAGAGCTGAGGGGGCCAGGGGGAGGAAGAGAGGGGGTAGAGGGGAGAGTTTTCAGAGTGTTCAGTTTCCTGACGGCTTGGTGGATGAAACTGTTCATTAGTCTGGTGGAGCTGGCTCGGAGGCTCCGGTACCGTCTCCCAGATGGCAGGAGGCTGAAGAGTCTGTGTGATGGATGGTTGGGGTCACACACAATGCTGGATGCTTTGCGGGTGAGGCGGGTGTTGTAGATGTCCATGAGGGAGGGGAGTGAGATGCCAATGATCTTTCCTGCTGTGTTCACTATGCGTTGCAGGGTCTTGCGGTTGTGGGCGGTGCAGTTCCTGTACCACATAGTGATGCAGCTGGTCAGGACACTCTCGATGGTGCCCCTGTAGAAGGAGCACATGATGGTGGGGGGGCTCTCGCCTTCTTCAGTTTGCAGAGGAAGTAGAGTCGCTGCTGTCCTTTCTTGGCCAGTGATGTAGTGTTTGTTGACCAGGAGAGGTCCTCACTGATGTGCACCCCCAGAAATGTAGTGCTGCTCACTCTCATACACCAAACGGCTAAAGTGGAGAAATGTTTTTAGAATGGTAATGTGAAATAGTCTTAATATCAAATGAGGATACTGACAGATCCACTAATCAATATTGTGAATAAGCACCTGAATTAGAAGAATTGGCACAGATGTTGCAGGAAATCTTTGTGTTTCTTTGTTTCGAGTACAGAGTCAGTTTTACAGTCTGATTTCCTGCATGTCTCCCCTTCAGTAATTATGAAAAGTCTTACGGCCACAAAGAATTCTCCTTACAATACCCATAACTTAGAACCTAAAGGTTGATAACCACTGTCTTCTATACAGTTGTGTTTGATCATTTCTCATTGAACATAAATTGCTCTTAGTAAAAACCACGACAACATTGTCTCTGCGTTCTACAGAAGGTTTTATTTAATGTGCCTCACGTCAGGATTTGGATAATAATAATGGGATGGGGAGCCAGTGGAGGTTGTGAAGGATGGGGGTGATGTGGTCTCTTGTGCGGGAGTGCGTGAGGAGACGGGCAGCGGAGTTCTGAATGTGTTGAAGTTTCTTGAGTGATTTTGATGATGATCCGTCGAGGAGACTGCTGCAGTAGTCAAGTCTGAAGGTGATAAATGGGTGGGTGAGGGTCTCGGCAGCTGTAAATGAGAGGGATGGACAGAGGCGGGAGATGTTTCGGAGATGGAAGAAGGCTGTTTAGGTGATCTGTAGATGTATCAATGAAATATTTTGTACCAAATCTACATTTAGGTTGCAAAGCCCATTACAAGTGTGTGGCAATGCAATCTCACACTACACCAATCTTTGTAGCATTACCTTGTAGCACATCATGCTGAGGATCTGTTCTTTTAGTCCACCTCCATTGGGGTCTCCTCTCCTCCGTCATGGCAGGTTGGGATGCCGCAGGACTGCAAGGAGAATTAATGATTTACATCTAGCACACTTAAAAAAGAGGGAAAATGAATACAACACTAACTAAAAATCATTTATCTGCAAAACAACAACTCAGTAAATAAAATAGATTAAAGGCAGGGTTGGTCATTTCTAAAACTAGCATGATTTTTGAAAGTAGCATTCCCTCAGTGCTCTGTCTGCACCATGGTCTGCACCCACCCCCTCCCCTCTGTGCTCCCTTTAAAGCCACGACCCTCACTTACATGCACGAGCGCCATTGGTCCAGAAGCGGACCTCAGCTCATGCTTTGAGTGTGGGCTCGTGCATGCATGGAGTCAAGAACGAGCAGGGAGACAGGGAGGAGTGATTGGTTCATCAGATTGGTACCTCAAGACATTGTTCAAAGTTTTTACAGGATTACAGCTGCTACAGATGACCTACAGACAATTTCAACCAAAATCTTAAAAAGTGTCTCTGGAGAAAATTACCAACCCTCCCTTTATTAAGTTACATGCAAATAAGTAATTGTTGCCTTGAGATTTTAGCAGGCAGCTGGCAGAGGGTTTAAAGAAAAACAACCAAAGCTTTACATCAAAACTCTTCTTATGTGATAACAAATAGTTGTTGCCGCACATGTTCCTAAAGGCCCTATAGATACTTTCAGATGACAATTACACAATTTCTGACCATAGAGATTTGATTTTGTTTTACCTTGTTGGATCCACCTCCATCTCTTCATCATCATCATCATCACTGATGGTTACTGATGGTCTTACAGGCAACAAGACAGATGTGATGAAATGCCCTTGAACAGAAGCACCCTGGTCCTGCAAGAGACAACAAATACAAAATGAATGTTACATAACAATGAGATTACTCAAGAATGTGTGCTAATGACATTTTGATTTTGCTCTTTTAACTAGCTGGTAGAAAACTCACCTGGATTGAAAGGCCAAAGTGTCTCTCCTCAATCTGAGAAATCATTAAAAAAAAGGAAAAATGAAATACAATATATAACAGCTTGCCATATTTTATTTATATGTTCTTGCTTTGTAACTTTGCTGTTCATTACATACATATGTCGATTCGATATTGATCAATATGCTTCGATATCGATTTAATAATACGCATTGATGACAGAAATACCCAGATAATTCATCATAGTACCTTCTGATATTTGTTAAATAATTATGTGTGCACCCTAGAGGTTACGGCCGCAACCTTCCCGGTGTTACGGTCTACTGTAGGTGACTGCACACAAGATATTTGATACCGATGATATCACCGATATTTATCTTGGTCTTGGTCCTGGTCTTGGTCTTGACTCGCTTCCTAAATATCTTAGCATGTCTTTGTATCGGATCACCCTGGTCTCTGGTACCTTATTTTCGATAAGTTTGGTCTTGACTACAACACTACTTCTACGTAAACATTTCAGGAGTAAACAAACTTTTTTGGCAACATCACAAACGTAATCAATTCCTTTGATTTGAAGTGTATATCATGGCTGAAGAACAGTGAACTTGAAAAACAAACTTTGGATATTACAAATACCTATGCCTATCTAAATCCATAAGCTCCACCCCTGACTTCATCCTCGGCATGCAGTCCTTGATGTTAGTGTTGCTATGAAAAATAATCTGCCTTGAACAACAAACAACATTTTTGTTGGCTGTACAAAAATGTGATAATTACCTTTTGCACTACCCTCCCTTTAAATATTGAATCTAGACAATGTGCATCCACAGTCTAATCAGAAGCTTGAGACATGGTCTGGTCTGTTTATGACATCACATATGACAAAGGCTAAAGGTTGTGTTACTTCACAACAATAGCAGAGAGAACTCCCATGATTCTCCCATGATTCCCCGCTAGCCTCAACGTCATCTTTTGTTATTGTTTTGATTGAGAGCCCCCTGGCAGCGGATTTTACATAGCCTACTGCGCATTTAACAGAGATGTTCAAAATATAAATAGTGTTCATGTGAGGGTAAACAGAACTCTATCTGAACAAGTCTGCTCTTAAAATGGTTCTCCATAAGGATGTGTGCTTTCACCACTTTTATTGATCATTTATTCAAATATGTGCCAAAGTACGTACATATGAAAATAGCACCATCAAAAAGTATGCAGACGATACTGTCATTGTTAGTGTTACACCCCTCAGACTGCAGAGGCCCTTATGGTGTAGAAAACATGCACTTTATTACTCCACAGGCAAGGATTACAAACCATACAAGCTGTCTTCTAGAAACTATACTAAGTACTAGTGTTGAAGTGAGGACCACAATAACAAAGACCAAGACATATGCGAGACCAGAGTGATATGAGACAGAGTCAATGCCAAGACTATAAATATCACTGAAAAATCATCAACTTGTGTGCAGCACTTAGACCGTAACATCAATCAAACTACAAATGAACTGAAGTGATTTGTTCTTTTAGAAAGGAGCATCAGTGGTGGTCTTGAATAGTCTTAATTTAAAACAAGTAGTCCGGCCGCCCAGTCTGAGACCGAGACAAGACAGAGTAAAAATGCTTTCGAGACGAGACCGGGACCTTCAAAAAGTGGTCTTGACCAGTCTTGAGATCAAGATCGATTACACCGATAGGTGCAAAGCCAGCATTAGGTCCTTCTCTGAGTGCAAATTTTACCACTTCTATAGCAAACGGCCAAAGTCAAGTTGAAATCCTCACTAGCTATGCTAATGCTAAGTCAATGAAGGCTTGATTGTGATTGAATCATTTCTCCGAATCAGTCCACATCCAAACAAACTTTCCAACTGCAGTTGATTCATTTGATATGAGCAGTTTTTTAGTTTAAAATTTGTAAACTTACTCGGGTAAAATCCATTTTCTTGTGTCGCCTAAATTGTGCGTCATCTATGCACGGTGACGTCAGTCAACGTGGCAGCGTCAGTCACGAGGCAGCGTTTAAAAAAAAAAAATGTGTCGAATCTCACAAATGTCATTACACATTTGTTAAGCTCATGTCAACCCCATTACTAGCATATATTTTTTTTATTTTAAAACTACAATTTCTGTAAAAAAACAAAACTTTTTCCCCCGTAGAAGCCCCCCACACTCTAACCGGAGTAAAAACTCAGGTAATATGCAGAATTGCATTACAAAGTAATTGTTACTGTGGTGGAATTTTTGTACTTATTCAGATTTAAATGTACAGACATTATTTGGTTTATTCACTGTTCCTAATGTCAGTCAGACCTGATAGAGTTCAGCTGTGACTAGATGACCAAGGACAGCTTAGTGTGTCAAGGGTCCCTCATATTTGTATGTTTGGAAGGACTTAGTGTCTGCTCCAAATTGTCCTGTAGACAACACAGACTAGTTTAAGTGGGTCAATATGACCCTGACAATAATAATATATTTTAGGATATATTGAAAGCCTGAAGGTGAGTCTAGCAGACTTGGGATAGCAAGACACCAGCATCAGACGTGTTCTGCTACTCCATATATCCTCCAGAGTCATATATGTATAAACTTTCTTCAACTGATGACACCTGATTTAACATTTGTTTCGGAGTGAAGAGTAAAACATTGTTATTCCTCAACCCCAAACAAAAAACAATCTTTCTGTAATAAAGATTTTCAGAGTACAAGCTATTACTTTACCTTTGCTCATGATGATAGGTGCTGGTTTATAATCTCAGCCAGGGAAAAACAGAGGATAACCATCCATCTTCATTAGTTTGTAAGCTTGAGGTAAGATGTCTTTGTCTGTTAAACCTTTATAAGCAATATCCTCCGAGAAAACTGTCTTAACAGCACTTCATCAGGGAAGAAATGATCTCTAGACCTCAAGATCACACTCTAAGGTCTCACCCTCTTTCAGTTTGTGTGACAATGCCTCTAACCAGAAGGATGGAAATCACGTAGACCTTGTTCTGCTAATTTGACTCATACAGCTGAGAACTCTTTCTATGCTTCAAAGCCAGGGCAACAGTACAACATCATGAACAAAAACTAGATGTTTGTATTCAGCAAAGACTAATCTATATTTGTAAAGGTAAATAAGCCTAAATCACATTAATAAGCCCATCAATTAAAGCAAAAAGACAAACAATACAATCATAAAGGCTTTTAGAGAGCGTAAAAAAGGGTAACACTGACAGGATGTACAACATTTATTTTTTATTGAACCTTTATTTAACCAGGTAATTAACCCATTGAGATCAAGATCTCTTTCACAAAGGTGAACTGGCCAAAAGGGCAGCAGCTCCCAGCTGTTGTGATTAAAAAATGTGCTCATTCAGTTCATGATCAATCTTAATATAATATTAGATCATCAGAGTTAAATACTTACTGAATTGTCATGATGGAGGATCTCATGCAGATAACAGAAAGAAAAAAGGGGGTTTACATAACATGTCGGAAAGTCAACAGACTTCCTGACTGCTGCATAACCTCTATCTATCAGTTGATGTCAACTGTAGTCCTGACCTAAGCAAGTCAGTAAAGGTAGTGATAGTAACATATCCTTCTACAGGCACAAACAAACTTGTAACTTTGTACCCCTATGTAAAAAGGACATTTTCCCTGAAAGTAACTGACTTTAAATACATTTGGTTTGCATAAATGATGTTTGTGTATATCTACTTCAATAGGCATCAGTAAAGCCGACACTTCAGTTTCTGTGAGTTTGAACACGTAGACAAAGAACCACGAAGACAAGGAACCACGTAGACAAGGAACCACGAAGACAAGGAACCAAGTAGACAAAGAACCACAAAGACAAGGAACCAAGTAGACAAAGAACCACAAAGACAAGGAACCAAGTAGACAAAGAAACCCACACCCATGTGACAACCTCTCTCAGCCTGAGAACATTTAGATATGTAAAACTTAAAAGGAAGCTGTGTGCTCACCACCAGACAGCAAGTGGACAGTACACACACATTCTTCCAACTACAGCAACATGTACTGTGACAATAAAGATATCTCATCACATGTAAAGGATTATTGAGTTTTATGCTACTTTTATTACTATTATAACTACATATAATGAAATGTTTTCTGACTTGTAAGGAATCACGTACAATATAAAAACAAAAGACCATTGGAGTAATTGAAAATACAAAGTTCAAGATTTGCAAAATTGCTTCTGTTCAATTATTCCAGTTGTTACATTATCTACACTCTGCTACTGACACAGAGCAAGCTGTTCACCCAGCACACAGGTTTTAGTTATTTGGCTGATTCAAATGCATGACAGTTGAAGTTATTCTCTAGTGAACATTGTACCAGTTTATTCCAGCAGATGTCAGTACTTCATATAAAGATGGTTCTTTCAAAAAACTACATTCAACCCATCATCCATAATGTGATCCTGGAAAATAAAAAAAACAATTAACTATTCAAAGGTATTTGAAGACAAAATTGCTATGAATAGAAGCAAAGTAAGCAAGGCTATGTACACAGTACCTACATGTGTGAGGATAGAGATGATGCCGAATGACACAGTAAGTTTCCAAAACAGAAACCATCTTGCAGATATCTCAGAGAAACTCTTGAATTGGAGGTTCAACAGAGACCATATACGCCCAGGCTTATTCCTTTCCAAACAGTTACTTTTACACTGTTTTGTAGGTAAATATTCCAAAGAGAAAACCAATCGCACTCAAAGCTGTGATTTATCCAGCACTGATTGATTGATTGACTGATTGGTCCACCCCTCAAATGTCTCACCTCTGTGAAGCTAGTAGCAGCCTATTTACAGTCTATGGTAGCAGTCCCTCCCCTCTCCTCTCAATGCGGCGCTTACTACCAAGTCAAACAAACGGCACGCAAACAGGAGCAGTGTACGGGGAACTGTAACTTCACCTTGGCTTTTAACAAGCCGGCTTTGTCCCTACAGTGCGAGTGAAGCCAGACACAACCAAAGACCGGATGAACCAGTCAGTTGATTAAGAAAAAAATAGCCATTAGCCAGGGTACAGTCACCTTTCGTCCTGCTGTATGTGGCTCGTTTGTGCGCTTTCCGTGACATGAAAATACTCTGCACAATCCATTTACCATTTACAAATAAAAATATATTCAAATGTATTAATTAAGGAAGCCATTGTTGTCAAATTGCATGTTTTGTGTTAAAAAGTGATGAGAGGGTAGAGCAATCTTCTCTCGGAGTGACTTTTACTCTGTATGTTTCCTCCTCTTCTAATTTATTAATGTGAGATAACTGCTCCAATTTTAGTTAGACAAAAACATCTAATACAAACCAGCTCTGCACGAGTGCTCACACGTAATTGTTTGGAATGAATTAACACCGTGGGTTTGTTAATCACGATTTACATTGATTGCACTAATTAATTATTCCACTGAATTATTTATAAATGCAAATAAGATTCTTTTAATAATTTGCTATGACAAGACGAGGCAAATTGTCTTCTCACAGCTGGAGGGTTTGGCAAATTGTTTATAGTTGTAACCATCAAAACAATCAGATCTGCAAATAATCTTATATCTGTAATCGGCTTTTTGACGTAGATAAGCTTTTTTTCTGTATCTGTTATAGAAAAAGTCGTAGTTAAATACATGAACACTGAGTTTATCTTATCACACTTTTCCTTTGTTATGGATAGATTCCCAAGGAAACTAGGTCACAGGTTTTCCTTGCTCGTCAGAAGCTAGTGACTGCACCTGTGATGGTCTCCTCACCTGATGGCTAAAGACAATCAGCTGGGCTGGGAGGATATAGAGGTAGGTGGAAGTTTCCCTGTTCAATTGGTTGTGTGTCTCCAGAGAGTCAACCCCATCAGTTGGCCTTCTGTGTTTTTGTTTTTGAATGAAGATGGTTTGAAGGGTTATGCTCTTCCCAAGGCCCACTTATGTGGTACCTTTTTGTGAAAGGTGCCGTGTTTGGTAGATCCCCAACTTGCAACCTCTTGTCGTTCAGATTTTGTTTACTGGGGGTGAACGTAATGCTTTCAATCTTTTTATTGATTGATTTAATCATTTTTTGGGGGGAAAGAACTCCATTCAGAAACCATTTTAAGATAACAAAATAGTTTTATTGTGTAGCATGCCATATTTAATCCAATATTCAAAACAATAACAACCTTAAAATGTTGTTTGACTCTTGTGTTACTTTTCTGTGCCAGCATTTCAACGCCAAGTATGGCGCTTTTCAGGTGAAAGAAATGTCATCCATTGTTAAGGTTAAGAGCTGGGACTTCATAGAAAAAGCTACCGTGTGAAACAGCAAGTTTGTATTTTTTGTAATCCAGAGGTGTTCACTGTCGTTCCTCCAACATGGCCTCGTTCCCCAGTCCGAATCCTTTGGGGCCGAAGTTCTTGGCGTAGCAGACTGAAGAGAAAATTAGAAACAGTGCGTAAATATTAAACAATTCTGATATGTGTTTGTGAGAGTGTGTGCATACACAGCTAACTTTTTGAGTACAAACTTGGGTTTGAGGGACTTTTTTTTAGCAGAGTTTCTCAACTGGTCTAGCCTAAGGACCCCCCACCAACTCCTTAATAAAAAATTGCGACCCAAATGTCTGATATTTTACAATCAATGAGATACGTTTAATTAGAAATGGTACAGTTTGGACCTGAGATAGAACAAAACAATGTTTTAAAAAATGTTCTAGGTACACAGTAGTGACCCACTGAAAACGGCTCCGCGACCCACCAGCGAAGAACCCCACTGGTGTCCAAAACATTTTATGGGAAAAAAAGAATTTTCAATTAAGTAACAAAGAGTGTCACAATGATGCTCTGCCTAATTGGGTTGTTTGGTCTTTTTTCAGTGCTGTACAAGCTTCAGAAAAAAGGGGGTTCCCTAAATGGATTGTCCAGTCTGTTGTCCTAACAAAGCACAACAACAAGAGTGTGTGTGTGCGTGTTTGAGTATGTGTACCTTTACAGTACAGCTCTCCGTCCTTGTCTGTCACTGTAGTTGACTCCAGGCTTTTCCCACACAGGAGGCAGCGGAAACAGGTCTTATGCCAGGGCTAAGAGGGCACACAAAAAGTATATTTTAATGAAAATAAATGGAAGTAAAGTAAAGTAATATAAAACTAGCTTTTAAACTGATGTCACTTCAAGTCCCCATGAAATCGAACTTAATGAATATCTACTTATACTGTTTAATGCTCATTAGTAAACACCCCTGAGTTCAGGATGAGTCATCAGACATTTGAAACATTTTACAGGACGAGATTCAAACCAGGAACATTTATTTTTCATTTCAGTGGGACTTTGGAGATTCGACTTTAAGGCTTTAAGACGGCAAATGAAGGGGTAGTGATTTTAGGTCTAACAGCTTATAGTTTGATCATTA
This sequence comes from Tautogolabrus adspersus, assembly GCA_020745685.1. Lineage (NCBI taxonomy): Eukaryota > Metazoa > Chordata > Actinopteri > Labriformes > Labridae > Tautogolabrus > Tautogolabrus adspersus. The sequence goes on along the minus strand of CM036535.1, from coordinate 31,933,331 downwards.
AACAATTTCTAAGAGCTAAATGGTCTGAATTCTGATAGACGTCTCTCTATCGGGGCAACAGGAACCAACTGAATATTAAAATGACTATATACAAGAGATTGACTAAATCAAGTGACAAATCCCAGACTAAGAACTAGCACAGTGTTTAAGACGTGATGGTCTTTACCTTTCCTGCTCCCATCACCTTCTCCGCTGCATACACGGCTTTAGAGCAGCGAGGACAGCGGTCCGAACTACCAAACTTCTGGGAAATTTTACTGCCATTGGAGCTTGAATTAGCTGGTCGTGGTTTAGATCTAGGAAAAAGGTCAGAACACTGTGTGATAACATCTCTTTTCTCTGGGTGTGATTTGTTTACCTTTAGTGGAAATCTCTTTTAATTAAATGTAGGTTAATTTGACCAAAATCAGCAAAAGGTGTATGATAAAAGCGTACAAAATGATAATACAGTTTTGGCACAAAAAACACTTAGACACTTAAGTTAAAGAAATGTGATTTCAGTGAAATTTCCATTTGAACAAAGTCCAAACTGTGCCTTTGTTTCCAAATAAAAAATCAATACATACTCGGTAGACTGCAGGTCCAAGTTCTGTCCTGGTGGATCAGAGCTCAGAGCTCCGGCTCCCTGCCCATATCCGTAGCCTTTTGGCCCATATTTCTTGCCATAGCAGGACTTGCAGTAAATCTCAGACTCGTGTGCTGCGACTGTGGTGCTGTCCAGACCTTTTCTGCAGCTCACTGTGTGAAAGAAAACAAAGAATTACACTTTTTTATGGGGTTCAGTTTGTACCAAACATATGTCAAAATGCACAAACGTGACAATATCTCCTAGCTTTAAACTGTACTTCCTTTGTGACAAAACTTGACAGTCAGATTGTCAATGTAAATTGATTCCCTTACAAAACATTTTTCCGTGTTAGTTGAATTTGGAAATTTACTTCTGTCCTCTTGTATGGTGTTGTATGGAGCCAAAAATATGTGAAATGCACACCTTGTGTATTGAATATTTATAACAACACAGTCGTCGACAAATAACGACCAATCAAATCTACAAATTAAGACGACAGGCAGAAAAAAGACATGCAATCCATTCATCCATCAATCAATAAATCCATCCATCCATCAATCAATAAATCCATCCATCTCTGTCTCTCTGTCTGTCTGTCTGTCTGTCTGTCTGTCTGTCTGTCTGTCTGTCTGTCTGTCTGCAGACCACATTTGACACCATTTTGTTTCTAATACAGCGTCATATGTTTGACTTTGTTTTCTGACCATGAGGTTTGGTGAACTTCTGTGGGAGTGTCATGGTTGAGTAATGGAGGTTAAATTAAGCTTCCACCTTGCTGCTTTTATCAGTCAACAGGGGCATTACACTTAGCCAGATGTCTTGTGCTTCTATTTTTGGAGGGCAGGAGAGGGTGAGGTGAACGTTCGGGAAGAGATGTACAGTTACAAATGGATGAGCTTATCGCAGAGGCCTTTCAGAGCTCCCACTGGAACAATCACACACACTCATATTCAGCCAACTGGAAAGTGTTTGTGTTTGTGCAGAGAACAGAAAGCCTGTATGATGTGTCCGCTGTGTTGTTTCCCCGGATTAGAGAGGGCATGGGGAGCTGGTTATGGCCTAAAGAACGTTGGCTGTTTAACAACAAGACCGCAACTCAAATTCAGGTCAGGGAATCAGGATCAAACAGAAGATTAGAGGAGAAACTCAGGCTGGTACATGGAAAGAGTGACCATCCAACTATAACATGAGAAAATATCTGTATCAACAGAGAAAAAATGTTTAGTGTTGGTTAAACTCCAGTGAAAAGAGTGGCAGGAGAAGGTTTCAAAGTAGAATAATAAAGAAAGGAGAGGAGTGAAAAAAACAAAGAGAGAAAAGAGAAGCAAGAAAGAGAAAATGCAATCAAGGATAGTAAGATATATAAAAGGGAAAACGAGGAAGGACAAAAAGAAAGATGGCGAGAAAGAAGGCAACAAAGAGAGTAAGGATGAAAGAAGAATTTAAATAATTAAAAGTGACAAGAAGGTGAAGAAAGAGGGAGGCGAGTTAGAAAAACAAAGAGGCACAAGGCAGCAAAAACACAAGATAAACATAAATTAATAAAGAACATTCAAAAAAATAGTGTTAATGATGACACTAGATAAAATATAAAATGAGAGAGAGAGGAGGAAAAAGAAAGTTAAGGCAATGAGACAGATTATAGAAAGATGAGGGATGGAGGGAAGCTGCACTGGAGTGTAAAAAAGGCGCTGCTCCACCATGACACCCTTTACAAAGAGTAGTAAGAAGATGAGTGCTCACTGCACATGAAACAGGTCTTATGGAAGCTCCTCCCGTTACACTGGATCTCCTCTGCATGATACACCGTCTTCTCACAGGCGGCACACTTCGCACCTCCTCCCCAGTTTGGCATCTTAGACACACAAAAAGACGCACTTCAAATGATGCTTCGCATACGTAATAAATCTGTATGTAGAAGAGGAATCTGCAGATCGTTCAATCAATCAGAAATCCCCAGAAAGCCGTCTGTTGTCTTCATTTGCTGGTTTTGTCGCACAATTAACAGATTTTTTTCTGGGATTAAAAACAGAAAAGTGCATCAGTAGTTTTGCAGGTATTTATTCAATTTTCAAGTTGATGAAGGCCATATTGTTCCCTCACCTCTAGGTCGTCCACTGGCACTGCACACTATCTGAACCGTTTTGACATTAATCAATCAACAGAGTATCCCTTAAATCTAACCTTTGCAGTTGTGAGATGGCTTGATCTGCTGGTTTCTGTTTTAATAGTCTGGTAAAATATTGTAATTTCTTAAAAAAGAAGAAAACAAAGGTCCACCGCCAAAGAGTGTCACATGTATTTCCTTATCAGTTCGAAAGGTCTCTGTGTCAAACTGGCTCTTGAAATGTCCTCACTCCGTCTGTCGGCGTCACTAAAAGCCTGTAAGGTGTGTCAGAGCTGCTCCGTCTGTCCTTCTGTCTGACATTCCAGTTTCATATCAGTCTGCCCACTACCACCTCACAGGACTGGTATGTGATGTGTCCAAGAATAGAGGCTTTACTGGGACATCAGACACATCAGACAGACAAAAGCCAAGCTGCCAACCATCACACAATACTGGGAATTTCAGGATTGCAATGAGACCAATCAGAAATCAAACGCTGAATCCACTCCTGATGTTTGTGTTCATGTTGAAATAACCCTTTTAGATTAAATGTAATTCCACCTGTAACAACTAAAATTGTAATCACAGATCGACCAAATAACACCTGAGTTATAGTTACAGTAATTATACCCCTAAAAAACCAACATGACGGCTTTAAACAGTGTAAATGAGTTCTTACCTTGTATCCAAGTCTGTCTGCGCTGTTAAAAACGTGGCAGTGAACGCTTCCCTGGCCGCTTAAATACCATCCATCTCGCCATCACCAGGGTCCATCAGTGACGCTCCAGTGAAACTATCCTCCTAAAATAACTTGTGACGGAGCGGAGCCCTCTGACCCTCCATCAGCGGCTGAAAGAGGCCCGAACATCAGCGTCTCACACATTTGTTCTGTAGTCACAGACCGACACGGGACACTCTGACCATCTTTGAACCCCTCCTGTTGGGCAGCTGCACACACAGAGGCGCGGCGTGGAATATAATACAGGATTAAGTACAAACATGATGAGAACTCAAACAATGCAACTGACAACTGCACGTCTGAATGTTAATAAACCTATCCACTTTGAGGCAGATATTCCACCAGAGGAGAGGCCATGTTGGTGTTTTAATCAAAATGGTTTTCAGCTGTGTGGCAGAAATGTGTTTTAAGACGACAAATTATATTGACTAGAAATTCAGTTAAAAGTAGAGCAGCAACAATTAAGGAGAAGTTGTCATCTGTAAATTATTCAACAACAATTTGGCTTTTTTTTTTATGTAGTTCAAATAACAAAAAAATTGTGACTACAATATTTATGTGGTTACGTATTTCTTACTGAAACGGGAGAGAACCAATCACAAGATAAAAGGCGGGACATAACGTTGGGATGAATTTGTTTAGATCGTTAGCTTCGACAAAGCTTTGTAATTGGTCGAAAGGTTAGTAAACGCCCCTGATAGCTGGATGAGTCATCAGAGATTGAAATGTTTTACAGGAAGCAAAAATACAGTTCTTCTGATGTAAAAATACTCAGATGATTCTTTATTGAAAAGGTAGCTGGAGAGGTGCTAGGGCACTTCCCGAGTCCTGCTGAGGTGCCCTTCAGCAAGGCACTGAAGTTGCTTGGACTTTAGTGAGGGGGGGCAGCAGTAGGTCAGTCTGTAGGTACTTGGGTTGGGAACCGGAGGGTCGCTGGTTCGAGTCCCTATACAGATGTTGGTCTGGTAGCTGGAAAGGTACAAGGGTACTTTCGAGCACTGCCCAGGTTGCCCTTGAGCAAGGTACCGAACCCCCAACCGCTCTGGAGCGCTCCCTGTGTAGCAGCCACACTCTGACATCTCTCCTATAATGCAGGTCCACAGCTCCTGTTTGTTCATGTGTAGGATCATGTGTGTAAACCAGAATGTCCCCTCAGGGATTAATAGTTTATAAAACAAAGACATGAATCAATTGATGTTTTAAGAAACCATGTATTCAAATTAAAATAATCACATTACATTAAAACTGAATTTTCTTATAAATTAAACATAAAACGTCTGATTAGTTTTTAAAGGACTTACAAGTATCGACACATTTTTAACAATTCAATCAGGTAACAGTTCATTTACATTTGTGCAAAAGTCGTCTCGAACTTCGAGACAAAATGATCAAACAACCAGGTTTCCAATCAAACTTGTCTTTCCATCCGAAACATCCATCTTTAGAGCACAGATGTGACTTCTAACACTTCTATGAAGATCGATCGTGTACGTTTGGATCACCCAAACCAGCAGAAGAAACCAACAAATATAAAAAAGAGGAGGAAAGAAGATTTCCTCCACTGACTCCTTTAGTTCATGAGTATCTGGGTTGAAATCTCATCGTCTTGTTGTGTCCACTGGGCACAGTTGAAGTCTGCACGGCAGCTATTAATAGAGCTGGCAATGATAAAAATGCTGTGAGAGATTCAGAGGTAATAAAAACTGTAAAATACTAAACGGACAGAAAACACAAGTCACCCACCCCGAATACAAACACGTCACCCACACACACACATCATGTACACACACACGTCACAGCGTGTCCGTCAGGGATTACAGGAGTCCTCAGTGTTGACGTCCAGCTTCCTCTGAGGGATGTAAACAGTTTTGGTGGCAGGGTGTCCACTGGTGGTTACCACGGCAGCGAGAGGGGAGAGGGGGACTGGCGTGTGGAAGAAGCTGGGCTGGTGGAGCCCGGTCCCTTTAGGTGTGGTCATCAGAGGCTGGAGGAACAGAAAGTTTGTGGTTAATGTAAACGATAAGTTCCACTTAATTAACCAAGAATATAACAAACACATGGAACGGCTGTGGAGCCGTTCCCCCCCCAAAAGTAACTCAAACTAAAACCCTCAGCACGTTTAACAGACACCATTTACGAGTTTTTTCTGTGTTTCAGGAAGTGGCAGGAGCCTGATTAATTACAGATATTTAATTAATAAAGGACCAGTGGCCCTTTTTAAGGGGATAAAGACGGAGTTTACCGATGAACCACGGTCGACACAGTAAGGCCCATATGTCCACATAGCGTTTTTTTCTGAGTGTTGTTAATGAGTAGAAAGTGTTCGCAGCAGAAAGCAGGCCCCTGGAGAAAAGGCGCAACGCCCGGCGTCTTTTTTACTACTGCTCTGCCTTTTTTGTGCGGCCGCTTCGAGCGCTCAAGTTGAAAATCTTTTCAACTTTTCAGAAAGGCGCTGTTGACGTCGACGGCGCTCTTTTCCAAATGTATGATCGTATCTTGTACCCACGTCCTCTTGTGTCTGTTCAAGTAAAAAAAAGATCTCAAATATAGAACGTACAGTAAAAAGTAATGGAGCAGTGTCAGCCATACAGAGGCTGTTGTCATAGAAACAGGACGACGTGCAGCATTTTCTTCTCAGTGCACAAACGCTTCATGCAAGCGCTCCCACGCTAGGTGAATGAAAATGGGCCTTTTCTTGGTGGATTTCTCTGTAGATTTGAACTCTTGCAACGATGTGGAAGTTACCAATGATGCTTTGAATTCAGTGGAATTACAAATCATTGAGGAGCAATTCCAGTGCAGACGACTGTTCACTCGGTGATATTCAGCAACAGAATTTTAAAAATGGAGCACGAGTGTGTTTTGCTGGAAAAATCACACGAGACCATTTCTAAATCACCTACAGCAAAGTTTTCTTCTTTGTATGTTTGATGGTTGGGCTCTAAAGCCGGGTGTTTAAAAATTCTAGCTGATTAAATTGTATTGGTTCAGATACTGTTTTATGGTGCATCAAATAACTGTTACGGTTTAACTTGTATGTGCTTACAGGTTCAATAACTCTGCCGTTTATGTTTTTTACCTGTTGCAAACTGATTAAAGCCAGTGGTTGCCCTGATACCGACTGTTGCAGGGGCATGGGGGACACCGGTTTGATGAAAACCATTCCTCTCTGCTGCAGACTCAGCGGGCTGGGCATGGTGTTGGTGTTCTCTGGAGTCTGGGGGTCTGCGAAGGTGTTGCCTGGGCTGGAGCCTGAGATCAGACCCAGGTTCTGCAGGGTGAAGTTCAGGATGGCAGGACTGGGGCTGTGGAGGCGCCGGGCTAGCTGGGCGGCTTGAGGTGAGGCGAGGGCGACATGTTTGTGAAGACGCAGGTTGGTGGGTGTCATCTCCTGGGCTAGGGTGGGTCTTGAACCTGAAGCGGAAAAAACTATTCAATCCTTCCTCCTTTCTCAAAGACGTTACTGCTCATTCTGCTGGTAATGATCGGGTTCATCATTGGACCTCAGTCCTACAATTCCTGACATATTTACCTGCTGTCGGGGTTTTGTAGATGTAGGTGGGAGTTGGGGCCTTGTTGCTTTCTCTCCCTGCACTTTGCATTTCTTTGTAGCCAATGAGGGACTGCTGAGAGATCGGGATCAGATATCCAGCCGGTACTAAAGTCTGGATGGAGAGAGAAATAAGCTTCACACAAACTGCTGATGCGTTCACTTTAACAACGAAGCCATTTAGTCGATTTATACCTCGGTGTGGAGTTGTCCTGGTGTGAGGGGTACGGCTCGGAGTGGAGTTAATACCGCCTCTCTTTCAGAGTTTGCCATCTTGTCCTCTCTGTCAAGGAAAGTTTCCACGCTCTGTTCGAGTGTCTGAATGGCTGCAGGGGCCCCAGGTGTGTTGACGAACTCCGGGTCCAGGTGGAGGGCGCGGGGCGAGGGCCGGCTAGAGAGCTGAGAGCCGCGATGAGCCTTCAGACGAGCCTGCAGGATCTCACTCAGCTTTGGGGAGGTGTCCTAAAGGAGCAGGGTGAGAAAAACTTGATGTCAAGGTGTGTAACTTTTCAATCTAAACAGCCACTATGCAACATTGTGTACCCACTTTAATGCCATTTTCTCTGGTTTTATTTCCTTTGGTGTCATTTGACTTCACTCACTGGCCCTTCTGCTTTCTAGAAAAAAAGGATAATCTAGATGGCTGCACACTATTTTCATTTTGCTTTGCACACTTGTTGTGAAGCACTTTTGGATATATACTACATTTCTTTTTTTCTGCTGTTGTGGGTTTCAACAGCAGAGTTTACTTGAAGTCAAACGGGGGAGTGATTTCACCATTTTGTGTTAAACACAGAAAAGTTGAGGCTGCGTTTTGGTCTATTAACTGCCCTTTAGAGTGTAAACATTAACTTCATGCTTGTTCTCCTGTGTTTGTTCTTACATTAAACTGCCTGTTGACCATTTTCAGACAGCAAACTGCACTAACACTGGGCTGTAAATATCGCTTATAAATCACCTAACAACACCAACGTTGTTAAAAGGTTTTAAAGAGTCCAAACTACAAGATGTAGAATGTGTAAAAGTCACAATACCCTGAAGTTGGGGTCTGTCCTCTTGGCTTTGGAGGGGCTGCACTCTGAGGCTGAATCCGATCGCAGTCTTTTCAGCGCCAATGGGCTGATGTCTGCCGCCCTGCTGGAGGCCGGCTGGCTTTTCGCTGCACACTGACCCGTTGGACTCTGCCCTGTCTTATCTTCAAAGGTCATGGAGCGCACGGCGAGGCTGGTCGGCTGTGGTCTGGCCAGAGGATTCGGCCTTGAGGGGGGAGCTTGCAAATACACAGCGTAGGGTCCATTCTCTCGATGCTGAGGTAAGAGGACCGGGATCATGGATGAACAATGTGCAGGGATGTAAGCGACAGAGCCAGCGGGCAGGGCTCCTAGAGGGGTGTTGGGTGTCAGGTGGACAGTAGTGTTGACTCCAGACTCCTGGGTCGGGGTTAGAAACAGAGCCTGAGGTGGTTCCATTTGACTAGAAGAGGTCTGCTCTGATCTAACAGCAGCAGCAGGCTTTGGATCAGCAGCTCCAGGTCTGAAACAGAAGCAGGACTCGGATTTAACAACCAATAAATCTTCAACTACCGTCTTATCATGCAGCAGATGTGATTTTTCTTTTAGCTTAGGTTGTACATCAGAACTTACACAGACTCCTGGTCAAGCTGAATCTTACAAATAGCAGCAAGTTGGGCCATTTTGTTTGGGAAGTCGTTTGATGAATCACCTGATGACAAAGGAAGAAGGAAGAGATTTGTTAACACGGCTCATAAACACTCGCCACAACAATAGGCTTCTATAGCGACCTTTTAGTACACTCACCAGGGACACTCCTCACAGGACTGGTGGGGGCAGAGTTGATCTTGCGCCGGTCATCCTGAATGCTCTTGGCCAGCTTTATGAGGGAGGGGTGCCGGGTGAAGCTGCGTTTCGTCCCCGGTGATGAAAAGAGGTTTTTGGCACAGTTGTCTGCAGATGCACGGGACTCCAGTACATCTTTCTTCTTGGATAGGCACTCCGATGTGACACTCTCTAAATCTGAAACAACAGTTTCATGTTAAAACTGCAAACAAATATACCAACTTATTCTTGGTTCGTTCCAAAATGTTCTCTGACTGTGGGAAAATATCTGAACAATAATTTGTGGATACCTTTGACTTGAGGGAATTCTTCAGGGCCGACCCACTCAAAGGCCGGTTTCCTTCCCCGCTCCTCTGTCACGTGGACTTTCTCGATGAGCTTCAGGCTCCGCAGCACATTAGCGATGTCATACAGCCGCCGCACCTTAGCTGTAAACCATGAAGAAAACATCAGGATTATCAAGTGCAAATCTAGACACAGAGAACACATTCTGATAAATCTCACAACTGGATTTAGAACTTTTCTGTGCATCTGTACTCTGATTTATATTCTCTGCATAGGATGAAATCAAAGTGCACTTCTACAAATGTGCATGTGCTGCATATGTAAGAAGTGATTGTAACGATTTAAATAGTTTAACTGTGCAAAAAAAGATTCAATTTCATATCACAAAGAGTCTGTATTTACAAAGGTTTTCAAATTTGACCAGCTTTGTAACATCTCCACACGTGTTTGCAAGCCTTCTCAACCATTGAGGTGATATCATCGATGTGACGTTAGTACTCTGCACTACTTATTTGGTGTTTTGTACTCACTCTTGAACTTGTTCTTGTCTTGATCGGCACCCTGGTCCTCTCCGATCAGGATCTTGGCAGCCACTTCCAGACTGACCACACGAGGATTACAGACCAGAAAGAGCATGACGAACTTCTGGCTCATAACCCTCAGAGATTTGTCCTTCCGACTGTTAACCGAGGCTGCACATAAAATACAGAGTGAGAAATAAGTCTACTGCACCACAGAAACATCAACTAAACAAAGACCTGTTCATTTTCAGTTGTTTTTAATACATAACACGGTTACAGTGGGCCTCAAATCTGACAGCCCGCCCTCTCACCTGCTTTGAACTCTACTCCTGGAAGCTCTACAAAAAAGAGCTCCTTTTGGCCCTGCTCCCCGTTCTCCAGGTCAACCACCTCCTCGTTCTCCTTCTCCTCCCCGTCGAAGTCAAACTCCCTGTCCAGGAGACGCTGCTTGATCTGCTGCATCTGCTGGCCGTACTTGTGCTCCTCGCCCACCTGCTTCAGGATGGCCAGGGTCTGGGCCAGCTTGGTGCGACCGTGCCAGCTGTAGCGGTTCTTGGCTGAGCGGCTCACCATGTGCAGACTCTCCAGCACATTCATGATGTCGTAGATCCGCCTGCGTTCTACATCTGGAGGGGAAACACGTGAAACAAATTGTCTTAGTTAAAAAAAATTTAAACAATTATCACAAGAAGTACCAAATACAATCGAATGTAAATGCCCTCGCTCCACTAACTTCTAATGGTCACTGTGTCAACTGAACTATGAACACAGTTGATAAAAAAGACATACTGAGCTCCGTGGCCACGTCATCCAGGCAGATGTCGTTGTTGACGGCAGGGTCCGGGTAATCTGGGTATCGGGCGAGGAATTTATGACAGAGCAAACCCAGACTCTTCTCTTTCCTGCTGATCATTTTTTCTTCTCCGTTTTCAGTTTCCTGTAGGAACGATAATAGAGAAAAACACACAAGAAATGTTATTCTTTAAACACCTGAGCTTCATCAGAGAGTGTCCGTCATGAGTTAGTGCCAAGATTGTTTCTTTTACCTGTGTGGATTCAACATCCTCTTGTCCATCGTTGTCCATGCACAGTTCCTTCTCTCGGTTCCTGATTTCAGGACTAGCAGCGCTGATGAGCATTTTCAGGTTTGAAGTCGGCGTCCAGGGATCAACGGAGCCTACTTCCCTTCCCTTTTTAGGTGTGGAGAGGGGACCCATGGTTTGATGGCTCTCGGCTGAAACTGCAGACTGACCAAATAATTTCACTGGAGTATTTACAGGAACCTGAGGTGCTACAAAGCCATCTTGCTAGTCCGCAAAAGAAGAAGAAGAAGAAAAAAAGAGTGATTAAATTACAGGTCAACTCATTTGAGGTTTAGTGGGACATATCACATACAAGTAGAGAGGCAAACATATCTGATATCAGTTTTTAAGTGATGTTCTTAGCATTACAAGCTAATATGAACCGTAGAAAACCAATTTAGTTAGACATTAATTGAATTACAGAGGTAGATTGGGGCTGTTATCAGACAAATGAATCATTCAAAACCTCATGATTTGCTCTTTTCAGTACAGATCTAGAAAAAAACCCACTAATTAAATACATGTTAATTCCAACTAGCTTTTAACTTTCTTAGGTTTCCTAGTTTAATCATGTAGTAATTTATCATTTCAACCAAATTAGCATAATGTATGTGAATCTTAGAGTATATTTATGAACGCTGATTTCAGGATTACTGCTATTTTAAGTTTTCACAGTAATATAGAGTCAGTCTTACCGCCTTTTGAGAGCAATATATCTGTCGGGGCGTCCACATTTTTAACACACCCTGAAAACATCGAGGTAAACTATGTTCCGATGGTGAAATGTAGTAAAAAAATCTGTTTAAATCTAATCAAAACAGCAGTCGTATTGGCGGTAACTGACGTACGTTCCATCGAATCGCCGGGCCCAACGGACGCAGTGGTCCCGCCCTTTTAATCGAAAACAGCCAATGGGAGCGGCGCGCGTAGCAGCGTAGAGGAAGTGGAAAGAGTATCCCGCGCAGGTAAACAGTTTTTGAAATCCTTGGCGCGGAACGTCTGTACAGCATCAGAGACGGCTATCTTTAAATGTGGATACGTTTGTGAAAATGTTTAACTCACTACTACAAATATAGCGTTTCTTTTATGAGGTGACACGTTTAAAAAGTCGTAAACTGACCGTGAAGTTTGTGTTTGTTGTCGCGTTAGTCGGCGCGCGTCTGATAAGGTTTGGAGCCAACTTTTATTACACAACACTACAGAATCAAACCCGGGTTTCCAGGTTTTTAAACACAAACAACTATGTTTTAAATTATACTGCGGTGACGTTTACGTCTAGAAATGCGTATAGACGACGTTAGCTGTTAGCTTACACGGTGAGCAAGGTAAGCGGTTTATAAAGAGGAGGCGGTAACCCAGCAACACCGAAACCAAAGCTGGAGTAGGAGCACACAAACCGGTCTTTTCAAATAAAATAAGAAATACGTGTTATTACATACGTTCACAGATGTTTGCAGACTTACCCAAATCCGCGAAAGAGGCCTCTTATCATGTAGATCTCCTCATCGTCTCGGTAACGTGATATTAATTCCAACACATGAGTCCGCGGCTGCGTTAATGGGGATCTTAACACACAAAACACTACCATGAAACCGGAAGTGAAATGTTTTAAAACGAGCGGGGCTCTCGTCTTTCTGTCCCTCCTCACTGATAGTAGCAGTAGCCTCTTGGTCAACTTTGCTACAGTTGTGTGAAAAGTTGGCCCAGTTGTGTTGTGTGGGTGACCACCGCCACCATTTGGCCCGCCCAGTTTGAGCATGCGCGCTCACGTCAGCCCAACACCAACCCCACACTTCCTCCCTGCTGCTGGAGACTTAAGGCCGGCCCACCACATTACTGTACATCAGCGTTTCCCACACTGTTTTGGCTCGTGATTTCCCAAAACTCTGGAGACTCCAGACATCCAAAACACTTACAGCTTATTGCTCAAATTAATTATTTGTTTTCTATCATGTAATGTCTTTTCTACTGTGTTGCTGGTAAACATTCATTTTAGAGCACATTCAGGCTTTTTTTGTGGACAGAGGAAGGAAGGTTGGGATGACATGATGAACAATGAATGACAGTCAGAAACTGCACTCTTCTTGGCTATAGGCCACAGTAGCCTGTGTTCAATATATTTTAATATACAATATCTTTTTATTTATCAAGAAATACACATTTCAGGCGACCCCATGCAGCATCCCAAGGTTGGGAAAGCTTGTGCGTTTTTTTTTTTTTACAAATATTATTCAACATATTCTGTCTGTTACGCTGCTCAGTTTCTAAAATGTTATCTCTGTTGTAATCCCTTCCCCCTTATACAGTAGTATTCCTGCTGGGAGCACAGCTGGTTTCACCTCGTGGAGGGACCTGGGCAAGGCTTGAGGCTGAGCAACCCCAACCCCCACCTCCAATCCTCTATAAGCCTACAGTTAACCAAATTTAACTCTTACCATCTCTAATCAAACAACCCTGTGCAATAAGTAAAAAAAGATATGACATAACAGAATTGTAAACAATACAGCCTGTAAATAAACATTTTATGTGGCTTGCTGGATTGGAAAGGTTTCAAAAGGTGTGTCAGGTTTACCCGCACAGCACCTCCTCTATACTGCTTTCTTATTAAGGGTGCATTCACACTAAGCTATCCGTGCTGTGCCTAAGCGTGCTTCACCCTCAAAGTCCACTTTGTTTGACCACTAGTGTGAGTGCTTTCTATGCTCAAGCACGGTACACTTCCTTGGCCCTGGCACGCTTGGAAGAGGTGTGCTTCGGTACGATACAGTTGCTCATGCACAAGCACAACGTGAACATGGCGTAGGCTATAATTAATCCATTATCAAGAAATCCCAGAGTGTTATGGCTGTTAGTCGGATAGGATGCTTGGTCTCTAAATGAACCGTCTAATGCTGCTGATGTAGATGTACACATTTCCTGTTTTATTAGACTGACTTAAAGTCTATATCTCAAGTTTTTATGATCATACAAACCTATAAAAAGAAAACAGGAGACAAGACAAACAGACCACACCCAGTCCCTCAAAATTGAGAAGCTGGAACCAGTCCATTTGTATTATTATTTGTTGTAAATCAGCTAATTGATTTAACACTGATGTATTCCTCCTCGCTTCCCATCATGTCCTCACAAGCAAAAAGTCCATTTATTAAAAGTAAACACAATAATGATCAGGCTAAGGTGTAATGGGATCTTAGTGTGAAAAGTGTAGTTATGTTAACAGGTATGGTAACAGTAGTCTGAGTAATGTATTTGTGTTTGACTTTAAGTTTTGTAGTGGATCCACATCTTTGCATCGTCATGTCTCTGTTTGGCCGCTAGGTGGCGGTAGATCACGCCAAAGAACGAGGCGTCATGGCAACCAACGGGCGCCTTCAAGGATGTTGGGAGTGAAGAGCGGAGCTTGAAGCACCCAGTGACGTAATGTTACGGCGGTGAGAGAGACCGAGTGGGACCCTGGTGCTGCTTTTAGGTGCCTCTCGTAAATTTCATCACCCACTACAATTGTAAAACTTGTCTGAGTGGTATAGAACTTATCATATCGTTAATTTTTTATTAATAAAAAGTTAAAAAAAATAAAATTAGGGAAAGATAATACATTTTAATCCCCAAGAGGAATTTGTTAATATTTATTTTTTTAATTTGCAAGATAAAATTGTGTAGGTGGAAGATATAGAGCTGATTGTAATGAGAATCAGAGAAGGTTTTATTGCCAAACAGTAACTCTTCACATGAATAATCATTTCCTTGGTGCTTTAATGCACGATGAAGACAATAAGTAGAACAAATTTAACTAAAGGACAAAAAACAAAATAAACAGAAGACAAAAATGCTATACCGCTGTACAGTTTTGTACAGCTAAGGGTAAAAAGAAAGTTTATTTTTTCCTGATATACAATGCATTGCTTGTTGTGTCTCTTAACTCCGAATTGCTGAAGATGTAAAGACAACCGCAGCATTGTTCTCCTTCCATAAAGTTTAAAGGATGTTCAGCTTTTCATGAAACAACAGCAAAATGATCAGGGATCAATGATCATCTTAAAATAATGTCACAAGCTTATTGAGCCCAATCACAGCAAAGCAGCACTCTGGTTAAAGAAATGGCTGTTGAAAATCACATCAAGAGAAAACAGTTTTTGCTGCAAGGAATACCGTGCACGCAATATTTCCGACGGTACGTGAACGCAGCAGCTGGCTGCTCCGCTCGCAGCCAGAGGAACGGACAGCGCTGCGCACGAGGCAGGGACCATCTCCACCGGGAGGGAAAGAAACAGACAAGTGCGAGGTGAGCATCATTTCTTACCACAGAATCTACTCCTTCATGTTTATTTCTCCTCGTAGTTTGTTCGTTATTGTTTAATTGACGCAATTACGCACAGAGAGCTCTGAGCAGCTGCCGGTCTGTCAGGCAGCCTCGGAGCTCTCGCAGGTTCTGCTGAAGGGATGCTGCAGTAGCTCAAACCTTCAGCGAGCAATTTTGTCCCAGATTGTAACTCCTGAGTCCATGTTTGTGTGAGTAGAATCCAAGCAGAGGAAATAAACAGTGTTTACTACAACTTGTAAGGACTGGATAGCATGAAAGCAAGTTTGTGACCAGCAAAAAGTTTCGCATTTAAGTGTTTTTCAGACACCTGCAGCAATGAGCAAGTGGTTAATTGATACAACAAACTCTGGTTTTCGTCATTTATCTCCATAAATGAACAACTACATACCTAAATAGATGCAAATGGTAGAAATAGTGAACCACTGTGCATTTGAAATACTTAGGAATAGCCTTATCAGAAATGTAGTTTGTCTGTATGATTCTTAACATGTTATTTATAATACTGCAGTCTTTTCTGCAATGCTTCAATGTAACTCTGTTTTCTCTCTCAACACAAGCACTTGTCCTCTGTCAGGATGCCACACTTGACCTTTGAGCTGTGAGTGACACCAGCTCTTACTCTTCTATTTTTTCACTGGACACTTTTGGCTTGTGTTTTTTCACACTGCAGGATTTTCCCTGGAATAGACACATTTACTTATTTTGCCGCAAAGAAACTGAATTCTGCCCTCATCTGCTGCAGACTGGATTGAATCTCCACCAGCTGAGAGGATCATGTAGATAACATCCTGCATGTAATAGAACTTCTCCATGGCAGCAGTGATGGTTTTGGGAAAGACAACCACCCTGGTTGTCTCAGGTTCCTGTTCTCTGCTCTGATGCTCACTTTAGATCAGCCACTCAGGACTGAAGGCTGCAAAGAAGGGCTGCATCAGGAAACGATATGAATGAGACAAGACTTGTGGTTGAGGTTGGATCCTCCCAGAGATTGGGTGTCGTCTTTCTCATGAAGCAAAGTTGATGGACGGAGAGATTTTTCTGTTTTCGGAAAGGCATTCATGCACCACAACTGGCAACTAAGTGGATTCAAGAAGGGGACTTGAATACTTGCAGCAGGTATTTCCCTTCATTCCTTAAGAAGCCTGTTGTAAAGGCTGAAGTGGATATATTAAGCTGTTGGAGAGCCCAAGAACTCACTCACCTATGGGAAGATGGAGGCAGGGGCAGAGGCTAGTCCACAACATCATTTGAGGAGGAAAACTGTGCTGCACTGCTTGGAGGACCAGAAAAGGGTGAGTAAACAACTGATCGTCTGTTATCTACCTGTCTGCGCTGTGTTGTGTGACGCCTTAAGAACACAGGGAGGCTGAGTGGGTGCTCTGGAGCGTCAAGTGGATCAAAAATTGTTGGTTGTTAAGTTTGAATGTTGCAGTTGAGTCTAAAGAGGTTTTCAGCAAGAAAGTCAAGAAGCAAAATTAAATGTTGGGCTTCTTAACTCTGTGAATAGTTTGCAGATTTTGAAACGCTCAAATTCCAGTGAATGTTGTAAGAAATGCTTCCTGGTCAATCAGTTACTTTGAAGATTCTCTGCTTAAACTAAGATTTTTGATTATCCCTGACCTCTGAAACTCTTGTAAATTGCACATTTAGATCCTATGTTGTCTATTTATGTCTATTTTTTGTCTATTTTGTCTATTTTGAAAAGGTCCAAAACAGTTAGACTCATGCAAAACAAAAAATGGCCTTATTTTCCCATTTCGGTGATTTATATGTCTGCACAATCTTTGGTGCCATTGCATTGTGATCTAGTCTGACCTTCACGGGGAAAACCAGCTTGGCGTCAAAGGAAGAATAACTGGATTGATTCAAAGAGTCAGTGAAAGCATCAAGGCGTCTGTGCAGCCTCCGTTGATGCCTTGTGGTTGTGTAGAATTACTTCAGCAGTTGGCGTAAAGATTGATGGATCACTTGATACCGTGACTCATTTTCCCTGTTTCAGCTTTGCTCTGCATTTTCCACATGATGATGTTGATGTGCTGCTATTGTTGTATGCAAACCTCACAGCTGTAATTTGATTTAAGATGAATACAGCAAGGTAAGTTGGGAAAAAAATAGTCATATTCTTGTTGGAATGAAGCCGTTTAAAGTTGTGTTGAGGGCATTCAGAAATGTCAAAGTCTAAATACCTGGCTTTCAGTTGTGACGGAAGTTCTGGAGAAGCTGACATTTGGAGGATATACAAAGTTTTCACTGTATTATGACGGCTGTGACAGAGGCACCGGCTGACAATACATGCTAAATAGATGTCTGTTGATTCAAAGCCTATTAGTTTTCATATCAATGTGAAGGTGGACTCCATTTCATTTGCTTCCTTGCAACAAAAATGTAATCACTCTCCTGCAGCTTTCATACTACAATCAAAGCTCTGTAGAACTCGACTGATTAAGTTATCCGACTCAATAATCGATCAATTACCCAGCGGCTGTGGCTCATTGGTAGAGTCGGCCGTCTCTCAACCGGAAGGTTGGGGGTTTGATCCCAGACTCCTGCAGCCACATGTCTGATGTGCCCCAAGTTGCTCCTACTGCTTTGGCGTATGAATATGTATGAATGGGATTAGTTACTTCTGATGGTCACTTTACATACGTGTGTGAATGGTGTGACAAGTGCTACACAGGCTCAAGTCCATTTACCATGACCACATGGCAGCATAATTAGTGTATTTATTGGTTAGAATTAAAATAGCATTTTCTTTATGAATTGTGCACTAATGTGCAAAGGTACCCAGAATGCTATTTTCCTGTGTAATTCACTTTTATTCATTATTATTAATTGTTAAACATGCTAAGAGTGTTGGGAACCATATCGATGACCATGCCAGGTACCATTTCTTAATTACCCCAAACATTGTATGTTATAAGTCAGCTCTAACCTGGCACTCTTCAACTCCTGGCACTCATAAAAGGCAAGGTAGGTTCATTTTTAGAGCACCGTTTATGCATTGAGCAATTCACGGTGCTTTACATGTATTAAAACAGAGCATTCAGAACATCATTAAGCAAAACTATTTAAAATATGAGATTGGGTCTTGTCAGAACAAAGCTTATGTCTCCTTTCACTTTCATTATAACTCGTCAGTTATCATTTACCCTAGTTTTAAGAATTCCCATAAGGGCCAAAACATTAGATATGCAATATGCCTATATCGACCCAAATATATATGGGTCAGGCAGGCTGTAGGCTATAGTTTGTTTTCAATTCAGGTAGCATAATAAGTAGGATTTCTAAATCCTCTTGGTCATTAACCTCACTCAGGTTAAAAAGAAAATCTGGGCTCCATCGCTCAGGGCAGCTATGGTTGGACAGATATTGAAGTCACAGCATGCATGTCAGTGTTTGGTTATTTTAGGCGGCTCTGGTTCTGTTCCAAATGGTGTGGACAGTTATTTGACTTTACTCCCCCTGCTATTGATGTCCCAGGGATCAGATATGAAAAGTGGGTTTATTCCTTTTTCTTCTTTCTTTTCATTCCCCCCCCCCCCCTGTGAATTATTGATTTGATCAGGTGTGTTAAATTAGTCACTTGGGATTATGTAGAACATGAATATTAATTGATGCAACCAAAGTCCCAGCTGCTGTTTTCCAATTTTCCAGGCCGCAGATTCTCTCTCTGGATTCTTAGTGACAAACTGAGCAGCTAGAGGACTTCGGCATACCTTGTCCAGTGCTTGGATTCTGCTCAATATTTATGTAATCCTACCCAAACTAGTTTATTTTCTGTCTGCATTGCTGTTGCTATGGAAACCAGCCCAGACATCATTCATAAAGTGAGTTTCCGCTCGTTGCATGCTTGATCCGTTATCATCAGTGACATGTCTAGATTTCCTTATGAGCCCCACTTGCAGCCGCAAACGTGGCGGCATCATCAATCGGAGAGACCAGACGAGGCCAGACGCTCAGTGCTCTCCAGGGAAGAGTGGTTGTTCTAGACTGAGCCAATACTCACCTTCCCTCTTAGTGGACATCAGCCAACTTAAATAAATTGAAAGCACTGAGGTAGTAACCCGTACACACGGCGCCCATTGTTGGAGAATTACTTCAGGCTTCCATGCAGCAAGGTTCAATGTCCCCTGACAATTACCTGGGCTGCGTGAGTTCAAGATCCTATATGTGATGCTCCCCGCAGTAGGAGGTAATTGGATTTTGTTCCCTTTGTAGATTTACTCTCTCGCATGTCCCCTGCTCTCTATATTAATGTTCATTGAGTGGCAATCATGGACCTACATGGGAAAGCAGACGAGAATCAGGGATGTATTGTATTGTGCTGAAAAAAGGCTCCGTGTTTGACGGAGCAGAACTGCAGACTTTGCTACGAGCAGAATACTGTCTATTTGCCCTCAATTGGTATTCATTGAACTATGATTCAATGAGATTGGATCATTATTGTTATGAATTGACCAGCTGCAGACAGGAAATGGTTAAGGATTTACAGTATGTCCCTTTTATGGGCCTTCATAGCTGGCTTTCTTTGGCAACACTCAACACATTATGTGCTGCAGGAGTCTTTTTACTTGGATTATACCGGCACTAGGGGTAAGGCGTAACTTTTGTACAAGTTAATGGCAAAGGGAATTGTGAGCGTTCATATTTGGAATTGAGTTGGTTAATAATATTTAATGTACAGAGCATACTGTACGTTTGCATCCTTTGTTATCCCTCCCATGGCCAAAGTTTTAGATATTTTCCACTAACCCTCGCTGAAGCTCAACAGTTTTAAGCCCCAAAAATGGTTTGAAGCATTACCACCAGTCAACTATAAACATAAAAATGTTCACTCCTCAAAAAATGCAAGATTTGTCTTTGACTTTCCAAGAAGCAGGCTTTACATTTCTGTATTGCAGCAAGATTTTTTGTTTTGAGTATTGCATTCCCTCTCTCACTGACTTTTGTGAACTAACATGAAGTCAATTTAGGAAGATTAAATGCCTTTGATTTTCAATTCTCGCCAAGCATGCTAAATCTACTGAAACAAACTTTTGGCTAATATTTGATCAAAACTGTCTAAACAGCATTTTGGACTCCACCATATTCAGTGTGGATATGTAGAGCTTTAATTAACCTCGTCTTTGATGTTTGTGAACTGCTCTTTGATTTATACCGTGACCTACTCCAGGGTGGTGTAGATACATCACAGATTGTCAGCACTAACATTGCACTCGGCAAAAAGTACAGCCTTTGTTGACATAACCCTAGCTTTATTGGGGGTTTATCTTTTAAAGCCACCTTCACTTGTGGAGAGAAAGCAGTGGTCATGACATATTTATTTGTCCACACGTCACAAATAAGGTTTCAGTATGCTGAGGAAGCGCAAAGCCCTCCTCACGTAGGCTATCAGAGACATAAAGACTGAGTCTGACAGCACATCTCAACCCTGTCCACAAACGTGATAGAGATGTCGAAGGGCATTCGCAAGGTGACTGAGTGCATCTGTAATGGAATCCATTATTGATTCAGCTCATGAGGATGATAGGGATTTTGACACTAATTGCTCAATCAGGACTATTGGAAATTATGTATTTATTTTCACTAGTCGTTGCTGGCTGCTCATTAAGAAGTGTTTGATACGGTTGGGTGGGGTTCTGTAGGATAATGAGGGGTTTGCAGTGTGTGTTTGTGCAGTTGGCTGCTCTGCTGCAGTCGTTCTCTAACAGCCCTGTAATTAGCTAAGAGTGGGAAACCCTACATGGTTTTGTTTATTACCTTCTCAAGATGGACTTAATCCTGAACCTCAGGATACATTTCATATTCAGCGTGGGAGGCCTGGTTTAATGAGCTTTCTTTCCCTGACTGCTAATGCTCGAGTGACTTCCAGCCTTCAAACGGTTCAATAAGACATGATAATGGGGGGGTCAATATTTTGTGACAAAAGAAATAGTAGACTCATGCATGAATAAAAATTCTGTACGCTTATATTTCTTATGCAACATCAGTCACATATTGATGTAAAATCTGGTTTTCTACGAGCTCAGCAAGCACACATTACAAATGGTACCACATTTGTTTGAAGATCTGATGAACTCAATGCAGACCAGCAACCCATCCATCCATCCATCCATCCATCTATCCATCCATCCATCCATCCATCCATCCTTTAGTCCAGGTCGCTTCAGGGCACTTTGACAGCCCACTCCTTTCCCTACTCTTGAGATGCTTCTTTGGGATCCCATGGTATTCCGATCACAGATTGCAATCTGTTATCCCTTCACCAGCAGATTCCCAGCCATGCCTTGGGTGTCTACTTTGTTGGTACAAGCCTGTAAAACCTCCACAGGGGGGGGGGGCATGTCAATCAGATCCTGAAGCTGAATTACATTAACTGGCTACTTCAATACTACTACTTTGCAAAGTCTCTTCACCTTTTGGCTTCCCTATGTGTCAGCTCTTCACAATATTCCTGTAGCTGAACCCAGAACACCTGCACGGAAACAACTGGAAGGTGTTGGAAGTACAAGATCATTATTAGATCACATGAAGACTACACATTTCATTGACATTAAAGACGTATTCTATGTAGTCCAGGAGCTTTAATTCAGTGCTTTACAATTATTCTTTTAAGATCTGTTTTCTGCTCAATATGTAACTGCGCTGAGGCATATCTTTGATTTAACTGCATCCAGGTTAGAAAAATTGGCTTTCAAATATCACCAGATGCACTGAGGCAAACTCTCAGTCGAAGAAATAGAAAAACCAGACTTTGAATTCAAGTCTTTAGGTGTATTTTTGCAGCATAAACTCTAATTCAGTTCCTCTTTTGTGTTCTATCGAAGATAATGCAGCCAAAAGAGAACTCACATTTGCTGCTCTGTACAGTGTTTCCTCCATCAGTGGTCATTTATGCAGACATATGGGCAAGGTCATGAAGGCCATACCCTCCCTGAGCTGCCAACCTGCTCATTAGGACTGTAACATCTGTGCTAACCACCACTCAGATAGCTGCAGTCATTGCCCTCTTACATTACTCTCTTAAACAAGGTTAACATTTAGGCCTTAGCTCTTTCTATTCATACTTTTCACCTTTTCATTTAACTGCAATAATCATTTCTTGCTGGCACCTGAATACATTTGAATAGTGACCTACTGTATCTCCTTGCTCTCTGCAAGATTTGACACCATTTTCGAACCCCAAGTTGAGACTCTTATTAGACTTGTTCCACCATCATGAATCCTCTCTCCATCGTTAAGTTGGCTTGCTGCCTAGATATGGAGAGAGACAAGAGTGGTGACAATTTGTCATTGACAGGATTTGATTGATAGTGTGTGCCAGCCGCCCCGCACTGCTGGTATCTGAAACTAATTGAATGTAATCTCAGAGAGATAGGATAGCGTGATGACAAACGAGCAGCCTTGTGAGATTATTTAGAGCCCATTGTACACCTTCTCCCCCCTTTTAACACGTCCAGCCCCTGACTGGACCACTCAGATAAGTGATTACCATCTTTACTGATCTGGTTCTCTTTATATGATATAGCTTTGGTTCTCTGGAGCTGAAGCATCCATAAACCATTTCATTTAAAAGATTTCCACATACCGAGGCTGCATGAGGAGCAGGTTCTGGCACTTTGTGATAGAGGAAATCTTAATGTCAAGAATCCTGTTTTCGCCGGTAAAGATGAGGGCTCTTTTAGGCTCAGGATAAGCCTTTCTTGCATACCAGGCAGCTGCATAGGAGAGACAGGGGATTTATCTTGGTGAAGGACTGTGTTTGCCCAGTCATGCAGCACTGACGAGCACTGGGGCTCAGGGGTTTGGATTGGGGAAGAGGAGGGGGGTCGGTCAGAGGGTGGAGGTATAGGACTAGGCATCTGAGGCTGGGGGTGGGGAGGATGCTACACTCAGGATGCTGCTTGGCCTTTAGAGCCATCTGGCCCTCACCCTCTCCCTGCAGCCTTTTTGAGGGAGGGTGAGGGACAGGTGGCAAGAGCTGGTGGGATGGCCTGGACTTTGGCGATTGGGCAACATGATTGGCTAGCCTGACCCCCTAAAATACCAACCCCTCACATACCAAACGCCTGCTCATCTTCATGTCAGGGAGGACATCATTGGTGACCAGGCGTAGAATCCTTCGCCTTAAATATTTAATTAGGGTCATTTCAGAACAATTACCAGATTATTCTCCAGAATTGTTCTGCCAAGATGATTCTACTGTGTGTGTGAGTTATTTAAAAAGTGAGATCATTACGTATATTTTGCTGTTTCAGATCGCTTAATTTGATTTTCCATGAACAAAAATACCCTAACCTCCTCTAAGTGAAAACACCCTTGTACCTCAGCAAACATTATTCATGACCACTTCACAAAAAACAGAGAAAAACTCCAACATTTCCCTCTTACATTCATTTTAAGAACGTAAAAAGAATTGAAAAAATAGAAAGGCACATATACATGTAAACAGTGATTAATTCCCCGTCGCTACATGAACGCTTCCTTTTTAATGAAGGTGGTAATTTTCCCTGGTACATCCAGTTTCTTCGTACCCTGTTGAAAAAATGAACAGCAATAATATGTTCTGTTTCTTTATGATGTATTGGCAACATTAAGAAATCCTCATTATATCCACATTCTCTTCAACAGCTCTAGTCTATATGGCCTGCGAAATGGTGTTGTTAGAAACACGCCCAGCAGGGTGTGTGATGGTCCGGCTGTCCTGACTCACACTACATTGTAATCCTTGTCTGGGGGTCAGTGGGAAGGATCTGGTTCAGTCTGGTTCGGGGTTAGATGCTCTGCTGATGAACAGGTGCTGCAGCTCGCTCCTGTGGTGATGGGATTTCCTCTCACACTGTATCCATATTCAAACACGTACACTTTTAAATCATTTCAGCAGGTGGCTGTGAATTGGAAACAGGCTTTATAAATGAAGGCCTCTTTTTGTGTTTGGTTTCATTTCAATGAATAATGAAGTTATAATTAAACCTGAGAACCAGCATTTGTCATATCAGGGAAGAGGTTATTTAACAGCTGTCAAACCCCTATTGGACCACAATGCTGCACTCACTTACACTTTTTAATTGTTTTCCCTTTAAGAACACTTCTTTAGATGAGTTCAAACCAGAGGATATATTTCATAATGTAAGTTATGCATTTTGTTTTTCATGCTCATAAAAAATATAAAATCCATCTGCCGCTCCTGGTAGGATTGCTTCAGGCTCAAGTTGTGTGTTTGTGATTAGAGTAGATAGAAACAATAAGGTAAGATTGTAGATTTGTTGTTCCAACAGCACAGATCCAAATAAAGTGGGCTTTTCTTTGCCTCATTGGCTTAATGTAATTCCACTTCACTTTTGTTCTAGGAAGATACAGAGCCCAGTATCTTGTGTCTGTGGTTAGTTTGTGTGTCTGAATTTGGGTAAGAACTGGAAGAGGAAGAGTAGTAGGGAAAGGAGTGGGCTGATGCGACTTGGACAAATGGACAAATGGATGGATGGATGGACGGGTTACTGGTGTGCATTTTATCCTACAGTTCAAGAGTGTGTGTCCCGAATTCTCGTCATGATGTTTTCACCAATCCCCTTTCCCCCTCCCTCGTCTTCATCCTGGAAAATACAGTTGGAATTTAATTTAACACACCAGGAATTTTCCAAGTGATAAGGAGGGATGAGGGGTAAAAAAAGGTTATGTTTTTCATTTGTAGCCCCCCACAAATACTCCCCAACCTCTTAACCTTAGCTCTACCTCCATCCTGCCGCCCTGGGTTTATTTTGGTAGGAATTGAAGTATTCAGAATTGTAGGAGGAGGCTGGAGATAAAGGAAAGTGGAGTACGGAAAAGGTGGACAAGGTTTCTCTGCATCAGCATCCTTTGTGGAGGGAAATGGAGATTTCAGCCGTGTGTTGTTCAATGAAATATTGCTGGACCTTGTTTGCCTGCGGGGGCTATGGGAAACACAATTGGCACTGTGACAATGAACAATGGTGCTGAAGGAACACTGGGCCTGGTTTTCAAATTCTACCTAGACTTGTTTTTCCAGATGAAAAAGCTTTTGTTCAAATGTTTATTTCATCTCGTTTTTTGTGCACTTGTTTACCTCCGAGATGACAAGAACATGCATCATCTGTGATTGTTATAGACCAAGAACAAAAAGGCAAAACTCCCCAAAAACACGCATGTTCCACAGGGACACGGTTAACAATATGTACATACAAGTGTGAAATGGTTGTGTCTTTAGGAAATCCCATCCCATCCATTGTAGTACATGTGTTGGTATGCAGCTTCCATGTGATAATTTGTGAGATAATTTATCCTATTGAAGGATTCAGCTTCAGTGCTTCTTTTTATCTTTCTGAATTAATAATCCCGATTTATTCATGGAGCAGATTTTCCACCAGTGTCTCTCTCAGCGTGTAATCCCCTGAACATGAAGTGATGAATCAGACAATGATTTTCTGTCTCCAACACCTTCCCCCAGCCTCCCTCCACCTTTCCAGACACCGCTGTTGCTTCTCTCTGCATTTTAATGCACTCTCTAGTCAATTTGCTGCAAGGGAGTCATGGTAGTGTTGAATCTAAAGGATGCAGAGGTGGGAAGGGGCTAATTATGTCTGTTTGTGTCTGTACTCAAGGAATGATGCCTGCTGCTTAGAGGTGTTTTTTTCTTGCTTTTGCATGTTGGGCAGCAAACACCCACTATGAACCGCAAAGAATAAATCAATTTATCTCATCCCTGAAACAACAAAAACAGCCTCATTTTCTCTACATGAGATCACATTTGAAAGTCATTATTTTGCAAACAACAAACAGCAGTTAAACAAATTAAAAAATAAAACAACTGTTTGAAATGCAAATGTTTAACTATATGTGCTACACTGATTTGCAATATCCTTTTCAATGATTAGATTCTAGGTCGTGTAATTTGAAGCACTGTAGGATTTTTTCACACATACAGAAAACGTCCCAATTTATTTTTCTGGGTGAGCTGTCTGTGTAAACCCAAACAGCCAAATGTTTTCATCCAGACATTAACCAAAGTTTTGCCTTCCAGTCCCCTAGTATTTATCTTTTCTCCACCTTAACACTTCCCTAGACTGACAGGGAAAACTTTGTGCTGTGAGGGACAAGTGTGAACAAGCAACTCAGGAAATTTCAGGATCAGACCTAATTACATTTTCTAGAATTTGCAGTAGTGCATGTGTGAAAACAGCTTCAGAGAACCTGTTAAAAGCAACAGTAACATATTACAATGTGATGCATGAAATGTATTGTATTACTTTTGTTAAAGCCACTAGGGGGCAGCAGACCTGGTCGGGAACATCATTTTAAAATATTACCGTAGATAAAAGTCGATATTCCAATGTTATGGTGTAAAACATTATGATGGTGAAGTTGTATTAATCTTGTTTTGCTTTGCTTTGATACCTCCCAACGGCTCTGCTGTTTTCATGGGCTAGTTGGTCACTGTGTACGTCCCTGCTCGGCAGATAGAGGACAGTGGTACGAGGTGAGCATCTGACTCTCCCTGTGGTTTGAAAGGATGATGTTTGGTTGGTGTTGGTGGAGAAATGTTGTCTGATACCACATCAATATTTGGTTGTAAGAACACATTTGCTTTTATTTAATCATAGCTTTATCTCTTTTAAAATAAATCAAGACTTTTACGACCCTTTTAATTACACACACATGATCATGAGATTATTTCAGGCGCACCAGCACAGCATCTTAATGCGTTCCCCAGTTTCTCTTAAAGGCTGTAGATGTCTGCCGTCCACACTGCAGTTTCCAGACTTGCACTCCCAAATGGTCTAGATTTCAGTCGTTGGTGTGATAGCTCATTATTTGGGACATCACTGAGATATCCAGAATGTGTCTGACAGTGTTCTTAGAATTTGGCGTATCATCGTGAGAATGTATTGGGTCCCCCTTAGGTTCTTCAAATGCTGCCTCAGCATTATTTTGGAGGGCAGTGCTGCACACATGGAGCTTTGTTGTAATTGAGCTTTCCGATTCCTCGGAGAGCACTAAACTGGGTGTTAGAACAGATGTTTTTCATGTGAGTATGTCCATAGAAAACATAAAATCAATGTCAATAAGAGCAGCTGGGACGGCAGGCTGGTCAGGGTTACTATTTCCGAGGGGAGGGGGGGGGGCAGGCTCAGTTGTAGATTTTCATATTGCGCAAAGAATAATTTTGAAACAGTTCCCCTTGTTAAAATTTTAGGTCGTCGAAAGTGAATGACCTAGTTCATGGTGTATCTTCTTAAGTAAAGTTCTCAAGTGGATAAAAATACTTACAATCGTAATGAATGCACTTTTAATGTCTTTTAAAAAGTTCTGGTGAAATGTTTTGACTGTATAGGACATCGTGCAGGCTTTGGCCTCATAACTTAAACCTTCTCGGACCAAAGCAAATGCACAGTCTTGACACACAACATAATGACAAATAGTAGGTGTTACATCGATATTTGAATACTCTGTGATGTGCCATTTTTGGAAGTATAATTGCTTCTATCAGGTTTCTTTCTATATGTGGAGAATGGATCGATTGATTGATTGATTGATTGATTGATTGTTTGTCCTCAGTTGATTTCTTGCATTATTTGCCATTTGTGTTTGAAAAATGTCAGCACTGTGTATTCAGAAAAAACAAGTAAATATCAGAATATCCCTTTATACAATTTATAACACACATTTAGAAGCTGAAAGGAATATTTTCTCAGTTTTCAACTTGGATTTCTGTATTTAAATTCTTGTTTCAAAAATGGCGTGTTATAGAAATGGGCACAGGATGGAAAAGTTCAACTGCAGCTCCAAACTCGCTCTCGACTGGAAACAAATGTTAATGTGTTGGGTTATGGCAGCTGGTTGTGATACAGTACCTTGACTGAACTTATTCCAAAACTGGATGTGAAAACAGGCGGATTTCTAAAAATGCTAAAATGCTCTGAGAATACCGTTGATCCAATGTGTGTCTAAATGTCACACTGAACTTAAACTGATCATCAGAGGGGGAATCGAGCCTCACTGATAAGATTGTGTAAATGATCCTTGTCGGGGATTATTCATGGATCAGTCTAACATTGATCAACAGTTTGACAGATTGAGATCAGGACACTTCTTCATTCATGCTTCAGTATTGCCACTTGTCTTGATGGATTCATCTCACAATCAATAAAAACTCCCCGGACACAGTCAAGATTATCCTGAATGTCAAAACTGTCTTGGCGAGATGTAGCTTGTGTTGATGATTAATCGAAGGTCTTGTTTGAGGTGAGGTGAAGCAAATATGTTGCAAGGGTCAAACCAGGACACGGGGAGGGGATACAGCAGGCTTGGAAAGTTCAGGGGTTAACCTCTTTTGAGTAAAAGACAACTCTGTGCTCACTTTTTAAAACTAATGTCCTCTATCACAGGCCAACGAAAAATTAAGGAGGCCAAAAAGCAACACAATCTCCCCCAACCACACAACTCACCACGGCCACCACAAGGCTGTATTCCTGTATCACTAATCCTCCTTCCCCCCCTCCTCTTCCATAACAACCCCCATTCTAGTATCACTTACACACATAATCAATACAAGCTCTCTGCTGTTATTGATCCAGGTACGGTGTATGCGCAGCTGCTGAGCCCAGACTGGGGCCTCCTGCCCGGAATCAAGGGTCCAGAAAAGGACACTTGATCACCCACACCTGGGTCTCCACAGCCATCTCCAAGATGTGTTGAACGTGTGGAGATCACAAGAGAATAGGGACGTTAAAGAAGCCTCTTTTAAACGACAGTTAATCAGTGTTTTTGTTAGTGAATATTACTCTCTCTCTAAATATAATGCAGTACTTCAGCTCGGCATTGAGGAGAACCGAAGTGAACTGACCTTTGATTAGCTAATACAGTAAATCATTGAATGCCAGCACCTTTCTTTTATAACCATATTCCCTTCTGCCAAGATTTCTAACCCAGTGGAAAAACAGACAGGAAGGCAGACGCTAACCAGTGAAAGTCTCCTTATGATGCTCTGGAGACGCTTGAATCACGACTGATGCAACAAAAGCACCAGGGTGAGTCTAGTGATTTAAAGTCTGCACTTCAGGTGAGAATAATCCACTTAAAATTG
The DNA here is from genome assembly GCA_020745685.1 of Tautogolabrus adspersus. Taxonomy (NCBI): domain Eukaryota; kingdom Metazoa; phylum Chordata; class Actinopteri; order Labriformes; family Labridae; genus Tautogolabrus; species Tautogolabrus adspersus. The sequence goes on along the minus strand of CM036535.1, from coordinate 31,904,201 downwards.
AGTGGCACTCCTCCTCCTCCAAAAAAAAAGAAAAACTCACATCAAAAATTCCTTAAAATGTGGGCCTTTGTCTTTTGCCAGGAAAACCACCTTTTCTTTGGAGAGGAATATGAGGTTGTTTGTTTTGAGGAATTCATTTGTTTTGCGCTGATTTGAACACCAAAGATCATCAGTCATGCTGTGCCAAAGTTACTGAATCATACATACTACTTCTATACCCTATTGCATGTCATTTGTTTTAGTTAAGGCAGTGTGTAAACAAATCCAAAAAACACAAAAATCTGCAAAGCAAACTTTTTTTAATGAGGTTTGTGAAAAAGCAATCAAACTGTAGGCGTGATTGTCGCTCACTTCTTGATTGATGGATGCCTGAAGGCTCTGCTGTAGCTCAGTGGTGGGAGTCTATATTGCCTGAAGCATCTGAATGCAGCTTTTCCCATAACGACAGCCGGCCGTAACTGCATCCTGGGAATTCAATTACCTTTAATTTTACCTTTCCCACTTGGAGATATTACCCTCTGTCAGAGCCAATCAGTACAATCAAATGAAATCAAATATGATGTGTTTTCCCCTGATTGATTCACGTTGGATAGGGTTGGCCGCCTTGGAGTAATTGAATTGTTCCAATAGCCTACAAGAACCGTAAGGTCTCACTATTTCAGATGTGATATTGGCATTCATTCAATCAAAGAGCCCGATGAGATATCATTGATGCCTTCTGCGTTTGGCAGATCAGAGATGATACCAGGATTAGTGAGAATGATTAGGTTTTGTAGGGGTGTTAGTGGGGATTAATGGTGGCTTGATTCACACTGTCAAATATTTGAATTGAGGTGTTGCAGGGAAAACGTGCATCACTGACTCTCATCCCCATATAGCATACCGGTAACCCCAGAGACTGGAGTTCAATCCTTGCATCAGCACTTTGCCTTTATGTTCCTAACACTTTCATCTCTACTACACTGGTGAGGAAATAGAGTACGTTTGAGGGCAATTAGTTGCTATGAGGATACAGATTATTCTGACGGGAGAGAATCCAGATAAATTCAAGGATACATTTTTGAAACTCCAAGCAACCACTCAGATAGCTGGTTTCTGATTTTCAAAAGGATGTGAGCAGAGATACTTTTAATGGCATTCAGTGAGATTTTTAGTCACCCTTGACAAGTAGAGCTTGTTTAATGTCAGTGGCTGGGAAAATGTTCAGGTCTCTTAAATTATTTGACAATGGCATCTTCTCTTTTCATCTTTGTTTTGATTTTAATGCCTGATTGAAAGTCATGCCACAGCTTTTCATTGCAGTGGATGGGGAATTTGACTGTGTTTATTCTTACCAACTTCAGCACTGCGTTTAAACACACAGCCAACATGTTCGAATCAGGGGGCCTGATAGAAGTTGAGGGGTTTCTTATGAACCTGGGTTGTCCATTGTTGCCTCTGAAAGCACAGTCATCCACACACATTCAAATGGGTGCAAGTTTTCATTCAGTATTCACCACAACTAGCCAAGAACTTCATGTGATGTCTTTCCAGAGTGGTACATTCTTTCCTCATATTTGAAACAGTATCTTGGCACCTCATAAGCTATAAAACTCATAAACACATTGGGAAACCTGGACATGAAAGTAGGTATTTGATCCTCATACCTGTAGAACACATCCACATCAATGCTTTTTTTTAGCCTTTTCAACCCAAGAGTAGTTTTTCCAAATTGGCATTTTTCCCTGAGTGAAGCTGTTTGGTGCCTGTTCTGCCGTTATTCGATTTTAACATCAGTGTCAAGCCAGGATTATGTGTTTACTGCACTTGAACATGTCATAAAAGTCCATTGATTGGATTAAAGTGGCAATAAGACTCTTTCTTTTTTTCAATACAAAACTACACAGCAAACATACACGTGTGTAGTGGTGGTAGTTCCCATCAGTTTTGAAGGCAGAGGTGCTTGTGTAAGCACTTCAGCAGGGGTCACCCAATATGGGGCTCAAGGACATCCCAGTAATGTAATCTTAGCTGTTAATAGGACTCTGAGGGGGGTATGATAGCCTAAGAGTGGGAAAGCACAGTAACCTGAGAGTGGCTCCTTACATAGACCACAGTTGTACACACACACACACACACTGACACACATTTGTTTCTTTATCTGTACCATCAGTGTCTTACAGTGCTCTTCTTAAAACAACCCTACAATCATCTCATTACAAAACACTTTAGTGGAGCTAAATGCTCTAAGCCTTTAACCTTTCATTCAGATTTGACATTCAGAGGTTACAGGAGTGCGTGTGTGTGTGTGTGTTCATCTAAACAGTGATCACAGTCATCAGGGATCGATAATGAGTGGATAAGGGCTCCGATCAATACCCATCAGAGTTCAGCTGATCAAATATTTATCCAGGAAGGGAGGGAGATGGACTCCCTGTCTGTCTGCCTTCTCGTCTGTCTCTCTGCCTTTTGGTAAATCTGTTTTCCGGGTCTGTCTGCACATGCCTGGCCCCTCTGTGTTTGTAATTGGAGTCCATCTCTTGGCCCTAGGTGCCTGTTGACACAAAGATGCTTCATTCGTGGAAAGGAGTTTGAACTCCATGTATAAAGATTGAGGACTGGGACTTTGAGTGTTTGCATAAGTCCAGGTTGGGATTTGGCTATTTTGTAACGTCACCAAGCACAAAATGTCAAAAGTTTAATTGTTTAGATTGTGTTAGGATGCCACCTGGGTTATCTTTACCACACCGCAGAAGGCAAGAAATGACAAAAAGAGAATCTGGGAAACAAGCTTTTCCTGTTTACTCACAATAATGTCTTTCTTTCTTCTTATTTTTTCTCTCTCAACATCTTCCATTTTGTCTGAATAGAGCCAAAGACATGGTAAGACATGCAATCAATCTAAAAGTGAAATTGTTGTATTAGGAGGTGGGATATGGCGCTCCATGATGCCCAAGTTTTGTAACTTTAAGACCTAACAACTATGACATCATTCTTCATTGATTGAGCGAGGGGTTGAGGTGAAAAAAAGGGCAGAACAAACTCATCCCTCAACAGTCTGTGAGCTGCAGCTATTACTTTTTTTGGTCAAGCAGTAAGATTGGTGTTTTTACAGGGTTTCAGCAAGAAGAGGCTGTTCTTTATAATAGTCTGGACAGGTATGAGATTGAAGAAGGACTTTCCATTCACCACCAGTTTAAAGTTCACAGCTCCATTACTTGGGTCAGTAACTACTTCCGTCAGTAACTTGTTTTTTGACTGCACAGACCAAGGCAGGTATGACAACATAGAAGGAAGTAACCTAAAGAAAACACATCGGAAAAGGAACCATGAATCTACTGCCTCCTTCTCACATTAACTACTGACGTTTTTTAGCCAATTTTCAGCAATTCAATTCATTGTGTTAGTCCAACTAAAACTGGAATCTTTAAAATACATATTTGTCGGACTGAGCTCGCACTTGTTCACATTTCTCAAAGTCGCACTGCCACACCTAGATAATGTGGTGGGGAGTTGATTTACTCTTGCATGTGTACACCTCAACTGGCCCAAGTGGTGCAGGCATTTGTGCAAATGCTCCACAGTTCCTGCAAAGTCAAACAGCATAAATGCGTAGAAGAAAGCCGTTACAAGCATAGACAAACGTTTAAAATGCCAGACTGAGAACCACACAGACTAGAAGACAGAAATGTACAGAGCTGTGACGATGTCCATGTTTTCACTGTTCAACCTGTTTTCCGCTTGCTAATTTATTTGTCGATTATTTAGATGTGATGTAATAGGTCAACCAGAAGGAGGACTACGTATTTAGCTAAAAGGGAGCATATAGCCACATACCATAGCAGAGTCAGACATCGATCATATAGATCGATTCTTCCCCAGTGCATCTATACTGGGACAAGGACAGTAGTCCAATTAAATAGTCTAATCGATCTATAGCTGTAGCTCCACTTAAATGTGCATGTAAACATTTTGACTGATAGGAACTTACACATGCGCCTCTTAGATTATCTGTGACAGACAATAAAGATTTGTACCAAGGTTTAATATTCTGGTATTGTGACAGCCCTAATCTTATAACAGTAGCTTTGCAGTTGACAACACATTGTTGATCCAAAGAGAATACTGTATCTTAACCTTCGTCTAATTAATGTGTGTACTTCCCCCTTCGATGCTCTGTTGCACAGCCATCTACAGCAATCTTCGGTCAGGCGGGGACAAACACATTAGCAGCTCCTCCTCAAACAAGATCCATCCAAAATGCACATGATAAGGCCATGTAAAAACATGTTAATTTATTGGCTGTTGGGAGCCTAGTATTCCTATCTCCCTTGCGTCTCTCGCTGGGAGAAAAGGATTACTCCGAAGTCTAAAGATGGGAATCTAGGCAGATGTGATAACAAGGCTGTCTATTATCACGATTGTGTTAATCATCGTGTTTATCTGTGTTTTTCTGCCCACTTTTCCTCCATCTCCAGCAGGTTTAAAGCTGTTTGAGTCGTCAGGTTCAGAGGGTTAATACACTGCTTATGTTTTTGTCTCCCATTGAGCTTCTCCTTCCAGCTGTTTCGGCTATCGGTCGGCAGCTCTTTACACTCTTACATCAGCCCTGAATGGCTCGCTGAACTGTGGAGCTGGCAGAAGTAAGTGGTGAGGGGAGGAGGTGCTGCAGGAGAGCAGGAGGTGGTGCCAGTTGGCTGAAGCAGCAAGAAACTGAGGGTTTTTTTTTTTCCTGACTAAAGAGACCCCCTGTAGCTGCAGAGATAACAGAATGATAGTTTGTGACTCAGAGGCAGAGGAGCCGTGTACCTTGATGCGGTGCTGAGCAGGAGATAAGACGCACAGACTGATGAACACACTCTGACACATAAAAGCAGCATGTTTGGAGATGTGTGCGCATTTGAAGTGGTCGAGTAGCGCACTAGCAGCAGTGCAGAACATACAGACTTGAATTGTGTACAAAAGCGCCTGGTGATTGTGTTTGAGGCTGTGTGTGTGTGTGTAAGGATGTGTGTGTGTGTGTGTGTGTTTGAGGATATGTGTGTGTGTGTGTGTGTTCAAACCTCTGTCTGACATCATTCCACAGAACAGACAAAGAAACTCCACTTTTAAACTCCACTTTTCTGCTTTTTCTCCAAGCGCTTTCTTTGTCAACCCTCCCCCATTACTAGAAATGAATTGCCTCGATCCTAATGAAGCTCATTTTAAATTAAAGCTGATATTAAATATACATCGCTGCTTCAGTGGTTGAGCTGGTCGTGTGTTGTCACAGGTACATCGTGGAAAAATATGGTTTCATATATAAGACTAATATTTCATGAGTTTGAAGATTGATTCCCCCCCCCCCCCAATTGAATACATGTAACTAAATGTTTTTGTGAGTTAGCCATTCTGCAGAGCAGTTGTTCTCAAAGTGGGTCCGGGACTCTCTGTGGTCATGGAAACGGTCAAAGCGGTTAGCAAATGACTCTGACCTTAACTTAATCAATAATTAATACAACAACATACTTTGACTTTTTGGCCATTGGCTTCATTCACCTTCTTTATTTTTGAAAGCACACATACTCTCAGCTTGGGGACTCTTGGACAGATCGTATCAAATGTTTAGGAGTTACTGACGTGGAGCAGAATTACAGCTAGAGAATATAAACTTCACGTACCATCGTGTTAACTGCTGCCTCCGGCTCTAACTTTATACATATAAAATCAAGTACTGCCCAATTATAACCTTCGATAAACCTTGTCGAATAAAATGTATAATCCTAATCCTCCCAAACCATCACCCCACAAAGAACATTTGTTTGCAACGTTGTGATTATAAAAGTTGTTGTAGCATTGAGAAAGTGCGCAGGCTTTTTGTTGCTGCTGGTTTTTGGTTGCCCTGCACCTCGAGTACGTGATGTGCATGTAACCACCTTCCTTCATGGTTATAATCCTGAAATAGATTTGAGCCAAGATCACATTTTGAGTACGGTGTTAACAATGCTTTTAGGGATGTTTCTAGTGGAAGTCAGCCAAACCAACTTTAAAGTAATTTCTGTTTGGTTTATTGCATTTTGTGATGTCATACAGTTTATCTGCGTCTTCCCGGTGCAATGGCTGATGTGGTCTTGCACCTTTAACTCCCATGGCCCCTCGTACCTTTTCCTCTCTGCATCAACCTCTTTGCCTCAGTGGTTTTTTAACTGCAGAGCTGCAGAACCTGCTGGTAACTCCTGTAAAATCCCTTCCATCTGTCTCTCTCTCCCCCCCTCTCTCTCTTTGTCTCCCTTTGTAACTCTTTCAGTTTGAAGAAGGAGAGGGATTCATTGATCAGTGTGAGATTGTGCAGTTGTTATTATAGAGGTTGAAGTTTGTATTTTAGGTTGACACAGGTTGATGGTGTACGCCATGAAGCCTGGACGCCATGAAGGGAAGGTCTGAAAAGCTCAAATAAGCTTTTCTTTGTAATCATTTCAGACGAAACAGAATATGCTTCATGGGGGGTCTATTATGACTTTTGTAATAAGAAATTCTCTGTGAGTGAAACCCACCTTGTAGTTACTTTTAATGCCACACTTTATTTTAAATGGTCTGTCTTTGGGGTAAGTGTTCATTGTCACAGTCTGGAAATGACTTTCCAGACTGTGAAGGTGCGGATCTTGTGTAATTCTGCATGCCAAGCTAAACTTATTTTCCACACAGCATGTGTGCAGTGTTAATTCACTGTAGAAAATGATTTTCATTTCCATACCAACTGGCGTCTTATGAAGGATGAGTGCTGCAGTGATTCGTGATGAATTGAGAGCACTGAGTTTCTGTTTTGAGCGCCTTTATCAAGGTCAGCTTGGACTCTTCAGCACCTGCCAAAAAATGGAAGACTTTTCCTCATCCAGAATGCAAATGAGGCTGTTTGGGTTTTCGCACATCTTAAATTAGACTACAGTAAGCACTTTTAACTAAAGGTTAGCTTAGATTTGGAAGCCAAGCCTGCAGGCAGCTGAGTTTCAGCTGCTTTGGACTGATGCAGTATACACAAGAGAGGGACGGGAGGAGTGTGTGCACGAGTGTATGCCTCTGTGCATACATGTACGTGGGTGTATATATGAACTGTTGGTTTGACGGAGAAGAAAGCTCATTTATCACAACATGCTCTGGAACCTTCCAAGGGTCAGCCCGCTGTCCAAGTCGTCTCTAATGAAGAACGCGGCCGAGCCAATCAGAGCTCACCTCCAATAAGGCGGCACTGACTGCTGGCCAATCAAAACACGTGAGGGTCAGCGGAGCGACGGGTAGAATTGATGAGAGGAGTAAGTCCCAGTGAAGGATCACCATAAGCTGCCTGAGATAAACCATACAGGAGCCGAGAAACACTCGATGCTCCATGGAAATGCAATAAAGCCTGAATCATATCTCAGCGTTGGCCGATGGGTGATAACACTGCTATAGTGGTGTATGGAAAACAGCCCATTGAAATGCAGTGTGAAAGACGGCGCCTCCACAGCTATACCGCTCGAGAAAATGGGATGATGTGTGAATACAAGTGGTTTGCAATATTACCTTTCGGTTCCTTCTATTCTCTAACAGGACAAAGAATGAGCAGCCGAGGCGGTTTGTTAAATCATCATCACTGTGGAGAAGCACTGCAGAGCCTGTGCTGCTACTGTGAGCAGAATACAGATTACACTTGGCTCCGTAGTTCACTCAGAGGGCACATACTGTATTTCCAGCATCAAGTGTTTTAAAATACAGTTTTCCTCCAGGGAAGCTTTGATACAGGTTTCCACTTTGAGGAAACAATGTAAGCGTATAGATACACTCGTAGCTGTTTTGTTGTCTTTTTGTGGTTTCTGTGTAGCATTGATGCGTTATAGTTCTCAGTAGTTTCTGTTCCTGCTCATCTTTTTGTTTACTCTGCCACCTATGGAGCTGCAGAGTGAGAGGAGTTATTTCAGGCCTCCAAAGTTTGAGAAGTAGCACTGTAACAAAGCCGTCATTAAACATTCATTTTCAATCAGTCATTAATTGTAAAGCAACAATTCACAAGTGTTATCTCGAGACGCTTTACAAACGAGCAGGTTAAGGACCGTACTCATTGTTAGGATAAGAAGCATGAAGGATTTCTCCTATTGATTCTGCAATGGCGCAGTATTGGTGTCCCGGTCTCACAGAATAAATCAGGGCACTTTCCAGTTCTGAATTTGGTCCACTTTTATTTTCTCTCCTGTGACTGAAAAAAACAACCAGCTCATGGATTTTGTAATAGTCAGTCATTCACCATATCAAGCTGGTTTCTGAACAGCATTAACATAACAAAACACACTACTTTGCTGAAAATAAACATGGAATAATTTTACTGCCTGTCAAAACAAGAACCAGTGTTATTGCTACGTCTTTTATGAGAGTGAAAATAGAGGACACCAAAAAAGAAAGACAAGAAATCCTCCAAAAACTGACTTCAACGCTTTGTTGCATCTTTTGATTTTAGAAGAGTGAGTTCTTCTCTTCGGCTATTCCTTTGATTTTTGACCCCTCTAAGAATCTATGGTCTAATGATGATGTGTGTTTTATGTTGTTGTTGGTTATTAAAGCCCAGTCTTTTGATTTTGGGATGTCTCAGAACAAATCTGACATTAAACTACATAAAAACCCCCAAAAAGATTAATTGGAATGATGAGGGTGAAGCTACATGAAGGGGCGGCAGTAGCTCAGTCTGTAGGTCGCTGGTTCAAGTCCTGGTGTCGACCAAAGTAAGGAAGTTGGTCTGGTGGCTGGAGAGGTGCCAGGTCACTTCCCGAGTACTGCAGAGGTGCCATTGAGCAAGACATCGAAACCCCAACAGCTCTGGCGTACTCCCTGCATAGCAGTGTGTAGCAGCCCCACTCTGACATCTCTCCATTACTGCATGTCCACAGGTCAGGTTTGTGCATGTGTGTATATGTGTAGACACGGTAGCCAGGAGTTCTGCTTGCTCTTATAACAATGCATATGAAATGATGATTTCATCCTCCTTTAAATGAAACCGCCTGGAGCTGGGTTTGTTTTGCCCGCCTTAAAAGTTTTCTTTCTCAGGTGTGCTACGACGTGATTAATGATTGTTGCTTTGTCGGCCTTGACCAGCTATTATTGGAACGCTGCGTCTCTTATCTTATCAACCTGCCAGGTTGCTGCTCGTCTAGGTGAAGGTGTCGGTCACAGGAAATAACTTCTCAAGGACTTTTGAGTGTGTTGACTCGTAGTAAAAGTGTGTCACAATCGCAAAAATCCAATAACTGTTTTCCTCACAGAATCTTGGCCTCATTTCACAAGAGCTCATAAGACAAACGGTTTACAGGCATTATAAATGAGACCTCCAGTCTCTGTGGTCCATTTGTTTTATTTCTGGAAGTCCTGGATTCATGCTCCGTAATAATTCAACAGTTTTAATTAATGAGTGTTGTACAGCTTGCTAGAGTTAGTTCAGTCTAATTTCCTGATATTTTGAATTATGATCCAACAATGAGGCGTTTGTCTCACAGGAGGAATCAGGTAGACATTTTTAATTTTCCTGGGTGCTTCTTTTTATTTTTTTAAACTTGCATTGGAGACAAATTGTCAAACAGCAAAAAGCATTCCTCCTGTCTTGTCATGTTAGCAGCCGTTCACTGGGCCAGTGTTGAAATGTACGTTTGAGATAGTTGAAGGAAGAAAAATGGCCAATGAAGTCGGATGATATCGACCGGAGTCCAGGGATGCTGTCGCCTGCTGATGATGTATGAAGTGAGGAGAAGCGTTCATCAACGAGTGTGAAGATTACTCCCCCATCCAGGGACATTTCTCCCTCTCCTCCTCTCTGGCTGCTTCTGTCATCCCCCCCTATTAAAGATCCATCACCCTCTCTCCATCAACACCTCCTTTACCCATCACATCGCCTCCTCTCGGATACTTTTTTACTCTCTTTCTCAATGTTTATCGATCTCTCGTTCTTGCTATTCTTTACTCCTCTTTGAAGCGGACCTCATAGGTTAGTGGGCCGCTGTCCCTATCCATTTCAACAAACATTTACCCAGCTTGAGTCTCAGATTCAGAATCAATTAACTGGAGGAAGTACTGAATGATTGTGTCCAGATTTTTACAACTTGAGTCTCATGTTTTACCTGAACGATTAACCTGTATCAACTTGTACATATGCGACTGCTCTTGGCTGAACGTTCCTTCCCTATAACTGCCTTTTCAGTGTTTCAAGTCACTCATCCTTGTTTATTTTTTGGCCTTTATGCCTTTATTTCGAGACAGGACAGTGGGTAGAGTCAGAAGGGAGAGAGAGAGAGAGAGAGTGGGGAATGACATGCGGGAAAGCATCCACAGGTCGGATTCTAATCCAGGTCGTTCGCTCAGAGGACTATCGCCTCCGTACATTGGGTGCACGCACTAACCACTAGGCAACTGGCACCCCTCTCATCCCTTTTTTTCTAACTATATTGTTGTCAATTAATCTGATAGAAAATGGTAAATCATTAATTTTCTGAAGCTTATGATAGAAAACGAAGAAGCTCAGCTAAAGCTAGCAGCAACCACAAATGCCCCACTGAGAGTGAGGTCAAGAGACTAATTATTTACATTTAACTTGCTTTTTTTTTTAGATGTACTTGTTTAAATCATGGGATCTGTTTCTTATTAAGAGAAGAAGACATCGGCTGATGATTCTGCACCTGTTAAAAACCTTGTTAAAGATGAACTCTGAAGGAATCTAACCTGAAAACAAGCTGAGCACCAAGAAAGAAGCTTGATGGAAACGTGCTCCCAGCCCCTCCTGATGCCCTCAGGATATTGGAGAGCATTTTTTTGAAAGTTGAACTGCTTTATTTAGAGATTGTACTTGTCTTAATCCCTTGCTTTGTTTGTTTGTTGTGGAGAAAAAAACCTGCTAACTCACCCAGCTAAATCCTTGTGAACAATGATCACTGACTCACTCACTAATTGATTTTAATCATTGCCTTTAAAGGGACAGTGTATGCATATTATGTCCAGAATGACAAATAAGAGCGCATGAATGTTTGTGCACAGGGACAAAGCCCATGCAGACACATGAAGAACACGCAAACCCCTGACCTGAGATCTGAAAATATATCTTAAATAATATAACGGGGTCTTTAGCTGCAGCTTTAGTCTATAATAAGAACTGTCACATGAGATGAGTATTTAAAAAATGGTTTTGTGTCCCAGGATGTGAAATGTGAAGGATTCATATGCTGTTTGCCAAATCAGGAAGTCATCCAATGAGACTGGCAGAGAGCAGACCTGAACTCAATATTTCACACACACACACACACTCCTCTGTTTACAGACAGATGGACATGCACGCACTTCACTCAGAAGTTTACCACATCAGCATTTCTGTCATCTGTTCCCTTGAGGGATAAAAGTCAGCAGACTTGTCGGTCATCAGCACAAAATCCTATTCCTCTTTCAAAGGACCAATACTCAAATTTATTTCACTGCACATCCTTTCATATTTCAGAGCATGACACGCCTGCAGTGTGCTCCATTGCTCTTGTCACTTAGCGTGGGAATCAGCTATTTGGGGCGTCTTCGCTCATCACGAATCCTTCACCTGATGATGAAATCACAGGCAGAGCAGTGGCAAGAACACCTCGCTTCAACCCCGAAGACCTTGAGTCGTTCTCTGAGTCAAACTAGGCTTATAAACTTTCAGACAAGTAGATTTCAAGTTAGATTTTTTCGACCAGGAAAGCTGAAGTTGATCATTAACAAAAGCGTGTTTCAACTGCTCATGCTGTGACTGAATCTGTAACCTGCAGAATCTGTAATGGATGATTTGAAGAGTTTTGTCAGGTATTAAAGCAAACTGTGTAAAGTAAGTTACAACTTCAACAGTTAGAACATTAGCTTAATGAGCCATAAACTCAACTCAGCCCAAATTAAAACAGGGAGCCTTGGAAGTCTTTTCCTCTATCTGGCTGTTCGTGCGCTGTCAGAACTCCTGCTCATACTCTGCGTCAAACTAAATCAAAGAAGGCTTTTTTTCAAGGATTTAATGTTCATAATTAATACCACATTTTGATGTTTCAGTTTGAGCATCACAGAAAGTGAAGTAGAGGTGGATAACATGGGGTAAAGGATCAAATGGTAAATTACAGCACTTCAACAATAACTGCTTGACCACATTAAACATCAGAGGCGGATGATGTCTGAGTGTCAAAGTGTCCCTGTGGGTAACATTTCCATGTTGAAGTACCTCGTACAAGAGCTGTATAAGCTATCACATGAGGTCCTTATAACGCTGTGAGAGTTCTCCTGCATGAAGGTGAAATACTTCAGTTCAGTTCGTTGTGTAAACGGCATTTTAGCTGCTCTAGTGACGAGGCTTTAGCTGTTTGTAACTCAACTGTCTCTTTTTCCATGAGCATAAGTCTCATGCTTTCACCCAAAAATGCAGTTATTAAAAGCAAACAATTAAAGTCATAGTCCCAGAATAATCACTTCATGTCTTTGGTGATGACCAGCTTTTTTCATGACAAATTTCCTGTAAAAAAGAATCCGTTAGCATTTCTATTCCTCACGTTCCTGTTGTCCACACTTCCTTGCCGCTGAGGTTGAGGTCGGAGCAAGCCGTGCATGAATGAGGACGGCGGTGGTTGTAGGGACGACACAGTCTATGGTGGTGGATGGGCGTCAGGCAGTGGTTGAACGGGTGTGATTGGGTAGTTGGACATGCAGTGTGAAAGCGTTTTGAGTAGTCAGAAGACTAGAAAAGTGATGTATAGAAGCTCAAGTCCATTTACCATACAGAGAATAAATCATTTTTGTTAAGGTTACACGGTCTTCCCTCTGCTGCTGCCTTGAGGCCAAGCTTTACCTTATGTTTGCAGTATTGAGTCACAAATGTGTTTCCATTTGTTTGTTTTTGTGCTCTTAAGTGTGAACAATCATTACAGTCTAATGGGGTCTCCAACCTGGTTGTACTCAGTTTGGTGGGCAGGTGACAGCTGTAACTTTAAGCAAAGAGAGATTGATTGTATATCGTGACAGCAACACTTTTGTTTCAATCTGAATTCTGCATATTCAACATATATGCATTCATGATATACTGCAGGTTGTTAACCTTTAGCAGCCAATTAACACTTGGGTTTTCCAACAGATGTTTATTCTCTGTCAGGCTGCCGATGACGAGACAGAACCTTCCTACAGTGATAATTAGTTCTTCTTTGCAGCTCTCTGCGCATCTACAAACTCACAGCCGACTGCATAAACATCATCCTTTTAATCGTTGCCTCGGAGCAATTCTAAAGTCTTTTCTGTCCCCGTATTTCCCCTTCACAAATTGAGCTGCTACAAAGTCTCTCGGCTCCAAGTTGTGCCAATTTGGGGTTACAAAGGTGTACAACAAAACTGTGCACAAAACTCCAATCTCTGTCTTTGGATGGGTTTTTTCCAAGAGACTGCCAAAATAGAGGCAAAGCCATTGTTGTTGATGGTTACGATGGGTTAAATTCTACTAAAACAGGTCCAAGGTTGCTCAGTAATGAGTTGGATGAAAGAAGGATTGAGAGTCTGATTGTTTCCTCTCCAGGAAAACACAAAAGCAGCTAATTTCACGTTCAGCCTGTAGGTACGGGGCTAATCATTGACATCAGCTGGTGTAGACTGTGGATGGCGTAAAGACCTGTCTGCCTTTTCTGCTTAGTAATTACTCTCCCTAAGAAAGACATACAGGTAGCCTTTCTGTATTCATTTAGCCTCTACATGCACACATTATAACCTGAAAGGGAACATTGTGTGTATGTGCAAAGAGTCATCATTCTCTTTTTTAGCAATTTGTCCTTGTCCGACCAACACATCTGAATATTAATGAGCCTTCTGGATTTCCATATAACCGCAACAACGGCCTGCAAGACCTGACCACAGATAAATGAGTAAATGGATATGTAAATAAGTGGAGGTGAGGTAAATAGAGTCTGGGAAGGAAGAGGCACGAATAAAAGATGTTCAAAATTGATTTCAGCTTCACTGCGCTTTAACTCATTTACTCAGCTCAGGGAATACCTCATGGACCCGAGGAAATCTGCATGCATACATGTTTTGGTGCATACACAAGTGTTTGTCTTACTGAGAGCATTCAGTGTCCCCATAACCCCCGAGACTTTCAATTATGGTTGGATAGTGACCTGTTCTGAATCGTATCTGGTACCAAGTGCATGAGAAGTAGTTTGTTGAGACACACGGTTCTTGAGTAGAGATGGGGATTGAAACCCAGATACATAAGTACCAGGTTCCAGGTATTTTTCAAAACCTGAAATGTGAATGTAAGGTTATATCTAAAGTCAAGTCATATGGTTTTTAATCTTTTTGACTGATCGAGTATTGGAGAAGCCCAACTGGATGTTTAATGCAGAACATTTGGGACGGGTTTCTTTAAGCTCCACTTTGGATCATTTATGTCTCAGTCATCTGTCTTCAATCTATCTCCCTTCTCTTATATCCTTCTCCTCTTTGATTTTCCCACCATCTCCATCTTTTTTTTTACAATCTAAAAAACCACAGCAGATGAAATCGCACCTTTCATCTTGAGTTTTCATACCTGTCCCAGCTGCTCAGGAGGTGTGCATGCAAGAACAGAACAGCTGGACTTAATATTATCTTGACATTTTCCATGCTTGATGCAGATGTGTGACATGAGGCATTTGTTGCATTTGGGGCGGCTGCGTCTCTGTTTGTAGAGTCTGCCGTTACTCAAGCGGAAAGTTGGGGGTTTGATCCCCAGCTCCTGCAGCAACATGTCCGATGTGTCCTTGGGCAAGACACTTAACCATGAATTCCTCCCGCTGCTTCGTATGCATGTGCACTTACTTCTGATGGATACTTTACATAGAAACCTCTACCGTCAGTGTGTTAATGTGTAGGTGTGACCTGCGGTGTAAAAGCGCTTTGAGTAGAAGACTAGAAAAGCCCCACAGTATACAAGCTCAAGTCCGTTTTCCATTTGTTGCCTGAGTCTGCAACTTAACAAAGACAGAGACACTGGACACTGATTTCCTCACAGTGGCGAAAGACGCCAGCAGTTTGTGCAAGGGGGAAATATGAGCAAAGATGAAATGATATGAACAAATAATTTTCATTTCCCCTGTACAGAAGGGCGACGTCACATCACTGTTGGCCACTTAGAAGAAGAAGGATTTGTTTTTAACCATGTTGATGATTACTTAATGAATAGCCTAAAACCGACACCAGTTCACTGAACTAAGTTTTCAAGATTTTGTACCTCAGAAGGAGGGAGTTCTTCCATTATATTGTTGTTTTATGAAGCACATTGTAACTAGCAAAGGAAGAGATTTTATTCTAACCTTTGAGAGCGAATTTTCATGGCCAAGAAATCAATTTAAAAATGTAAATTTAAGTGTGTTTTAGGGGAAGGTGAAAAAACTCCGCAAACATTCATGCTCTTGGAGTTCCTTCTAGTTCCATCTGTTGTCTTTTGCTTTCTTCTTGTTTCTTTCTTCTTGTTGAGAATATTTTCTACTTGTGTCCCAGCGTGGGCAGGCAGATGTGCAACAGCGGACCTCTCACTATGCTGCCTTCTGGTAATTGGGTGTTAGGGTGTGTGTGTGTGTGTGTGTGTGTGTGTGTGTGCGTGTGCGTGTGTTTGTGTGAGTGTGTTGTAGAGAAGTAGCTTTCAGTAGCGGGTGTTGCTAAGGTAGGACTCAATGCAGCCGACTGACGAGGAGTGTGCTTTTGATGTACCTCTACTCTCACCATCTTCTTTTTTTCCCTCTGCAGTTTCTCAGGCTGATCGCTGTGAGCCACTTATAGAGTGAATAAATGCTAATGAATGGAAATGCTCCTTGGTGTGTGTGTTGTCTGCGTGTGTGTGTGTGTGTGTGATGAGCAGATATCTGGCTGTTAATAAAGCAGCACAGAGCACATCTTTCTTATCTGTTCTCCATGAGTGGATGCTACCAGATAATGAAAAGCTAAATGTGCGACTTTGATTACATTTCTCAAACATTGATTCTTGATGACTTCCTCTTTTTTTTTACAATGGAAACCTGTGTGTAAATCTGCAACAGCACTTAATTCCCCACCACAGTCTAATAACAGATTTAAAATGTAAAAAGTGAAATACTTCAAATATATCCCGTTTTATCAGATCTATAAAATGAGCACCTCGCATACCTGCAAAGGAGCCTTCCTGTATTTTGCAGACTTCCAACAGGGAGGACACCTTGGGGCAAACCCAGAACACACATCTGGTTTTGGATCACGTTCGGATCCTTCAGGAAGAGCTCCAGGATGTGGTTAGGGAGGTGGATGGGTTACTTTGCTTTGCTGGCAAAAACCTGAATAAACGGCAAAAACTGTACACATGGGTGGTAAACAATTGTTGTTGAGTAAAGCTAGTTTAGGGAGGCTAAAACCTACTTAAATGGCAAATTTACCTACAACCTGAGGTCAGTCTTTGTGCAATCCAAAAAGATGTTTTGGAAACGTGCCGCTAATATTCCATGGAATAAGACATCTTGCAGATGAGTCCTGTGGTTTTGTGCTGTGAACCTTTTTGTTTTATCTTTCTCTTCCAGCTCTGAAAAGTGTTCGCAATATTTGCTTTGTTTCCTCATGAAATTCTTTACACAAGTATTGAGTGAGTATTGCAACATGATTTTTCAGTTCACTATACCGATTATTAAAATGTTTTTAAAATGGTTTACACATCCAGGATTTATCTGAACGTAAAAGTCAAAATGATAACTAAAAGTGATAACTACAACTTCTCTAACAACGATGCAGCAGCCAGTAAGTCCTCCTTCTAAGTTTAGATTCTGGTCCTGAATGGTCTGGATTTGTTTGGACCAGAGAAGTAGGCCAGGCAAACGTCAAACCAACAGGTGTTGCAGCGATGGAAGTGGATGAGCGAATCGGTTCCGATTTAACTGATTGTGCCAGACCTAAAAAGCCTCTGCATGTTTCTAATAAGCTCCACGAGCAGAAACGTGCTCAAACTAGGATCAATATTGGAGATGCTTTTGAAGAATGGAGAGATGTTAGAACGCAGAAAGGTTTACAGACAGATGCAAAGCTGGCTAAACACTGAAGCTTCAGTGTCAGCGACATGGCGACCTGCGTGAGCATCGACTCTAGAGAGGAGGGGACGGAGGAGTCAGCTCTCTCACATGATTAGAATTTGGACTGCAGTACCCATTTTAAACGCTAGGTGTCAGAGTTACATATTGCTCCTTTAAGGTCTTTAATTGGGAAGTATATACTCTTTCTTACCACAAACATGTATTAGCATTAAAACACTTTTATTTGTGTAAATCGCAGTAACAACAGTGAATTCATCTGGTAACTGGTGTTTTCAGCAGCAGGGTTTTTGTATCTGAGCAGCAACAGTGGCTCATATTATTTGATTTACATATATTTTTCACTCATCCATCATGACATTACTGTCTCCCCTGTGGAAAACGTACTGACCTTAACCTCCTTCTCTTTTGCCATCTTCCCATTTTCTTCCTTTTTTCCACATCTCCCCCATACTTCCCCCCTGTGTCGTTGTGCTGTCGTCTCTCTTTGGCCCGAGGCCATGCAGGTTTCTGAAGGGTTTTTGCTCTCCCATTGATTTTCTGGGAGCCCCCTCGCTGTGAACGAGACACTCCAGGCCCCTCACCCACTGCTCTGATTTACTCAGGCTGTGATAGCATAATGTTTTTGAGACACAAACCCCCCTCCACTTCATGCTCACAAACACACATGTACACCCAATCCCGTCCCGGTAGCTCTGGCTCATGTAGGGGACTCCTCTGGGTGTGCTGCCAGGAGAGGAGCTGGACACCTGGCTGAGGAATTAACACACTGGTGAACCGTATGAAACCGGGACACAGCATGGTGTTTTTTTTAAATACATGATTAAACACTTCAGATTTACTCCCTTACCTTTAGATTTGCTCAAACATGCAGCTACAAAGTGGTTTGAAATGACGCATCTTTATTTTAAATATGTGCCACATACAGTAAAGGATGCTTTTAGCATCAGAGGTGTGAAGGTGCAAAGTGGAGAGAAATGGCACAACACCTGGGAATTGTTGGAAAAGACACACCTACCTTTGACTCACTCAATAATACTCACTCCTTTCACTTTGATTACACTTTCCATGTCTAGCAGGGAGGCTTTCCATACCATGCAAGTCAACAAAGATGGGGTGAAATAGATAATAGTTCAGTGAGATGTATCAGATCAGTCGTTTGTACAGTCCACATTTCTCAGAATCACTGTTGGATCTCTAGATTGTTTGTTAACTACTGTGAAATACAGTTTTATGAAAGATTATTTCTGCAATCAATCAATCATTATTTGTATAGCGCCAATTCATTGCAAGTGTTATCTCTAGACGCTTTACAGAAGAGCATATGGGATGATATGCAGGCAGGATTTCTCCTTTGTGTTCCTGTTGTCCACACTTTCTTGCAGGCCGTGCATGAATGAGGATGGCGGTGGTTGTGGGGACGACACAGTCAAATGGCGGTGGCTGGGTGTCGGGTGGTGGTTGGGACAACATATATCGATGGTGGAGGTGCAACCGTCGATGCATATCCCTCTTCCCTGATATGTCCAACAAAACTCATCGTTTTCAGGTCTAATGCAACATACCTTGGGTCTTATTCTTCATGAATCTTTCTAGAGGGTGCATTTTTCAGATCCCATTTATGTTGTATCTCTTTTGTCAAACTTTTAGATCAAGCACTTGTGAAAGTTTATTTGCACTTTGTTTTACTCTACAGTGGGGTACTTGTTTCTGAAGTGGTGCGAAGGAGCAAGTGAGGCCAAACTAGACCTCTGCAATTGTCTTCACACCTGAGAGGAGTCCTTTAGGGGTCTCTACACATCCACAGCGGCCACTGACCAGATGAAGTGGGTCTTCTGTTTGCAGAGCAGTGCCCGGCTTTGTTCTGAGTCAGAGAAATACACCAGAGAGCTCAGAAAATGAAACAGTCACACTCCTGAATACACAATGGACTCGCTGTGTAAACTCTATGCACACATTTCCCTCCTCCACCCCGCTTCGGTTCCTCTATTTCCCTTTTTTCTTTAATCTCTGTATGCCGTTTTTCCAACCTCCCCTGGGTAAGTGTGGCGACCCAGACATTGCAACCTCTGCAGAATATCAACACACTCTTAAAGCCATCCCAATCCCATTCTCCAGAGAGCTTGTGGAAGGAGAGGAATATGGAGGGGCCATTGAGCTGAAGGCAGATCCAGACATTGATAGTGTTGGCTGGAATAATGAGAAAAATGAATCAGCGTGCATTGAATTCAAACAACCTTATCTTGAAATCCCATTATACTGTTAAGCTTTCCTTTGGTATTATTTCATGCCATTCAGAAATAGAGAATTCAGCTCGATGTGCAGATCAGTGACAGGAAAGTCAAAGAATTGGAACCTCTTTTTTTAAGTCATGGAGTCTTTTGGACATAATCTGCTGATAATTGGAATATACTGTAACATGTTACCTGTGGCTAGTATTTAAAAAAACCTAATTCCACCCACCTCTTTGCCTTTTCAGTTTAACTTGCAGTAATTTTTTGACTCCCTAAAAGATGACTGAAGGCTCTCAGTTGATTAAACACATGCCGAGCACACAGGGGCGTGTCTAGAGGGTTGGCATGGGCCCCCCTTGAAGTCTTATTGGCCACCCCAGGTGCCACCCCAAAATCCTTAACTAGGACTGGCTATTTGCCTTGTCAGGGGTGGGACTTACTGTATGTTGAAATTTACTATTCAGGCTGTGTCAACTAGCAGCTCATTGTTTTCAGTGTGCAGATGTTTGCAATTTTTGCAAAGTCGATGTGCAGACAGAAGTGGTAAATAAATGCTCATCATTCATGTGTGTGCACACAAACTTTAGGCCACCCCTGCACAAGTCAGAGCCCCAGTTGGGCCACCCCAGTCTAAAAAGTCTGGACACGCCCCTGCAAGCACAGATAAAGATAAAGATATTAGTAGACATACAGATATTTTCCTATATTGCATAAGGTATTTATTTCTACATTTATCTCAGTCTTGTTTTCCATGGGTAGCTCCAGGCCTCATGCATGACTCTTTGCTTGGTTTCCTCTTTCTGTCCTGTAGCCACCAGGCCGAGGTTTCCTCTACTTAACTTCCATCGATATTTTTTTGCTTTAGACGTGCTGTTTATCAAGCAATCTACTTCTCACTGCAGGGCTAACAAGACTGCTGTGCACACTCCGAATATGAGACCGACTTCTTCGTCCCTGCACGCTCAGGTAATGAGACGAGGGGAGTTGGGGTGAATAAAATCAATATTCTGCGCACAGAACGTCAGTACAGAGAGTATCCAGATAATCTTTGGAGAGAGTCCAAAAGAGAGAATGAATTTCTCGTCTTTTTCTTCCTCTCCTGTGCTGCGTGCAAACAATCCCTTCTGTCTCTTGCTTGATTATTATTCTCTGCTTGCTGCTCATTTAAATTGTTTAACTCGAGGCTGGAGTTTGTTTAATACAGTGGTGACTGTGGTTAAACGAAGCAACCTTTAATCAAAGATATCTACTACTTGAGTAGGTGTTTTAGATTATTCTTGATTAGGAAATACTGAGGAGTTTTTTAAACGTTGAAGCTACTGTTGATGTTTTACCGTCTTGATATACAGTTGATCATAAACTCAATCGTTGATTAATGGCTAAAAATGAATTTAAAAAGGGCGTGAGTAGCCTAGTGGTTGGTAAGTTCGCTACATGTATGGAGACCAGGATCCTCCAAGCGGGCGACCCAGGTTCAAATCTGACTTGACAGCTCCTTTCCCGCATGTCCCACACAATCTGCCAATTCGTCTGATCCAACCTTCACAGCAGGCCCCTAAGTCCCTAACTACGCTCTTCTCCTCTGTCGCCCCCCGGTGGTGGAACAAACTTCCAAACTCCATCTGACCCGCAGAGTCCCTTTTAAGAAAAAGCTAAAGACCCAGCTCTTTATGAACACCTACGCACTTAATGATATTGATGATGATGGTTTTGTTTGATAATGATGTTATCTAAGATGGTTTTGATGCTGATTAGAGCTCTCAAGAACAGCTGTCGATGTCGTGCTCTGCCTCTGGTCACTTCCTGTCAGCACCTGTGTGTCTGATTGGACTTAAAGCTGTTAGTTTGCACTTACTGACGTTGTTTCCTCCTCTCTCTTTTTTGATTGTGTTGTCTTACTCTCTGATGTACGTCACTTTGGATAAAAGCATCTGCTAAATGAACTGTAGAATTGCAGAATGGTGCTCCCCACTCTCTCTCTCTCTCTCCTCAGTTACTGACTAATTTGATCCGTTGGACAAGAAGGCTATTTGAAGATGTCACATCGGTCCCTAAAATCTTGTGATGGGCATTACTTCATCTTTTATGTATGCAAAACTAATGCATACATATAAAAAGATATGAAACCAAAAGATTATTTTGAAGTGAGCAGTTTTCCTCGCTCTACAAATAGCACGATTGTCCAGCCTGTATCTTTGACAGTGTGAGAAGCCTCATGAACCATCATCATCTGAACACAGTGAAAGCAGAGTAATGATTGACTGAAGATCTCTTCACGCGTTGGAAACAACAACTCACCAATAACCAATATTTAATGAAAGTCCACTATTGGCCTCATTTAGAGGAGAATCGACAGATCTTTTTACCCCAGCTGAGATGTCTGTTGGTCCGTGTATATTGATCACTAAACTGTTAGTCTCAGTTGAATGAGTGCACCACTGTCAACCGGCTATTGATGAGAAACAACCAGTTTAACTCCATCATCTCTCCCGTCTGGGCCATTCTGTCAAAAGTTAACAAAGTGACATTAAAGGAGAAAGTTTGATGTTTGTTGACGTATCAAAAATGTGGTTATAAGTAGTGTAACACCTGTCAGACCTCTAAGAGCTATGCCTTTTCACTTTGTCATCTCACCTGCACACTGAAATGACAGCTTTCCCTGTAAGGTTTTTAATGTCCTGATTTCTCAGCTTTATCTGGTTGGTGTGCTCTCTTGTCATGCACACTGCCACATACTCAGGTGTATTCTGATGACAATTGAACAGATAACTATTAGAATCGGTTTTCAGTTGGTAACGAGCTAGATAGTTGACAGACTGGCAGGTATCTAACAGTGTTTACCGATTAGAGAGACAGATTGGAGTTGGGGTTGTGACACTGCGTGGGAAAAGAAACACACCTGTGTGATTTACAGTGAACCATCAGTTCCCCCTTCTAGCAATGCTGTCAGGCTAAGAGTCAAACACTGCTGGTTCAAGAATGTCTTACCTGCCTTTACTGAAGCCCTTTTTCACATACAGTATGCACTCCTGAAAATTACTAGATAATTTCAGGAGGATGCCCCCTGAAATCCTCCTGATCAAATTGTTCACACATGTACCTCACAGTGGGAGACTATCCCTGTTGGATGGTTAGGGGGTCTCTTATGGCAAGACATGACGCAAAAAGAATGACGCAGTAGTGGCAGACAAAGCCGCTATACAGCGCTATAATCTGAATATTAATGCTATTATGTGTAGTTCAACAGAATCACAATATAAAAAAAGAGTGGAGAAGAACAGAAAACATAAAGCAGCAGTTTAATTATGTGCACGGAGATCGTCAGTATGTTCGCATGCATACAATCTATGGCCGTGAACCGATTGTAGTGAATAAACGTCACCATCCCCTCCCACTCGCTCGAGGTAAATTCTCCTGATAAAATCCTGCTGCGTTCTCACATCATCTTACTCAGACTTTCTGCAGAAAGAATACCAGGGGTCTGGCAGGAGAAACTCTTACTGAAGTCTGAGTGCAACATTCGGCTGTTTGCGTTCACACATGCAACTTAACCCTGAAAACGTCAAGAGTTTTTGTGCAAGTGTGTAAGCACTATGACAACAAAGACCAAGCAGAGAGTGGCAGAGCAGCTGACTGACTGTTGTAGCGGCACTCCCTCACACTGGCCTCCACTTCTATCATCCTTCTCCGCTTCATCACAAATCATCTTGTGGTTTGTGGTCATTTTAAGCCTGTGTTTGTAAAGCCAAGCTGTTTCTCTTATGTTGCTGTGATGATGGTAAGAAGCTCAACCCCTCACAGACTGAATATGACTGTGCAAAGATTAAAGCTTCCAGTTTTCCCCTTTTTTACTATAATATTATTTCACAAATTTACAGATATAGTAGGTCATCTAATTGCATCTAAAACAGTGGAGGAAGATGTTTTGCATCCTGGAGAGCTGGATCCTCTCGTTTACCTTTCCTGTTTTCTTCCTCACTGGTCTCTCACCTGCTTCTACATCCTCCCACTCTCACACTCAGACTCACGTTCCAGATGCCTGGAGCTGAACAGGCTTATCTAATAACTGGGAAATTTCCACATATTGAAATTCATAAGGCACAAGCATACTTTGTATTTGAGCTGGCATGCTTCTGTCTGTGCTGTGCATGCTTCTGTCTGGCTCTGTATTTTCTATTTTATTATATGGTCACCTTAAATTCTTACCTTTTGTACTTTGTTATTGTTGTTTGTGTTTTTTTTTTGTGTTGCAGTCCTGCTGGAGACAAGCTGGAGCATTTTAATCAGTTCTTTTGATAACGTTAAGGATATCTTAAACCCCTCTCACACATATACATTACCTACACTCTCAACGCACGCAGCTTGTGTAAACATAAATGTCCAAATCACTTCATCTGGACTTGAAACAGACTTTTTCATAAAGTCCGACATTCACCCCTTGCAAGTGAGGTGATACTGTAGTGATGTCTTTCTCTCTTGGGGTGGCTGTGGCTCAGTTGGTAGGGTCCGTCGTCTCTCAATTGGAAGGTTGGGGGTTCGATCCCCAGCTCCTGCAGCCACATGCCAGATGTGTCCTTGGGCAAAACACTTAACCCTTTATATAAGCTCAAGTCCGTTTAACCCCAAGTTTCTCCCGCTGCTTCACTGGCGGCGTATGAACGTGTATGAATGGGATTAGTTACTTTGGATTGTCACTTTACAAAGTAGCCTCTGCTATCAGTATGAGAATGTGTAGGTGTGACCTGCGGTGTAAAAGCGCTTTGAGTAGTCAGAAGACTAGAAAAGAGCTGTACAAGCTCAAGTTCATTTACTAAAACTGAAAACTCCTACTTCTCCTGCATACTCCACCGAGGAACATCCCACTCACCTTTAACAGATCTTTTCTTGTTGTGAGAAAGTGTCCCACTCTGACAATCACTTGCATGGGACATGTGGAAAAGGACAGGTCTGGAAAATGTTTGGACCTAATTGTTCTGAAGTTGTCAGGAGTTTAGTTGAGAAAATGGGCTTTAGTGAGAAACTAAAAGCAGATACAGATTGAAGCACTGGGCCTCAGAGGTAAATGTTCTTGGATTTGGACTCAGGAGATCATAATTTAGATGCTAAAAGTGTTGCGGTTGTGTTAAAGAGCCAAACTTGGACTGTAAATGTTAAAGAAACCCAGACAATTGTGGAGGCAGCAGTTTGTCGTCTAATTTCTCTACAACCGCTAAATAGATAGTGGCCCCTCATTTATTTTCTTAACAGCTGCCCTCTGGGAAGCTGATGTAATCCCTTTTAAGTAGAACCATTTGTTAGTAAAAGTGGTGCCAAACTCTGCAGCAGCCTTAGAACTGATGATACTGCAGGTGGAGATATTTTTTTTGGTCTCAGCACTGACCATCTACCGTCTGTGTCTCAGAGGAACAACCCCAATTCTTCGGCATCTCATCTTTTCCCATTCCCCCCCCCCCCTCTTTTCCCTCCTCTCCTCACACCTGAAGAGTCAGTCCTGGAGTTCTTGCAGAGCTCCCCTGAGCTTAGCATCCGTTGGATTACTGACCCGGACTGTAAAAATGATTGACGCCAGGCGCTGTCACACTCCGCTCCCTCTCTGTCAGGATATCGACTGATTGGTGGAGATAGCGGATGAGACTAATAAAATATTAAAACGTGGAGGCCAGCGTCTGCGTTAGGCCCCATAACATGGTGACATGAGCTATTGAACCCAGGCTTTTATCACCGCTGTGGAAGAGTCGCAGCATTGATTTGGAGTTTCTTTTTACGGCCTATGTTTTAATGACAGAAACACTTAGGCTCTTTTAGCAAAAGTCCTTTCAAGCCTCATTGTGTTGCCTCATTTGAAACAGTGAAGCTGCTGCAGCCCATGTAGAAAACTGGATCTATACTGCAAAGATATATTCCAGCACACACCCTTTCAGTAGAGGTGTGTGTGTGTAGAAATGTGTGTGTTTGGGGGAGTGCTTGAATGGAGCAACATTGGGACTCCAGCCAACGACGAGCCCCGGCATCCTGGAAACCTCATCCTCTTTATAAATAATAAAACAAGCATTGTAAAAAAAAAGAAGCTCAGCCCTCACTCACGTTCTGCCAGCCGGCCAGGCTGGCTGCAGTGTCTGCTGCTCCATTATATATTTATTATACGTTCTCTTTATGTGTGTCTGTTGGTGAAGAGAGGGCACACGGTGGCACTGTACAGCTATCAAGGCCGTGCTTCTGTATCAGGCTGGAATGTCGATGTGCAGCCATCAGGGGTCTGCAGGAATTGAGTCATTTGTCTCCTTTCTCTCCTCGCCTTTTTTTCAATTCACGCCCTCTCTGTCTGCACACCAAATGAGTTTCTGCAGGTGCATCGGAGACTCATTTAAATCTGCTGGTTCAAGATAAAGAATTCCTGAATAAGGAAGGAGAGCTCTATTTGTTTTCTGCTGCTTCTTTTTTTTTTGCACTAACAAGGAATGCATTCGGCCGAACCTGGTAGATTTCCAGGTCTTAATTCCTGCCACAACCCGATAAAAGGTTTGAAAAGTGGGTTTCTTAAGGTTTTGTCGTGTCCAAGTCAAAGCTCAATGTCCCACAGATTTTCTCATTGTCAGAAGTCAGCATGTAGTATCGGACTGTGGTTCAGGCCAGCCAGCAGCGACGAAAGGAGACAAAGAGAGCGATTAAAATGGAGACCAATCACCTTATACAGCCGACCTGACCTTTGAGAATAAAGACGAAGGGTGCCAGAGAATAATGTGGGGGGCGGGGGGGTTAGAGAGGAGAGGAGAAGATCACTCTTCTTGCCCTCTTGCAGGTTGCAGTGGCCCTTTTGATAAAGTGAGAGGCTAATGTGGAGGGACGATAAAATGTCAAACATATTCTGTGAATGTCAAGCTGCTTGGGCGGGTCATCGGCCATTAAACGGTGATTAAAAACCCATTTTGATTCTGGGGTCTTTATGTGTTAGGTTTAACTGGTCAAACATTAATTATGTGATGATACATTTGGACTTTTAACAGTTCTTATGGTGGAAATGGTTTTGTGATGATCTCACAGGTTTCTTCACTACAGCCTAACATGATATTGGTCAAGTAGAAGGAAACTCCACAAACGGAGGTTGGTGCTCTCAGAGGACGACCTTAGACCTTGTCATAGTTGCATTTAGAGTATCTGTAATATAAATCCCCTTAGACTCATTTATGTAGAAAAGGCCCTTTGATTATTTAAAGTCATATATCCTTGAAGGACAAGAACTATTACTGTCAATGTGACCATCCTGAATATAATTGCAGATATCTTGAACTAAATGTCTGAGATATAATGAGAGATGTTTTAATGAAGCCTGTTTATTGTTAATACACTCAGAGGTGGCTCGTCTGTATCCGTCAATCATCTCTGTCTCTCTTTACCCTTCATTTGACAGCCTATTCTCCTGTCTCCATAATTGTTGGTTTTCATCACTGATCCGTCGACACTCATCATCTCCAGCTGTGCTCGGCGCGCACAGCGGTGAGACCGGTGCGTGGGCTGTTGTCAGCATGTGCACGTTTTTGTATCTGTGTCTGTCTCTCTTTGTCGTGATGTGCCTGTTAAAGCTCTCCTCAGGGCTTCGCTGTGTGTGACCCGTCTTGACTTCATACTGCGCTTCTTGTGTTTTTTTTCGTCTGTTAGTGCCCTTGAGCGCTCCTCGGGTGTGTGAGTGTGTGCGAGGTGGGTGGCTGCTGGTGGGGGGTCGTAGAGCAGGTGGTACACCTCAGGGTATGACACTGTATGTCTGCAATCATTTGAAAGTGAGACGACTTCCTCCTGCAATACGTAATTGCTCATTCATCTGGCATTAGTTTCTCGAAATCCTGCTGCCAAGTACGACCAAAACACTCGTATACTCACTACAAAACGCTGAAAAATAGACAAGCACACAGGGTGTAATTGAATTGGAAGCAGCTTATCAGCACCAACAGCAAACAGACATGCTGGGATATTTTCTTCCTCAGAGCTAACGAGCAAAACACAAGATAGGCAGTCTGAGTAAACTGCTTGTCCAGACCCCGTCATTTGACTTAGACTCGATTTATCTCTGTGAACCTTTTCTCAAGGAGGACTAAAGGAGGAATGAGTTGATGCTAGAACAATATTTGTGTACAGGAAACATTTTTGGATATTATTTTGCTCCAATTGGAGACATTTTTGCATCAAGGCAGAAAGAAGGAGCAGAAACAGAAATGGTGTTGACGTACATTAAAGAGTCTTTAACATTAAAAGTGCAACAAGTCTGAGAAATGGAAAGTTTTTCAACTGTGTGAGTACATTTAACAAGTTGTATACATTTATGCACACTTAAATACAGCAGAAATCAAGTATGTCCTGTGTAAATGTCTCTCTGAGTCATGACTGTCTACAATGAGTGAGAAGCTCGAGTCACGCCGGCTGTACTGTTGTCAGAGCCGTATTTACATCAGGTTTACATGGACGGGACGGCCTTGAGTATAAAGCTGTTTTAGTCAAGAGAAAAGAAGAATAACATACTCACTGCTTATTTGGATGTCACGTACATGTCTTTAGATCACGGTCATTCTGTATCAATTTATGTTAAATGTGAAGCTACGAGTTAACCAAAGTGTGCTAACATTAGCCTGCTAACACAACAATGCCGGACACAGGTGATTGCAGCTCGATCAAAGGCGATTTTGTCCGTCTCATTCTCTTCATGGTGCTTAATTATGGTGCGTTCTAATTGATAACTCTTTTGTGCGAACGCGAGTGTAGAGGGGTTGGAGGTGTGCAGCTGGAGGAGAGCGGAGGCTTCAGAATAGCAGAGGTGTCTCCAAACATCAGTTTGTTTTGTTTTAATGCTGGTGCTCAAGGGCGACACCTACTGGATCAAAAAGTCACACATTCTTCCTTTAAGAAATCTTTGAACAAATGAGAGGATATCCTCCAACGCAAAGAAAAGCTTTCTAATTGTAGTGTTTTGCTTTTTAGGCTGAGACAGATGTTAAAACCAACCTCAAGAGAGAATCAGAACCAAAGGAACCAACAGCTCTTAACTTTTTAATCACTTTGTCTTTTCAACAATGATCTTAAAAAGAGCATGTGGCTTTTGTCTTAAGTCTGAGGGTGGGAAAACCTTGCATGAAACAACAGACGGTGTCATTATTCAATGAATCTTTGGATTGTTTTGTAACGAATCAGAAAATGTGATAAATGCACAATTTTCTTGAGCTGACATTCAACTTGCTTGATTTGTCCAACCAACTGTTCAAAAGTCATTCATATTTAATTTGAACTAATATGAAAGACAAACGGCAGCAAATACCATTTAAGAAGCAGCTGTCACGTTTCTCTTACCAATGTGCCGGTCCTTGTTTCTTTTGTCAATGTCGTTGTGATTTGAACCAACATAAAAAGGCAAGCGTGCATTCCTGTTTCTTTTAATGTCTGCAGCAATCTCACATTCAAGGAGGATTTTATAGTTGAGAGCGCATCGCTAAGTGTTAATAAGAGCCCAACGATGCAATATTCCCAGCAGAAATCACTCTGCTTCAGGATCTCCCATCCGTCATCCATCACATGGAAAGGGCTGCCACCGCCCCACATCCAACTGCTAACTCCCCTCCCTCCCCTCCCCCTCTCTGTACCTCCCAGCACTCCCACCCTTACCCCTTCCTTAGCGAAGGAGCCCTCATTAATGATGACAGGTGAGCATCCCCCAGAGGGACACGACCAGTCAGGCCGGAGGGGTAGATGAGGATTTCGATGAAGGTGAAGGGAAGATAAACACGGGGTGGGTCCTCTTTATGATCAAGTATCAGGTGTAAAATAAACTGTCCCTGGTGGGGGGCCATTATGGGGCTCCAATAGTTTAGAAAGGGAGGAGGGAGAGAGGATGAACAGGAGATAAAATGGGATGGTGGAAGGTTATGGCGGCTTTTAAAAAATGCAGTTAGTGTTTGATGTGATAACCATCAAGATCACTGCGTCAACGTTAATTCAGTTAAATCTGGAAATGATATTTACATGTGAAAATGATGTTTGTCCGAGCTACATCCTAAACATTGGTGGAAAAAATCAACCCAAGAAACTGCTCAAGCGACAGAAAAACAGAAAAAAAAGTGGGTATCAATGTAATCCCTTATTTATATGTTTTTCTTCCTGGCTGCTTTCAGATGATTCAGGTTCATCAATGACCCCACACATGCACTGAGGTGTTTAAGATCATATCTATATTCACAACTATCGAACAAAAAAAACAATGCAGAGAGATCTCCCATGATTCCCCGCCAGCCTGGACGCCATCTTTTTGTTGTTTTGATTGAATGTTATTGTTATTGTTTCGGCTGAATTTACATACAGTGCAACAGCTTTATTAGCCCTGTTCCCACCAAGCTGTCTGATTGATTCAGTACAGTTTAGTATGGTTTGGTACGGTAAACCCTGATCCTGTTTGCGTTTTCACAGATAACCTTACCGTTGCTTGGCAGGCGGGGTGTAAGCCGGATGGCTACGTAATAGCGTGACACAGTGTAGCCCGCAAAAAAACTCAACGAAGAAGAAGAACGCAACACGGTAAACAAAGGGCAACAATGGAGGACGTCAAGCATTTTGTGTTCTTTCTTCTTGGCATCACAAGGAGTGCTACACAATGACATTAAAAGAAGCAGCCATGAATGACTCTCTTGAAATTCACAGCATATTTAAACATGGCAGGTTTTGTGTTTGTCCTTTATTACCACTGTGGTAAGGGAAGTGACGATTCTTTCGACCAATCAACAGACTGCAGAGTGTCCAGCTCCACCTTTCTATCCATCCATCCATCCATCCATCAGGGCCGGTTCGGTATGCTTGGGATCCCAAGAGAAGGGTAGCAAAAAAGTAGGACAGTACGGGTCGGTTATATAACTTCTTACAGTGGAAACGCCAATAAATGGTACCATAGTGAACCAAACTGAACAAGACCACTTGGTGGAAACAGGGCCATAGTGTGCCATGTTTAGATTCAAAATGTGATCATAGAGTATGATAGCATTTTTTTTCTTCACTACAACACCATGCCTAATGGGACAGCAGAGTTAATAGGACAAAAGAAACGACTTAGTCCACACTACTTCATGTTTTGTTTGTAGTAAAAAACAAAACTGGTGTTTCCAGACATTGTTGGACCACTCAGAATGCATCTCTTGCTAATTCCAAAACCTGAAGATGCATTTCACAAGCAACCAAAGAGCCTCAGTCCACGTTGGCCAAGAAATGCTGTTTGACAAAGGATCTGCTGAGGGGAATTGTTTTCCTCCGTCAGATACAAGTCAAGTCAAGGCTAATGTCATAAAGAGATCATGTGATAGAGGTATAACTAATCAGAAAAGGATATTGTTTGACTGATACGACCAAAGCAGAAAGCAAGTTGGATTTCCAGGTCATTGTTTAAAAACATCTTTGCTTGAACTCCTAACCCAGAAGTTTTCATTTAGAAGAGGCTCAGCAATGTTTCAAAAAGTCCCTTGAGTCAGAATAGTTTGGAAGAGATTTAAAACAAACGAAAGTAAGGCAGATAGCCTCGTTTACAGTCAATGCATGAGCGGAAGATGAAAAGGAGATGTAGCTGGCTTAGTGTGGATGTGGTGTCAGACACAACTACTGTGCAAGCAAACATTCTTCTTTACAGACTCCATCACTGCAGACAAACACAACATAACTGACGCTAATTGGGACAAATCATTATAATAACAAAACAAGTAGAAAGCTGGAGGTGCTTACTGCTGAGCACACCCAGCTCATACTTACTCACATGCACCGTCACACACTCGTGCACTGCTCATCAGATCTTTGGCTCGGTGTTCTGTTGTGATTTCTGCTGCAGGGCCAGTGTGAGGAGATCAGAGACAGCAGATAACCTCATATCCACAGAGGAGGGATGTTTTGAAGGGAAGGAGGAGGTGGGGGCAATAGGGAGGGGAGCATCTGGAAACTGACAGAATAGTAGATTGACACACACACACACCACCTTGGGTTAATTTTAGCCTGCTGCTGACGCTTTCTGTTGGGAAAGAGAACATTTCCAAACCGGCGAGTCATTAAAGAACACATTCTCATTTTTTAGCAGCGTGTTTGCATTCATTTTTTCCCTTGCTGTCAACACTTTGTCTGGGTTGCTGCTGGGTGGAAATATTGATCAAATCTTTGCATAGAGAGATGGAGAACTAATTCAAATTTCCATCCACTTAGCACAGAGGTTTTTACCTCAAAAGTAAATAACGTAGAGTTTTATGGCCAGCCATTTCCATGTGAAAGTCTCCTACTCTATAAAGGAGTGTTGTTATCTTTGGTTTTTGGCCACCTTGCAGGTGTTGGCCTTGCACTACAAAAGAATAACAGTGGTCCAGTGTCAGCAGCCAAAAGGTTTGACCGTAGTAATTTCACACTTCCAATATGTCGCCTCCACTTCAGACCACAGACTTCAGTACCAGTCGTCTGCTTACTAAATGGAAAGCTGGGGCTACCACTGTTTCTGGGCCACCTACACAGTGTGTACATACCATGAGCTGAAATCACCGACCCGTGGAAGCTGGTTTTAATTACCTATTTGATGAGACAGCATGGAAAGTGTCAGAGCGGGCATTTCTCACTGCATGGTTAACCAGCATGGAGACGTAGACACAGTGAGGGGAGAGATGTGAGGAGTTTGAGCTGAACATGGCGATTGTGTTCTGTATTTGTAGTAAAAAGTGCCAAATTTGATACTTTTCTTTCATGCGTGGCTGATTTTTGGACAGGTCTGGACACTTGGAATGTGTTCAAGATGCAGCTTGGTTAAATTATCTTAACACAGTAGTTTCAGTGTTCTTTGTAAGCTTTTCAGCAGCCAGCTTTACTTGTTTTTTGTCGTTCTCCATCGTTTTCTCTCTGCATAGCCTCAAATGCCCCAAACCAACATCAGAGAGCGCTGACCATGGCTTGCTGTTCGTGATGTTGTGTGAGGGCCAAAAAAATGTTCTTCACCACACTGCTAAGATTAATGAGTAATCAAGGACATTTCTCTGCATACTAGCACGTGGAGGCACCTGGAAGACCTGGGACTCCAGGTCAAAACAACCTTTAAAGGCAATGTTTGCTTAACATTGTCAAACCACTAGTGCAGCTTTGTAAAGCTGTTTTAACAAATGTACAGCAGATAAGTTCTATGAGATTTTAAGACAGGCTTCCCTTGAAATATTCTTGAGGTGCTCTTTGAAATGACATGAAAAAAAGACACAAAACTTTACACAAAAACTGTAACCACAGAGGTTTACTTACCTTCTGTATTGTACGATTATCATTGAAAGAATCACAATGGAGCTTATACACAACTGGTTGTTTAGTTTTCATGTGAAAGAGACGTCAGCAAAGACAGCAGTGTTTCTATTAGGTCTTTTGCTTCTATATTCCAAAGTTTACGTCCGCACCTCAAACAAGAGACAAGTAAGAAAGTTTGAAGGGCTACTTACAATCTTTTCTTAGATTTTAACCACATCTCACTGTTGCCCTCTGCATCAATCTTTCTCAGCTGGCAAATGAGGAGACTAATGTGCCTCAGACAAAGGTAAAGATCAACAGTAGCTGTGGCAGTCAGAAAATATTTAATGCAAAGCTTGCTCTGTTTTTTAATGATCAAAGTGCAAAGTATTGTCTTCCAGCATTTCATTTTTAATATAAGAGTTTTGAGAGAAGTTGTAAGGCAGCAGGTCAGTGCCCTCAGTCTGTGTATGAACATGCTAAGGTGTTTTTCCTGGTGGTACTGCCCTTGATTTTGACTTATCATACCAGCAAGCTCTTCTGGTTCCTGTTATCATGGCTGAATTTCTTCTGATTTGCATGAAACTGGAAAGGAAATGTGGATAATGCATGCAGATGTGAACTGGAAGAGGATGGTTGCGTAATGCAGTGAAGCTGTTGAGGTTTTGGGAGGTTTTCTCCATGTACACTCAGGTCCAGCAGGACACTCGCACATGCTGGCCAGATGCTGGAAGCTCCTCGGTGTGATGAGCTGGAATTAGAGACAGGTTGGTTTCATATACCTGAGGGAAACTACAAAGACTCTCTCCTGCTGCTGGCTGCACACATCACCAGCACAGCCCTGAGAGTCAGCAGACACACACACACACGCACACACTCACACACACTGCAGCCAGCCTCACAAGGCTAACTCCCCTTTGTTCATTCCCAATGAATCCCATGATTCCCATCCTGAAGTTCAATGTAGAAAGTTGCACATCTTTTGCGGGATGAAACCTTAGTTACATGTGCAACATTTGCTGCGACACAAAGCACAATGCATTGAAAGCTTACATGCCTGTGTATAGTATGTGAATGTTTTAAAAGCTATCTGTGAAATCAGAAGTGATGTAAGATAACAACACCACTTAACAAAAATACTCTTAAGTTAAATCTATGACCTGTTCCTAGCTTTTAGTTATTGGACTGTCAGTTTGATAAAATAAGGGCACACTCACACTAGGCAATCCGTACAGTGCCCAAACACGCTTCACCCCTAAAGTCCAGTTTGTTTGTCTAGTGTGAGTGCTCAGATCCCCGTCATGCACGGTACACTTCCTTGGCTCTGGCACGCTTGGAAGAGGTGTACTTCGGCACAAGCACGGGTACACAACATGGACAGCCTTCACTAGCGAGAAATCCCACAGGCTTATGACCTCTATATCAAATCTAAAAAAATGCAGAATGGCCTCTTTTCAGTTTGCAATATTGAACTTATTGTTTCAACACCACGTTATTGTTTTAGGCTAAGGTGGCGGCAATGGCAACAATAGGATGTTTTATGCATAGTTTAATTCTTTAAAAAAGTGTGCATACACTGAAGTAGAGTTGCATTAATACATGCACTGAGGTGAAATATAAAAGTATCATTCATAAACCATTGCAGTGTATGTAAATCCTGCAAATAATGGTTACTTTTATCACTGGAAAGCCAAATATGTAAAGGTTCCTTGGACAGCTGTAAATCTTTTGTGCATATTGAATCATCAGAAAGCCTTCCTCTTTTTTCTCCTCTTCTCTCCCAGGCCACACAGAGAGCTGGTCAGGCATTCCTGCTCTGATTTACAGTAAATACAGTGGAGGAAGTCCAAGCTATTGTGTCAGAGAACTTCATTAACGTCCCCCTTTTTCTTTGTCTTTGTACGAATTGTGCATTTTAATTGGTTTACTTAATAACTGCTTTTTTGATGTTGATGTATTAGTCTGTGTTCATCTCCAGCTATTCACACACGCACCATCTGTGTATGCATAAATGTATATATGCATTTATTTACCCACACTCACACACAAACTACACCACCAAGCATTGTGACACATCTGAGCCCAACAGCTGGTGTCTGTATCCTGTGGTGTGTGTTTGTGTGTTATGGGTGTTGGGGGGGGGGGGTTGCTGGCAGGCGAGCTGGCTGGAGATGGCACAGCAGCAGCGGTCTGGATTAAGGGATCAGGGCTGGTGTCAGACAAACATTGGATTAGTGCTGTAATCTCGCCCTCGCTGGCCCTCGCCTGAAACTGAGAGGCAGGACCATCCTCGCCCTGCGTTCACGCACCTGCCTGGATTAACACAGAAACTAGCCGGGCCTCGTCAAGACCTCTGGCCTCTCATGCTGTAATGAGATGGGTTATTCCTAGTGAGGCTGTAACTTTAGCCGTGAATACCAATTACTGTGCCCCAGGGGTGGATACGCCAGGAGGGTGGAGATGAGGGCTGCTGTGTGTTGCATAATGTGTTCATTCATTTTAAATGGCAGGTTTCTAATTCATCCTGGCATCGAGACAACAAGGTAGAAAATTTAGACCACATGTCAAAGATATTTGAATTTGTGCAAGTGTTGTGCATCTGCCACAGCAATAAAGTAGCCTCTAATGGCTCCCATCATCAACTTTATCACACATCACTTTAAAAACACATCAGCTTAACAAAGACAATAACATTTTACGCAACACATATTTAAATGATTTATTGGCAAAATATGTGTTTTACAAATGTTCATTATTTTAGTTCAAAAAGAATTGGAAAATGTGAGGGTTGGATTCATGCTATGTTATAAAATCTACTTAGAACTTAAATAAATAATCAGTGACACTATAGTTACATGACCTTTTAAATCCAGTTAAAACATTGTGATTGATGGTTAACATTTCAACCAGAGACTCTCGCAATCACTGAGACAACAGAGACGTAAAGCACTCCAGAGACAGGAGACGCTGGAAATCCAAGACCATGAAAGGGAACGAGTGAGGGAACAGGAGAAGGAGAGACACTGGAGATCCAGGAACGTGAATGGGAACAAGTCAAGTCAAGTCAAGTTTATTTGTATAGCACATTTAAAAACAGCTTCAGCTGACCAAAGTGCTTTACAGGCAATGCATAAAAACAAAACAAAACCAAAGAAAAAATAAAATAGAGAAAGACATTTAGATAACAAGAGGAAAGCAATAGTAGAAAACTCGTAACAAGAACAAGAACAAGAGAGGGAGCGGGAGAAGGACAAAAAGTGAGAGAAGAAGAGAGAGGGATAGCAGGGAGAAGGACAGAGAGTATAGGAAAAGGAGAGAGAGAGGGAGAACTACACGAGAGCACAGAGGCGGGGAGATTGAGCGAGAGCTGAAGGGAGGACGAAGATGAAGGCAGAGAGAACGGGGTCTGAAATATCCTCTAAATGTTGACAACAGGGCCTTAAATACGCAGTTGAGATATGTGCAAAATTTGACAATCACAGCAACATCAAATTGTGCAAAAAACTTCTGGATTAAAATGTGGATATTTTGACTCACTGTTGCAGACATTCTTTAACCATGTGAAAAAACAACAACCTTTTAACGATGCTTAGTAACGAAATCAAGGTCACAATTTCACCGCAACGCACTGAAAAGACGTGACCCTGGCGAAAGTTTGTCTAACTGGAAGTAACCCAGCAATGGTTGCAAAGAGAGGGGGCTCTCTGATTGGTGGGTCAGCAGACCAATCAGAGAGCCAACAACGAGTCAATTGTCTATTGGTCAGAAGTGTTTTGTTTAATGTAAAGCATTACATACTGTACAGGCTTGTTTGTTTCATTTACTCTTTCCTCTTGCTCAAAGCAGAGAGGTCACGTTGGAAGTTTTCGCTCAGGTCAAATGCACAGTGTTTGTGTACTGGCCTTTAGAGATGCCAAGTCACCGTCACATGTGCTGCTCAGGGGACTCTGTTGTGCTGTGACATTTCCCTCAGCCTCGTCTTATCTTTCCTGTTCGACACCGCCTGAATGTACCAGCAGGAATGAGCTTGAGGGGCCGAACATAAAGAACTTCATGACCTCCATGAACGTCACTGTTCCACTGATGCTGCCATAAGCTGAAAGCTACCATCTATTACGTAGAATAAACACAACTTTTATTTCCTGCCCGAGCCTTTGACAGCCGAGGGGAAAGTTCATTTAATGGTTTTGAAATTAAACAGGTGACATTTTGTATCCAAGAAATAGCTGAATGTCTCTAAGTTTGTTTGTAGGATGAATGTTGCATACTGTATGTTCCTGAAATATCTTTCCTGCTGGTCTATGATTGATAACTGTATCGATCAGGTTACAATATGACAAACTTTATCGTCAATGCAAGAGAATTCATCAGGGTTTTCAATGCGTCACACTGCTGTAATGCAACGCTTCAAATATGAGTCATGTGATTTTTCTTGTCAAGACACCCTTCCCCAGAAAATCAACTTCATTCCCTGCATTGTTGGAGCTTGTTGCAGGATGGAAAAAGACATGCTGGCAAAGACAAAGGCATCATTAGGTTTGTTGTCTCCTGTGGAGCTCTGACTGATGAGCAGAAATTAGATACAAGATGGAAAGAATCCCCAATTCCTGACTGAGGCCCAGTGGGACAGCCAGTGGTGGAACATCTCCTGTAAGAGAAATTACGAGTTGCTAGTTGCAGTTGAAAAGTTTAATTTTGGTACCAGAGTCATCAGCATTTTCTCAACGCAATTGAAAGATTTCATCATGCAAACAAATTTTGCATGAATGTTTTTTGTCCATTAATACTCATGACCGTGACAATGCTGAACTTCTTTGGTGATAGTTTGGATTTTGGTTGTCAAAGCTGCAGCAGTCTTTCTATTGGCCCGGCAGCATGTGTGATTGCTGTGCTCCTGCAGTTTTGCCGGGAGTTATTGCAGAGATATTTGGCACACCGTCCTGATTGGCTCACAGCTACTTCACGGTAATTTGGCAATGTGTACAGTAAGGGTTCAGTAGAGTTATATTTAAATGACTCAGGTGATTAGCAGCCTGCAGAGTTACTGATAGTCTGTCTGACAATGAAGCAGCTGGGACACTCAGTCAAACAGACTGATGAGGGAATGGTTGGTGAAGAGGCTAACAAGGTTCCTGATTGGCCGACAGCCTGTGGCTGTGAAATGTCCAGTGTAGTCCTGGTTATTATGTTAAATAACTCTGTGCTGTTTTCTTATAAAACAAACTCACTGCAACTTTCCAACTATTTATCCAGGCTGTTGCCCCTAAGAGTGTCAGCCTTCTTAGTTTGTACTTGACAAGCTATATTAAACAGTCCTAAAAGAAAATGTGTTATTGAAGAGAAAATGTAAAGAAGGGAACCATGCTAACACTGCAGATTAAAGTCACCAAAATCTGATTTTATTCACATACAGATCCCACATTTGAACTTCGACTTCTAAATATTGAAGTTATGCGGTATATACATTTTTTTCTTTAAAGATTCTTCGATGTCTGACAACAGGCGAAGGGACGGACGATGGACTGGAGCCTTTTTGTTGCTTACTTTTAACCAAGAATTAATATTAGTATGAAACCACATCTTTAACAAGACTGTAATATTTGTCACGACTTCATCCTGGTGCTTTCAGCAAAGATGCCGAACATGTTTGATGTGTGATTTTAAGCATACTGAAGGAGATTTGGCTTCAGTGCCAATGCAAAGTCAAGAGCTTAAACACTTATTATGAAACAAAGATCCAATTGGTTGCATAATTTATCCGTCCTAAAATGAACATGGCCTCTTTCAATGTCGTAAACTAAGTTATGAGCCGTTGGAGCTGTGATATCACGCCATATAATTAGACAGTCAAAGTGCACGCTGGGCTGCAGAGGCCATATTAGATTTTGGCCTCCAGAATTATTAGCGTCATTAAAAGTCGTTTGAACTCTCTAATATAAAAGGGATCCAAGCTGTTAATCATATTGAGTATCACGAGGCTGCTGTGTGACTGAAGTGTCAGTCTGGATGACTAATGCTTACAGTGTTTAACATGGAGAAACATATTGAAACAACTTGAAATTGGTGTTGGTCCTCAAGACCAGTCTCGAGACCACATTTTGAAGGTCTCGTCTCGGAATCGAAAGCATGTGGTCAAGACGGTCAAGACCACCACTAAAAGGCTTTTTTCCACGTCACTACTGTGATTTGAAGGAAAACACTCCTTTCTAAATGAACAAATAACTTCAATTCATTCATATGTCCGCAACCTTCCCAGTGTGACGGTCCAAGTGAGTAACACAAGATGATGATTTTTCAGTAATGTTTATTGTCTCAGTCACATCCTACCTTGGTCTTGGTCTTGTCTCGGTCTCGATCCCTAAATGTCTTGGTCTTGTTTCATTCATGTCCTGCCTTGGTCTTGGTCTTGTCTTGGTCTCGATCCCTAAATGTCTTGGTCTTGTTTCATTCATGTCCTGCCTTGGTCTTGGTCTTGACTTGGTCTCAATACCTAAATGTCTTAGTCTTATCTTGGTCACATCCTGCCTTGGTCTTGGTCTTGACTTGGTCTCGATCTCTAAATGTCTTGGTCTTGTCTCGGTCTCGGAGCACTCTGGTCTCGGGTATGTCTTGGTCTCAGTTAGTGTGGTCTTGACTACAACACTAATTAGATTATTAATCTACATGTTTCTCATTGTCAGTTTTAGGTTAGTAAAACATATAATTGCTTGTCAAACCAAAAACATATTCATGTTAAGAAATGATTTGTAGATTTATTCAAACCTCAGACTGTGCACCTCCAACTTTACCAAGAAATGACATCAGGTCAGAGCGGCCATGCCCAGTCACACCTCATCATCTACATCCTGTTTAAAGCAGAGACTGTTAGATTTCCTTTTTGAAGAGGAGAAAGTTGTAAATCTGGCCTTTGATACATTTTCATAATACTATTTGCTTGTGAAAGGATAAATGAGATACTCTGATAAAGATGCATGGCCTTACATCGCTTTAGGTGTAAAGGGAATTCATTGAATGAGAGATCAATGAAACATTTCTTCATGCACACAGTTGATGCCTATTCCTCAATCTTGTAATCAGGATGCACAATTATCGCGTGTTGAAGCGAAGGTTATGAAAGGTTATTATCATCGTTAGAGTCTGAGTCATACATGAGTCACACCGTGAGCCTGCTAGGTATCTCTGCCGCGTCCACTCAGTATTCAACACACAAACAGAAACTATATAATGAAACAGAAGAGGAGGCAGAGAGCCCAGGAGCTAAAACCTGCAATCATACTCTCAGTACCAGAGGTCAGAGTTGTGCTCTGACTCAAGAATGAAATCATAAAGAAAGAAAGAGGCCGGCTATGTTTAATATTGAATGATACCTGCAGATAAGTACGATTTTCTGTTTTCCATACCTGAAATATTGCTCTTTTGTTGGATGGTCCAAGATTTGACAGATAAAGAACGGTGATCTCTTAGAGTTGAAGCAGTTGCAGCATTTTCTTTCTTTTTTTTTCAAGAGATTTTTTGGCCTTTTTGCCTTTATTAGATATGCCAGAAGAAGAGAGACAGGAAATGTTGGGAGGATAGAGTGGGGGGATGACATGCAGCAAAGGTCCGAGGATGGAGTTGAACCCACGGCCGCTGCGACGATGACTACAGTCTCCAAATATGGGGCCGCTAGGCTATTGGAGCGCCGGCATTTTCTATTGTAACTGCATTCACCTTTAAAAAAAACCTCTTCCAAAGAAACTTCTGATGACTGTTCGTAGTAAATACTCCCTGTTCCATAGAAATACGATATCAACCCCCCCCTAAAAAAACATGCTTGATCCTTTTTAAAAAATAGAATAACCATCGTTCTCTTTCCAGATATAATCACAATGTGAATTCAATCGTAGGTTTTTTTTCCATAATGAATAGAAATGTCAACAATTTGTGCTCAAGATGATAATTCAGATTTCTGTTCCGGCTGAAGACGAAGCACGATTTCATTCTAACATACATGCTAACATAATAAAGAGATCAGCCAGCCGGCATTCAGCCAGCATTGCATTAACCCTTGAATTACTCTTAATAAGCTGCTTCATATTGTTCGCTGTGCAGGGGTTTTAAAATGTTTTTGAGCTCTTGGAATATAGAAAGTCACTGACTTCTGATTCCTCCTATCATTTCAAACCACCTCGTTTCCTTGCTCTATGCCTCAGACATTTGTCATAGTTTGGGTTGCACTCAGTAAGTGATACCTGTGTCGATTTGGGTTTCTCCCCTGTGAACGTTCTTCTTTTGGGATGGATCTACAGAATTTAACTGTTTCTCCAATTTTTTCTGTTCAGGTAGTAAATATGAGAGCAGGGTGTGTGAAACTATAACATGGTTGAAGGAGGCTGAGCTGCCGTCTGTGAGAATGCTTAATATTGAGGCAGTGGTCTGTAGAGCCATAATGACGGCTGGCCTCTCAGCCCGAGCAGTCTTCTCATACCCTGCCTGTTAGTGGATGGCTTCTAACGTGGAGGTGACAGCTCGCGGCTGGAGACAAGATAGGGTTGGATTTATCCATTTTATAACCCCAGACTGAGATAAAAAGTATGGGAAGGATCGGCAGTGAACGGGAAGATGGATATGTTCTGCCAGTCCAACTGAATCAGGGTTCACTCAAATAACTGAGTGAAACTGTGGGATTTATCTTTGTTGGGTTGGAAGTCTTACCTTGGAGAACTTGATTTATAAACATTTACATTCTGATGCGGGATTTAGTAAATTTTTCCACTGAAACAAATTGGCTTTCTTGTTGCTTTTGCAACAAATAAATCGGAGGGGCTGTGAGGTTATTAATGTGACAGAAGATAAGAAAAAAGACATTTCTTAAAAGCAAAACAAAAGCCTCTAAATGTAGAATGTGTGAGTTTTTCATCCAGTAGATGTCGCCCTTGAGCACCAGCTTGAAACCAAAACAAACTTCCATTGGGTGACACCTCCGCCATACTGAAGCCTCCACTCTCCTCCGACGACACACCTCAAACCCTCCTCCTCTCGAGTTCGCACGAAGGAGTTTAGCGCAGGTGGCGGTCCAAAGTGACCTTGGCTCGAGCTGCAATTGCCTATAACCAAAACTTATATCGATACATTTCTAGCTTCTTTGTTTAAAGCTGCAAATTGACCACGACCTGGATGACTGAGAACCTACACAGATACACTATTAACACGACAATTGCTTTTTGTCCTTGTTTTGATAAATGCCAAGTCAACATTTGATATTCATTTTTTTCCAGATCTCCTGCAGCAGCATCTAAAAAAAAACATCAGCATGTGACTGTTTTTTTCTGTCTTCCACTTTTCTCTCAAAACACCTCTCGTTTGAAATATTCTCCAAAGACAAGGTGTTTTATTTTTACTTTATTTTTTCTCTCTCACACAAAAAGACGTCTGTGTCTTACAGTTCCTTTGTGCGGATGTGTAGTTTTGAATATTTGCACTTCCTTTTAACTGTCAAACCATCTCTTGAGGTATATTTGAAGCATAATGTTTGTCTTTGTGTCTGTGAACACTGGGCTGGGTTAGCTGTGGGAGGCAGCTGTGTAGCTGAAGAATCAGCAGCTGGAAAGCAGAGGACTTAAAAACAATACTCCTCCACATTAACCACAGAAATCATAATCTGCATTTT
This sequence comes from Tautogolabrus adspersus, assembly GCA_020745685.1. NCBI lineage: Eukaryota > Metazoa > Chordata > Actinopteri > Labriformes > Labridae > Tautogolabrus > Tautogolabrus adspersus. The sequence goes on along the minus strand of CM036535.1, from coordinate 31,862,028 downwards.
AGTGTACCACGTTGTTATCAACCTTCCCTCATTGGACCCAAAGAAGGAGTTTCAGATGGACAAATATCCAAAAGAATAATTTGGATGATGGAAACACGTCTTGTTGTTGTTTTGCTTTCTGTAGTCAAAATGCAAATTATTATTTTTTGGGAATATTAGAGCAATACACTGTAAGATCAAAAGTCGTGTTAACCGAATATTTTCCGTCTTTTCCTACATTTTTTTAACAATGACGGAAAAGTCTGAAGACATTTTGAGGGATTTGAATCACTGAGGGCGTCCACCACACCTTTTCAATTCTTAAACTTCACCTATGGAGCATGTGCAGTAGACCTCCCTGTCCAGTTGCTGACAAATATGTAGTGTAGTGTATCTGATCTTCCATACATGACATCGTTGTCTGGCTGGCTGGCTTTGATTTCATCGCATTTGCAAGAAAGCTATATAGCTACATGGCTATCGCACTCCTCGCGCTATACGGTTGCCGGCAGCACTTTGAAAAGTTACGGACTGGAGGCTTTGGAGCGCATCTTTGACCACTGCTGGTCACACGGGGATGAGGGCGCCCGTCTCTTGCAGTGGGACCACATTCTGCAGGATTTCCTCCTGTGGAAGTCGTCGTTGCAGGATCGGAAAATCCCACCTTCAGAGAGTCTTGCTGACTTCTCATCACTTCACTTGGTTAAGTATTTCCTTATTATAAGACTTAGGCTGACGTAGTGCTGGTAATTCAAGTCTCCAGTATGGGAGCAGAGACAGGGTTCAACCTTGAGAACAAAATTAAACGGCCGCGAGAAGTCAGAGGCAAAGATGTCACGATGAGTTTGATTACGTTCAAGAGAGCCCCCACTTTAAGTCCCTGCGGACCAGGAGAAAGGTTTACGTTTAGACTAGGTAACTTTTAATGCATGCCAGAGTTTGATTAAATCGAAGGAATCGACTTCTTCACCCTCTCCCAGTTAGGGTGCTTGGATTTCTGAATGACCACACTGCAGTCTGACTGCAAACCATTCAGAGGTTGTGTGACCACTCTTTATTGCTTTATCGCCAGCTAATGAAGATTCCCAAAAGATTTACGCGTCCAAGGTCGTTTTTCTATTCACACAGAGGTCCAGCGGCGCCCAGCGAATCTGCGGCTCCCGTTCATCCGCCGGACTGCTTTATGATAGATCCTAACAGGCTAATAAATCACTGCACCGGTCATTACTACTATAGCAGCACAAGATTCTTGCTCAAAACGAATGGAACGTGCAGCTATTTTGTAGTCTTTGTCGAGAAGCTTAATGGAGAAATTGTTGGCTTTGCTCCGGCATGCTTTCATGTTCAGCTTTACAAAGACGTCACTTGTCCTTGCACACAGTTTCTCTGCTCATCTATTGTATTCTTGACCATCGTTTTATGTAGCCATCCACTACAGCCCCTGCACTGTATATCAGCCTCATCCTTCCCAACCCCCACCCTTTCTCTCCAGCCTACCAAAGCCTCACAGTGGTGCAAATGATGAAGACTAGAGACTGTCGCCGTGCCATACAGGCTGTAATCACGCAGCTCTAATTCAATTAGCGTGCATTTCATAGAGAACAGAGGCCGTGGATAGACAGAGAATTAAGGAGGGAGGAGAAAGAGCAGTGAATCCCTCTTCCTTTGTCAAACACCATCATATCTTGGGCTATATCCATATCTATTATCCCCGCCCCTGCTGTAAAATGTGCCATTTACTCCCCACTAGTAATCTGCCGACGGATTTAAATGGTTCAGTCTAAGCTTATTTGGAGAAAATTTGTACGCTATCACTCTCAGAATTCAGCAAATGAAATCAATTAGTCGTTAATGAAGTCTCCAGTGATCTCCTTTGTCCCCCCCATCCAGAGTGCCATATTACAGCACATGCAGTGAATGCACTAGAGTCCTCATTAAGCACTAAAGACCCCATTTAGAGCGTCTGCTGCTGTGCTTTTCTGAGCTGGTTGGTGTTCAGGTGTTTATGCGTGTGTATGCAACCGTGCACACGTGAGAAAGCAGAAGATGAAAGCAAAGAACGAAGTCAGTATCCTCTTAAGCCCGCGATCCTTTAATTATCAGACATCAATATTAAATAAGACCAAGCATGTCTTTAATTATCTGGTGCATAATGCAGGTTGGCTAATAGTCTTTTCCACTGGCAGAGGACTGCTCAGGTGGCGGATTAGTCCAGTCCTCCTCAGGAGCTACGGATTACTGAGTCTCTTGGTGGAAATAGAAATGACTTTGTCCCCTGATGCATCATCAACGTAGAGATACTTAGTTTTGTTTTGACGCTTTAATCCACACTCAAATACAAACACTGATAATAAACAGCTGTCGGCAGTTCACCCTGTAAGTCTGGGCAAAAGTGTAGATAACATAGCCTTAGTTGTATATTCTGCTTTAAATCATGATGGGATTGAAATGCATAAAATGTTTCTTTGAAATGTAAAACATCAAAGGAACACTTTTGAACTTGTGGAAGAGGCACGGAGTAAATTTGCACACCGAGGGAGACGGGAAATAGAAGGAGCCACCAGACATGTCTGGTTGTGACTGTGATGACGGCCTCGACTCAGCACCAAATACATACCGCCGGTTTTTCTCCCTTTTCTTGCATCTTTGGATCATCAAAATGTAAGTGTGGGTCCTAAAGGTAAAAAACAAATCAACCATAACTGTATAATTCACAACACCAGAGGAAAGACAAATACATTTTTTTTTAACATATCAATCAATAAATCATTATTTGTATAGCGCCAATTCATATCAAGTGTTATCTCGAGACGCTTTACAAAACAGCAGATGGGATGATACGCAGGAAGGATTCCTCCTTTGTATTCCCGTGTTCCTGTTGTCCACACTTCCTTGCCGCTGAGGTGGAGGTCGGAGCAGGCCGTGCATGAATGAGGACGGAGGTGGCTGTGGGGACGACGCAGTCCGATGTTGGTGGCTGGGCGTCAGAGACGTCGGGTGGTAGTAGTGCCCAATCCCCTCGCTGAAGGTTGGGGGAGGTATGCATACTCGAAAGTCCAGCCTCTGCTGCCGGTACAAGGCCTCCTGGGCTTCGGACACACTTACATAGGAGGGGTGGGGGGTCAATAGCAGCAGGCGGTGCCCACCAACAATCCCGAGGAACCTACAAGACCTGAGCTCCCAGGAAAATATGTGGTTAGAAACTAACTGTAATATGATGTGACTGACACATCCTCTATCTAGAGAATTGTATTTTCTATAATCTTCCAATTTTGAAGAAGCATTTGCTGGCACACTTAAGTTCTTGGCTTAGGTGACTAAAGGTCAGAGAGCTAGTTAACTTCACAGCAGCACACACGGCCATCTTGTTTTACTTTGTTTTCCTTCTGCTGCCGTCTTTATTACATGATGTCATCATTCATCCAACCTGTGTCATCATCCTTGTTAATATTTAACTCCGGTCACTTGAGAAGTTGACGGCTTAACAGGAAACAGACGTGCAAAAATCTGGATGTTAAGGTCCAAGTTCATATCGGTGTCTGCTGCTGATTGGTTGGTTGTAAAGTTTTGAATCCAAACAGTGAGGTCACTGATTAAACACAAGAAGGTGCTGCAGGTTTCAAGCTGCTGAATCGTCTCACACCGTTCACTACATTAATTCCCACAGAGGCTGGAGTTTGGTGAGCTGTATTTTGCATTTTTCTCTCCTAATCTTTGCTGCTTCTCTGTCACTTCAGTGTCTGCTTTGTGGTTTTTGTAGCTACTGTAAGAGCTCAAAGGATTTGTTTCACTCCAGGGAAGCTTTTTATTCGCAGAGTGTAACTGACAGCCTCTGTCTTTTTGATGGGATTTAAAGATTTGGCCACCTCTGTGTTTTTGAACAAGAACTAATATGGGCAGTCTTTTGCCTTTATCAAAGAGGGAGTGTTCTGTTTTTGCATGTGTGTTTTGACTTGTATTACTCCCAGCTGTGACACTGTCATGCACTTACTGGCGTTTGCACCAATGTATGCGCTCCATGTGCCCCACACACATTTAATTATGTCTCCCTGGGAGGCACTATCACCCGTGGGAAAAAGGGGGAAAGCCCAAGGGTGGGAGGGTCACTGTCATGTGAAAAGAGCAAGTGAGCAGCTAAAGCGATGGACAGTCTTTGAAGGCTTTGTCTTTTTGTCTCTCCTCGAGCCGCACAGAGACACTCAGACAGAATGAAAGAGAAAGAGAAAGCTTTTTTTTTTGTGCCTGGACATCAACTGGGCGTTGTAACGAGCTGGTTTCTCCCCCATGGCTGAGAGTGAACACTTACAGAGAGGAGGGGGAAAAAAAAGGAAAGGAAATGAAAGACTAAAGAAATGAGAATTGAGTAAATGCATAATTCAGTGATGAAGAAGGAGGAAGCAAAGTAGAGATCACCTTGATCTCCCCACCTAGCTTCCTTTTAATGTGACGCTGATGCCTTCACTGTTCTGTCACCACCAATAACGAGAGAGGCAGAGAGAGGGCACGGAGACAGTTTTATTTATATAGCTTGTTTTAAGTCAAGTACATTCATCCAGAGGAATAGAGAAAGAGAGAGAACTTACCAGAGATCACGTGATATGGAAACAGCATTTGATTTTTCTTGACACGTTTTCTAATCTGATTATTTGAACATATCTCTACTTTGAAGTCTACCATGATGGTTTAACATTTTCCAAGACATAAGTAAACGAGGACATAATTAATAGAGCCCGACCGATTTATCGGCCAGCCAATAATATCGGCCGATATTAGCATATCCAGTGACTATCAGTATCGGCTAATTTGATCGCAGATATACGTCTATATTACGAGATTTATTCACCAGTCATTTCATTTAAGTATCGTTGTATTACACTAGCAGTTCTCTTTCTGGCTGAAGAGTGATGATGCTCGTTGTAATCCATGTAGCACACTTTTCTGGAGGGTCATCCGGTGATGCACGTACATGCGCAGTTACTTTCCAGTTGTTTTCGATAACTGCATTTGAGGGATCAATGCAATATATGTGTTGTTCTATATCTATCTATCTCTATGAATCGATGATAGCTCTAAGGAAGATATCGGCATCTGATGGTTTTTCTCTCCAATATCGATATCGGTATCGGCCCCAAAAATCACACATCGGTCGGGTAGCTTCACAGCCTCCGTACGGTTGATATGAGCGCACTAATGATATCAAAATGATATGAATTATTGATTTGTAAAATCGATAAGATCCCCTTGAAGATTTTTTTTCTCAGCTGCTTTGTAATGGCTATGTGTACCAAATGAAACTCTCCCTCGTTATGTTACAAGGACTGATCTAAGTATAGAGCCAATCAGTCGGCCAATCAGTGCTTCCCATAATGAAACTCATTATAACAGAAATGTAATCAAACTGCTGATTTAGTTCAAAGCTCGGACTGCCACAACAAAATAGTTTTCTCATCAAAGTTTTGTTTCTTTAAAGGTTCAGACGCTCAGTCTCATACCAATTCTCCATCCCTGCATACTCATTCTGTTTCTCTCTGAATGAAACCTTTTGAGGGGTTTCTGTCTTCACGGGGAGTCGGGGGAATGAGGGACCTTCTGTGTTCTTATTTCTGCAGACAACGCTGATTGAACACCAAAGCTATTTTTTTATTAGAGAGCTACCTGAGCCCTGAAGGGGTCTGAAGTCTCCCCAGTGTCCCACCCTCACACATCCCACCCACGCTCAGGCTGCAGGCTGTGTGTTTGTGTTTGATTTTTACATTTTCTGCATGAGCTGGCACTAACGCGAATGTGTAGACACTTGTCCCATGTCAGCCAAAATCAGCAGGATGTGCCGTTTTACTCCTGTGCCAGTCCTCTTGATTGGGTTTTTGGGGGGGATTTTGCTTCAATTTGAGCTTTTGCTTGGGGTGCAGAGTCAGTGTCTGTGTGATCTTTAATATAAATCAGCCCCCTCCCCATACACCCTGATGCCTCTTTTTTTCCCCCTGTCCCATTCTCCACATTCTGGTTGCCTGGCTGGGACCCCTGGCAATGCTTATAAAAAGATTCAGCATGTGAGGCAACTTCAAAGGTGAAAGTGTGCAACACGATGAGTGTGTCTGAGGGTACACGCGTAGAGGGGAGACTTATGAAAGTGGGGGTCGTGAGGAAATTCTCAGGTGAGTTGAAGACTTTACAAATGGGTACCGGCAGTCACATTAATTCTGTCTGCTCTCCCTTTGTCTCCGTGTGCCTTCAGATTTCTCAGTTTCATCATCTCTCTCATGTCCTCTGTAAGTCACATTTGATCTTTTCATAAAGGGATTGACTTTGTCTTTTATCTCTCTCTGTTTCCACTTCCGATTTCTTTCACGCTTTCCCCAACGTTTGCATTGCTTCCCAGTATAACCCCAACTTTCTGCCTTGCTCATGTGGAAATGTCCTTTGTACTACATGCTTGAAACAGTGGACGGCATTTCTTTTTTTTTGCTGTATTCTTCCTCTTACACTCTGGTTGTCAAATGTCACAGGCTCTGCAGCTCCATGGTCCTCCTCTGACGCAGGCAGCGGGGGGCCTGATCTCTCATGTGGAACAGCCTCAGGGAAACCAGGAGGAAACTGATTTCACTTCCTGGGATGAGGAGTCTTGACATTGCTGCTCCGACCATCCTCGAATCATCCATCACCTCGGCTTTTATCCTTTCTCTCTCTTCAAATGTCTGCTTGAAGTGGTTTCTCTCTTGGTCCCAGGGCAGTGTTGGGTGAAAGGTTTCACTTCATGTAAATTCAGTCATTTTTTACTTCTATAAACTCTGCAGTTCCTGAAAGAGCTGGATAATTAGCTTAAACGTGGTGCGTCTTATAGCTTGTTTGTGATTCTCTTTGCATGTCTGTGTAGTAAAACTGCTTTAAGTGTTTGGACCCAGGGGATTCCAAAATGATGCAATGAGGATGTGTGTACAGTAAGCCAAATGACGTCCAAAACAAATGGACCAGGTTGGTCCAAAAAAAAGTATAACCATGTGTTGCCACCTGTCAGGCTCCTGTTGCCTCTAGCTGGCCTGTAGCAGTTGTTTACAGTAGTCCGCTCTCATGTTTAGCCACTGTACCTTCCAATTACAGGACTGTGACATGTGTGCTGCTCTCTGTTAGCTCAGACTCTCCCACAGAAAGCCTTCAGAGACCAGCAGAGGAAAGTCCCTGTCAGTGCCGGGGCTACTTCCACGCTGCTTCACTACCGGTCTCCGTAACCCCGTAATGACGTCTCTGCCATGGCTGCTGAGTTTAAAGCCGATCATTAGCATCATGGCGGCTGTGCATCCTGACAGGGCAGGCTGGTAGGAAAGAGAATATTATTTCTCCTAACAGTTGTGAGACGTTGTGTGTTGTTGTGTCTCCCGCTCCAGCAGAGTGGTGACAGTCTGTGTCTCTGCTCTCCGAGTGCAGAGGGAATAATACTGCCAGGGAGGCTTTTTTTAATAAATCCTCAATATGTCCAGAGTGCCCTGTCTCTATGGAAACTGAGGCTTACATTGTGTGTGCATTTGTGTGTGCAACTGTGCTTTGTCTTCAGTGTGGGTTTTCTTAATAGGCTTGGTCCTTTTAGCGTTTTTGTGTAGAGCGGCCTTTATAGCTGCACACATTTTGGAAATGAATTGAAATTGCACTATGACCAAATACAGTCTCTAAACTTACATGAGCTCTTTTTGTTCAAGAAAGGTATAATGTAAGAGAAAACGGAAATAAAAAGACGTACTGTAGCGCTGCAGAGATGCACCGGCCTAAAACAATCTTATCTTCCAGATGTAAAAAGAGGTACAAATAAGAGTTGTGATGCAAAAATGTTATTCCACTAATGTTTAGGCATCAAAATTGCAATATGTGCTGAAAAAGGTAAGCTTGATATTCATTTTTATCTGTGTGTGAAACCTCTGTGTTTTACATTTTGTTGCACTGTTTGCTACACACAATTTATGACGGCAATCAAATCCAGCCATAAAGTTACGATGTGCATAACAATTATCATTGAGACTACAAGACAAAGTGCTTCCCAGTGAACTCCAATATCTTCTAGTGGAGTCTTTGTGGCAGTTTAGTCCTCAGAGACAAGATGTAATTTAAATGTTTGCATGATTTTATCCAGATGTTTCACGTTACTCGTTGACAGGATGCAACTCTGCAAGATATAGAATGAAAGTCCTGCATAAAAATCGTCCAGAAATACGACAACATATAAAAAATATGTCGAGCAGTCTGATTACTTTTTTATTGTTGTCATTGCAGCAGAGCCTCGGAAATAAAAGTTATTGCCATTTCATGTCTTTTAGCCGTAGGAAGGAGCATAAAGGCTAATTGCAGTTTGCGTGTGGTGACTTTAACACACAGCAGCGTGTGAGGCCGTGTTTGCATGTCGCAGCATGCCTCATCATGAAAGTGTGAAATTGGGATTTATCCCTTTTAAGCCACGCTGCATGAACAGAGGTGGGAAAACAGATCATAGGACCAGCTTAGCCTTGTTGCTGTTGTGATAGTAAACTGAAAAAAAGCTGCTTACACATTCATGGAGCCGACAAATGAAGAAGACATGCATGTTACTCTGTGATGTTTGTGAACACAGAGGTGTACGGCTGTGACATGCATTGAATGTTGACCTGTAGAGTAATTTATATCTGCTGGTACTTATCTGTTGTTGAAAGTTTAAACCGAAAAAGATTCGCTAAGATGAGCTTAACCTTTAATGACAGGGCTTCAGGCTGAAATCAGAAACGGCAATATCTTCAGAAAGTCAGTATTTCTTAAAAATGTGTTTTCCTTTTAGTAACCTGCCTGACTGCAGAAGATGAACTAAGGATTTACGGTAATGAGTTTGTATGTATGAAAAATGTATGCATACATTAATGCCGCAGCAGGTTGGTCCTCTGATACACTATGCTGCTGTACAGAAGAGCCACTAAAGTAATAAGAAGCCAATAAGTTCTCTCTATGAAGAGGCTGCAGTTTAATTTAAAGTAATTAGTATGTACAAGGAGAAGCACGTACACACACAGGCACACACATATGCACAAACCCTTATAGACACACAGCAACACAGAGATAATAAAGCTTTTATTGCATCACTGAAACACTGCAAACTGTGCACGCTGTCAAATAAGAGGCTAAATAAATCATCATTTTACAGTGAGTCCCACACTGGGATTTATTTTAACGACATCAATTAAAGGAAGGCATCCCATTGGCTGAGCTGCTGCGTAAAGATGTGATCAGCTCGTGATCTTCATGTGTGTAAAAAGGGCGTCTCCACACAAAAAAACAAAGCCTGATTCTTTTCTCAGGGACTCAAACAGGTATGACCCTGACATTTTAGATCACTCATATCGCACTGTAACTGCAATAGAAATGCTTACTGATAAGGTCTTTGAGAATAGCATAAATAAGAACCAAACCCAAAATGAGACTGTTGAAAAGTTGAATAACAAACAGATATCTTACATGAGAAATGTCCCTTTTTTTTCTCGGTTTTACAATTCACTCAGCAGACGATTTATCCAAAGCGACGTTCTGTACATCAGACAATAAGTACAACACAAGCAAGGATCTAGAGAGGAGGAAACAACGCGATACGATACATATCGTGATAGACATTGATTTTGGATATTGCCCATGTCCTACACAGAATTCACTACAACAGCTGAAAAAAAAGGCACAAGGATCCTACAATTTAAAACACTTCACTTCAGGTCCTCAGAGATCCTAGAGATACATTCAAATATTTTAATCCCAGAGCGATAGCTATGGTGTTATTGGGAACTGCACTATAGCGCAATTGTCCTTTAAAACTGTCATCACAGCTTTGCAGCCGTATCGATTCTGTTACATCGATATGTGTATTTGCACGGAGCACGTGACGATATATTGCCATATCGATTTTTTGAGCACAGGTCTTAAACGAATGGCTTTAAGTTTGGTTGGACACACATGTGCACAGAGGCAAAGCACGACATCGACAGCTGTTCTTGAGAGCTCTAATCAGCCTTCGGATGCGGAGGAATGGCATTGTTGGCCAAAATGAAAATCAAATCTGCTTTAGCATCTTTGACATATTTTTAGCTTCAAAGTCATGTGTCATTGTGCTGCAAAACTTGTCCAGCTCATACATAGATGACTAGACGTCGGGTAAACAGTTAATACACATGATTAGATGATGCACAGCACTGACTTCACACACTACTCTGTTGTTACCCATCTCCTCGCTCTGCATCCATTTTCACCTTGACTAACACATTTGTGGCTGAAATGATCACGTGTGTGCATTTTAATTGAAACACAGACACACACAGACTGATGATGTGAGAAACCTGTCAGAAGTCCCTGGAGAGGCTGCAGTGAAAGCCTGAGAGCCTTTAGTGGGATATTTGCACAAATTAGCACTCGAGCCATCATGTGATTTCTTTATCACGGTCTGAAAATAGCTGGTTGCTATTTTGAGTTCAAACTGATGTTTTGCGTTTGTGCTGCTCTCATCTCCATGGTGATTTTTTTTGTGGAAAACACAAGTATGTTCTTATACGAGGTAATGTTATCCGAGACACGCCCGCTGCTCACAAGATGATGATTTCTCAGTGATATTTATGGTCTTGACTCTGTCTCGATCCCTAAATGTCTTGGTGTTGTCTCGGTCTCGGAGCACTCTGGTCTCAGTCGTGTCTTGGTCTCGGTTAGTGTGGTCTTGACTACAACACTATTCCCCAAGCTCCATTTAAAAGTGGGAGGAAATTGTACTCAATAAGGAAAATCAATGTAAGAAAAATCTGAGAAGGGATCAAAAATATACCTTAAATCCCCAAACAAAACAAATGTTACTGTCCTTGCTAATGATTTTGTAATAGCTGTAAAAGTGCTGCAGACATTTCTTTGAATATTTAGATTTAATCTTGAAAAAGTCAGCAAACACACACACATCACTTTTTTAGGTGCTGAGTCGTAAAAAAACACTAGATATGATGCACAAAGACTCGCAACACTATGGCTTACTTACTTATTTATTTGCTATATGCATTAGGGAACACAAAGTTTCGAGCCCGACCGCGCTCTTTACAAAAAGCAGGTTCAGGTGTAATTTGTAAAAATCACTGAGTCCCAACCGTGGGCGCACAAGACGCAATGTGAATTCACAGACAGGGTGAAGAATATTACACCATAGTGTGATCAATATGCACAAAGACCTAATCACGGCTGAACTTAGCTACGGCGCTTTTGTGGAAACGCGGTCTGAAAAGGGCTTTAGGTTTATTTTGCCTCCTTTTCTCATTGATTTCAGAGGATTTAATACGATGAAAACAAGGATGTCATCAGATAATCCTTTATAGAAACAGGTTTTACCACCTTTCAACTTCACAATGTCCTTCGAATATTTAACTACACACCCCTTATCTGAATCTCATGTTCCTCCACATCCCAGTGGTTCAGTTCAGATCTGTTGGTTGGCCATTTGACTCAAGGTTAACATAATCTTAAAACCAGTTTAAGATTGTGATAGTGTGTCCAGTACTTTGAGGATGCATGCCACAAAGGATTAGGTTATTTCTGAGGGTGTAAGGCGGTGCAAGGTGAACATAATAAAGTAGCCTGTTGGTGTGTATCTGCACATAAGATGCACACAGATGCAGTGGGAGCTAAAGCTAAACCCTGATGGAGCATTACATTCAGAAAACGAACAATTTCAGAAAGAAAAACAGGCGTCATGCCGTCGGGATTGTTAAACGTCAAAATGATTATTGTTTCATTTGACACCAGAGACTATGTTCTGAAACATCCTGCAGAAAAAAATCTGTGTTTTCTTTGTCTCCCAAACAGACTCACAAGGAATGAACATTTCCCATCTTGACAGTTTGCATAATAAAAAGGCAGACATGTTGGCAGTGATGACAGCCTTTTCCAGAATTTGTCAAGAAATATGCACAGAGATCTTTCACTGTCTCTTTCATATTAACAACATCAAACCTTTGTTCAAAAGCTCATAAAGTGCAAATTACTGAGGCTCCGTAAAGGTCAGCGAGAGGGTTCGGGATGTGACAGGACAGTCTCTTCCATTGGTCAGGGAAACTGATGGTTATTAAAAAGAAAGAAGATGTGTCAAGTCTTCAGACAGCCAGTCATAAATTAATGGAGGCTCAGGGGGGAACACCGCCCTCAGAGTTCACAGAATGCTTCACCATAAGGAATGAAGGGGCACAAAATGTCCCTCCTTATTAAAAGAAGCTTTTTAGCGTTTCACCCTGTCCGAAGTTTATTCAAACACTTGTCAAAATATCCGTGTCTCAACGCTGCTGTAGGCTTTCAATGAAAATAGAAAGACTGAGGAAAATGTGGTTCCATGTGAAGGAATGGAGCCAAGACTCGTCAAGTTGTTGTATGAGAATAAGAAAAAGCAATGCAAGAAAGCCCAGGTAGGCACGAGCTGTGTGCAGGATTCACACTTCTGTATAATATCAACACAACATGCTCTGATGAAAATACAACCAGTGTACCATGACCACAAAAACACATCATGTGACATAGTGGGCTCTTCCAACCCTGTAAACAGGAATCTGTGTCCCAGCAGTGGTAGGAGGGAGGACGGTGACAGCCATGATTTTCTTACTGGACTGTGACAGAAGGTGTCAGGCATCAGAGTGTACACAACCTGTCAGACAGATGAGAGGGAATACAAAGGGGGGATGTTGATTACCCTCCTGCCTCCACACACAGATTTTTTTCTTTTGTCTTTCTTGTTCAGTCTTTCGGCTCCATTATCTACCATTTGTCCAATGACGTTTGCACACAGCTCTCAGCGTCACAAGAGGTTGAGCAGCAGCAGCAGTAATGGCTTTCTTCTCTGGGCATGAGTGTAGCCTCCATTTAGTGACACGCCGCTGTAATCACAGAGGAGGACACCTCACTAGGCAGGAAAAGAGGGAGACAGCTGCTGAGCTCGGAGCTTTTTGCATGCCACAGCCTTCAATGTATGAGTGTATATGTTTGTGAGTGAGGATAAATTGTAATTCAAGAAGGAAAAAAAAACTCATTAGGAAGTAAATGTCTTCTTGAGAAGAAGCCATCAGCTCCACCCAAGGTGACTCCTCTCCCTGCTTCTGCTGTCAGGAGCCAGGTGATTTATAACACCTTCAGGGTAAGGGGGGTGGATTCTCCTGTCCTGGAGGCCCTGCCAGCTCCAGCTCCTGGACTCAACCAGAAGTGATGGAGCTCCTTCTCCCCCTGTGACAGCCTCACTGGTCCCCAGAGAGCTGTGCTGTCACCAGGGTGCTGCCAAAGCATCACCACATCTCGTCCCATTTGAGGCTAATCACTACATTATGATGCTGTTAGTGCTGTCGTCACTGTGGCCACTGCTCCATAAAAGCTCCATCAGTGCAGATGTTCTGTCCTCTCCTAGTGCTGCCTGCCTGTCTGCAGTGTTTACTGCCCATTTTATTTCACTTATGCCAATTTTGACTGCGTTATGGCTGTTTTTACATGCGCCATTAATGTGCACTTTGTGCATTGTTCAGATGTGACAGAGCACCATGGAGCAACTTGGATAAAGCAGCGCAGCTTTGGAGAAAGGCTCAGTGGATGTGACATCTTTGCTGTTGTCGTTGCCATGGGACGTCTAATGAAATAAACTTGATCATGGTCCAGCCAAAAAGCAGCACCAAAAAAACGTACCAGTAATGCAGGGAATCAAAGAAAGGATTGGAGCAGTTTGGGATTGGCTTGGTTTGTAGAGGGTTGTTAAGTATTAAGATGATTATTACAGCACAACCTAAATCTCTACTGTCCATCGAACTTTCTTTTTTTGTTGTTGATTGAATCTAGTTTTTTATTTTAAATGTCTTTTGGCTATGAAGGATAAATTGAAGTTTGCACAGTACACTTTAAATGGCTGTTGCCAAAAAAAACGTAGTTAACTAAAATCTTGTTATGTGACAGTTTCTGAGTCTGCTCAGATTCACTGTCAGGAAAATTTAGTTTTTTCACAGCATTAGTGCAAAATGGTGAGAATGGCTTTTCAAGTGCAATAGAAGTGGAGGCAGTGCTTTGCTTTGCAAGTATCAAGAAATGTTAAAAATGAACTTGTTGACCGTATCTGCATGGTGATAAACTCCACTTTTATATCATGCTGAAAACACCACCCTGTCATTTTGTTCTGAAGTGGAATCACCATAGAAGGCGTTCAGGGAGGGCTTGGGGGGAATCAGAAGGAATAACAAGCTAAATCCACTGTCACAACCTATTTCTTCTCAGAGCAACACGCTCCCACACGTCCCTTTACATGAACATTTCTGCTGTGACTTTGCACATCGCCTGTGGACCAGCGTCAGTGACTTTTCTTTCCTCACTCATTCGCTGCGTTCCCTCCTTTCTATCCTCCTTCCTCCTCCAGTTTTTGACTTACCGGGATCAGGCGACACCTCTCACAACATGACAAGTGACGCTATTGAGCAGTGGTTGTCAGTCTTCCAAAGGAGGCTCACAAGTGAGGGTTTCTTATTTTGAAGACAGCTTACATCATCACTTTCATCTCCTTGGGGGGGGGGGGGGGGGGGATTTGGGATAACAAAAGTCAGCAAAAGTTTGATTTTGCAGTCATTTGGAAGTCACATCCTCTCCGCAGAAAAGATTACAGTGCAGATATCGCTCGGGATGAGCAAGCATTTTCCAGTTTGTGCACACTTGCTTGACCTTGCACAGTTTTTTAAAAATATTTTACCTACCTGTGTACCTGTTGGGTTGACCCCTCTCTTCTGTGTCTGTTGGCCTGATTCCCTGCCTGTGAGTCAGCAAGGACCTCAGTGATTGGTCCAGCCCCAGGGGACAGTGATGCTCTGAATGCCACTGTGACGTTAATGCTGCTTAAGGTCAGAGGCTGTGCAGTTTCATTGATGTACACTTGATGACTCAGATGTATGCTATCCCAATGGATGGCACGCACAAGGGGAATGCGGACATTGAACACAGTGTTGATTCAAGAGTGCCACAGTTTGTGTGTGTGTATTTTAATGCAGAGGTTTGATTCTGTACAGTTTGGTACGGTAAACCCTGATCTTGATTGCGTTTCCACAGCCAACCGTACCCTTATTTGGTAAGCGGAGTGTAAGCCAGATGGAGATAGCCGCGTCAGCTATGTAATAGTGTGACATCATAGCAGCCCAACACAGTGTAGCTCGCTATTAATTAAGTTAAACGTTAGAGAAGAACAGAGACATAGTAAACAAGGGACCCGGTCGGATCGGTACCCTTGGCACCCTAACAGAAGGGTACCAAAAAAGAAAGACGGTACGGATCCCTTACTTTGGTACCATTCCCAACTTTTGACGGTGGAAACATCAATAAATTGGTACCGTACTGAACTGGACGGCTTGGTGGAAATGGGGCTTTACACTACTCTATCTGACGTGGGTGATGGATGGTGATGAAGGCAAAGCAGATGTAGGTGATAATGGATGATGATGAGTCTGATAATGGTGATGATGGTGACTGTTTTTATTCAGGGCTGCAGAGTTCTGTGGTGCTGAGCATCCAAACACTACTCCGCCTCTCATTCATCATTCCTCTCATCCAGCCCACCATGGCCCCTACAGGTGTACCAGCCCCACCAGCAGAATGACCTCATCCGTCCTCATTACGTCCACATCATAACACATGTACATGCTCCACACATGTATGAATAGTAAAATAGGCCAGAGTATCTCCAAGGTTTTGGATAAAATGAAAAGCAACTTCAGGCTTCTTTTATTTCTCGCCACATCTAGCCCGTTTTTCCCCTCACTTCTATCTTTTCAAATCTCAGAAAACCTCCCCCAACCACTCCAGGTTTCCACCCTGCCCTTCCTTACTCTGCTGCCTGTTATCTGTCCAGGCAAGGCAGGGTCATCCATCAGGGGTCACAGCCTCGGTGTGGAGCCACCCCCATTTATTAGCTCCTCGTGTTGTTTCGGCTCAGAAAGGCCACAGAATCAATTGCGTGCATTAAAAGCCGGCCGGCTGTCAGCAGGCCGGGAGCGAAGAAGAGGACGAGGAGTCAGAGAGGGGCTGCCCTGTCAGCTGGAGAAATGGAATTTTATCTGGATGAATCGTTGGGCCGTTCAGGAAGAATGGGGGAAGAATGGGATCCGGTGTCACCACTGGTAGAATTAATGACAAAAAGCCGCCAGATAGAATCAATGGAGGAAGCCAGGAAGGCGGCGTTTTCTTTTGTGCACACTGTCATGAGGTAAAAAGGAATCCCTGCTCCATTAAAGAGGGAAAAGAAGCCGTGTTGTGGTAAAATGGGATTATGTTTTTACACCAGTAACTGGATTTCTGAAGAAAAGTCTTCTTCTGGATGTTGTGGTAGTTCCTGGGGGGGATGGGAACGGGGGGATGGGTGGTGTAAAGGAGAAGGATTGGTGGTGGGAATTTCATGTAATCCCATTTGGGATGGAGGGGATGCTCCCAGGGAAATCCTGGCTGGCATAAACATGAAGATGGCACAGACTGGAGGGTTTATGGAAGCAGCAAATAAAACACTCAGGGAAAGTGTTGAGAAAGAGATTGAACAAACTAATACACAACAAAGAATCAAATAAAAGACGTGAGGAGGTGACGGGAGGATTTAAATCATGATCTAAATGTATCTCCAGGCGCTGGTACTTCGGCTGCAAACAGGAAACTGTATTGTGAATGTACTTTTATGTGGACGTTTGTAAATGTGGATGATGGTGTGTTTGTCCAACTGTCTTTCAGTTGGGTCTTTTGGCGACGCCTTCTTGTCATCCGTTCTGCTTGGTGAATTATTCATGAAGGCCAAAGGGCGTCAAAGCCATGTACAGTAGAGGAACAGAAAGAGCGTCTGGGAAAGAAGGAGGGATAAGACAGGAGATAGATGCCACTGAGTGAAGCGGTGAAAGGATGTAGAGGTTAAGGAAGAGAACGAGAGGAACAAGATTAGAAAATGAGCGCCTCCAAGATGAGACGAGTGGGAGAGAGCTTTGGTTCTCGGCTCAGAGGATCAAACTCTGATTTCCGTCCAAGGAGCCGCACCTTAGAAAGGCTTAGAGCTGAATAGCCGTACAGAGCCTGGATCTGTTTACATCAGCTGGATAGGATGTGCTGGATTTTCTGTTTCAGACTGTTTGGTTATCCCTGAAGAAAAAGACGACATTTCTTAACAATCGAAAGGTTCAACAGTCGATGTAAAGATCAGGGAGTGACAGTTTAAGTGTGACTTGGGGTTGTGTCCTTATATGTATGATGTTAATTTTGACATGCGGTGTAAAAGCGCTTTGAGTAGTCTGAAGACTAGAAAAGCGCTATATAAGCTCAAGTCCAACTCACAGAATTTACAGGGGTTTGACTGGGGGCGGCTTCCATCTAAGATCAAAAGTTTCCTGAAAACAAGCTTTGTGCATTTGGGTCATAAGGATGTTATTCTGTCTATATTTCCAAATGACCAAAAATATGAAGCTAATTCCAAGACCCTAAGGTCCAATAAAGATATCTACTGAATTAAATGATAAAATGGCCATACTATATGATCAGACATTAAGGAAACATGCTATGTTGAAGTGCTGGCTTCTCTGACAACAACGCAGCAGCCAGTATGTCCTCCTTCTAACTTTAGATTCTGGTCCTGAATGGTCTGTTTTTGTTTGGACCAGAGAAGGTAGGCGATTTTAAGACACCCCCACACGGCTGTTTGGGACGCTCAGTTGACCAGGCAAGAGGCAAACCAACAGCGAACTGGTTCAGATAAAAGTGATTATACCTGACCTAAAAAGCCTCTGCATGTTTCTCATAAGCTCCACGAGCAGAAACGTGCTCAAACTAGGATCAATATTGGAGAGAGGTTAGAACACAGAAAGGTTTAGAGACCGATGTAGAGCTGGTTAAACACTGAAGCTTCAGTGTCCGCGACATAGTAACCTGTGTGTGCATTGACTCTATAGGGAGGAGGGGGCTGGGGGAGACAGCTCTCTCCAATGTTTTGAATCTGCACTGCAGTACCAATTTCAAACGATAGGTGTCAGAGTTAAATATTGCTCCTTCAAATGTTGCAGTTTTTTTTTACATTTTCTTTAAAAGATGGCAGCTTTGCATGAAAATAAATGATCATGCTCCACAAGCTGAGTGCGTCTTAGAGCCGAGTGGCGTCGAGGTGTGATGGAGATTGAAGAGGAGTGAGTGTGTGTGCAGCTGGAGTGTGTCGTGTCGCTGCTATCCGAGCGATGACTGTGAATGAACGTAGTGGATGATGTGATTAAGATTATGAATGGAGTCTCAGGCCTCTCAGTGGGAACCTTATGGGATACACATACACATGAATAAGTCCTTTTTTTGTTTGTTAGGGAGAGAGACTGATGGAGGAGGACACAGAGTTTTGGCTTTTTGAATTACCTAACAGACTCGGGGCATTTAAGAAAACAAGGCATGCTTTGTCTGCTATTTTTCTCTTTCAGTCATCTCCCGGCTCACGTTGACTGATTATCTGTAAACCAATATGACATCCTGGTTATCTATCTCAGGAAAAAAAATACTTTTAAAACAGTCAAATAGAAAATCCATCCATGTTTTTCCACACGACAACCTGGGTAATGTTCATGTTTTGTGTGAATCCAGATACCTGCTTTCACATTCACTTGTGTGTGTGTGTGTGTGTGTGTGTGTGTGTGTGTGTGTGTGTGTGTGTGTGTGTGTGTGTGTGTGTGTGTGTGTGTGTGTGTGTGTGTGTGTGTGTGTGTGTGTGTGTGTGTGTGTGTGTGTGTGTGTGTGTGTGTGTGTGTGTGTGTGTGTGTGTGTGTGTGTGTGTGTGTGTGCAGCTGTGTGCTCTGTTCACCACTGGTATGGAGCTGTCACTGAGCAGCCGTAGACGTCAGACAGATGGGGAAGGAGGGAGCGTCTGCAGAGGGCATGTCAACAGCAGCAGCCAGCAGATTCCCATTAGATGCTCAGGTGCTTCCTATACTGGTGAACCTGTGATGTCATGGAGGGAGACAAAAAAAAAACACCAACCCACACAGCCAGACTCCAGCCCTGAGTGCTCAGACTCTGTCTGTAGAGCAGATGGATTACAGGAGAAATCAAATGTGGATCTGATGGATCTGGAGTTAGCTCATATATGTTTCAATGTACCTTTAATTCACCTTTCTGGGATTGTTACACTATTATTCAACCACTAACACAACTGTGACAGATGAACTATATACCCTTATCTAAGGAATAGCTCTTTATTGTAGTTTGATTCATAAAATAAAAACCTACACACATCAGTATACATCCTCGATAGCAGGAGGATAACTTGACTGCATTCATTTTGGCTGTTTGGTGCAAAAGTTTTCCGAACACCTCCATAAGAAAATGTTTCATCAGCAGTACAATGTACACATGCTTAAACTGTTTCCCAGATCCAAACAGTGTGAGATGATGAAGAGAATGTGCTTCTTCTATTAATAATAGTTCAACTGAGTAGCCTTTTTTTAGATTTATTTTGGGGCTTCTTATGTTTTTAATGTGGAGACAGGATCGAGTCAGAAATCAGGGACAGAGAGAGTGGGGAATGACGTGCGAGAAAGGAGCCACAGGTCAGATTCAAACCCGGTCCGTCCACGTGGAGGACTGCAGGCTCTGTACATGGGGCACTCGCACTAACCAATAGGCTACTGGCGCCCCAGCTAAGTAGCCTTTTTAACTAACTAGCACACGAGATTCTGGATTATTGAGTGAACAATGTGAAGGAAGTAGCAAACCACAAGCAATATCTAGAGAAGTTTAACACTTATTTTTTGACATCAGCTGGCTTTCTTACTTCCCACATTTGTGTAGAGTAACTGTTGAAATCATTACATATTCATAATTATATTGGCATCAATTTACATAATCTTGTAAACTTGTCATCCACTGCTGTTTCTCTGATTCAGAAAACAGATGAATGTGAGAATACACGGGCTGCAGTAATACCACGCTGTGTGTGACTCAGAGTGACCTGTGTGTGTGCTCATCCCTGCACATGACCATCGCTGTATAGCTCTGAGTAGGTGTGTGAGTGTATACGTGTGATATACTTCAGTTAGCCTTACATTAAATATTCACGGTGTTGGTACAGTGGTGGAGAAATATCAGCATTAAATAAATGATGCTGAAAGCTGCTATTGGGAGAGAAGAGGATCAGAGTTGAATGTTAACATGACGACAAAAAAAAACATGTAAACTGCATTTTATCTGACTTTATGGAATAAACATCACAACACACATTATCTGTGATAAAAACAACCGAGGAAATAGGCGTGGTGAGAAGAAGAGAAGACGAGAAAGGCAGACAGATGGAAAGAAGAGAAAATGCATGAAGGGAAGCGAGAAAGAAAACGTAGTACTGTAAGAGATGAGAGAAAGCAGAATAAAATATGATTTAAGTCAAAATAAATACAGAGGAAGAAACAAGTGACAAGAGTGAAAATAATCGCAGGCGAGGATAGGATGGAGGATGGGCCACACCGCCGGTTCTGGGGTCGTAAAATGTTGAATCATTAAACAATAATTTAGCCCCTCCTTATCCAACAGTTTGCTGCCTGGTTCTGAGGTGCAGTAAAACTTAATTATCCCCGTGTATGTGCCTGTGTTCTTGTGTCGCTCTGCTGGCCTGAGGCATCGGGAGGCGAGTAATGGTGTCATTAGAACAGACCTCATGTAGGTAAGGCAGCAATGGTCAGTTAACCTGCTGCAAGCTGTACCAAACTGCGCCCACATTAGCCCTCTTTAGGTCTCCTTTCTGCTGTCGTTCCTCAAATGCATGTTTTTGGAAGTAAGCTGAACTGGAACGCAGTGGACAGAAGGCCGCCTTTGAACCCATCCTTAACCTGTACTACATCCACATAATCTAAGACAAACCCCATTTTTCATACAATTCTTGAATCAGAATTTGGTTTATTTCCAAGCACAACAGGATATTTGATCTGGTGTTTTGGTGCAAAACAAATTAACATAGATGTAAATTAAAGAAGTAAAAGAAGATAAAACAGCAATACTCCTTCAAGGAACTCAAACAGAATAAGGCAAAAATATATAAAAGCAATATTAGATGGAACATAAAAGCACAAAAGGTTCAATGCAGGAGCTGGATAGGTGTGCACATATGTGTGCGGTCAGCGTTTTTGCAACAGTAGCTATTCAATATGATCTGTTTATGATCTGTATCAGTAGACCATCCCACTCTTCTTTGTTTATGTCTAGTGGCTCAAGGGAATTCAGAAGTGAAAGAAGTAGTGTGCATGGTATTGTATGCATGTTCAGGAGGTCAGAGTGTGGAGGAGGAGGGTGTAATAAGGCATGTAGCATATTGCATATAGCATGTAGCATATTGTAGCATATTGGATTTCAATGCACAAGATTGAGGTTTGTTGCCTGCTATAGACCGGCTTTTAACATTTGCATTGTTGTCATCTGCTACGTTGTTCTCGCCTTTCATATAAAAAAGTGGTTTGACTGAATCACCCTGCTAATGACTCTAGCTTTGAGGAACATTACGTAACCATTTTAGCTAAAGACACATTTAAAATAGTTTAAAAATCGATTTGATGGTGCAGTGACGGCACCTGGTTCATTTCAGCTCTGCCTGCAATGTAAGCTACGTTGAGCATGGTCTTTCTAAAAATACATACAAATCCCAGAAAAGCAAACACCGTTACCTTTCTGAAGTTTATATTTTCAGCATATATTTTCATTAAAGCATTGTGTAGCTGACTCTGATGCTCAGTTTGCCACTTCTGCATCTTTCTTTTTACATCATGTCTTGCCTGCAGAAGACCCCCCTGCCCCCCTTCTGTCAGACAGGGATCGACTCCCTCTGTGAGGTGCATGTGTGATTTCAGGAATTCAGGGGCAGTCCTCCTAAAATTCTCTAGAACTTTCCAGGAGTGCATGCGTAAAAATGGCTGTAGACTCCTAAACTGTGAAGGTGCTGAATCACGATTTAACGCCAAAACCTGGACATGATGTTGCTTTACGTATGGCTGTTTACCATAACCTTGATCATGATCTTTTCCAAACCATGTTTTTACTGCAGTTCCCTTGAGTGAAAACAATCTCACATAGAAGAATTTTAAAAACTATGGATATGAAATGAGTAACATTTCTTCTGCTGCTTTTAGGACTGTGAAACATGTATTTACTGCCAAACGTACTCAATGCTTTCTTTAACATAACTCTGGAACCTGCACTATTAAAATGTACTTCCCATTAAATATTGCACACACAACCAGGAGGATTCTAACTTCAGGCACACTTCACACAAACACACCTACAGTGGAGACCCCACTGTGCCCTCATCACTCATAAGCACTGTAAAAGGAGGCTAACAAGGGTGCACACAGAGCCGCTTGAGGGTTACAGCTCCAAGAATCCCCTCTGCCCTCCTTTCAGGTTTCCAGGACTACCTTGATTTCACCCTCCATCTCTCCCCCTCCCTCCCTCCCTCCCCACTCACTCTCTGTGTCTGTGTCCACTGCTTATCCAAGCGTACTGGTACTAAAACATCACCAGGGCTCTTTAATTGGCTCGGTCCTGCAGAAGCAAAACCTGTCTGTCATGAGAGGCAGAGGGGGCATCGGTTAGGTTGTATATATGTGTGTGTGCTCGTGTGTGTTTGTGTGTGTGTAGGGTTGTGCATGTGTGTCAGAGTGAGGTAATGGGCTGCTTGAACAATCTCCTCTGGAAGCCCTTTTCATTTGTTGTATTTCCCACAGACCTCCTAATGGATCGAGCTGCTTTATCTCCTTTTTTTGTGAAGCGACCTCTCACTGTGTCGCCCCACTACACTACACAGGATGGACTCTTCAACCTGCTCTGGGGTCTGTGTGTGTGTGTGTGTGTGTGTGTGTGTGTGTGTGTGTGATTCAGTTTGGAGTGCCCTCTCTTCCCTCTGTCTTGCTCTGCTATTGGAGCAGTCGATGTCTTGGGAGTGGGTGTGGGTTTAGAGACCTGCTCTGCTTGTTACATTATTAAACCCTTTTTACTACAAACCTGCGTGTGAGGTCAGACCAGAGAAAACGTGAAAAAACATGACAAGAAAATAAAATGTGTTCTGTACCAGGAAGACTTTATGACCTTGTGCAGTTCCGTCAGTGAATTTCATTCATTGAATATGATGATGTAAAATGTTTCTTTATGTTTACAGATTTACATTCAAGCATCCATTCAGCACAGATTCCAGCCCCACTGGTTACCCACCCAGTATTCAGTCTATTTGCTCCCACCTAGTGGTGACTCATGCTTAGCACAGGTTTGTATGCTTTTCATGCAGCTTAGATTCATTTTGCAAACTCAGCTGAAGTTGATTTTAGAAAACAAAAAAAACCTAGATGCTGTGCACTGCAAAAACTGAAATCTAAACAAATTACACTTTTTTTTACGTCACACTAATCTGACAAGTGCACGATAAAACGTTTTGTGTCCAGATATGAAAAGCAAAAAGTACAACCTGCACGGCTTATATTAGGTTAATTGAGACATGCTACACACACACACACACACAGGCTGAAATACACACACAGGATCCTATGGACATGCACTAATGGAGAGATGTCAGAGTGAGGGGGCTGCCCACAGCGAGCGCTCCTGAACTGGTGAGGGGGGCTGGGGGGGTTGGTCGGTACCTTGCTCAAGGGCACCTCGGTAGTGCTCAGGAAGTAAACTGGCACCTCTCCAGCTATCAGACCTATTACACTTAGTCTGCATCAGGACTTGGGACTCCATTTCCCAACCCCAGTCCCTACAGACAGAGCTACTGCAGCCCTAATGTCTAAGACTGCTAACTGGGTTTCTGGGAAATATTGAAAGCACCATTAATCATGCATAGAGTTAGTTAAGGTTAAATGCCTGGAGAGCATCAACAAATTGATGATATGTAAAAATTGTAAGCATGTCCTCAGGTGGGATTTCTCTTAAAAATAAGGATCCTGAAGTGCTTGCTGCTTTATGCTGTGAATGCATCAGCACTGAGCTGGTTATCAGCCTCTGTCCCAGCAGCTCTGAGCTGTTGAATTTCCTGTTTCTGGTGAAAATGTGGCAGACATGAACCTATTCCAGAAGCGGTTAATCCTTTTTGTCGGCAAAAACAATGAGTGTGAAATCGCAGCGTGCACGGGTGTCTTCAGGCAGACTCTAATCGTGTTACGAGCCCCACGCTCGAGGGGGAGTTAGAATCTGTATGCGTGCTGCGTCTGCTGTGTGTTCATGCATGTGTGTCTAAAGCAGAGGATCATATTTAAAGTCTTAATTAAGGGGAGATTTATGCAAATAAGGGAATTCTATTCAAGTTTCGCTCTAAGGCTGTTTTATTATCCGATCTGCGGGGGTGAATGGAGGTTTCAGGGAGTCTCCCAAAGAATAAAAAAGGGGATAAATTATTCTGGACTTGGCTGATATTAGTGTTAATTGAATTAAAGTGGCACCTAAGGCAAGATCCTCTGGAATGTAATGGTGTGTTTTGTTTGATTAAAATCTCATGTCCCTCAGTATTTAGTTTTCTCTTTCACTTTTTTATACATTTGCAATCTGAGAGACATTTACTTTTAGTTCTTTCTACGTGACATTAATCTGTAGCTAAGAAGATTTGATCTGTTTCAAAGGCCTCCTGGGAAATGTAGTCATCTACTAGGGCTAAATAACGAAGGTACACTCATAAATCAAATGTCTTTTTACTAATTTCTTCCCCATAAACGTTGATTTATTGAGCTGCTTGACTACGCTGCACAACAGATCTTTTTATGTTTGATTCCTCAGCTCTCAAATCTCAAAGCAAGCACTGTTCACACACATACTGTGTTGTTTTAAAAGCTGCTGGTTCTTTCAAAGACTGGAGCTGGAAGGTGAAGACACGCGTGCTTTAATATTTCAGCGCTGCAGACCTTCACACAATACACAGTGTTTGGAGCAGAGTCTAATATTGACCGTCTGCAGGGGGGGACGTTTGTTTTGGACCGCAGATCGCCGGCTTCGCTGTGAGTCGGATCAAACTGACAGAAGTCAAGAAAAACACCCTGAGAAAGTAGAAGACCTCGGTTCATGTTCCTGGAGAGAGTTTCCCCGAAGACAGGGCCTGTGTTTGCACAAAGCGGTTTGGTTGTTTTTTGCTGATTCTGGATGAACATCACGTTTCGAAACTGAGTTCACATGTTTCCATACATAACATTTTAAAATAAACCCCAGTGTCCTGGTAGAACCTTTTTCATTCACACACTACTCAATGTAGAAATAAACACTAAGCTTTGAGAGATATTTATCTTAATGATTGGATCAAATATTTCATGTTGAACCTTTAAGGCTTGTGTATTTGTTTTCATTGACCACTGGAGGCCACTGCAGTCCCTCTCTGTTTCTTTGCCAACCCTCCTGAGCTTTCAGGAGTCAGTAAGATGAAGTGTGACTGCTCTCACCTTGAGAACATCCTCCTGAAACAAGTAAAACAAATCTGCAGATCCTACTGCTCTCTGTCAACATCCAACATATCCAAGAAATGCCCCCTCTTCTATTTGTGCAGTGATCTATTTTTAATTCAAGCTATTGACTTCCATTGAATACATTTTCCTAACACATTGTAAACTGCAGCTCGAGTAGTTCCATCACTTGTGCAGGTTTAGTTTCTTGATTAAAGAATATCTGTGTTTTCAAGAGTAAACAGATGACAATCACTCGCACATTCGTTACACCCTACACACTTTATAGTGAGTTATATTTAGTGGACTTTAAAGTGCACTTGTTCTGCAAAATTAAAAAAAATATTTCGGACACTACTCGGCTCATTCGCTGGCTGCCAACAGCGACGTCATCATTGTCGCGTAATTAAAACGTGCAGCTTCAAAAAAAATAACGACTCAGGTCTCGAGCTTGTCTTCATCATTCGGACAAACTAACGTTACTCAGCTGACAATCTTTTACTTCAAAAAACAGATGATAGATTTGAGTAAAAACGCTCCAGAGCTTCGTAGGGTTTCTGTGTTCATGCTGGTCGCTCCTCTCGTCCGTCTGAGAGTCAAACGCCACTGTCACCACACTCGCAAAAATCCTTGAACCGCAATGCATGATGGTATATATTGCTCGGATAGTGACCTTAGGTTGTACACTAGTATACTTTTCAAAATGCATTGTGGGATACATTGAGTGGACTTTCTAGGGTATTATTATGCTCACTCAGATTTCGGACAGCGCTACAAAATGGCGTGTTCACTATATAGTGCACTATATGGTGAATAGTGAGTTATTTGAGACACAGCCTCAGTGTTTACAGTGCAGTTGTTTCAGAATGAATGTCGATCCACTAACTGCTTCCTTCTCTATCTTTGTATCTCAAATAAATCTTGACTGTGTGGACATATTGAGGGTTATGAGACGTTTTTGAGGGAGACTCCTATCACTACTGTTATTAAGATATTCCTGTCTCACATTTGGGACATAAATCCTCGCCTTGCAGTGTCTTACTGTGTGACAGGAGGCCATTAGCTCTCTGTGATTAAGTCAGTGTTGTTTTAATGTTGTCATTCTGGTCTTTGGGAGAAGTCTCTCCATGCTTAATCGGTATCCTCTCCTATCATCTGGTTGGAACCTAAAAACAGAGTGAGAACGTGCTGAGCTGCAGTTTGAAATTACTCTTCCTTCAGCACTTCTTTACAACTACATTAAATGATCTTTGTATGCATAAAGGGATTAATCAAATGTGTCTCCTGTGTGCAAATGTTGGCAAACTGCATCTGAGGACATGGCAGGTAGCAGATAAGAAGCAAAGGGCCTCGCCATTAATCTAGTCGATCACAGAGAGCAGTAGGATGTCCAAAAAGCTTAAGGTAATGGTAAAGAGATTTAGGTGTCTGTGTGTTAGTGTGTGTGTGTGTGTGTGTGCGTGTGCGTGTGCGTCGTTAGAGGTGTGGATCCAGACAAGCTTGTCTCAGGTAACTTCTCGCTGAGGGGAAAATGTTTCAGTATCTTCAAACTGTTTGTTGTTTAAATTGTTTGTGTTTTCTTGGCAGGCAGGTTGAGGTCTGCTGGAGTTCAAGTTTGTTTTTAAAGTAGAGAGAGGGTGTGTATATGCGTGTGTGTGTGTGTGTTTGTGTGTGTGTGTGTGTGTGTGTGTGTGTGTGTGTGTGTGTGTGTGTGTGTGTGTGTGTGTGTGTGTGTGTGTGTGTGTGTGTGGTTGTGTGTCACCAACACTGTAATTGTCAGTAAGTGGCTTAGCGGTATCTCCACCCTGGTTCCTCTGATAAGGATGCATTCTGCTCCTGTTTCCG
This sequence comes from Tautogolabrus adspersus, assembly GCA_020745685.1. Lineage (NCBI taxonomy): Eukaryota > Metazoa > Chordata > Actinopteri > Labriformes > Labridae > Tautogolabrus > Tautogolabrus adspersus. Next base: position 31,834,783 of record CM036535.1, on the reverse strand, counting down.
TTCTGTTTCTTGTGAGACGGATAAGAACGTTTCTCTGTCTTTACTGTAGATCTGATCGGTGTAATGCTTCCAAACACATCACAATCAGTCACAGAAGTAAAGCATGCAATCTGATCAGGAGAAGATCAAATTAGAATATAGTATGTTTAGACCTCAAGGATCCTAAAGGATTACGTTAAGACGATTTATATGTTACTAAATTACATTTAGTTGCGTGCGTGCATGTGCCCACAAATGTCAGGCCACCCCTACATAAGTCAGTTCCCCAGGTTGACCCCTCCAGTTTAAAAAGTCTGGACACGCCCCTGATGATGCCGTATATCAGCCTCATGTCAATCAACAACTATTTGTTAACATCTTGTTATGATGTTCTTCTACCCCCTACAAAAAGCCAAATCATCTGCACTCTTACATCAGCTGCCTTCTTCGGTTAGTGAAGCTCAGGCTCCCTGCCGTGTCCACCACTCCTCTTTGGTGTTCTTCTGCTGTCACTCTTTCTGCAGCTCTGGGAGCTTAAAGTCAAAAGCATCTGCATCACTGAGGCAGTGTGCAGATGTGCTGAGTGGGAGTGTAACTGCTGCAGTCTCTAATAAAAACGCTGTCTTTCATCTCGGTGTGGGACTGAGTGAACTCTGGAGTGAAGCTGATGCAAAGTCATACTGAATGTAAGACACGATGGGAACCTCTGTTAGTCGTTCTCTGGTGACAGTGTGTCACTTTAAAGACTGAAATTCAGTCATATTCACAGAAAGACATTGAAAGCACATCAGCTGTCCACTTAACAATCACATGTGCTTGTGTATTTGCCACAAGAGGAGAAGACGTGATATCTGATCAGTATATCCTGATTGGTGTTTTCAGGCTTATTACTGATATTTCTCTTTTGCTTTCATTTATTAGTTACAGATCTGACCTTTTTCCCAGATTCCCTCCAGCAGTGTTTCAGTGATGATGTTTAGATTTCACTGATCCCTTGTTGATTTTAAAGAAAGCTGACCGACAAGAGGCTGAAGGAGGATCTAACATTAAAGATCAAAGTCATGTTTCATTTACATACATGTGTAAAAACCACGACCAGAACGACCTGCCCTGTCCCAGATGTCTTCAGAGGTTTATTCTTATAGTCAGATCTGAACGAGTTAAGCAGAGAGTGAAAAATACTGCCTCTTACTCCTGGAATAATGTACAAAAGGACCTGAAGCTGCCAGAACAGGTTATATTAAGGGTAATAAGGGAATATTAAAGAATGGGGAATATAGTACTGCTGGCTAGTATAGTAGTTCCTTTTTTGGATCTCTGATCATGTCCTTGTATTTCATATTACATGAATACTTGGATCACTTCTTTCCCCTTTCACACCCAACCCTCCTTCCCCCTCAGTGTGTGTGCTGATGTGTGTGTTGTTTGGTGTTTCCTGGTGGTCCCCCCAAAGCCCTGGGAATCACCGTCCTAGCCCTCTGTTTACCCAGCAGGCCCCTCTCTCCCAAACACTGCCGCCTCTCTGCCTTTAAATCAACAGGTAATGCGATGAAAGGTTGCGTCCACTCTTTCTCTCTTTCACTTTCTCACTGTTACAGTTTATTTGCAGTCAGCCTCTGTGTTGGCTTACCTCTTAGTGCTTTTGTTGGCAACCACGGCTCGTACCAGAACAACAGAATAAGTCTTTCATTCACGGCGGAGCTGTGTGCACTGCTGCGGCCGCCAAGCAAAGCACTGCCCTGGAGTTTATGGCAGGACTAAGTACTTTAAAATAGTCTCTTCTTTATGTACACTCTATTTCATTTAATTTGTTCTTTGAGAGAATGATGGGTGGCTCATTTTATGAAGCCTGACTGTACAAAAGACAACCAGTGTCCTCTTGTCTTGCAGCTCTTGTCTCCTCTGTGGCTCTTGACACTGATGCTTACCCGTAGCTCTATTTTTAGACCGTGTTATCCGCGGGTGAAGCTTTCCTGGCAGGAGTCGCTGAGTGGTGCCAGCCCGGGAAAGAATGCCCGTCCTGGCCTTCAGCGGACGACTGGAAGAAATGCTCAATGCCACTCTGTTTTCCAAAGTTATGTAAGCAGACAACATGACTCAAAGCAACACAATATGATGGAGCCAATGTGTGCACGGTTGGTAGTTACAGTGGAAGTTAGTGCACACTAAAATGTCTAAGTGTTCTTCATTTACATGACATGATGAGAAATTTGATATCATGACATTTGAACATAATGAAGTCAACATTGAGTTGCCCAGAACTTGTTTGAAAGAAACCTGTTTGCGTAATGTTAGACAGTCGTCTTGTGCCGTATTGATTCATCTGCTGTGTTCGGCCATGCACTGTCAGACTTTCCTCCTTCACCACGTTTGCAGAAAAGCAGTCTGTAAAACCAATTAAGTTGTAACTGTATTTTCAACACCTTCTCACTCCCAATTCATCAAATATGTCTGCCTGGTCACCCTCGCCCCCGCTTTCAAATACATTAAGGAAGAAAATATGTTAAACAGATTTAATCATGATGAGCTGCATTTTTTAGATCTACTTCTTTTTAGCTTGTTGCATTTCAATTTAATTTGTATTGTTGAAAATGTATTCTATATTAAGGGGGGCTGCACGGTGTGCTGTGGTTAGCTCTGTTGCCTCACAGCAAGAAGGTTCCTGGTTCAAATCCCCGTTGGACAGGAGCCTCTCTGTGTGGAGTTTGCATGTTCTCCCAGTGCATGCGTGTGTTCTCTCCAGGTACTCCAGCTTCCTCCTTAAATGGCGACTCTAAATTGCCTGTAGGTGTGAATGTGAGAGTCGCTGGTTGTCTGTCTTTATATGTCAGCCCTGTGATTGACTGGGCAGGGTGTACCACGCCTCTCGCCCAATGACAGCTGGGATCAGACAGAGCAAAAAGCGGATAAAAGTAATCACATGTGCAGGTGAGGTAGAAACCCACTGAGGGCTTATCTCAAAATCTCATCTCTCACACTCTCATGTACGGCGAGTCCTCATCGAAGCATCACTGGGTTTGAATCCGACCTCAGCCCTTTGCTGCATGTCATCCCCCCACTCTCTTCTCCTGACATCTCCTGTCTCTCTTCAGATGTCCTATGGAGGCCCAAAAATAACTTAAACAGAATGAGGAATATTTTCAGTGTGCAACTACCACTATTATCAAAACCTCTTCAGAGTGGAACTGGGTTGAGACTTCTCTCTACCAGCTGAGACTTGATAAACAGGTCACATTGAGCAGTGAAGGAGGAATGAAAACCTTATTCACGCTGCGGAGTTGATGCAGTTAGTGACACTGTGGAGGGCTTAGGAGGCTAATTGGAAGAGAAGGAGGTGACGGAGAACGAGGCTGTTGAACGCCAGATGTGAAGCTACATGGTTCATATGGAAAGTAGCCCGAGTGGAACCAAAGTTGTGACGCTGGTTGATTCCCTTTATGTGGCTTCACTCCCTCCCGCCCCACAGCCTTCCATTAGAGGTTTTGGGGACATTTAGCATGGAAATTAGGACTCTAGTTTGCGTCATGGGCTCAATATAAATAAATCACTGTGTCCGGACTTTTGCAGCATGTATGGACTTTTACTTTGTAGTTGTGTGCATGTGTGAGTGTGTGCGCATGTGTGAGTGTGTGTGTGTGTGTGTGTGTGTGTGTGTGTGTGTGTGTGTGTGTGTGTGTGTGTGTGTGTGTGTGTGTGTGTGTGTGTGTGTGTGTGTGTGTGTGTGTGTGTGTGTGTGTGTGTGTGTGTGTGTGTGTGTGTGTGTGTGTGTGTGTGTGTGTGTGTGTGTGTTTGCATTGAGCATCTTGAGCTCCCTATCACAGGTACCATCGTCCCCTCTCAGCAGCTTTCGCTCCTTTCAGGGAATTCATGGCGTTCATGAGAATGGCCTTGGTCTTTTATCAGGGGACGTTATATAGAGCTGGTATTCAGGTATTCAGCAGTGCTGTATAAGTGGAGCGTCACAGTACAGTCAAAGCCGTCTGTCAGCTTTATTTTCCAAGTGAGACGTCTTCAAAGAGCACCGCAGTTACAACAGGGGACCATCTCTCATGTTTATGGCAGCAGAGTTTCTTCAAGATCCATCCCCATCAGATCACTGACACCTCTCTCTGTCTGTCATCAACCTGTCAAACGCATGACAAAGGATGTTTACAGACAGATGTCAAAATGTTGACAAAGCAGCCAGTTACTGTGATAGAAAAGTCATGTTTTTAGATCCGTCGAACATGTAGTTTAAAGTCAAGAATCATCTGAATTCCACGGCTGTGAGCTCTAATCATCCTTATGACCTGAAGTAAACAATTTTCTACATATTTCTTGATCAATACTCTGCTATGAACATCTCCTCCAGAAGACGGCGTGGGAGCTTTTTGCTCTTTCTGCAGGCCAAGTGATTCACTCATTATACACAAACTGTTACAAGTGTGAAGCTGACACTAAGAGTTAGCTGGTTTGGTTTTGTTCATCGGAGTAGATTCTCTCTCTCCAACTCCTGGGGCAAATGTTTGTGATACCATAACTCACATCAGAATATATCGAGTTCTACTCAGTTTCTCTTTCTTGTAACAAAACACAGCTTGAGCTTTAAGATCATGGGGTCCCAGTGTTTTGGCTTGTAAGCCTTTTAAACCATCCGAATTTACAAGCCTATATAATAGGTAGCATTTTTTTGAGTTGCAAGAATTTGAGCCAAAGACTGTTTAATAGAAGCCGAGGCAGCCACGACATTGCTTTGACCATTTTGAGGCCAGGGGTTTTGATGTTTTTGTCCATCTTTACCTTGGTTTTTGCAGCTCATAGTCATTGTACTACCCATTTTTCGCCTTTATCCTGGTTGACTGTTAGCGACTTGTCATCACAGGTAGCAGTGCCCTAAACCTATCCTGCTTTCTCATCTATTTGACTATAAATGTGGACCATCATTTACAGAAATAATATCAGGTAATATGGAAGAAGAGCTGGAACTAGTTTGTGCACGTGTATACAGGATTGGTAGTGTGTGAGAATAAGTGGTCCTATTTCATGTTGCCTGAGCCCTTAGCTCGATCGTTTAGGCTCAACAGTCTCTCTGGGGGAAGGTTCAATCAGCCGCGAGGCTACAATGGCCCTCCTTCTCTAGACCCTTATCAGCACGGGGTCCACAGAGAGTTGGAGCAATGGCCTCATCAGACACTGGTAGAAAGAAATTAGGCCAAAGGGAAATGACAGAAAGAGTGAGAATATAGCCGTTGTCAAGTACAGGGTCAATGGATCATGAACCCTCAGTTGATTGGCCTGTTGGAAATAATTATTGATGCTGCCTGATCAAAAAGGGTTTTAGATGATTCTTAACATCAGAGCTGTATCTCGATGTTCTGATACCATTTGTTTAATCCATATATGAATCCTGGATTGTTGGCCGGTACTCAGTACACCTGACACACATTATAGTGTTCATGAAAAATACTGCGTACTTTAACTTACATGAAACTTGATTGATGGATGGTAATCTACCTGAAACTAGCGGATTTTTGGGGGGAGCTCATACTGTACTGTGTGGGATCAGTGTATTGACTGGCATACTGGCTGAACTACATTTTGACTTCTCTTATATCTTTCACCTCTCCTCCGAAAGGCTTCTTCAGTTCTAAACTATCTGGTGGACGGAGCTAGAAATGTAAGCCTCTGTGAATCATTAGCATGCTAAACGTCTTCAAGATCTTTAACCAGTCCAGTTGCTTTCGGATCAAGCTTCTTCTTCTCTTATACTTTCTCTGCCCATTCAGTTTCCGGTTGATCACCCTGTGTCTGGTTCAGCTCAAGTCTTCTGCTGGTATAAGGAAGTTTTTCCTTGCCACTGTTGCCAAGTGTTTGCTCGTTGTGGAATTATGTTGGGCCTCTCCAAACAACATACAGTCTCTATTTGTGAATACAAGTTTACTCATTTCTTTCCAATACCACATTTTAGGCAGCATTGGAGACCGATACCCATGAGCTTCCTGATCTACCAATACTGGGATTGTTAACGCGACAACTCTTAAGTGTATCCATGTCACTGTCACTGTCCTTGTGACATCGGCGTGCTCTCCAGACTGAATATATCAGGTTGAAAGATGAAGATTTAAACAGATTGACTACATCATGTCATTTAATGTCCATGTTGATCACAGTAATTACTGTGCTACCGTTCCTAGAGGCTCGGTTAGAGATGGAGATCTCAGGAGAAGAGCTGTGCTGGTTTAATTTGATTAGAGTCACGCCTCTCAGCTGTTATGATCATGTACCCGTTTCCCTGGCAGCCACATTGAAACATGATGACATCTTACTCAAGGAGCGCATTCAGCTTGAGTTGCTTTTATCAAACTATGTTAATCTTATTTAATTTTCCGTGCGGTTTTCAATCAGACATTCTTGGTAAATTGAATATCAGGGTGGAGTCATGGGAAAGGATGTTTGAGGGATGGGAATGAGGCACATTGAGAACATTTTCAAGGACAGGCATTATGAGTCGCTAAGATTTTCCCTTATCTCTGCAACATGAACTTAACTGTATCTCATCCCATATTTAAAGAAAGTCTGTTTTAATCTTTTTTAAAGCTGATTCACTGGACATCTGCTCAGACTTTTGGCGTGTTTGAGACACCATTTAATACAAACTGTCAAACTGATATTGTGAGGTTAAGTACAGAAACCTGAATTCTGTTAGGAAAAGATGATCTATCCACATCCTTGGAGAGTTTCCTGCAGCAGCTACAGATACACCACTGGCTTAGGATAGGAGCTAGCTGTGCTATGTGCGGCAGTAAGCGTTGACCGCAGTTCTCTTTGTGAAGCCGTCTGAGCGTTCAAGTGTACAGCGGGTGCCAAGTTGTGATCCGTTCCAACAACCGATCCTCTCTCAGGGATAGAATAGATTAAAGGCAGCTATGAAAGCTTTGGTAGGCATTTAGTTAGCCTCCTCTGGTTTGCATCTGTCTCCTATCAGCTTTTACCTCAGTGGCTGTGGAGTCCAGTGGAGCTGTGCCAGCTAAGTAGAGGTAGTGCTGGGACGAAGCCAGCAGCAGTCTGGGACCAGCTCCAAAGTCTGCTTAAATCTATATGGAAATCTCCTGGTGTGTTCCAGCACCCACTCAACTCCTGGATGGATTTGAATGGATTTATCCTTTATCTTAGGAAGATTTCTTGTTACCAACATTTTTTAAATCCTCAGTGATTACCTCCTTTTCCTTGAATGCCTTTATACTGTGAACACCCCTAGTTGTACTGTTTTAACCCAAATTCTTCTGCCAGCTTTATGCAATATCCTCTTAAAATGTCAACAATGGCATGAAAAAAAGTTGAACCCGCATGAACTCTGTTTTCTGTTTGATTTCAAGATAACTTTGTTGCAACTCTACAATCTGTCTGAAATATTAGTGTTCTATAGTCAATATCAGGAAAATCCTTTGTGTCCGTTATAAAGGGAATAAAACTGAGGAAAAGAGCGACTGATGTTGATTGACTTCCGAGAGCCCATCATCAGAGGACTGAGGGAGTTTATTTGATCATTTTCAACTTTCTGTGGATTTGCATCATTATGATACACTAGCTATTGTTTTGCAAAACTCTGTTAAGTTCTTATTTGTTTTGTTTGTTTTATCCTAAAGGTTTATTCTCATTTATCTGTGGAGCAATTTGATTGCAATCAACGTCGTCACAGCCGTCTCAAAGCCAATAAAAACTAACACTGAGTAACTGCAAAACTTTAATTAATTTATCAACATAAAAGCATAAATGGAAAAGTTGTCTAAAAATATGAGATGTGAAAGTCAGTTAGTCAGGAGTGTGGTTTATTAGGAGCCGTGTCTCCCAGTCTCCCAACAAAGGGGAAGTGGGGCCGGCTCTTATGGACTGGGAACACCAGGGCCAGGTGCTCCCAATCCATGACGACTCAGCAACACCTTCTGACACCTTAAAGACAAGAACACAAAGCCAGCAAAACAACCAATCGGCAGGGTCGTCAAAACATCCATTTGCAAGATGTTTTTAATATCATTGCTTTATGTGACAAAAAAAACAGAAAAATATCTGAACGATAGGGAGGAAACTCCTTAGTTTTTTTGAAGTGAAGTGCTGAATATCTGGTGTTGGAAGGTAAAGGTGTACTGTCCATTACTTGTTGACTACAGCCCTTAGTGGTGAGTAGTTGGTTAAACCTCAAGACCATAGCTGGTATAAAAGTAAGGGACACGGGAGTAATGGTAAATTGACTGCACCTGTATGCTTTTATACTAAACACTGTTGACTTTGTCAGCCTTCTTTTCTCCGATGGATTTCTCTGTAAATATTCAGTTTCTTGGTAAAATGACATTTGTAAAGAGTGCTGAGGATATTTCCTTCTTAGGTTTGTACTCCAAAACGTGACATTTATGATTGATGCTTTATATAACTTGTTTAGACCTGTATTTGCTCTTTTAAAGTGCCCTCAAGAGAGCAATCGATAGAGGTGACAGAGTTTCCAGCTCAGATTGAAGCCTTAATTCAGCTTCTGGGTGTGTTTGAGGTCATTGTCCTCCCTCTCTCATGTCTCTGGGGCGATATAAAGTCCAGAGCTCAGCAGTAGCTGGGGTCACGGTGATGCCTCCCTCACTTGGCTTTAGGGCGAAAGAACCAATCCTCACGCTGGCTGTAATATCCTGGGTTTTTCTGGGGTTAGCACAGACCAATGACTAAGCAGGATCACAGTGAAGCCATCCGTACTTTATGATCCAATATACCTGTTATAGCTTTTTCACTTGAACGCCAGGGTAAACTGAGATTATCTCGTGTCACTTTATATTTCCTGTGACTGGCTCCCTGCTGCCCCAGGGGCTGTGTAAATAATAACTCTCATAACCGCCCAGTTCCAGTTGAGCCTCGTATAAAACCAGAGAAGAGCCAAGTGTGGTTTCTGTTGAGCCGGCTCAGTCGTTCAACCGTTCATCCGGTCAGTTCATTGCAGAGTACAGATTGACCACATCGAAGCTGACATTCATTCTTACGTTTTCCAACACGCTTAATCCTATTTAGGCTCGGGGTAGGAGGTGCTGGAGCCTGTCCCAGCATGCACTGGGGAGAGGGCAGAGAGAAACAATCCATACTGGTTGCCAGTTCATAGCATGGTTCAAGTTGGGAGGCCAGAATACAAAGTAGCTTTTCCAAACCCACAGTTTCCAGTTTGGAATTCCTTGAAGGAAATATTTGGTGACATGATTTCAATGTGTACAATTCATTAAAAGACAATTCCCCAAATCAACTTTTTAATTTATAATAATCCCTATGGCTGTACCAAATCTCAAAAGTATTCAGTCAAAAACATTTTGGCAGTCCAACACAAAGCTTTCACTAATCATTCCTTTTTTCCTATTAGCGCCAAACCAAAATTCTTTACCAGCTTACGTGACTCTCATGTTTTCTTGCAGCACGTACGTTTATCAGTTTTTCCAAAGCGGCAGCCAAACACAACATTTCCAGCTGAGAACTTTTAGTGATTCAAGACACGCCATCCATGTTTTTAACTTAGCAATTAACCTTATAAAAGCTGTAGGCCAGCAAGGGAGCTAAAGTTAGCAGCAGTTCACACAGCCCCAAAAGACCCACGGAAAAGGTTGAGAGAAACACTTAGCGTAATTTGAATGTTAAACTGATTGATCCTGTGATCAACTGGTTTAAGAAGAAGGACCTCTACTCAGCGCACCTGCACACAAGCTAGACGTTGCTCATCTTGTTTCCTCTCTTCACTTGTATCTGCCAAAGGAGTTTTCTTCTTCTTCCTGTGTTATTATGTTTCTTGTATGTTTGTAGAGCACTTTGGTTAACTAACCCAATGTACTTTATCATCAATACGTTTGGATTGGAAAACATGTTGGAAAAAAATCTTGGTAACACTTTAAATTAAGATCGCAGTAATTACTAGTCGCTTATTAGCATGCGGGGGTTCAATCCCCAGCTCCTGCAGCCACATGTCTGATGTGTCTTTGGGCAAGACGCTTAACCCCAAGTTGCTCCCGCTGCTTCGTCGGCGGAGTGTGAATGTGTATGAATGCAGGATTAGTTACTTCTTATAGTCACTTTACATTGCAGACTCTGCCATCAGGGTGTGAATGTGAAGGTGAGACCTGTGGTGTGAAAGCACTTAGACTAGAAAAGCACTTCACAAGCTAAAGTCCATTATACTGGGTTCAGATTACCGTCTCTGTGCCATACATCTCAATAATATTTTGTCGACATTGACAGGGTTAAAATGAAACACACGTAAAACAAGGTTAAGATATTCCACTGATTTAAATGTCAGTTGACTCAGGGCCTTCCCGACTTATGATTTGAGTCATGTTAGGCAGCCCCAATAATCTCTAAACTTTCCAGAACTTGACAAGTAGCTCAGTGAAGATGGTGACTCATCTATGAGAAATACTCTGAGTCCCTCCTCTCCCATCAAGCCCTCTAGGAATACTTTCCTCTTCTCCAATGAAACCAATTATTTCAGACAGCGCTGCTCAACAAGGAAAAGAGAGAGAGTGGGGTGTGGGGTGGAGCGCTCTCTCAGCTTCCCCTCCGGTGAATGAACCAATCTATTACTAGCCCTTGTGATTCAGCCTAGTATTGAGATGGGGAAATGTTATTGTCCAAATAAATTCATTCAGGCTGCACTGAAGCGAGTGGCTCCTCTCAGGCTTCATTTAAAATCACTGCACGCTCCTCTTCTGCTGCCAACAGACGCCAGCTGAATGGTTTCTGAAGAGCTGCCTCAGGGTGACTGCCAGTTTGATGGTGGATGGTCCCGGACCGCAGACAGGCGTTTGACAGCGAACAGCTCCTCCGCTGTTTTATCTGAGCTTCGGTAGCATTCATCAGAAGTTCTTGCCTCACTCTGGCTGGTCCAAGTTAACTAATTTAACTTGTTGGCTGCTCTGAATGCTTAAAGGATAAAAGGAAAAGGCTAAAAGGAATATCGAGTTTGTCTGGAGTCACACTGCTGCCTTCAGATATAGGGATAGATCCTCTGTCTCTGGATCTGTTGAGGTCTCTTTTTATGTTGAATAACCATAGGTAATATTTGTGGTGAAACTCTGCCTTAGCATGACTTGTTTCACATTTCAGAAAGAAAAACCTGTCACATTTGGAAGGAAATGTTACTCCTGGAGTTTTTTGAAGCATTGAGAACAAATGCTAATACCAAACAAGCAAACTTTACACCATAGCTCAACCAGAACATATCTGCTGAACTTTTATTGCCAACATCTTTACAAGTTTGACCACCGTATGTATCCCTGGCAACTAAAATGTGATTTCCACTCAAAAACTCAAACTGAAAATTCCAATTCATCGTCTTAGATTAAGATTAAAGGGAGTCATTGCTGACAGAAGCATAACACAGGGTGTTTACTTTTCCCAATATTCAACCTAAACCGCCATCTTTCTCCAACTTTAACCAACACTTTTAGTAGGAGGACCTTAAAACTAATGTTTGGCATCAGTGTCCTTTGATTTGAAAGTGAAAATCATCCATTTTGCCTTGATCTGTGATGTTGGTTACAAAGATGTGACACCTCCATATCGCCGGTGAACCTCTTTTAGGAAAGTACTAGACATTTCTGAAAATAAAAAAAGCCAAATAAGTAGATATTGCTGTTTTTTTTAAACACTGCATTTCCAAATCCTTAGAGCATGTTTGTAGGGTCAAGACGTCAATTTTGATCAACATTAACAAAAAGAGAAGCGTCTGTAATGGAGCCTCCGCAGGCGGGCGGGCAGGGCTTAGGCGTATGCTCCGCTAATGTGCTCCTCCTTGGGAAAGTTTAGCCCATGTTTTTAAAGAAAGTGAGACAGACTGAGCTGAACTGGGTCATACTTGATGCTGATGGAGGGATCAGGAGAAAGAGAGAGAGAGAGATAGACAGGAGTTTAAAGCAATCAGAGGACAGTTACCAAGAGTATTTGTGTCGTAATCCTCGGGGAGTGCAGAGATCGAGCTGCCTGTCACTCTGAGCATCACACAAATCATTCTGCCACCAAACGTGCTTACCTCCATGTTGAACACTGGGATGAATCGTGTGTTTGTGTGTGTGTGTTTGTGTGTGGCATCTCTAAGCTGTTGCTGTGAAATTTGACCACAGGGGCTGCAGGATAAAGAGGAGGATATGTTAAGGTTCAGGAAGGGATTTTTCAAGGTTTGCGTGTGTATTTTGCACACACGTATATGCAGCAATGTTGTGTTGCTGTATTAGCGTGTGTGCTGCTCCATTAGTGTGTGTGTGTGTGTGAGGAGAGGAAGGAGCTGGCAGGGATGCTGATGTGATCTGACATGGTTGAGGCTTGTAAAGGACGCTTCGGGCCTCTGTGGCTCACAGTGTAAACCAGCAAGATTCACCCCCCTTCCCTTCCTCGTCTTTTCCTCTCTTTCCTCCCTCGGCCTTTCCATCTCCTCTTCCTCTTCCTCTTCCTCAAAGCATCTCTCTGTCCTGCTCTCTCTCTCTCTCTCTCTCTCTCTCTCTCTCTCTCTCTCTCTCTCTATCTCTATCTCTCTCTCTCTCTCTTTGTTTGTTCAGGCATTTTGCCTTTCAGCTCTGGTTATATAGAACGGGTGTCTTCATCGGGTCAGCCATCTGTGTGTTTTTCTCTCTAATTCTTTGCCCTTCTCTTTCCTATCTACCACTGACTCTGTCTCCACTGTATGTTAAAATGATCATCCACTCTCAGCTACAGTGTGGATGCTTTGTGGTGATGGGAAGGTGTTGGCCTGGCCTTTATCTGTCACAGTCACTTCACTGTGACTGAATCTGCTGAGGGTAAAGACAAAACAAGGAGATCCACCACCAGAAACCAACACAACCACATAAAGAGACCTCTTTATAACCTTTGGTATGCAGCATTTTAGCTCCTCTGTCTAGTTTTGCATTAAAGGGGCAGGCCCCCAATTTTATACAGGAGTACCATCATGGTAATACTGAGGGAATGCTACTTTCAAAATCATGCTAGTTTCTGAAAAATTACCAGCCCTGCCTTTAAAAAGAAAACATGCCAAGGGGGCGAAGTGAGTTTCACAAAAAAATGATTGCTGAAATTTTGAATTAAAATAATTTGGTGTATTGAAGAGTCTCTATATGGGTGAAGGGTGAGCGTCCTTGCAGCAGGTTGTAGAATAATAACTTATGTATCTTGTGTGGTTTTGACTTTGCAGTTGAATAAATGAAAAATAAACTAAAAGAGCACAATATAATTTGATTTAATTCGAAAGCCTCAAGGCCTTAAAAGCTGCTAACCTTGACTGCATCTTTAAACATGTTCACTCTCTAAAGGTCTACCATTCAGTATTGGATGGAGGCATGTTTTAGTCAGAATATAAAAAAGAAGCTGCCGCTGCATGGCCTTCGGCACGTCTCTTTAGCCAAGTCCTGCTCAATCCTTTACCCTTGTTGTCATCACAAGGATAAACACACTCATCCTCTCTGTTCTTTTCTTCCACTCTTCTCGCCCTGTGTCACTGTATCCGTGACTGAATGTTTGACTCCGGGTTGGCATGAACACTCGACAGAAAACAGGATTAGCATGAAGCGCAGAGCGGCCGACGTGGAGCGGGCGCCTTTCTGACCCGGTGCACTGTCGGAGGCAAACCAGGCAAAACTCACTAAGCTCTTTAAAGGATTGCTTACTGATAAGAGAACGTCTGCTAATCTGATCTCCAGATTGCTGCTGTCAGAAACACTAGAGGTGTATGTAAAGCGGCACCTGCTGTTGGAAAGGCACAACTGGTTGGCTAAACAGCGAGCGATTCGTAATTACTTTTGGTTGAATGAGTAGTCAAGGACAATGTCATTAGAGATTTGAATGTGGATGAGACGAGGTTTGATTTGAAATGAAACCATTCACTCAGTCAGATTCAGATAATTCCATTAAAACTAATCTTGTTTCAGGGTTATGTAAATTAATGGAAGTAACTCTTCCTGGATGGTTGAACGTTCACCATCTTGACATTCAAAGTAACACTTCTTAAAGATCTCTGATTCCGTCTCTTCAGCGCTTCAGCAATATTTTCAGGTGTGTTTTTGGACGTCAGCCTCAGGAAATACAGAATGTCACTCTAAACACATTTAATTAAAGAGTAAGTGTCTTTAATTAGCACCCGTAAACCTCTCAGACACACCATTGACTGTTTGTGATAGAAAATGTATCATGGTAAGCCAATTAGGATTTTTTTTACCGGGAATATAGCCATGGACACCCAAGTCTAAAACACTTGTCAGACTGCTTTTTTCGCAAAAGTGCCGTATTAAGCTCAGCCATCATCACATTTTTCTTCATTTATATTGATTCCACCACAGCGTAATATTCTTGCCCCAGTCTGTGACTTCACATTGCGTATCTGCATTGCGGAAGGACTGCACAGTGGGAGCTCCACATACACAGTCAGACATGCGCACACACAGCACGGCTCCGCTGAAACTGTCTCGCCTCTGTAACGCCTCTGTTACTACGTCTGAAGACGGTACAGAGGGGGGACCACTTAGTCCTCCCGTAAGATTCAGATTGAAGCCAAAACATCACAGGGTTGTAAATATCAGGGCTTTAAACGTCAGTATGAATAGCACTGTACTGTAGAAATACTCCATCATAAAGCTGATAAATCTTTAATTCTGTAATTCTACAAATCACTGCTGTTGCTCATCTTTCTAAATTTCCTGCGTCTCTCCAACATGATTATGTTTTCAAGAGTTGGATAAAAAGACTGAAAGGCTCAGTTATTTTCAATGAGTTACTTGTTGCATCGGGTAAAGCTTCATTCTCTGGAGGCCACCTCTATATAAAGGGTGGAGAAAGAAATCCTGAGCAGGGTAACCTTTCTACGCCCACGATCTCTCACACAGCGTGATAGCAGGCACTCTCAAACTATCATAGCTGTGGGCCTCAGTGCTGCTGTGTAGAGTCCGACTCATCACAGCCAAATTGGCTCACGTCGAGCTGTGGCAAGGATGCCCTGAAATGTTTTGGTTTGATACTGGGGGATTTCCACTTGCAGCCTCCGTTGGTGGAGTTTTGCCAGTTAACTGCCAATGATGCTTTAACGCCAGCTGCTGCTGTGTGTTTTGTGGGTTTCTATTAGTCATTCATGTGCTGCATCCTTACAAAGACATAGATCAACTTCTGAATGTACTGAATACATGCAAACTAAAAATGCCCATTCTGTCCATCACCCCCTGAATCGACGGCTGCACAGCGCTCATGTTTCTGGATCCTGTGCACGGCTGCTGCTCTTTGTTGTATTCAGCAGCTTGTGGTTCAGCTCCTCTATTAGAAACATCCCTGCCAACCTCTGCCAAATTAGAGCCTTTAATTGCCGCTCCATTTTGTGGCTCGGAGTCAATGTGTTTCCTCTTCCAAGGCTGTTAGGCTTTGAACATTTCAAAAGTCCTGCTTTTAAACTTGTAAGGTTTTTTACAACATTTCATAAAATATCGTTTGTACCCCTTGAGTTTCCATCAAAGCCTGCAGTCAGGAAATTAGGCCTTAGACTTGATTTCCTCTCTCCCTAAACAATATGCTTACATTGGGACTTTTATTTGTTGTTTGCGGTGGTGCTAATTTCCTGTTTGCCTCTGAGGGTCCTTACTGGAGAGATGTGTCTGTCCCACAGCGTGTCTGTTATTCCTCCCGATCTCTCTAGTTTCTCCATGATGAAACAGGTGTGCAAGTACTTCACATTGAGTTGAAACTGCCTGTTTTAGGTTTTATTGGATTTACCTCACCGTACAAACAGCATTACTGATCAAATGGAAGCTGTGAGTAAGTGGGGCTAAGCTGGGTGGGCAGCATTTGGCAGCACATCTCAGCGTTGGCACCCTGCAGGCGGAAACAGGCTGTAAACATGAAGGGTGGCTCCCCCTATGGTTTCAGCTGGTCGAGAGCCAAACACACCTTTCTTTTTACTGAAGCGGTTCTCAAGTTTACCTCCTTTATGTGGAATTAGGGATTCAATTCAACTTTTTGTCTTCCACAACTTTCCTGCCTGGGCGATGGTAGTTTAAAAAGAAATTGCACCGCCAAGTACTTCTCATACTTATTTTGCGAGTCCTTTTCTGCATTACAGTTTGTTTTATGTCTCGGTTGTAACTAAATGATTAAGAGCATTAGAGGTTTAACAGATGTATGGTTAAAGACTTGATAAAAATGATGTACATTTTGTAGTACATTTTGTTCATGAAAAATGTAAGATATAAAATAATGGATTTTTTAGACTCAAAATCATTGACTGAACAAAAGAAGTGGACGCAGCCACTGTGGCTTATAGGGCTGTGCTCAAAAAATCGACATGGCAAGATATCGTCATGTGCTCCTTCAAATACAGGTATCGATGCAGAAGTTACAGAATCGATATGGCTACAGAGCTGACAGTTTTGAGAGAGTGGGGTTGTGGGAAATACCCAGCCCTACTGTGGCTTCATCTATTGGTTTGTGAACCCATGACGTTCTTTTGGAACTAAAAATGAAACCATTTGGACCACTGGAAAAATACGCTATGTTACGCCTCTGTCCTCATTTACAGGTTGCTGTTGTAGCATCTGGTCAATCACAGCTAGCCACCCTAAAAACCCTACCCCGTTCTTTTGTCTATTTTACTCTAAGTGAGGCTTTTTGTTTATTTTTTTTTTCTATATAACCATCGTGCTGTATGGAAAAAGACTTGAAATCAGTGCTGGGGACCGTAAAGTCATGAGGGGAAATGTAAACTGTGTTAATCAATCAAATGAAAAAAGTTGTTCTAGGTTAAAATACATTTAGTGGTTTTATGTTGTTACACTGCTTACCCAAAGACCACTTGGGACAAGAGTTTGAAATTAGCAATAGCCTTTTTATCCTCGTAGTTTTATCTATTGCGATCCATTTTTGTTATTTTCCGTCTGTTCTTTTGTGAAGCACTTTGCGCTGCATGATGTATGAAAGGTGCTACAGTATAGAAAGAAAGCTGAGTTGAGTTTTTGCCACCAGAGCAGTTGCCCCCTGCTAGCCTTTAGAAAGAACGAAGGTTAAAGGCGCTCCTGCATTAGCTCCGTTTGATACCAGAGGGTATTTCCACTTCACATATACAGTCTATGTGCAACATTTTAAAGACATATCAGAGAGATTGACCTTACACAATGTAAATGTATTTATCTGCACATTACTAACATTGATTCTCATTTCTCTTTTCTCTCTCCTCCTGCTCCCGTGTGTCCTTCCTGTGTGCTGCTGTGACCTTCTTGTGGCAGGTAAGAAGTGCTTTTGTTAGTTTTTGCTTGTTCCCCTGTCCCTGTGGTGTTTCCTCAGCAGCTCACTGGTTTAACATTCAGCTGAGTGTGAGTTTCTGTCAAACACTGGGGCTCTCCACAGAAGCTAACATATGTATGCCAGATGGAGGGTTGAGCAAAGTTAGTGGGTGCTGTGAGATGAATCTTAAAATGAGTGTGAGAACTGTATGTGCATAAACACTGACGCACCCATCTGTGCAACTGTATGCGTCAGTGTGTGTGCTAATAGTGGATGCCTCCTACATTTACTGTGTTATATAAGTACTCAGTACTGTCAAGTATATGAGGAGGAACATTTTTCAGAGTAGTCTAACTTTTAGACACAATGTCACCATGTAGGAAGGAAGCCTCTTCTGAAAATAGTGTAAGTAAAACAACAGCTATGAATGTTTTTCACATACTAACAGTTTATTTAAGCATTTTCTAAAGTTGCCCCACTATGGGATCGTTTGCATCCCGAAGAAAAAGATGAAAGAGCCACTGATGGTCTCTCCAAGATGAAAATGACCAACTCCATAGAGCAGTAGTGAATGGTTTGAAAAAAGACATAATGAATCCTATAATATGGCCTGTGCAGTCACCAGATGTCCACACCAATTGAACAATATGGAATATTTTGGGCTGACATGTTAGATGGCTCCCTCAATCACCATCTTGAAAACACCAAATGAGGGAACATCATTTGGAAGAATGGTGTTCAATCCCTGCGGTAAAGTTGGGACACTTGTAGAATAGATGCACAGGTGCATTGGAGCTTTTCTGGTGGCAATGGCTGCCTTACTGAAACACCTGGAGTTATTTTGTCCGTTGATTTTTCGCCACTCTGTAAGAAGTTTTATTCTGGCAGAGTATAATTGTTTGCAACATACCGAGCATTAGAGGATTTGGAAGGTGGAGAAATGCAGTATTCTGGATCCCTTTAGAAAAGATTTTAATGGACAATGTGATACTTTTTTCCACTGTGAAAAACTCTCACCATTAAGGTTCATTGTGATTGAAATAAATCCAAGGCATAGCTGCTGTTTCCTGCAAAGAAAACGATCAACATTTTTACAGCCACCTTTAAAGCCTAAAGGGAACAAGTGTTTGATATTAAAACGATTTTGGGTTGAGTACCACTTCAAATGTTACCACCCTTTGAACCTCAGTTTTACATCTGCATCAGCTTAATCTAATTCTCTGAGTATGAAGGTACATTGGCTGAACAAATACCAAACCATGGAGCGATGAACGATGAAATTACTTTGGCGTTTGGAAGGAAGACATTTACAAAAAACTACAGATTATGGATGGGAACAGTTCCATTACTTGAAGGCTGATACAGCAGTGATATGCATAATACTTGAAGTACGCTGGGATTCAAATAACACAAAGGTCAGATTGCTCTTTTACGCTTTAAGTTATAGAGTCAAGCAGGATTTTATGAGAGCTTTCTCCTTTCTGCTGTGTTGAGGAATAACAACACATGCAAGTATTGACTGCTTTGTCGACGTTGTTGAATAATGCATCCATGCAAACAATCACCTCCATAAACCGGCACCAAATATCCACCACTTTGTTTGGTGAATTCCATTAGCATTTTTACCTCTGCAATCCGCTAATCCGTGATCTCTGCTCTCCTCAGCTCGTGCGTCTGGTCTGCCAGCTCTGCAGTTCCTTCAGTCTTCTGGAAATATGTTAATATGTTTGTTGAGGAAAAAGAAAATGTTTAGGTCTCGGAAATGCACTGAAATCTCTGTTTATCCGCCAGTTTAGATTCTGTGTTTTTATTCTCTCCGTGGAGTCTATTATGTTTGGCAGATGAAATGCTTCTTGGTTGCATGCATCAACAAACATTCTGTTAATAATGCTCTGCTGAATATACAGTATCCATACTGTGTGTACCTCATGACCGAGCTTAATGATCGTTTAAGATCTTATAGGAAGCCTGAGTTTGAGAAAATCTCTCTTCGTTTCTGCATCCAAACCTCCACTAATGAACCATTAGTCGTGTGAATGTGCTCTCAAAAGTTTTGCTGGATATAACGCTGGATATGGGGGGGATAATGAGCCTTGTATTCTCATGTAAATACACAGCATGGGAAGAAATACGACAAAGCTAAAGAGGAGATTTTAAAATACATGCTGGGTGTTTCCTAATGAAACTTTTTGTCTCTGTGTAATGACCGAACATCTCCACAAAACATGTCGGGTTTGTTAATAACAGTGGTTAGTCCATAATAACTGGTAAACAGTTTAAAACACCTTACTGAGACAGTCACAGCTTTCCCTTGTGTTCTTCAATATTTCCTGTTGCTTTGAAATACTCCGTGTTACTTCAAACTGCTTTAATGAAACTGTTTAAATTTGAGCATAAGAAACTGAGTCACAACAACGTGAAAGAACCTGAAATGTGGCCAAATAAACAAAACAAAACAAAAGTATTCTCCAATGAGTCAGAAGGGATGCTAAAAGAAGCTGATGAAGGCGTAGTCTTCTGTGAAAACACCCCATGGGGTGAGTGTGGACAGAGGAGACAAATATATTTACTACAACAACCAGCTTTGATGAGAAGAAGCAAACGTATGTTTATGTTTATTCTATTTAAGAATCGACAGTGCACCTTAATTCCCATAACCACTTGGGTCCATCATGCAAATGTTCTTCATGAAGCCATTCAGACTGATTTTAATCTGCAGTCCCTGTCAGGGTGATTGACTTTAGACAACAGAGTTTAAGGTGTCATAAGCTGTTTCCCAGATGCTTTTCTTAAAAGGTTTTTAGTAAAGTTCAGGGTGATGGTGATTCTGATGGTCACTTTACAAAGCAACCTCTACCATCAGTGTGTGAGTGGGTGAGAATGGGTAGGTGTGACCTGTGGTGAAAGTAGTCAGAAGACTAGAAAAGCTCAAGTCCATTTACCAAGTCCATTCACACAGACGGGGGCTGGGATGGGGGTGGGGGTGTTTTAGAAGCAAAGCATGATGTGAAAAAGACGGAAAACAAAACTGGCAGATTAAGCGACAGAGTCCAACACTGTATTGATGACTTTCTTGCTTTTATATCAATGCTACGCGCAATTTGATGTATTCACAATAACAACAGACAACAAGTGAAAAAAGAACGTGGTGGTGAGCAGAAAGGAGTATGGAGCTGCTTCATTACCTACATGAAGAACACACCAGTTGCGTGATATAAACGTCATCAGATCTTCATTCGGTGATGTACAATATTTCATGCTAATGCATCAATGTTGGCCTTTAAATGGCTTTACTTGGTTAGGTGGGCTTTAACTGGGCATGTGCTAGTGCTATTAGGACCCACACGGACATACACACAAACTAAAAACAGCACTACGATGTGGACTGCAAGTATGTGGGTACTGTATTGGTCCCAAGTGAATATGCAACCTACATGAAGCCACATCCAGGGGCCTTCATTAACCAATCTGCGCTAACTCAAGACCTCGCTCTGGGCTGTCCCATTTAGGCCCAACGAGGCTCTTCTGGCTGCTTTGAGACCTCTGTAGATCAGAGGATCATGATGTTCGGCTTTTTAAATGTATGAAGGTCGTATTCCAAGATAAGAGCTTGATTCCTTTTGCGAGGTTTACACACACTGGTTTGCTGCATTTTTTTGCAAACTCAGGCATTTGTCCTGTCTGAGCAACAGTGTCAGTAAAGTTTGAAGAATGACGAGAGGAGGGTTTGGGAAACAGAAAATCTACAAATCCATGTGTATTCTGTCCTGAGACTTGTCGTCATTTGGCAGCCAAGAGGAAAACCCATTCATCAAACCTGGACAGGTGCAGAGAGAATGACTTCCCATCTATCATCTTCTTCTCTGTATTCTGCATCTCCATCGATCATTCCTTTCAATGGCAGTCTTTTTAGACGTGTTATGATCTAGATCTCAATTTATGCTCCCTCTCACTTCCTCTTTTTCTCCCGGTTTCACAAATCCAGACCTACCCTCGTCTGTCTCCAATTTCTGTCCTATTTCGTCACTAACAAGAAAAGGCAGTAAGTTGTGTTGTGTCACAGCAGTTGGGGATAATTGCTATTTAAGCCTCAGGGTTCACATTTCACCAGCTGGTTTATTGCAGCTCTGTTACGTGATGCAGTTTTTTTTTAATCATACCCGTATTGATTATTCTGTTTCTCCACTAAGGAATACTCTCTGATGTAGTTCAACGTCACTGACACAAGAGTGGGAGGTGTTTTTGAATATTTAGGCCAAGCACCAGCTTCTCAGGAGGACGTAAAGTGAACGCTGGACAACTTAAAGGAGGTCAGATCAGCTAATATTGACTCATGAACATTACATTGTCATTTAGGTCATTTTCTTTTAACATCAGCTGGGCTTTGAGGCTCTAATTTATGCTCTCAGACATTAGCTGTCCTCTCCCTCACCCTCATTCATTCATAAAATATTCACCACTGTCTCCTTTGTTGAGTCAGAGGGGCCGAAACACGCGTAATGTTTCTAAGTGTTAACGTCAAATAGAAGGAGTCCGACAACATGTAAGTGATATAATTACTGGGGGGAGTAAAAACAAACATGTACAGCATACTGTGTGTCACCTTTAGCTAATCAGTATTAAACGAGCTATTAAAGCTTCATTAGTGCTGGTCAATTATGCAGGCGTCATTAAGAAGTGAGTGAGGACTTAGCTCATTGTGTTTCTGATTCACTTTCTCAAAAATGTTCGTCTTCTGACCTAAATACTGTAGGGCTCTAGATCAAACGGGGAAATTTCTGTCCAATGTCCACACACATGCTTGAACACTCACACGAACACACACATGCTTGAACACACACACACACACATGCACACACCTCGGAGCTGTGGCCGTGCTGACTTCTCCCGGGTTTTTCTTATCTGTCACCCCAATTTACTGCTGGGAGACTGTTGTTTGGGTGCTGCTGTCTCTTCTGTCTCGCTTTTACCCCATGTCTGAATATGTGTGTATGTGTTTGTGTGTGTGTGTGTGTGTGTGTGTGTGTGTGTGTGTGCGTGTGTGTGTGCATGTGCATATTTATGTAAGTTCCAGGACTTTGTTGTTGTTCATGCTCCAAAGCTTATAATGTGTTTTTTCACCAAAGTAGAGATTTGAATGCGTGTTTGTCCACTTCCTGCTGCTCCACTCCTTCTATCTTTATGAAGACAAATTCAAGGTTTTGATCTTCAGCAGTGAGAACATTTTGAAAAGAAAGAAAGAGGGCCATCTTGTCAGCTCTTAAAAACAACTTTTGGTGGATAAGTCTTGTGTTTTTTAGGGTTTGGATGAAGAATTATCTTAAGTTTGCGGTTTGTGTTTCAGCATTGTGATGATTTTAGTCAAGATTAGAGGCTGTTTTAACTCAAGTGTGTATGTGTGCAAATTATCTTGACTGTAACAAGTCATCTATCCTTTCATTGAGGACTAAATCCTTTTTCTCTATAAACAGACAGCATGATCATTTCTCATTTTGAAGATTAATATGTAAACTGGTTGACACCAGTCCAGAGATCTAACTTCATCAGCCTTGATATTTACATATTAATGACTCTTATGTTACATCTCAATGGCTCCAGTTAAAAAAAAATGCACTAACAGCCCTAAAAGATCAAAAACAATATGAATACAAACAGATAGTGACTCGTATTTCAGAGTTAGAGCTGCGTTGAGATGACTTAAAGTGGCATTTCCACTGTCAGTCTGTAGCGATATACTGTATGTGCTCTTTGTTATAACGGATATTTCAAGTTTAAGACATCATTTTACAGACATTTTAAAACACGTTTTAATCAGTACTAATAACATTGTACTCACATTGTTCCTCTGGCTGCTTAATTACAGACACTCGGAAGAATGGTGACACCGCTGAGAAGGATTTAGAAAAATGAACAGTCAGACGACCTGACAGCTCTGAAACAAACTACCAGTAGAGCCAAACATATTTGGTCACTGTAGTTTTTAGCTCAGAGTATCTGTTGTTAACACATCACAGCTTCAAACGTTGTGCCTTCACTTTGACCTGCTGTTCTCTATGTAGTTGTGCATATGCCTATTTGGCTTGTACTCGCTCTGTTCTACCTGGATCGCCTCATGATCTGGCTGATTGTGTAACTGCATATGACTGGTTGTGATGTTGCTGCGGTCCCAAATGTTGCCATCCACTTTTACAGTATGTTATTTTATCCATTAGTTATAATGTCCAAAGCTGCCTTCACTATGAGACCTTATTGAAAAGGCTTCTGAGACTAAACCTGTTATGATGGGTAATATTTGCAGTGTGTGTGTGTGTGTGTGTGTGTGTGTGTGTGTGTGTGTGTGTGTGTGTGTGTGTGTGTGTGTGTGTGTGTGTGTGTCTGTGTGTGTGTGTGTGTGTGTGTGTGTGTGTGTGTGTGTGTGTGTGTCTGTGTGTGTGTGTGTGTGTGTGTGTGTGTGTTAGGTGTGTGTTAGGTGTGTGTTAGGTGTGTGTGTGAGTTTGATGTTCGCTCTCTCTGAATTGACGGAGCTCAGCTGACAGTGATGACCTGCATGTATAGGTGACATGTGACAGGAAGGTGACAGGACACCCCCCCCTCCCCTACTGTCCCAGAGACCCATTTATATCACACACATATATACACACGCAGGAACATGCACACCCATACTCACATGTGCCACAGCTGGATCAGGGCAGAGGCAGAAACACACTCAGCAGGATCCAAACTGTAACACACACACAGTCCTTTTTTCTCCCCTTCATTTTCTCACTGATGTCAGCCTCAGTCTCGCTTTATGTTGCATAAAGAAACACGTCATGTCTTTTTTTCTCCGCCAGCTCATGTTCCTCATGTGTTGTGTTGTTGTTGTTGTTTGTTTGTTTGTCCTGCATTGTGCAGTGTGTGTGTGTGCGTGTTTTCCTAAGTGTCATTCGAGCCGTGCCAGATCTCTGCTTGACTTCATGGACTTGGCCGCTTTGCTCCTGTGATTTGACCTTACAGTACTGTCACTGTTCATTATCGTGCATCTCTGTGTGTCTGTGTGTGTGTCTGTTTGTGTGTGTGTGTGTGTGTGTGTTTGCGCGTGTGTGTGTGTGTGTGTGTTTGTGAGTAAACAGACCGTTGTGTATAGGTTAAGTTGTAGATCCTGCTGTCACAGTGGAAATGTCAGGCCGTTGCTCTGGTTAGCGCGGCTCTTGTCATGGAGAGCCCACTCGTTCTGCTCTGCTAACTCTGCTAATGAAAACAATCACAAGGAAGGGATTGAGTGTGTGTGTGTTTGTGTGTGTGTGTGTGTGTGTGTGTGTGTGTGTGTGTGTGTGTGTGTGTGTGTGTGTGTTCATTTTGCATAAATATTGAAATATATGGATGGAATTGGCTGCATGAAGGACTAAATAAATGGATCCCCTGTCAGCAGACTGTGATTGAATACATTTAATTATGTTTTTCATATATTGAACAATTGCATCTAAAAAAAACTTAAAAATAAGAAATCAATGACTTAGAGAAATTGTCAAGATCTTGGGGTCTTATCCTTCCTGAATTCAAGTTATTCTTTTCGCCTCACTTTGGAACGGGGAACATATTGTGAGTTACAAAGACTTCATTAAAGAGTCAGGCAGAAGAGCTATTCTTGTGCTAACAAGAGTCATACTAAGCAAAGCATGTGAGCACTACGATCTCTGTGCACGTAATGAAACGGCTGCATTACGTTTTCTTTTCGTCAGTATGTTCTTCTCAGCTCTTCTGTTGACGTTGTGATTCCGTTGAACTACATTCATAAAGGCAAATATTCTCATTATAGAATCCTATAGTGGACTCTGTTGCTACTTCCGCGTCACGTCTTACCTCGGGAGACTCCCCCGCTTCCCCCCTCCTGTGACAGGGATAGTCTCCTGCTGTGAGGTGCATATGTGATCAGTCAGGTCAGGAGAATATCCGGAGCAGTCCTCCTGAAATGATCTATAGATTTTCAGGAGTGTATATGTGAAAACGGCTGAAGTAAGATGATTCTATTGATGTTGGCAGGATACTGCAAAAAATACTCAGTTTGCCCACGATATGTAGATGCACTCTGCTTTTACATTGTAATGTAAAAGGTGTATTCTTACTGCTTGACCAGACTTCATGAATTGCAACTTGAATCAATAACTTTCCAGAGTTGTAATATCCAACACGCCCTCCTTGCATTATCTCTTTAACGATTGCTGTTTTCTGTCGTAACATCTGAAAGGACCAAAATCCAGTCAGAAACTTTCCAGTTAAATGTGTAGCCCCATTATACACTCTGATGTTTACGATGCAGCACTTCACAATCTATGCAGAAAATATATAATCTCAGCTGACACTAATCCGTCTCTATAGCTTCAGAGCTCACAGCAAACGCCCACCATGGACCCCACATGACTGTTTATTATTCTAAGAAGAAATAGAGTATAAACACAAAGGAGAGCAGGCAGTGGGTGTCCTAGTTGTTACTGTCAATACCGCCCATTTACAGCCAAAGCGGCTCTATTATTAGCCTGCACTGGACTGTCATCAGGTATCTTCAAAGCTTGCTAAATAAATCACACACGACTGTTTCTGTGCTCTGTGGAGCTCTGTGCTGTGATCTGCAGGGTCTGGTTCATGTTTACCAGCACGGAGGATAGTAGGAAAATCATGGAAGTTTCCCTTGTTATGCTTTCTGTGCTCTGTGTTTTTCTTCTTTCCATTTTGTAGATGACAGATTGACGTATGAGGCTGGTGAGGTGGGATTCAAGTATTTTCCTTTAAGTTTCAGTCAGACGGTCGGTGTGCTTTTGATGTCAGGATATATGGGCGTAGTGTCTGACAGGCTGGCTTTCACTCGTCACCACTTACATGGATGTTAGTAACATGTGACAAAAGTGGAATATCTTTGTCTTACACTAAGTAATTCTTAAGAGGTACATCTGCTTTCTTTTCTTTTATTCATCTTAAACTGTGTCATGTGTCCCGCCATCAATTTACTTCATAAAACATGATGTAAGGCTGCAATCTGATTGAAGGAAACATCAGATACCTCAAGTTATGGCGAGCCGCCTTCTCACTGTTCATGTCGTTCGACCCTTTTAGTAAATAAGTCCCTTTTCAGTCATACCTTTCCCCTCCATGCTCCGATCAATTCATTCACAAGCCAATGAGCGTCTTGGCCTGGTGTTGCCAGCAATTAAAAAAAAATGGGGATGCCTGGGGTGAAGATGGTGGTGTTCAGGGAAGTAGTGTCAGAGCGATGGTAAGAGGCAACAGCAGGCGTGGCCATTCAGGCCGATTTTGTCTCATCTGAGCATGGATATCCAAACTGTCAATGAAGGACAAGGAGTGAGGGAAATGGTTAGCACCGCCATCTTTCGTCTGGGCATCCACATTTTAATGAAAGGCCAACAGTGTCGGGCCAGGGAGCTCATTGGCTAGTGAGTGAATTTACTGGAGCATGGTCGTAAATGGTCTAACTGAAAAGGGACAAAATTAACAGTTAAACGGTGGATCACTACATAATGCAAACTTTACTTTATTAACACAGCTGCATATTTCGAGGAATCCTAAATCTATACCACACTACCAAACCAGAGAAGAGAATTAGAAACAGTGGCCTTCAAAACGTGTCCACTCTGGTGACTGCTCAGTTTGGGAAATGATTTAAAAACCCGGACCTGCAGGTCTGCGATCACACCAGATGTTTTGAACACATCAGCATCACGACAAACACACACACGTAAACACACACAAACCCAAACGGCACTAAATCATAATCACATATTAGCATTTGCATAATTTCGGATTAATATAACGGGATTAAGATTAACATACTGAACACGTCCTCTACTGGATTGAATCAGTCGTCTTATAAAGTGTGTGTGTGCCAATGCATCCATGTGTACTTTCTCTGATTCCACCCCGTCCTCTGGTTAGTTGCAGGAAAGCTGAGTTGATCTTTTCTCATTGAACAGCAGCATAGAAGAGCACTCTGGTGATTAAGAGTCTCCTGAGTCTGATGAGGGTTTTTTTTTGGTAATTTGTTTGGTTTGGATTCTGGTCAGCAGCTCCTGCGATTAAAATAATGTTCTCTGTCATTACAAGAGAGCACAGGTTTCAGAGTGAATAACTTATTGTGATGGAGAATCTAGTTTTATATACACAAAGTTTAGTACAGACATCGTGGATGCTCAACAATCACAATGACAGTGTGGATTCTCTATTTGTATACCTTTTCTTTACTTAACTGCTGTGGGAGGAGCTGAGGAGAAGATTAAATATCTTCCCTCGTTATTTTTTTTTACGTTGGTTTTACAGCAGGATGTGAGTCTTTGTTAAGCCTCTGGGAGTCAGGCTGATCTGACACAAGTCCACTAATTGGCCATCCTCATGTTTAAAAAGGGGAAGCTCAGTCGATTCAGCAGAGGGAGTGAGCAGAGAAGAGAACATTTTTAGCACTTGAATTACTGTACTGAAGCATAGAGGAGCTTTGAACTCAAAGCTAACATTAGTCTGATGAGTCTCTATGACAATGCTAGCATGCACATCTTCAAGTAAAAGGTTAATTACCATATTTAACTAGTTCACCATGTTAGCTCCTTAATATTTGTGTGTCCTGATTCAAGGCTTGTTGCAGCTGATTATTTGTCAAAATAATCCTCAAATGAGGGGTGTAGCCAATGAGTGCGAGCAGAGCGGAAATGACACCAAACCGGATGTTGCATACTTGTACAGCTCACAAAGATGGAACATAAACACAACTGTGCCGTTCAAAGAAAACTAAAGTATGGAACAAGTATAAATTAATTTCCCCATGCATGCAGAGGCCAATGTGAATGTCTGTACCAAAATTCAGGGCTATCCATCTCTTAGTTGTCAAGACATTTGCCCTGACATTACAGTCCTCAACCTTACTCTGCCTTTAGAGGGGATCACCAACATCATTAGGACACAACTTTTGGGAACAAGGGATATCCTTGAAATTGATTTTACAGGTCAGTTTGGTAAATGTTAAAGCAAATGACAATCCCGACCACCGGGTGGAGGTCAACCAGAGTCTGCAGCTTCATCCTCATGAATGTCTATACAAAATGTCATGGCAGTCGGTCTTATAATTGTCTAAACATTTCACTCAGAATCCCAAATGTCATCTTCATTGCCCCATGAGTTGTGAAATCATCAAAGTCATCCACTCAGTAAAAGTTAAAATAAGTGTAAAACTTGACCTGCTCATGGCTAGATGCAAATCTACGATATCACTGTGCTCTGCTGGGCTTCATCCTCTGGGGAACATCAATGTAGATTAGAACATTTCATGGCAATCCATGTTGTACTTTTAAAGACATTTCATCCTAAACCACAAATCTCAGCCTCATTACAACACTGCAAGAGAAGTCCAGGGATCACATATACATCTGGATTGATCCTCTGGGAGGAGCATTAAAGTCTGTAAAATAATTTAGCAAATCTAGTAACAAAATGCTGAATATCTGACTCGATAAGAGAAAACCTTTTTCTATCTGGTGGCTGGATAGAAACCTATGAGATCACTTTTGTTAAGCTTCATCCTCTGATGAACATCTCTGAAATCAAACAAAGACAGTTCTCTCAAAACGTCACACGTTGCAATGAGAGGAAAAGTCACGGGATCACCAAAGTCATTGGGATTCATCCTCTGAGGAATGTGCACACTGTACAAAATGTGCCAATCCATCTAACAGTTGATGATGTATAAACGGCAAATTAATGGAGCAACCCAAAAATTGCCATCCTTATGGTAATGATGCAAACCTTGCTGACACTCCACACGACAAAAGGCTCGATTTTGTACGACAGCCCTTGAACTGTACATATGAAATGTTGCTTCTTATTTTAAATCATTTTGTACATTAACTGGCCAAACGTAGACAAGGCTTGATGTTACGACAGGGTGTTACGTCCACGGTAAGCTATATGCATTTGTTTTGTGGAAATTCTATTGATTTATCTGACCCTCACAGATTCTGGAGATTTTCCCCCTTATTTCAAGACATTGTCACTTATTGCTCAAGGGATTCATGACAAAGCCCTTCAGGAGCAAATAGAATTACTCTGAACTGAGAAATGTCCTTAAACTCAGTTGAGAGTACCAACCAACCCACCAATTAACCAACCAACAACCAACCAACCAACCAACCAACCCACCAACCAACCAACCACTTTCAAAGATGGACATTTTCATATATAAGTAAGACTGACAGAGCAGGAGAAGAGGCAGAGGGAGGCTGGAGGAGCATACTGAGTAGATGTGTTGAGCGGCTCTCCACATATGTCAGTCCTGATCTAAGCCACACCTGCTGCTAACCGCGACTTAGCAGAGAGGGAGAGAGAGAGAGAGAGGCAGCACAGAGCGCTGTGTTTCAGGCTGTGCAGTCACAAGCTGAGCAGTCGCTGAAGCGAGCGGACACTGTGTCCCTGCTGCCTGTTCTTTTTTTTTTCTTTCCATCTCTCCGTCTCTGTTTCCTGCTCTCCTCTCCGCGATAGAGCTCTTTCCTCCTGTCATCCTGAAGTGTTGGTGTAATTAACAGCTCTGTGGGACAGGAACTGCTCTCCTTTTTATAGACACGATTTGCCAGGCACTGACGCTCACTCAGCACTCGGAATGAATGGACGGGAACGCTCACACTGCCACCAGGCAACTGGGGATTCCTCTAAGTGAGGAAGTGGGATTTCTGATTTTCTTTCCGGGACTTTGCAGAGTGGATAATCTCATTTCTGTTTGGACACATTTCTTTTTAACAGAACACTCTGAGGAGGACTTAATCTTTCCTTCATGATGTAAAGAGCTGAAGCTGTTCTTGGAAACAGGTGGCATTCGTGGGTTTTAAACCCTCCCACTGCATGTTGGGGAGCTCATCTCAGCCCCCTGCTGAGATCCAGCAGGAGCAGCCAGGACGGGACACATTACACACACAGCTTCCATCAGGTGCAAACTGCAAGTCTGTTACGTCAATCTGGTAACTCGTTCACACTCGCAGAACTAGCTGAGACTTACACGAGTTAACAAGGAGTCTTGCTGAGTGGTAGCAGGTTTTTCATCTCGATGTAAGGCAGAAGAAGATGCCAGCTCTCTTGGTGTCCTCAAACATGAAGTCCGGACTCCCTAAACCTAAACCGGTGCACAGCGCCCTGCCGATCCCCCAGACCCATACAAGGCCAACAGCTCTGGCTCTGACTCCAGCAGCCACTAAGACCCACATCCCCCTGCTGGGCCAGCAGGCGAGCTCAGGATCCCCGAGAAGAATGGCGCCACATTCAGGAAGCCCTCAGGTCAGGATGTCAAAGTATCCCATTCGACTTTATAACTTGAATCCACAGTTAGTTTTGGCTGTCTCGTCATATACTCTCTGTCCTAATAAGTAAAGTCTTACTGATACATGTTTGGACGATATTAGAGACATGATGAGCCTGTCACAGATATATCATTATCTGTAGCTGTATAGGCTTCAACATGACACCTATTTTACAGAACATTTTTTGCTGAAAACAATGTTTGGGTTGATTTAAGATCATATTTTTGTCCTGCAAAGTGCCCTCAGATGTCACAGAGTCTCTCAGCACTGTCTGCAGCACATGTAGCAGAGCATCACAGCTGAGCAGACGGTGGCCCACACCAGGGTGGGTTACAAATGTTCAATGATATTAGATATTCTTAGAAGATAAGTAAAAAGGAAACAGCTTTTAATAACCTAAATGTAAAGATATCAGTGAAATATGAGTGCTTCATCCACATATTAGATGTCTGATTTTATTGCAGCTCAACAATTCTTTAAATCAGCTTTTACATACAGAGACTGATCAACTCTGGAATGGTAGTCATCCCATAAAATCCCATATTGGTTGGTAGAGGTGGAAAAAAAAGTTGATTTATGTAAAAATCGAGATTTTTATCTTCTGAGATTTTAAATAGATTCATAACTTCCAAAAATCTTTTTTTGTTTTGGGCTAATTAGTCACTCCCTGCTAAGTGCTAGGACTAGCTCTTTAACTCAGTAGGATGTCAAATGGAGCAGCAAGAAATTCAGCCAGTCTCACAGATGACTGGAGTAGATCCTGGACTTCATGAATCCAGAATCGTTTTGAAAAGAAAATAGATTCTGAATCGAATCGTGACCCCAAGAATCGAAATCGAATCGTGAGACAACCAAAGATTCCCGGCCCTATTGGTTGGACTCTTACATGCTGTTAATTATTATCACTACAGCAAGTTTCTAATGCATTGAAATGCATACCTTTAGGCTCGTTGCAAACTCAAATAAAGCTGCAATAGGAGCAACATTTTGCAGCATGTGAGGTACAAAAACATACATGTGGTTAAGATTAGTTAGCTGGATATGAATATATATTTTAACCACCAGGACTCCTCTCTCTCTAACTGGACTTTATAGAGCTGCACATGCAAGTGTTACACCGTAAAATTAAATTAATATCTTCAAAGTCAAATCCCCCAAAACGTGTATGTGATTGCTTTAGCCTGATAATGATGTAAATACTGTCTGTCTGACAATAATGGAGTTATCAATGTAGGACTGAAAAAAAAGGATTCTATCTTGGCTCTGATAGTCAGGTTATTTTTTTGCAGTAATAATAGTTGAAGAAGATATGTTCAATATGTTTCTGTGTCTTGTTTTCTCAGCCTCTTTGAATATAGATTTATTTTGTTAAGTAATACACAGATTCTCAGGCTCACCATACTTTCTCTGGCTCAGTTTAACACAACAGAAGCACAGAAGCCAAACGGAGTGAGTTCCTGGAAGGAGATGGCAGGCTGGCATGCAGTGTAGCAGGATATCAGGGTGCCTGTTTTGCTGTGTTTGTGAAATATTGGCTGCGCTTAGCAACCCCACACAAACGGCTGCAACGGCGAGAGAGGGATCGCTCTTAACGCCATGTAAGGCAGTGAGAGGAAGGAGGTGTGTGTGTAAGTGTGTGTGTAAGTGTGTGTGTGTGTGTGTGTGTGTGTGTGTGTGTGTGTGTGTGTGTGTGTGTGTGTGTGTGTGTGTGTGTGTGTGTGTGTGTGTGTGTGTGTGTGTGTGTGTGTGTGTGTGTGTGTGTGTGTGTGTGTGTGTGTGTGTGTGTGTGTGTGTGTGTGTGTGTGTAAGCAAGCCAAGCAAGTGCATGCTTGGCATCCTCTCTTTACAGTATAAGCGTGACTCTGAGCCAGCCACTGAGGCGTCCAGCATGCCAGGCTTGTATAGGGAGAGATCTGGATCCGGCTTGATGATGATGATGGTCGTGTGAGGAGAAAGATACAGGAGCCCAGAGGCCCTTTGGTCACGGCACGCGTCCACTGCTGGTGTCGTTTGTTTTGTGGCTAATCACGTTTTCTCACTGACCTACTTTCTGTGACTTTCTCTCCATCCCCGTGGTGCTGATGAAGCAGCCGTCTTCACCCCAGGCCGGGTTAACCCTTGACCGGCCTGCCCAACTGCAGTGCTGTGAATACTGCAGTCATGTACTTACTTACTCTGTGTGTGTGTATGTGTGTGTGTGTGTGGGTGTGTGTGTGTGTGGCACATTTTTTAAAGGTTTATTTGGGGCTTTTTATGCCTTTATTCAGAGATAGGAGAGTGATAGAGTCAGAAATTAGGGGATGACATGCGGGAAAGGAGCCACAGGTCAGATGTGAACCCAGGTCTCCCACTTGGAGGATTACAGTCTCCGTACATGGGGCATGTACACTAACCACTACGCTACAGGCGCCCCGCCCCGTGTGTGGCACATTTAAGAGTGTTTTATGAATGTTTAGGAAAAGGAAACAACTAATAGCTGCTGTTTTTGTTGTCTTTACAAATTGCATGGCTGCCTTTTTTATTCAGTCAAGTTTTCTTGTTAATGCAGCTCTGTATAGAAACTGTCAGCTCATTTTATCACACAAAATTTGCTTAAAAATATGTTTTTATCTTCAGGGTCAGTAAATAATAATCAGAATGCAAACTGATTTAATAGTTCAACATAGTATCACACTTTTAAATGCATTCAAGATCATTTGTAGGGATTGAAATGGAGCTTTTTTTGTCTTTAGCTTGGATTAAAATGGGAAAATGAACATTTCAATCAGGACAAATCAGCATATTTAGAAGGTTAAGAAGATTGAACTTGTCTAAACTAGAATAAGTCTTACCTTCCCCTATGACTAAAAAAAATCATCATGTATTGCACTTCATGCTTCTCAGTTTCTCAACACATCTTTCTGCACGTTTGCCCTTCCCTAGATTGAAAACTGTCTGTTTCTCTAATGGCCACTGGTAAGAAATCTCTTCAAGCTTGAGGTGTTAGTTTCATAGCTCAGGTCCATCGTCCTCATTCTGTACTGTGTCTCGTGGGTATAACCCTGGAGGAAGCCCTGAGAGGCAGAATCATTGGCTAGGACTCTGAACCCTCCACGCTGTGTCGCTGTCAGTGCGGGTAAAACCCTCTGCGGATTTCATGCACAGACGCCATTGATCCTCAGTGTGAACCCAATCTGCTCTGAGGGCAGACGGAGATGAGACGAGAATCTCCCGGGACGTGGGGGCTGCTTTGTGTTTTTGATGCTTTCACAGTTTTCCTCTGGTGGGAGTTTCTTCAAGAGGATGGCGACACATTTTAGAGACTCTTTTCTCTTTTGTCTTTAACTCAGAAAAAGTCTATCAATTAAAAAATAATCATGACAATGAAGCAGAAAGTTTGCAGGGCAAATTAATGAGCTGCCATTTTGCACAAACTTCCACCACACAAAAATCAAAAAGAGGGGAGGCAGAAGGAACAATTTGAGCGCCCACAAAAGCAGCAAATAGACCTGAATACAGTACAGTCATAAGAGTGGGATGAGGAGGTTTGAGTCATTTCTCCACAGTCAAACTTACCCTGCTGTTCCTGCTATCTCTATCAGTGTTTAGTTTTGTTGACCTTTAATGGATGATTCAGAACAGTCACAGTCACACAAGCAGAAAACACACAAGGAAGAAAAAAAGGAGACAAGTATTGACCCAAAGAAGTGTTTTAAAGCCCCTGTCATGAGTTATTCACCAGCTCAGAAACTGAGACTGATGTTAATATTGATGCCTCTTGATAGACTACAAAAGCAATCGGGACACTGTCAGCGAGAAGTCGAAAGCTTGATCCAAAGGCCACTGGACTTAGTTGAAGATCTTGATGACGTTTCACCTCTTCTGCTAAAGTTTTAAAGGGATTCTGCCTCGTTATGGTTTCTCTGAGGGAAAATAGAAAACACAAACTGCACTAGCAAAACTACCTAGAAGCAGGACAGGACAGTGTTTGTCTGAAGGATTAGTGGAGTCCTAGCCGAGTGCAGTCGAGGATCCTCACACACATCCAGAGCTGATGCCCCAGTTGGCACTAAACACACAAACATGCTGCATACACCTGTGACAAAGAGTTAATCTATAATGCAGGAGAGCTGCAGGAGGCAGAGACACACATTCAGACTGTGCTTACATATAGGACAGTACCGTGTGTGTGTGTGTGTGTGTGTGTGTGTGTGTGTGTGTGTGTGTGTGTGTGTGTGTGTGTGTGTGTGTGTGTGTGTGTGTGTGTGTGTGTGTGTGTGTGTGTGTGTGAGAAGTCTGGCACAATTTGCTGAATCTAATGTGAAGGTGATAGTCTGGAAAAGTGTGAATGGCTTTTCTCTCTCTCTCTCTCTCTCTCTCTCTCTGTATCTCTCTCTCTCTCTGTATCTCTCTCTCTCTCTGTATCTCTCTCTCTCTCTCTCTCTCTCTCTCTCTCTCTCTCTCTCTCTCTCTCTCTCTCTCTCTCCGAGTGTGTGTCCTATTTTCTCATGTGTGTGATGGGATATAAAAGGACAAGCCGTTGTGATCTTTAACCCTTCAGCATACTGTCATTAAGGAGAGCAGAGCCCACTACAGATTCTCTGCTGCCCTCTAGTGGCCACAGTTTGCCCTGCACCCGATTTCATTCACAAGCTCTACTACGGAGTGAGCGTGTGTTTGTGTGAGTGTGTGCACGAGTGTAGAAGTCATCCAAGGCCACCGTCTTTGCTGCGCCATTCATCTTTAATGCCTCAGTTTTATCCCCGACCTCATTCTCCTCCTCTCCTTCTGTTTTTCTTCTCCCCTCACTCTTTCTTCTTTCCATCTCTTTATAAAGCCAGTTTCATTGTTACAGCTCATTAATTCTTAGCTGCCGCTTTGAGACAGAAAAGGTTCAAAAGTATGAATCTCTGGAAGCCACATTCACTGCAGGAGACCTTGAAATATGAATTCTGATGCTACGTGAAGCATGCACAGACCTCAAGAAGTAGTGTAGAAAACACACACACACACACGCACACACACACACACCACCCCGGTGTGTGTGTGTGTGTGCGTGCGTGTGTATGTGTGGATCAGTTGGTAGAGGCGGTCGTCTCTCAGCTGGAAGGTCGGGGGTTTAATCCCCAGCTCCTGCAGCCACATGTCCGATGTGTCCTTGGGCAAGACACTTAACCCCAAATTGCTCCCGCTGCTTCATCGGTGGCGTATAAATGTGTATGAATGGATTAGGTCATACTGATGGTCTCTTTACACAGCAGCCTCTGCCATCAGTGTGTGAATGTGTAGGTGTGACCTGCGGTGTAAAAGCGCTTTGAGTAGTCAGAAGACTAGGAAAGTGCTATACAAGCTCAAGTCCATGTACACACACATGCACAGAGCCACATGATCCCACACACACCACAGACAGAGATTTGTCCGTGTGCCGGTGTGATAAGGAGCTCTTATCTTAATATGTATCTCTGCAGATAAAGGCTTAAGTCTGTCTCAGTGTAAAGAGCAGCTTTATTAGAGTCATTTTAAAATGCCTCAGAGCTGAATCACAATCACATAAAAACACAAAGGGACCGATGAGGAGGGTCACAGGCCACCTCAGCTAATATTTACCAAGATGATCTCATCATTAATAATACAGGATCCACTATTTAGACAGGCCCATACAGGAAAAATGTCCTCAACCCCCCATGTTCCCTGAGCTCTATTAATTCAACTTCCTGTGTTTCTCTGGACGTGTAATTGCCCGAGATTATAACTTCCTTCATTTGAATTATTTAAATGGGTTGTAATTTCATTCTGTGAATTGGATTGACCGTGAACCAACACATAGCCAGTGATATGTGTGAACTCATTAAATTATGGTGGATTCAAAGCTAATTAAATGGCCCTGAAATGAAAAGATGGAGATGCAGGGGGGAGATAAAACTCAGATAGTACACACATTTTGCAAAAGCTTTCAGGAAAACTAGAGGTGACGTTATATTTCTTTGCATGTTTGATTCGTTTGTTCTGTATTTCAAGAAGCTTGTAACTCCATCAAAACACAAATTCTTCAGATTTCTCAATGAATCAAAGACTCAACAACACAAAGAGCCCCAAGATGACACAATATGAATGAATAGAAACTAAATATTCAACCAGACAGCAAAAACAAGGTCAACCTCGGTATTTTATATTCAACCAACTTTTGATATTTTAAAGATAAATAAACATACATCCCCTGTTCATAAAGACCATCATTGTATTTCTGTAAACCACAATACTTAAAAGTGATTCCCTTCATTGACAGTGCAGCGCAGAGTCATCGTTGACACGATACATTTGGAACAACACTCGCTGTCCCCGCTTTCATATGTATATATAGGCTACAGTAAATCGAATGAAGAGTTCAAGAAACCCCTACATAGATCAATATTAAACCTGTACTATTAAAAATGAGACCTATACCAAGAAAATAACCTGTGCAGGAATAAGAGCAGAAATCTGTGTACAATTTAACAAATGACATGTACAAATCAGAGTAGACCCACAGCTGCACAGCAGCATTTATGTTCCCAGGTACAGCAGTGTCTGAAAGCAGGTAGTGCAATTTTTAAATGAGTCTGTGCATACTTTAAGGTGCAATTTTGTTAATATACTATGTTCCAAGATAAACATTTAAGTGTCCATTACAGTGTTATGTGTATATGTAGTGGCTAACCATGAAATAATAGCATAACTTCAGAAACATTTGCTGTTGTTTTATATCGTGATATTAAGACATTACTCCATGGTGACACCCATCTTCAGTTTTCATGCAGTCCACGCAGGGTCAAATGCTATTTAAGAGGAGTTTTTTAAGCCCATTATTTTGACTCACAGATACAGACACACTCAACAGAGTATTGTGCACGATAAAGGTCAATTTAATGGTGCAAAATATTGAATATCAACATCTTCAGTCTGAAAATGTCAGCATCATCGTTTAAAACCAATCTCACTTGACCCTTAGAAGAGATTCCTCTCATGTACTGTGTTTCCTCCTCCCCCCTCCTCCTCCTCCTCCTCCTCCCCGGCTTCCTCTGAAAGGCCGTAATGACTTGTTTTATGGCTGTTACCTCCACCCGGAGCCTGCTGAGGACCCGGCCCAGCAGGTGAGAGTGAAAGGCAAAGCTCCGCCGTGCTGCATTGGATTGCTAATGCCCCTCCTGCCCAGAGGAGAAACAGATTGGGTGGGGGTCTTAGGGTGGCTATATTGCTTCTTTTTTTTATTACCATGACAATGGGCCACACATACACATATGTCTCCTCTGGAGGGACTGCGAGTTAAAGGCAGATTAAATGGATGTTTTTAGTCATTTATTGTCGGAGTCTTCATTGTTCAAAGGGATAACTGAGGTTTTAACAGACTGCACGAGTTCTGACAAAGAGCGCAGGATAAAAGGACACGTCTTGTTAGGACATGTGAGTGTGATCCTCACGGATTCAACTTATGTGTGTCATTTTTCTGTGGTTGTATCCCTCTAAAACATCAGCTACAAATCAGAGAGCTGTCAGACCATGGTAAAAAGTCAGTTTTTGTCAGGCTCAAATCGAGGCTGTTGTCCTTGGTTGCTGAAGCTGGCCCTTTGGAGATAAGAGGTTTTTACCCATACGACAGTAACCTCACATGTGTCACTATCAGCATCAGTCAGGATGAAGCTCCAGTCACTGTTGATAAGAGCGACAACACACCTCCATGTTGGCCCTCAGAGAACAGGGAGAGGGTCGTCCTGCAGAATCATCAGGCTGAACTGAAGCAGCCCGAAGGCTACAATACAAGCCGAAGCTTCAGACGCAGGGAGACTACAGTCAGAGGGGAGATAACAGCAGGTCTGATGTCTGCGTTTAAAAAAAAATCTGAGGCAGGTTTTCCTCCTGCAGGTTCTCCTCCTGCAGGTTCTCCTCCTGCAGGTTTTCCTGGGCAGCTTTAAAGCGAGGAATGGCACAACAATTTTTTTAATCAATAAATGACCCTGAAATTGAAGTCACAAATTATTTTTTTGTCGTATACCTTTCAATAACTTCTCTGAAAAAAAAAGAAACAGGAAATGTTTGGTAGTTGTAGTTTTTTTTTGGAGGATCGACATGATCATATGGCAGTTGGCTCCAGCAGTCATGACCTCATCTTTCCCTAATGTGTCTCGATCAGATTCCACTTCCTGTGTGGTTGTCCCCTCTCCTTCCTGTGTGAGGTCATTGCAGAGGATATAACCATATTAATTAAGACCGGGCATCTGCTTCTCCTGAGTCAACCTCTTTCTCATTGATCTCCTCTGAAAGCCAAGGTGCCCTCCTCCCTTCACTTTCCCTCCGTCTCTACTTTCCTAGCGTTTGCTGTCACATGGCGCCCGTTGGTGCAGACAAACAGGTCATTGTGAGTGGCGCCCCCTGGGGAATGAACACTGCAGAGGCGGTTGGACTTAACACAATCAGCTCCATCTCTGTCTGGAAACAGAAGGCTGTGAGGAAAAAGGAGGAGAGGCCAGGAGGTAGAGGTCATCAGGGCTGAAGTCACTCTCCCCAGAGGCCCGTGTCCGGGGTCAACAAGGACCGGGAGGCAGGCTGGATAACTTCCCGACCTCAGTGGAGCCAGCAGAGAGCCAAGGATGTCTACCACACCGGTTTTAGTATAACAGATCAGATATTCTAAAAACATAAATCCAGTGCAGTTAATGAGAGATATTTTTGTCTGGGTGAAGCTAAAAAAATCATCTGTCATACAGTGTAAAAAAGTGACGATATAGTCTCTCACCAGTCGCGTGATGTAAAAGTCATCAGCCCTGCCCGCTCGCTTGGAGTGAATTTTCCCAATTAGTTTCTGCACAAGGGGACTGGAAGCCAATGATTCCGGGTACATTTTGGGTTGAAAATGATCTGTTTCACACATGCAGCTCGACCTGAACATTTTAGGACGTTTTTAGGAATTTTGTGTATGTGTGAAAACATCCCAAGATTAAAAGTCCTTCTTGGGGTGCCTGTTGCCTAACGGTTAGTTTGTGCGCCCCATGTACAGAGGCTGTTGTCCTCAAAGCAGGCAGCCCGGGTTCGAATCCAACCTGTGGCTCTTTTCCAGCACGTCATTCCCCACTCTCTCTCCTCAATTTCCAGTCTATCCACTGTCCTGTCTATCCAATAAAAGGCATACCCATGTTTTAG
This sequence comes from Tautogolabrus adspersus, assembly GCA_020745685.1. NCBI lineage: Eukaryota > Metazoa > Chordata > Actinopteri > Labriformes > Labridae > Tautogolabrus > Tautogolabrus adspersus. The sequence goes on along the minus strand of CM036535.1, from coordinate 31,795,091 downwards.
TTGTATCGCCGTAAATGCACAAAGTTCTTGATTGTAATTAACAAAGTAAACTATATAGGGTTGTGCTTTGTTTGGTTCAATATCTAACATGAAGCTGCCGGTTTCACCTTTCTGTCTGTGTTTCACGTCTCTCCATTCAGCTGTGTTGTCTTGCATTTCTGCGAGTTTCTCATGCTGGTTAATATTCCTAACTTTAACATTGAATCACAACGCTTGGTGTGTATGTGCGTGTGTGTACTGTTTTGTTGCAGTGTTTGTTGTTCTGCATGTCTGCACTTCCTAAGAACACTACTAAAAATGATGTAAATAACTAAATTTGTGACTCTGGACGGAGGAGAGGACGCCTGTCTGTGTCTTGTTTCTACTGTAGATATGACTGTCTGTATTAGCTCAACCAAAAAGGTTTGTCGTCCTCTAAAAAGCACTTTTCATCTGCGACTTCTATTTCCAGGTCATTTTAAAACGATTGGATGCATCTCTTTTCTTCTCTCTGTTCTCAAAATGGTTAACAATCGCTTCCTTCCCTGATATAAATATATGTGCTGCAGAGAAAGTCAATTAAAAAGCATATAGTCAGTCTTCCATTACCCCAACAGCACTCTGCTGTCCAAGTGCCTTTGTGCGTGTCTCTTTACCCCTAGCGAGTCCATATGTCCCTCACCCCCTCTCCTCACCCACAACCAAACAGCCAGGCAGCCGGGCCATCCTACCCCCACTTTGCTACCCCACCACTATCACCCATTCTTCCTTCCCATCCTCGGGAGCTCAGAGGTGGGGGTCCCCCAAAACAAAAGGGCCCTCCCTGGCAGGGTTATTCCCCCATTGTCCCCGAAACACTGAGGTTTATCTGGGGCTGTGAAAGGAACCATACTCAGCCCTTTCACTGCAGCTGCACTTAATGAGCTTGTTGAAGGTCTGTCCTGAAACTGTTCAACACAGGCACTAAATGCTGACATATTCTCCTCTTGTAGAGTCAGAGTGTCATTAAATCAATGCTGGTTAGGAGCAATGGGGGACTGAAGTGTCTGTGATGTGGTAGTCTGAGTGCATCAGCTTCCTTTGGTGATGAGTTAGAGTGATGAAAGTATTGCAAAAGAACTGCATCAGCATTATTAGCTGCTGCTTCAAATGCACCATGTGATTTCCAAATCTGTAACGTTGACCTATTGAGTCCCCTTTATTTGATCTGTTATCATTGTGTGACACCATCTCTTGTGTATAACACTCGTAGAGTTATTTCATGTTGTGCCAAAAACATTGCTCAGCGGTGTTGGCTGGTCCACCACTGTAGTTCAGACTGCATTATCCCAACAACTTTTAGACTAGTTGGTATTACAAGTGCAGATGTGATCCTGATAGGACATACCACACTGAATTTAGTGAACCATTCACTTTACCTCGAGCATCAGCTGCAAGTCAAAGTTCTTTTATAGGGTTTATTTTTGGGCTTTTAAGGCCTTTATTGTAGAGATAGGACAGTGGAGATAGAGATAGGGGGAGAATCGGTGAGAAAGAGACAGGGGAATGATGTGGGAACAGAGCCACATCTTGGATTCAAACCCCGGCTGCCTGCTTGGAGGACTACAGTCTCTGTACATGGGGCGCACACACTTACTGCTATGCTACGGACGCCAAGTCAAAGTTTTTACCCATCCAGGAAAACACCTCATTATCACCAACTAGGGATGCAACTAATTTCCCTGGTGATTAAACGCAAATTAGAATTTAGACTTGTCGACCAGTCAAAACTTAAATAACATGGCTAAACACTGGATCACATCCTCTGTTGCTAAAAAATGTCAAATTGGTTTTTCGGAGTCTTGCTAACATTAGCATTGCTAGCACTGCCAGCCTTCCTCCTTGCAGGTTCACGTCCACATGCCTGACCCGGTTACCCTTTGCTCCAGTCGAGTGGTTATATGCCAGGTTTCATCCATCAATAAATCTTTATTTGTATAGAGTCAATTCATAACAAATGTTATCTCAAGACACTTTTAAAAAAGCAGGTAAAAGACCTTACTCATTGCTATATCATCTACAAGACCCAATCGTAATCCATCATGAGAGGCAGAAATTTTGGGCAAACCATACTCATGATGAACAGCCATCCGCCGAAACTACGCTGGGCTGGAAAAATGGGATAGAGGGAGATGCAGGAAGAAGGATAGGATAGGTATAAAAAATGACGTTTTGATTATTGTCCCTTCATTTTGTGGAAAGGAAGTCAGTCTGCTTGTTTGTTTATGGTATTCAGATGAAATTCAGTGACAGTGGAACATGTCGACTATCAGTTTTCAGTGCATTTCATCTACAAATGTTATTCTTATTTGACACAAACCACACACATTAAATGTTTTGTAAACCACCAGAACAGACGTATTAAAGCTGTCTTGAGCCAGCTATTACTTGCATCAACGTTGTGTTTGAGTATTTGGCAGTGAAGAGGCAAGGCAGACATTTATATCTGTGAAAACATTGCAGGTCATTACATTGTACTGTCCACATGATATGAGGGTTATTATTGTTTGGTGAAGCTTCAAGCATTTTTGTCCAGCCTGCTGGTAGTGATCAGGCATCCCCCTACTGTGGGAACTTTCTGTAAATCTTGGGCCTTTCCCAAAATTCAAATTCAGCTTGTAATTTGTGGTCGGTGGTGTGGTGTGTGTGTGTGCACAGGGGGTTGGACGGAGCTCAAACGGTCGGCCTCCTGTGCTGTGGACTCTGTTACACACACACTCACACATACATAAATGCTTAGGTTATGAACCCACTGTACACAGGCACATAAATACACGCGTGCAGCTGCTGTAATGTGATGTGGGTGACGGCTGATCAGAGGCTGGCCTGCTCCGTCTCTGGTCAGGGAAAATGAAACTTTGCTGTTTTTACCAGACAGAAGAGGAGCTGGTTAAAGAAATAATAAATAGAAGGGAGGCGGTTAGTGTTGAGTTCTTGCGTGGTTTGGCCTCTGAGCTTTGCACTTCCCACTATTTGGTCTCTCTGCTGTTATCAAGAGTGCACCGACCGTCCCGTTTCATCCTCTTTCTTCACTTTTTTTGTCATGCAGAGGGGTGATGATCGGGGGAAGGGTGGTAGAAGGTTAAGAGGTCTGTCCTTTTCTCTTTCTTTCTCCTCCCTATATGACCGATGGTCCATTGAAGAGCAATAGGACAATGTGTTGCCGTGGGCAAGAAAGGAGGGGAAGGGGGGATCCTCTCCTCCTCCTCCTCCTCCTCCTCCTCCTCCTCCTCCTCCTCCTCCTCCTCCTCCTCCTCCTCCTCTTGGTGCATTTGGTTTGGCTTCCTCTCAGAGCTGCAGCAGAGGCCATGGGGCTCCTCTCTCCTTTCACCTCCTGCGTTTATTTTTCCCTCCTCCGTTTCCCACAGTGGGAGGAGAGAAGCTGAAGACGCTGAGCTCCCCCCCTCAGGCTCTCAGAGACCTGCTGGTTCTCTAGCAGGCAGCAGCTCTTGCACCAAGCGCTCAGGACATTCCTCTCAAACCTGCAACCTCTTCATTTGATTTTCTTCTTCTTTGTGGATTTTATCTACTTTTGCGCACCCCGTATGTGTCCAGTTTGGTCTTAATCGGACTCTTATGGCTAATATCAGGGCCTGGATGGCCAACAAACTGTCCTCCTCAGTGAGAGGCAGGTGTCTCTGAGGAGGGAAGCTGCAAGAAGCAAGATGAGTTTGATGCTTTGCCGCTGGGAGCAGAAGAATTTCACCATGAAACTGGTAGGCTGAACTCTTCCAGGGCAGTTTGAAAATGAATTTAATTTCAGTTATTTTCTGTGCATATAGAATAAAAATCAGATCCCTTAAGGCTTTTTTTTCCCGGTTATTGACAGTCCTCCTTTAAAACCATAGTCCAAACCTGTATTCTCCCCTGACGCTGCAGCTTCAGGACATGTCTCTTCAAGGATTTTTCTCTCCTCTGTGTGTTTGCATATCAGTGAAAAAGCTTGTCTCATCAGCCCAAAGCCTTCCGGTAACTTTGGTGTTGAGTTGCAGGCTTGAAGTGGATTAGTCGTTTTAATATCAGAGAAAAGTGCTGAAGGCGTGGACCCTGGTTTTCCCCCTCACCTGAAACCAGCCTCACTTTGATGTCTGCGTGAAAAGTTCAAATAGGCTTAGCTGGGATTTCAACAGAAGTTATTGCTGCACATGTGTGATGCTTTCGAGCAAATAAAAAAGGCATTCTTAGGTTTTGCTTCGTAGCCTGCATGCAGTTTGATTCGAAACGAGCACAATGGCACAAATATGGTAAATATTCAACAGGATCTGGGATGCTGAGATAAAATACCGGGTGGGTCAGGTGCAGAGAGGTCATGTGGAGCTTAAATTAGAAAAAAACATTTCTTTGTAAAGCTGATATTTGTGATACAAGTCGGAAGCAGCAGATTTAATAAAAGTAATTTTGAATAATGAGCACCCTGTTGAGTTTACACACAACACCAGCAGACAGGACACTCTCTCTCTCTCTCTCTCTCTCTCTCTGTGTGTGTGTGTGTGTGTGTGTGTGTGTGTGTGTGTGTGTGTCTCTCTCTCCTTGCCTCAGTCCTTATCTGGATCTGCTGTGAGTCCACAGAGGAAGGGGAGATGGAAGCAGAGGAGGTTATTACAGTCTAGAGATGAGCCGATAAGAAAGCCTAGTTTAATTACACACCGCTAACCTCTGCACAGTGTGAGTGACAGGAGGCCGCTGGGCCACGGGGTCAGCGTGTGTGCCTCTGTGTGTGTGGGTTTGTGAAGAAGAGAATATGACAAAGGGATCACAGTCGTACACACTTGAACACGCTCACACACTTCTAGAAATTAAAATGACCTTCAGTTTTATTATGAAGTGTAGTCGATGTCCATAATCCTCTCTGTTCTCATACAGGTCTATTGATTATTGGATTGTCCCGGTCCTTATGTCAACATGTGACCCAGGCAGCATAAATCACAATATGGTATTTATTTTATATTCATTGTCAGAGACAGGCCATTGAATAGAACATTAAACTGTTGTTGTGGTGCATTGATAAATTAGGGTGTGGGTTGTCCATTGTTTGAAGAGCATACCTGAGCACACAGAAGCCACAGCATGCTTTTGTTTTCCAAGTCATATTTTGAGCAGCTTATTGACTGGGAAAGTGTTTGTCTTTGATCTCTTAATATTTTAATCTCAACCATCGGGTAGATTGAGTTCTTTTAATGTCAAGTCCAATATCGCCAGGCAACCTTTTAGTCGTTTTTTGTGCAGCTGAGTATTGCTTTTTCAAGGGATTAACATATTAATACACCCTTTTTTTTAAACATTTTGATTTGTTATTATAAAGTAATGCAGCCAAAAGCTGATGCTACAGTTCAACCAGAAGGAAGTGATGAAGGCAGCCTTGGTGTCCCTAACTTTGGCCATTTTGAAGGGATGCAATGCGTTGAGATCTCTAGTCAGATGTGAGGAAATTAGGAAATTATAACAGAATTTCAATGGGAAAAGACAAGTCATCAAAGTGTAGGTGAGGTGAGGTTTTTTTGGTCAAGTTATTATCTCAAACTGTATTGTCATTCTGCAAGGCAGTGGTTGTACAGAGTTTGAGAAGTATTTTAGAGCTTGTTAAGTATTATAACAGATAAGTGGTAAGTAAGTCTTGTCAGGAAATCTTTGACATAGACTCTACAGGAAGATATTGTAATCAATGTGTGCCTGCCCTGATTAGCAGGAACGTAGATCCCCCTGTGGCGTCCAGACACTGGTGATAGAGGTGGCTGATGGCTGCTGCTGGGAAATGATGATGAAATGATGAAGCTGATGAGTCTGCAAAGACTTAGGAGGTTGGAGGCCACATATAATGATGGCACAATTACCTGGAGTAAGAGGAACAGTTTAATTTTTACTGACAGTAGCAAAATGACATGCTAACAATGAAGATTGAATGGAGTCAATGCAGACTGGTATGAGAAATTAAAAACAGGCCTGAGCATGCATGATAAAGACTTTTGGCTGATTTCTGGATATCTTCATGTCAGACGAGTAATTGTTTTCTAGGTGACAGGATATCCTCTTGAAATAGGAACTCATTCTGCTGTAGAGCTTAGAGCGTAACAGGGGCATTATGGGTAAAAACACTGCTACTGTAAGATACCTGAAGAGTTAGAATCAGATTTTCAAGGACCGGGAGTCAGCTTCCTGAGTAATTTCCCCACAGGGAAATCAGTTCTGGCTTTGCATAAGGCTTTGGCTTGTTCACTCAAACATTACGCCTAACCATATAAACCCTCTTTAATAACACTTGCTGGGCTGCTGTGCCCTTATGTGCATCAGGCTGCATGTCTTGGGATTTGTCCTAATTAGATGTTGCATGGCAGACACTGCTGTGCCACCAATTTAGGGGATTCAGAAGTCTAGTTTTCATCCGGTAATCTTTTATTCTCTGGTTTAAAATTTGAATATTTAAGTATTACAGTCAGAGGAAATGTTGTACATCACAACTACCACCACTGGGTACAAAATTGTCCCTTTTCCCATCCAGCTGTAGGGATTTTCAAATCATTTTATATACAAGATGTTTGGCTTACCAAACATGCACATCCAGTCTGCCGGCTCTCTGATGGATGCCTCTGGTTTCCCATCCTCTAAACTGCAGAGTTCTGGCCAAGTCGTTTTGTCTAGCATGTGCCTGGTATGGCCTCCATGCCTCACAAAGCCACAGGTCTTTCATGTGCCAAACAGGGAGCGAGCAGAGCCATGAGGGCTCATTTAGAGTGGCCTGTTTCAGCTTTCTGCGGGCGAAAGCCACTTGAGAGGCCTGTGTGTGTACGACATAGAACCGAAGGGGGGGAGAAGTAGCTGCCAGGGGCCCACAGACCAGAAACAAGCCATGGTACATCTTGCCGGGGACAGGGAAGAAGAAGAGAAGCTCCAGCTGGGGATGGGATGCAGAGGCTCCAATGTTTGGATTCTCATGATTACCGTTTTGTGTGTCCGCCTGCTTGTGGGAAGTTTTGAGTATCAAATTTGGTCATTGCACAGCGATGCTTAATGCTAGTTTGAGGTAAGTTTAGGGGTTGTCATTAGTGTTTACTTTGTCTGGCAGATGTGGTATCACGTCATATTATAAGAACGACTTTTACAAAATCAGATGGCAGGAAAAAGGCAGAAATAAAACTTAAAAAAAACGTCATGACATCCATCCTGTATACCCCTTATCCCGTTCGGGGTCACAGGAGGCTGGAGTGAATTCTAGGTGTCATTGGGCTAGAGGTGGGGTGCACCTGGACAGGTCGCCAGTCAATCCCAGGGCTGATATAAATAGAGAAACAAACATTCACACCCACTGCCCAGTGCGACCACAGAGGATGCAAGGGAGGAAAAACATCCGAGAGGTTCATCTTTGCACTTTTTTTGGACACTATTGGATGATGTTCCACGTTTTTCCTTGGGCTCTCTTTTCTAGTGCCTTGTTCTACTATTTCTGTCTGGTTTTATGTGAAGTATAGTAGTAGCAGTTCTGCATTGTGTTTTTTTTATTTATGCAGAGCAGACTGTTGTCCTGTGTTGTCATATCATACAGACCAGGGACATTGATTTCTCAGAGGCCATCTGTCTATGTCTGCTCATGTCCACTAAAAGATTCCCTTCGCCCAGCGTTTTGTCACTTATTTAAATTTAACAGGGTTCCTGTTCTCATAAAGCTAGTGTCTTTCTTGACTCTTAATGCAAGGTGTGACAGAGAAAGTAACACACTTTGATAAGTAGGAGACCTTCACCTACACATATTCCACACTCATCCCCTCCTGCTTCCTTCTGTTATATTACTGTGTGAGTGGATGCATCAGTCCATCCATCATACTCCCACCAGCCATCTGCCAGCAGCTCCGGCTGGGTCAGAGGGGATGTGTCGCCACATGTCGCCCTCAGCCGCAGCAGCAGAGAAGCAGAGAGCTGCCGACTCGTTATCGATGAGACTCCACATGGTCAGGCAGCAGGAGGGGCTGCAGACAAGAATATGTGTTCTCTAAGTATAGAGAGTACTGCAACACTTTTCATCAAAGGGTTGTTGTAAGGTCAACAACAGCCTTGGGAATTACAGTATTGTACAAACTACCACAGAACCTGAGGCTTTGTGAAATGATTTTTTTATTGCATTAAATGCATGCTATTTTGTCTCTTTCAGTGCACCATAGTTACAACATATTCCTGCTCGGACAGTGATAGAAACAAATGACACAGCGGTGCTTTTGATTGGCTCATTTCACTTAAAAAAAAAACCCTCCTAGGCTGCTCAGTTGACCAGTCAAAAATATGCATCTCGTAACATCAAACATTTCACTTCTTTTACCATCCTCTTTAGCTATTTTCATTAACTTTTTGTACCCCAAAACAAATGCTCAATTCTCTGTGTTTTGTGTAACTTGTCTGTCTCCCTCCCAATAATAGACCAAAGAGCTGAGTCAGGTTGTCTGACTCAGAGTAAATAACACCCAGAGAGAGATTCACAGAGAGGTTAAAACAGTGTCGGAGTGTCTGAGGCTTCACTATGAAGGGAGGAGAGAGAGAGAGATAAGAGGGAAGTACTAGTAAGTGTGTCCCGACTCATACCGACACATACAGAGCTGCAGAGATGTGTGGAGGGACAGGAGAGTCATCAAACAGTGTGGCTATATTTACCCGCTTCTCCGTGGCTTCATGACAGAGCGCGCTTGACTTTAGGTCTAGACCTGTAGTTGGTTGTCTAGTTGTCTTTATCAAGGTGAAGGGTCCGTATGGCGGAGTATGGAGGCCTCAGGGTGCCAACCAGGAGCTACAGCCGCTTCTCCTGTGCAAACTTCAAAGTGGTAAGAAATTAGAGAGAAAGGAATGCCGTAAAGGTTGTAATTCCTGAGTTTTTTGGCAATGAGTTTGGCATGAATGCATTTATTTCTAAGGCTATCCACCTGCTACTTTGCAATTATTTGTTTTATTTTGAAAACCTTGCAGCGGCCATGAATCTAATGGACACAAACTGAAGGAAACCTCTCAAAATGACGATAAAATGTTTGTATCTACCACATACATGCACCGAGTGGACTTGGGAGTTATGAGGGAAAGAGGAAGGGTCAGCTGGAAATAGAAACGTTAGGGGTACAACGAGATCCCCAGGAGCTGCCAGGAATGATTTTAGAAGCACCCCATCTGAGGCAGGTAGCACACGCTCTTAGTTCTACTACTGATTGCCAGCTTGCTGTCAGGATTTGGGTTCTACCTCATAAATCCCTGGATGTCCTAACATGGTCAGTGGAAGAGGCCTTGGTTTAAGTCGACTCTGTGCTTCATGTATAGAAGTAGATTTCCTTTGAAAAGGTAGACGAAGCAGTGATAACAGAGCATGTCTCTTTTTGTGGACTCAGCTCTCACTTCAGTGCCATTACCTGAATTATAACGAGAGCTGTTTAAGTCCCATGAAAGCTTCTCGTGAGAGATAACGCTTTATAGCAGCTCAGGTCCCGCTGTGCTCTCTTTATAGTTGCTGCTCCTGTCGGTAGATTAGTCCATTAATGGCTTGATAAGTGCAGCCGTTTTAAAGTTGCCTACTGAACCCTGGAAGTAATAAGGCTAATAGTCCTGAAGTTATCAACATAATTGTTTCTGGAAAGCACTCTGCCATCTACGTGTGTGTTTTTATGGACAGACCCGAGGTGTTGTGAGTTATTTTTGTCACGTTAAAATGTGAAAAATGCAGCTGCCGGTTTTCATGCTTGAACTTCAGAAGAGAGACTAAATGGAGCTCAACAGGTCAATTCACAAGACTTATAATTTACTAAAGTTTCAAACCCATGACCTAATGTATCTTACAGAATGTATCTTTTGTATATCATAACATAACATGACGTAAAAGTTCAGTTAAAGTTTGAGAGTTTAAGAATTTAGGATATCCCGTCTTCTTATGACCACTTCCTCAGCTGCTTGTATGTTGTTTTAGCTAATCACAGTTTTTGACCCTGAGTGATTTTATCAAGACTTCCTCTAACCAAATGAACGTGTCACTTTAATGTTTCCCACCATGCTGTGAATCTCTATGTGGGACCAGCAAACACACCAACAAGACTTAGATTGAGATCTAGACATGGTCAGTTGGAGGAGCCTTAAGATCTACATGCAGAAGAAAGTTTTTCTGACTTTTATTGCAGTGCCAAAGGAGGGGATTTGTGAAGATTGAGACTTAAGACCTTTGCACAATGAGTCCATTTTTTTCCACGTTTTTTCCACGATCGAGCAACAAAAGTGAGTGCTGTCAGATGGGGCCCACTTAGAGAGGTTATCTATACTGTCATTGTAAAATCTGCACATTTTGGGCCACTGCTTTGGTTTAAAGTTTGTCAGCTCTCAGGGGCCCCCTGCTCGTCTGGGGCCCCAAGCAGTTGCCTGCCTTGCCTGTTGACAAACAGCGCTTCTGGGCAAAGGAAGTGCAGCTCCTCACATGTACCAGCATTTCTGGTACACATACATGATTAGGATACTTTAGCTGTCTCTGTCAGTATTGCACAGAGAATGTAATTGATTTCATTCATTACATGTACTAACACTGATTGGACATCTTATCTTGCTGTTTTTTTCCTCAATGCTGTTAGTGTGTGGCAACATTACTGCAATGTTTAACCAGCAGGCAGGTTATCCACTTAACAAATCAGCGTCAGTTCAAACAACAGCAAAGATGAAAGAGTGAAGTAATCTGAACACAAACACACACACAAGACCACAAGAAGTACAAAAGCACATCTGCTTCCTGCTCTGTAATCAGCCTCTGTCATCATCTGTCGTGACTTTTCCAACTCCCCGCCTCTGCACCTGCAGCTGAGACATCCAGCCAAAAACAGAAAACTCACTTTTCACTCTCCCCTCTGTAGAAAGTCCCCTTCACATGAAGGGCACTCTCTTAGTTTGAAGTCCTGGCTGCCCTTGCTCAGACTGACCCAGAGCTGCGGGGGTGTCCTGTTTGCGTCATGCCTTTCTGTAGGCGTCACACAGCAGCCTGTGACTCAGCGAGCAGTGGCAGCGGGGATGCTGGATGTGAGGCGGATTTTTGTTTTTGTACAAGAAAGACACAGCTGTTTGAAAAAGAGCGACTCATCACAGCTCGTCAAAGGCTTTGAAGAAACTTTCTGTCACTTCTGAAGGCTGTAATTTGACTTGATTATGTGAACATGCAAATTGGTACAGGCTGTTATGCAATGCTTGTCAGTCAAATGACAAATCAAGGTTGTTTCCTTACAGGGTCTCATGTTTGATTACATGTCAGGACATTTCTTAACATAGACTTACATAAGAGGATGTGCCACTGCATCTTTGTTGTGTGTCTCAAATTATTCCTTGGTGTGATGCAAACATCCATCGCATGCACGATCCATTAAAAGCGTAATAGTTTTTCATTTGCAAACACATTTCTTCGTTTAGATGACAATGTTTGGATAAAAAACAGCGTGCACGCAGATCTGCAAAATGTCTAAACATGCTGTAGTACACATGCCAGACCAGTAGTTGGCGGTGTGACTTCGTAATGCAACAACACTCTCTTGTGCACATACTCTTCCTTTCACAGAGCGGTGAGGTGTAAACATAGAAAAATGGCTTTCACGACCACTTGTGTGCAGGAAGATGAGGTGGAGTTGCTACTCCAGATAATCCCAAAACTACAAAGCGAGTACATTTTAAGAAAATGTCGAATGGGAGGAAGTAGTGCAGTCCAGCTACTCATGGCTAGCATGGCTATTGACTGGAACTGTAACGTGCATGTGCGTCAAGTATCCCCTTTCAGAGGAACAGCTTATTTCCAGTTTACGCTATGACGTAAACGGGGAGGTTTTCAAAAGTTTGAATCGGTTTTAAAACTTCACTTTTTCAGGCAACCAAAATGCTGTTTGGTGTAAACATTACAAACAGCCAAAACGCAACTTAAGGTTACCGTTTTCAGCTGAAATATTTGTCGTGTAAGCGCGGCCTAATTCAAGCCAAAAGTCGTCACCTAAATAAACATCATGCTTTTATATGAAAGAAAGTGTCGTAGAGTTACCGTAAGAGCAAAAATCTGATCAAATGTATTTATAAAGCACATTTAACAGACCTGTACATGTCTCAACAGAACACCAGACAAATCACAAGGAACAGGAAGAATACAGGACAGGTGAAAAAACTCAGCAATATAGCGAGCATTATAATCTGTGAAACTGTCCAAATATTTTCAGACAAACACTATTAATGTTACCTATTAAAAGATGAAACCGCCACCCAAGATTTGTTTGTCAGGGTGACACATTCCCAAAGCAGGATGTCAACAGGCTCCATAAGCCACGGATGACTTTTTCCATACGTCCCTGACAGTGTGAATGAGTCAGTGTCACGTTGCTTTATGGGAATGCCCCTGACACTGGCAGTAAATTACAGCCCCTAAAAAAAAAGACCCTCAATTCCACGAGGAGTGTGTCAGGATTACTGGGAGTTTCTGGGAGATGGAGGGATTTAATAATGGTGTCTGTTACACTCGACACACCAGGCCTGTTGGTATCTTTGGATATGGGTCACTCAGTGTCGACAGAGGGATGTTAGAGGACTGAGTACTCAGTTCAGGACTGTCACTTGATGTCATGGTGATCATCTTTCTGGATACAGGCCTTGTCAAGAACTACAAGATCACGCAAGAATAAAAAGAAAAACATACAAACAACATGTTGCTTTGTCTCTCTGAGGTTGCTTTGCTGTTCATTCGGTGCCTGTTTTGAGGTAATGTTGATAAAGTGATGGAAAATATGATCGTTAGTCAGTATATATTTTTTTAATTGACTGGCAGTCTGACTTCCTGTCCGATTTGTTTTATTCTGTCAAGCTTGATGCATGCCTGCAGCGTACTCTGTCGAAAATAGACTCGCAGCGTATTTGAAACGGAGCAGAGCGTAGTGGCGCTGCTGGCACTCTCCAGAGACGGACCGCAGCGCTCGCTGTGGAAACACAATCACTGACTAGAGTGTTAGCGAACAGTGGCGTAGTGTGCTGTGCTCACTGAGTAAGTGGAAATTGGGGGTTACACAGAATGAAACAAAATTTAAGTCATTGCCTGAGTGCTTCATGTTGCCTTACCTCAAGACTTTCCCTAAATAAAGTAAGTCCAGACTTAGTATGATTCCTGTTTCGGATCAAGCAACAGATATGTGACAGGTTTTTTTTTCAATGCTCTAGACACTTCTCATTTGGTACGATCAATTTCAACCTGCTTCTCTCTTCCTTTCATTGACCGTCCTGTGGGGTAATAATGCCGACCACTTAGCCTGCACGTCGCCCTCATATCCATTCAGTGAATTTAATTTCTGACATAATGACAGTATCAATCCATCAGTCGTTTACAACCCTGGGAAGTTTTGATTAAATTTTCTGCTCAATATGCAGAGTGGTTTCCTTTCTGGTATCCGACCAGGCTGGAGTCAGTGGTACCTCATTTTTATCTGATAGATATTGAGTCATTGTGGAGTCAATACTCCTCTTCACTAAACATGCAGCTTATTAAAAAGCCCCTCGGATCAGATGCCTGCTTCTCATCAGCCCCCACCTCTCTGTCTCTCAGTCTGTGATCTTTAAAGCAGTCTTTGGATCAAAGAAGCTTCAATATAAATGTGGTTAAACACACATGATCCAGATTGATGCATTCATGAAGTTTCATTTTTGTTTTAGTCCTTGTTTTGCAGGCATGATGTAATATTTGGGGCAAAAATATGTCGACATGTTGACGTGTCCTTGAACAACAAGTTGCTCCTGAAGGCATCACTGTGTGAATGTGTGTGAATGGGATTAGTAGTGATGAGCAGTTGGGCACTTTATCTAGCAGTGTGTGTGTGTGTGTGTGTGTGTGTGTGTGTGTGTGTGTGTGTGTGTGTGTGTGTGTGTGTGTGTGTGTGTGTGTGTGTGTGTGTGTGTGTGTGTGTGTGTGTGTGTGTGTGTGTGTGTGTGTGTGTGTGTGTGTGTGTGTGTGTGTGTGTGTGTGTGTGTGTGTGTGTGTGTGTGTGGGGGGTGAATGTGGCATGTAGTTTATAAGAGTTTTCAGTGTATGAAGGACTAGTAAAGCCCTATAGCGGTGCAGTCTATTAGCATTTATAATTTATTTGGTCAGTGTTGGGGTGGACCGGATCAGTGCAAGTAATGTATTACTGGTTCCATTACTGATGGTTTAAAGTACTGCTGCAAAACAATACTTTTTTAAATCATGATTATTCACATTTTTGACAGCATTGTTAGAAATTCCAATACTTTGCATTTCAGATCAGTTTTTGTTATGCTTTTATTTTGAAATGCTGTACTGTCTGAAGCTAAGGGTAGTTTTCTTCCTGTTTAGATACAAACCATCCCTCTAAAAAATAAAAAAATTAGTAACCTCAGATCGTAGGTTACAACTTTAACTTAACCACGGAGAAAAGAATTTGGCACAGATTAAAAAGTAAATGTTAACAGCTAAAGGGAACGGTAAATAAAGTGAAGTGTTTGATGACAAATTATATTTCTTTTGACCCGTCAACTGAACAGTCTGGAGTTCTGTTTTTAAAGGTGAAGCAGTGTCGTTCGTTTCCATCACTGTGACTACAGGGAGACGCTGCAGTGGCTTAACTACGGTGGGCCTAAAGGGACAAAATATCATGCAACTAATGCGATTTAAAAACAAATATTTTACTCATCAGCTGCACTTATTTGTTTGTGTAGGACCAAAAACCAGATGTTACTTCCACATAACCTCTGACTGAGCCTTGAACTCTTTACACTTCATATTTTATGGGGCCTTGAACCCCTTCATGGCCTTGGATCACACAGGCTCTACACCCAAACACAAATGTAAAGCTTGGTTATGATGCTTTGGCTTTGATTAAGACATCAGAGACACAATAAGTCTGATGAGAAGTTTCATTTTCTGACTTAAGGGTAACCTGTAGGGACTTGTAGCCCTCTTCCTTGTTTCTTTCCTCTCACACTCTCCCAATGGCCCCCTGCTTCCCCTCAGGCTGTGTGACCCCCTCTGTGCTTTCCAGCTCTATGACTGGCAGCTACCCATTTCACCTCTGTTTTAATTACACTCAATTTACCTGCTCGAAAACTACTTCAAAGAGAGCTCACACACACACACACACACACACACACACTAAAAGCTCCTTACCGCTGCACTTCCGTTTCTCCTCGACCAGCTGAGAGTGTGAATGAAAGGATGGAGGCTTATCCCGCTGCTCGGAGGCTTTTTTAGCTCTGCGTGTCACTCAAGAGACTTTTTATAACGGTGCATTTGTGTTTGGGTATGCAGCCTGTGTGGTTTAAACATCGCTCCCGGGCTCTTTGTGTTTAATGTGAGGTTGTGTACCTTATGCATTTGAGCTTACGTGTATAGATGAGTGTGTGTATGCATGCTGTGTGTGTGCGTGTGTGCCTTTGAAGTTCTCACACCTGTTGTAAGCCGCCATGAGAGATCTGTGATTCATCCGATGAGTAGCGTGGCGGAAAAGCTCCAGGTCTGTTTACAGTGCGAACACAAAGAAACAAGGGTCAACAGCGTGTCACACACCTCACCGTGCATGTTGTGTGTGATAAGGTTTGACAACAACAATGCTGTGCGCTGATTCGGCAATAATAACTGCACTTATATTTCACTGTACTGAGAGAAAAGCTCTTGAGAAAGTTTACATGCACCATAGACTCCAGATTACTGTGAGAGATGAGGTTACACATTTAGACAAAGTACAATGGCAACCTGAGAACGACTAGGTACTGTGAGATTAACGTTTTCAAATGCTTTTTGGAGCCAGGGCTAATTTATTTTAAGAGGTTTGTTAGTGATGAGACAGTTGTTTCCGAATTTGACGTCATGTTCAGAGTTATATTCAGATGAATAGATTCCCCTGTCAGCTTATATGCCTCTGATTTTGTATCCATTTCGGTCCAGGATGTTTTTTGTATTTGTTTCGACCAGAGAAGCCATTTTGCCCCTCGTCACTCTGTTGACCAGGCAAACAGCAAACCAACAGGTGTTGCAGCGATGGAAGCGAGCAAGTGAACGGGTTCAGATATAACTGCTTCTATCGGACCTAAAAATCCTCTGCATGTTTCTAATAAGCTCCACGAGCAGAAACGTGCTCAAACTAGGATCAATATTGGAGATGCTTTTGAAAAATGGAGAGAGGTTAGAACGCAGAAAGGTATGCAGATCTGGCTAAACACTGAAGCTTCAGAGTCTGCATCATGGCAATTGACTTTACCATCTTAAAGTCGACTCGTCAGGCGGCTGTGGATCAGTGGTAGAGTGGGTCATCTCTCAACCAGAAGGTCAGGGGTTCGACCCCAGCTCCTGCAGCCACATGTCCGATGTGTCCTTGGGCAAGACACTTCACCCCTAGTTGCTCCCGCTGCTTGGTTGTTGGCGTGTGAATGTGTATGAATGGGATTGGTTAATACTGATGGACACTTTGCATAGCAGCCTCTACCATCAGTGTGTGAATGGTAGGTGTGACCTGCGCTGTAAAAGCGCTTTGAGTAGTCAGAAGACTAGAAAAGTGCGATACAAGCTCAAGTCCATTTACCATTATTTATTGGTGTATGACCTAATACCATAGGTTATTTCTGAATAACCTCTTATTGAGCCTAGAACTCTTAACATGCAAAGCTTGTTTATGATGTTTTGGCTGGGATTAAAACCTCAGAGGCACAAAATATATAATTGACACACAAATAATTAAGTAAAGTAGGCACTCCATATGCAGAGGCAAAGTTCTTGCTCAATAACCCCCCGCCTCTGACTCTCAGCCCCTTTGGTGTACGTCAGTCTCACATTTCCTATCTCTCTTCAGCTGTTCTTTTCATGAAAGGCAATATAACATCTTCAAACTCAAAGGTCTAAATATTGTCTTTCATCCCTGCACTTTCTGCATGCACATGCAAAGATGTAAAAAAGCAGGACACATGTAAATACAACAGCCTGGAGATCAAATGTCTGCAGCAGAAATCTAGTTTGGAAAAATTCAATTCTTGTGACACAACTTTCTAATACTATATGGAAAGCTGGCAGTAACCTGGTTACTTAAGCGTTCTGATTGTCAGTCTTTTGTTGTATTTTTCAGTTGTTGTGTTTGTGTGAAACAGACTGGGACGGAGAGGGAGAGTTGTCTTTATTTAGTCGAGCCGTCGCACATGTTTCAGGTCCCTGTGGGAGAAGAGCTGCTCTGACTGCTCTGCTCTCACTTGTTCAACAGAACTGCTGCAGTTTGCAAAAAAAAGCCCAGAGATGATGCAAAACTAGAGACTGTAGACATGAGGTATCCGTTTCTCAAAAATAACTCCTTTATCAGGAATAATGTTCTCTCCAACCTTTGAGTGCCTTTTTTTTTTCATCTCACCAGAAATAGAAACTCTCCTCTCTTGATGAGAGAGTGAGTAAAAGAGAAAGAGTTTGGCGACTAATTATGAAGGAAGCTATTCAGATTATTCAGATGCATGCTCTGACCCCCCCTCCCCTCCTCCCCTCAGGCAGTGAAGGGTCTTTTCTGTCCCCAGAGAGTGATGTCAGCATGGCCCATTGAAAGCAGCCGCCGTGCGCTCCGAGATGAATGCCCTGGTTGAGCACAATGGCCCCAATTTGAATACCACGCGGATATATGCCAGATCGCAGCCCCAACAAAAGAAAGAGGGCTACTCTGCTCCCATTCAACCATGTTGTTATTTTATTAGAGTCGTAAATTTGCTCCAACAATTCATACCTTTTGTAGTTTTCAAGTGTTTATGGAGTTTGAAACACGTGGACGACCTGACCGGGGTTGCCCCTCTTCTTTTTTTGGACTGGATGTTTTATTTTTTTGTTGACTCCTTACTGAACGCCGTGCTTGTGTTTGTGTCTGACCGCAGATCTACACGGACTGGGCCAACCACTACCTTGCCAAGTCCGGACACAAGCGTCTGATCAAGGACCTGCAAACAGACGTCACAGACGGAGTGCTGCTGGCTGAGATCATTCAGGTCGTAGGTAAGGAAAACACACATTATTTGGTTACAAAGTCAGTGGAAGCAGATTTGATCATGTGGCTGCAAAAACAAAACAAAGTGTCACTTTGGAAAGACATGACTGACCTTCTATCACACAAACAGACGCAACCTTGGTCAAAAGACGGGATCCTCTGTGAATAACAGGCTTTTAGTTTGCAAGAAAAGAGCAGATGTAACACATCTCAACCTTTTAACTGGATTATCTTATGAAATGATGTCAGTGTCAGTACGACTCCAAACAGGAAAGACGTGTTTTGCTATTGATAGAAAAGATTTTAAAGTATTGGAAAAGTTTCCCTGACATATGTCGATGATAAAAACGAAATAAATCTCACGTTGTCCTACACTACAAACTAAAGTGTAAACAGCGTATACAGAATTATCAAATTTGAACAGAGAAGTTTGCAGTTTTTAAAGTTAAAGCCTTTACAGATTCATCTCAGTGTGACGGGCCGCTGCCCTGTGTTTTTGACCCTCACACTGCTCTGTGTCATCATCAGTCTTGTCATTTGGTCGGGGTTGTCCTCAGCCTGTCATTTCTTCTGCAGACAGGCCTGAGGCTGAGGCAGACCCACACCAGCTGACCGGTGACTCAGCATGTCACCGACTCTCTGCTCCCAGCACTTCCCTCGTGTGTCTGACCCACATTTATACTTCCTACTGTTGTGTGCAGCTTCACCCTGCACACTGAAGAGTCTCACTGTTCTCTTACTGTAGCTGCAGCATGTGATGCCTTTGTCGGAGTTAAAGCAAACTAGAAGGCGTCATAGGTCTTTTTATACACTGCATATAAGATTCAGTCACATGCTAAAGGGCCTCCTCATCTCACAGTATATCTCTACACTTTCTCCAGCTTATTCCAGACAGCATTATTAGCTGCTTCAGCACACCTGAATGAGGACTGCAGAGAAGCTAAGCTTGCTGTAGTGACATACAGGGAATACACCTTTTCTCAGTACCTTTTAGTTCTTCTTTATTTGTTATGATGTGTATTTCTATGAGGGAGTTAGAGCATTACTGCTTCTACACATTTAAGTGTTTCCTTGAAAGGCATTTTTGATGCATCCAAAACTATTAAATCATGTATACATTCAGGCAAGCTTTTGTATTATGGCTAATTTATGGCAGAGAGACATTTTCTGCCAAATATATTACAATAAAGCATGATTTGAGTATTACTACATCGAATAACCGTATTTTCTCCTTCCTAGAAAACATTTCAAATGTCTGATGACTCATCCTGCACTCAGGGGGGTTTAGTCATTTTTAGACCAATTTAAAAGCTTTGTCTAAGCTAACTATCCAATCAAATTCATCCAAATGTTATGTCCCGCCTTCTATGTTGTGATTGGTTCTATCCCTTTTCAGTTGGAAACACGTCACGTATACTCTCGAAGGATCATTTCATGGGGACTTTAATTGGCTGAAAAATTAGTGAACGCCCAAAACTTCAAAATGATTCCTGAACACATAATAAAGCAAACAGAAAACATCTTGTTTGTCTTTGTTAGGATAGCGTAGCCACTGTGGTGAAGCCGATACTTAGCAGGACGTTTGGGATTTGAAAAAAAACAAATTTAAACATCTATTATAATCACATAGGAAATTAGAGCAATAATAAATGAAAGTAAGACGGTAGTGGAGATTCTAAGTTCAATTAAAGATGTGTCTGCATTCCTGTTTCTGAACTAGAGGAACAAAAACATCATCCATTCAGCCAGTGCTACACCCTCACAATATCAGATCTGACAGCTGACGACTTCCCCTTCCACTCTCACACTTGAACAACACCAACCAGATCCACATATTCACCTGTTCTTCCTCGCCTTTCGGCCTCCTGTCCGCTGGGAGAACTTCACAGCACACAATCGCTGGTGAAACTGGATCGGTCTCGCCGGTGTCAGAACAGCCACACTGGGTCTGGATGTAGCACCTGTTTAGCTATTTGACCTACTCGCACTCACAGTCGGTATACTTAGAGAGGGAAACCACCAGATCAAGGTCATCTGTAAAGTTAAGACGACCATGCATTATTGGTAAATGTTTCTCTTCCCTTAAAAGATTGTTTCGTTACAGTCTGACTTCTTGTTTGTTTACAGTCCCTCACTCTCACTTTACAAATCAAAGCAGCAAAATGTGCCTGGATTTGGAAACACTTATTTAGTTTGCCGTTAAAATGTGTAACTTAAAATTACAGTCTCTCTCGTGGGTGTCACCACAGCGTGCAATTTTCAGGAAGCACACAAACCAAAGTCTACAGTAGTGGTGTAAAGTCATCAATCATCTTAACGAGTCCACACATTGCTTCAGGCTTTTTCTATAATTACTGTATGGAACTATGTGTGACATGTTTTCCCTTATGACCCCATCATAGGGATGTGTTTTAATTAAGTTTGACAGGAAGCATTAAAACATTAATCTCACCACATTTCTTACTTTATCCATGTAGTGAACTGACTGGGACTTCCTTCTTATTAGACTGTTGACTTCACTCAACTTTTCATTTAGAAATGAAAATCACTTTTGGTTAAAGGACTAGCAAGAGCGGCTCCGGCGGCTCTGGTTCCAGAAGTAAATTTCACCAAATCCTCCACTGACGTTTCACAGAATCCTTCTGTCTAAAGATTGAAGCCTGGAACCAAGACAACCAGCGACCCCAATACTCGTGACGATTGTACGTTTGATTCAGCACCAAAACCGCATTAAACAACGGAAAAAAAGGCAGAGGGCAAGGCAAAGGGACAAGACTATGTACATAATTTCCATCCGGAGTCAAGGAACTACATATCCCACAATCCATAGCGAATGACAACAAAAAGCTTGTACAACAATAATAAGGTTATTAGTACATTTCCTGTTAGCTAACAAACTAGCTAGCCTGCTAGCTGAACTATCCGTTCGCATACGGCGCCAAGGGGTGGGAACATTGCCATGGTAATAGCAAGCTCCACCAATCAGAGATGTCACTGTGACACTCTATGATCGTGGGTAGTGTAGTTCTTTTTCCTTGATATCGTGAATAAACCATGTTGTTCTTAAAACGAGGTTGATATCATACAAACTTGTGTCTTCTACAGGAACATAAAGCAACGTTTTACACTCGGGTAGCTCGTGGTCAGTCTGCCTTGGATGGTTATGACATTATGTCTATTAATCAAATCTGCTGTGGAGAAAATGAATGGGAATCTGGAACAACACTGTTGAGCCCTAGAAGAGAACACCGGGGGTGAGAGGTCAAAAGTTGTCATAGCTTTTTTTAAAGGGGTCACAAAAAGAGGTTTGGGAATAACTGGCTGCTGCTGTGAGCTTTAAATTTAGTGTGTTAGTGTGTGTGTGTGTAGAGTGTTTCGATGTGTTTTTCCAGACGGTATATTAGAATAACAATTTTATTTATAAAGCACAGTTTATTACAAGCAAGCTCAGTGTGCTTATAGTGAAGGTAAAAACATAGAAATACAGAAATGAACATGGTTTTCACAATCATAAAAATTGAATGAAAAAATCAAATAATAAAGCATGTGAACAACTTCACAACATCGTGACATAGAGCAGCTAAACAGAGCATCAAGAAATCATGTAAACTTAGAACAACATAGCTGCAGATCACATGTACACAAGCAGAGTCATTATTCATACGCTTTGGAAAATAAGCAGGTTTCGAGTTTGGTTTTGATTATAACAGACATTGCTTATTGATTTGCTGGACAGGTAAAGGAGTATTTTCTCGCAGTGGAGGTGGTGCAGAACAAGGTCCTGACGTGGAGCTGCACTGTGGGCCTCAGCATGCCTTCTGATGCAGGAGGGCCATGCTGTTGGCACAGTTGTCAGCTGTGAGCTGATGGCCGTGTCTCAGCTGCTGTGGGCTCGGCCTCTAATAGATGGGAGGAATCCTTGGCAGCACACACACACCCCATTTACACACACACACACACACACACACATACACACACACACACACACACACACACACACTAACAAACACACACACACACCTCTTTTAAAAGAAGCAGCCCAGCACACACCTCTGTCAGGCCCCCAGTGGCCCCGTTCCCATTTGCTGTGACCAGATAGTGTTTCATGTCTCAGTGGGAGGGGAGTGACGGGGGCTGCAGTCAGCGGCGTGAACACCTCTGCTCTCCTCAGTCAGACAGCAACTGTCTGTGAACACACACACACACACGGGAAGATACCCACTGGAAATGAAAGAGAGGATTACATTTAGCAGCTGAAAAGAGTTTTCATCATCTCTTCTTTTCTCTCTCTGTCTCTGCCTCCTCTTTCCGTCTCCCTTCAGCCAATGAGAAGATTGACGACATCAATGGCTGTCCAAAGAGCCGTTCTCAGATGGTGAGTGACCTTCCAAGTTTGTTTTGGCAGAACGTTGTGAAATTCACCTCTCTGTGTTTGTGTGTGAGGTACCACGCCTCTTTGCTGTCCCATGTTAGTGTCTCATGTGGCTCTCTGTGGGAGCTGCTTGCAGAAGTCACTGGTGAAAAGTTAGTCCATTTATTTATACTTTTGTGGTCTCTTTGCGGGCTGCTGTCCGTTAAACCTCTGGCTCAGGCTCTTGGCAGTTGAAAGCATCTCAAGCTTTGGTTTTTGGGGCCACTTTAGCCTCATCCTATTACACTTGAAAAAGAGACGGCATTCCTCTGAACTCCAGGAGGGAAATCAGACAGGGAGCATCAGCGCTGATGACAAAGAAAATGTTGACAGTCAGTTACGATGTTGTTGTGTCTGCTATGACATTTGTAGGATTGTCTTTGTAACACTGCTGGTGGGATTTCAGTGTTTTCACTGTTTTGTGTCTTCTGTGGAAAGTGAGCCGGCAGCGCTCGGGGCAGGGCTGCCCTCAGCTGAATGTGAAGGGTCGTAAATTGGGCCAATGTGCCAGCTGAGGGGGCTATTTTTGGCCACCAGCCAGACTGATGAAGCCTACCAAAGTGCCCGAGAAAGAGAGAGAGAGAGAGAGAGAGAGCAAGAGAGAGAGAGAGAGATACATTCACATAGCTAACAACTGAGAAGGGGGTGATATCACAGCTGATCCCTGAGCCCTCCATCATTACAAACAAACATACCCACATGGACCTGCATTACTATACTTATGAGGACACCCAGAAGTTCAGAATAGTTTCTATAGTCCATTCTCCTGTTATGTATGGTGCTCTTCATTCTTCTTTTCGACTTCATGGTGCTCTTCTTTCATGTTTTTTGGACACTTTTCTTCACTCTGTGTTCCCTGTCTTCACTCGTCATCCTCTATAACCAGTATCAGGTAGCTTGTTAAGAATGAGCTCAAATAATTTTTTTATTTTTTTTATTTTTTTATATACTTTATTAATCCCCAAGG
The DNA here is from genome assembly GCA_020745685.1 of Tautogolabrus adspersus. Taxonomy (NCBI): domain Eukaryota; kingdom Metazoa; phylum Chordata; class Actinopteri; order Labriformes; family Labridae; genus Tautogolabrus; species Tautogolabrus adspersus. The sequence goes on along the minus strand of CM036535.1, from coordinate 31,771,726 downwards.
GGGAAATTCTGGTTTGCCCTCTGTTATTTTTAGACATGCTTCTCACACACACAAGCCTGAATCACACACATGCACAAACGAGACCTGTGGACATGCATTTAATGGGAGTCGGAGTGCGGTGGCAGCCCCCACGGGAGGCGCCCCCTGAGCTGGTGGGGGTTCGGTGCCTTGCTCAAGGGCACCTCGGCAGTGCTCGAGAAGTGGTGTGGCACCTCTCCAGCTACCAAATCAACTTCCATATTTTGGTCCGCATCGGGACTTGAACCGGCGACCCTCCGGTTCCCAACCCAAGTCCCTACGGACTGAGCTACCAAAATAACCTCTGGATTTAGCAATTATGCTTTGTTGATGTAAAAAAAGTTAGTGTTGTTAAAAAAAGTTAGTATTGTTAACTTCAAGCAACATAATCTGAACCATAAATTCAAGTTACTGTGAGGAATTTTAGTTTTTTTTCAATTTTGGTGACCCACATATACAAAGCAGTAATCTTATCCTTTAGCCAGTCCTGTTCTGTACATGAATAGTGTTTTCTGGCAAATTGCTCCTCTTGCTTTCTTTTAACAGTCAAGCATATCACTCACTCACTGTACATCTTTTCTATTAAAAATGTTAACAGGGGCACCGGTTAGTTCAGTCAGTAGAGGAGGGTCTCATGCACAGAGGCTACAGTCCTCTGACTCCCAGCCTCCTTCTTTGATGCATGTCTACCTCACTCTCTTCTCTCCACATGTCTCTCCTCACCTGTCCTCAATCAATAAAGGCAAAAAGGCCCCAACATTGATCCTAATGTAAACAAAGGCACCTGGGGTCTGCATGCTAAATATTTCATCTCACACTGACCTGGTGGCAGCAGTTTCAGACGTTAAAAATAAATATATAAAAAAATGCTCTTGATCCCTCATGGTCTCTTTTAAAGTAAATGTAGTAATGTCAGTCATTAATATGAAACCATTTAAGCACCTCCCACTGTAGGTTTAAAAGCTCAATATGAAATATGACAGCTACTAGTTCACAATTGAAAAAGGCATAACTGGGGCGCCGGTGGCCAAGTGGTTAGTTTGCGTGCCCCATCTGCAAAGGCTGTAGTCCTTGAAGCGGATGACCCAGGTTTGAATCCGACCTGTGGCTCCTTACCTGCATGTCATTCCCCACTCTCTCTCTGCCTGATTTCTGACTCTATCCACTGTCCTGTCACTCCAGTAAAGGCATAACAAGCCCAAAAATAAATTGAAAAAAAGGCTCACTTTACTTCGTGTGTTATGCTTTGTCCCACACTATCAATTAGGCTTTTCCCATCAGAGCTGATTACATCCCCTGCTCGCCTGTAATTGAGAGTTTTGCTCTCTTTGGTCTCAGTGGTCTGGGTGTTGTCTTTGTCGTTTTGTTTTGTAAAGCACACCCCTCATTCATCTGCAGAGAGCGGCTTTTCTCAATGACAGGAGATTGTAGGACACTTATGAGGTGATTGAAATTGCTCAAACATATTATGCATGTTAGTGGTTGTACCCTGTTTTTTTTGTCATAGATATGTCAGTCAAAAAGGGAAACCAACAAAAAGTTCTCATTGTAAGCATTCAAGCAATATGTGATGTTGTTTACTGAATACAGGCTGTCAAAATCTCATTTTGCTTGGATGAGTTCAGATGTTACGGTTTGTGTGTGAGTATTTTTGGATCACTGCGTATAATCTCAGTAGGATTGTCAGCTATAAAGCACAATCTGAAGCACTCAAGCAGTGCTAAGGGCAGGTGTGACTGCAGTCATTATGCAAATTTCTGCTTTGTGTGTTGCATGACTGTCAAAACAAGCACACACGAACACACACACACACACACGTCCAGAGAGTTTAGTTAGCAGCTGTTGTTAAAGTAAGAGGGCCCACTTTTTACTGCACTTTATTTCATTGCTTCCAACCCCAAAGCCTCGAAAGCTGCTGCCAATTACCACCACTTAACTCAACGTCCGCCTGTAAACGGATAAACATGGAAATGTGCTCCATCAGTGGAACAAACCTGAGAACTCTCACCTCACGCTAGCTGATTAGCATGTCTGCTAACCATGCCGTCTTGAGAGGCTGTTTTTACAACTGTCACACACCCGTTAAACAGACCCCCATCGTCGGGTCGTTCTTTTTGCCACCCAGTCAGTCTCTGTGTGTGTGTGTGTGTGTGTGTGGGTGTTTGTGTGTGTTTATGTGTGTTTGTTTGTGTCTGTCAGTCCAGAGCGAGGGTGTTGATTCGACACTGAGCTGTTAAAACCACACAGGATGCCACTCACGCACACACACAGAGACACACAAACTATCATGCACAGGTTTTCTCATCAAAGCATCCCATGCATTCACCGTATATCAGTTTCTGAAATTAAATAGATTTCAGCTACTTAAATACTAACCCTAACCCTAACCCGAAAAAAAGGAAATATTGTTAACCAAACGTCTTATTTCTTTCAGTGGGAGTTTAGGGACTAAAATCTTGTTTGGATGGATTCAGTACACCAAACACCAAACATGAGATACAGAGATTCACAGTCAGAGCCATACTCTGCAGGAGCAGGTGTTTTACAGGCTTGAAAAATGACGAAAGGACACATCAGCCGGAGATTTTCTTGCTCATTCAGCTTGAATTTCACTTGATGGTGCAGCTTCACTTTAAACTGATACCCTGGTTTACGAGTTGCCACATTTTAAAAGCCATATTGACGTTCGACAATGATCATGCATCATTGTCATACATGTTGTCCAACATACCACAACATGTAAACAGAATAATGCAGAAAAACATGCCAGTGTGCCATAGTAGCCTTTGTGGAAAGCAGCACAGATTGCAAGATTGATTAACTCAACATTTACAAAGAGGACAATAACTCACAAACTCAACATACAATAAAAAATATAACAGCCAACTCAAAGGGCTAACATTTTAAACCGTACGGAAATGTACAAACACTGACCAAGGTTAAGACCAATACTTTCAAACATAACAGAAAAAAATGGATTGACATTTCAAAATAAGTTTTTTTTGTGTCCTAATGTTGGTATGCATATCAGCTCCAGATATACAGTAGAGCAGAGATCATCATCTGGCCACATCTGGTCCCCCAAAGCTTCCCATCTGGCCCCCAGAATGTAAATGATCTCGGTTGATTAACCTATACATTTAAAAATATAATCACAGGACTGAAATATTCACGTTAGGTTAATGGGATAAATTACACTCCCCCTCTGACACCAACTTCTTCACATCGAGCTTGACAGCTGTCTTATGTGTGAGCCTATTTTAGAGTCCGGCCCCCACAGTGTCTGTCAAGAGAAAAGCTGGCCCTTGTACAAATGTAGTTGATGATCCCTGCAGTAGAGGTGTGGATCTTAACATCTGAATTACAGTTTTTCTTGAATGGAAAACTCCCAGTATGTAACCCAAGTGCACACCGTGAAGCATGTCTGTGTGAAGTTTTAAAAATGTTCCCCCCTGGTGGAAAGTTTGTTTTTTTTAAGCAGATCAATTTGAGTAGTTTTAAAGAAGGTGAATGTTTATGCAGTTTAAAAGAAAAATAACTAATAACGTTTTATTGATGACTCTGCAGGCTGCTGGTGCTGGTTAATGTTTGATGCAACGATACTTTCTCTGTGTGTGTGTGTGTGTGTGTGTGTGTGTGTGTGTGTGTGTGTGTGTGTGTGTGTGTGTGTGTGTGTGTGTGTGTGTGTGTGTGTGTGTGTGTGTGTGTGTGTGTGTGTGTGTGTGTGTGTGTGTGTGTGTGTGTGTGTGTGTGTGTGTGTGTGTGTGTGTGTGAGAGAGTGAGAGAGGGAGAGAGAGAGAAAGAAATCCCCGTCTGTATCAGCTGTTGATCACAAGATGGACTAAAAAACTACCGAGCAGTCCCAGTTACTGTTTCTAAGCAAACAACAACAAAACATTTATTTTCATCCATCCATCGTCTTTACCGCTTTTTCCCGTCCGGGGTCACGGGGGAAAATGAAAATCATCAAAACAGCACCTTAAGGTGTTTGACAAAACAACTGCAACAGCTCGACTGAACATTGCAATCCCATAAAACAGCCGTAAAATAAATGCTGTCTCTACGTTAGGCCCCTTGTAAAAACAGACACACTGTGATTTTTTAAATGTATAAGTCATTCATTTGTTGCAAAGTGAAAGTTTGGATTAAGACAAAACAGAAAAGTCAAATCAACCTTGTACACTGGTTGTGTTTACTTTTCTAAAGGAGCAAAGACGGATTACAAAATAAAAGAGCTTTGGAAAAATTAATCATCAAAATTCTGATTTATTACTCCTACTTCAAAGTATTTTGTTGTAAGTATTATCTTGTAAGTGACCTTTTAACTTAACAGAAAATACACACTGTAGATATAACGTCACACATTCAACAGCGAGTATTTACCAAAGCAAAAATACAGACTACGCTGCCTGAAGTCCATGTGCGTTATTTTACATCATGGTGTGTATTAAAGCTTGGAGTGCATTATTGTTTTATCAATAAGCTGTGAAAAGCCGCACTTCACTGCAGTGTAGAAACCTCTGCATACAACTTTTAGTCGAGAAAGAGACGAGAGCGGTTCAGGGAGGTGAGTAGGTGAGCAGGTAGCTGGAGTCTGTAAAACCTCAGGAGAGAGTGAGAGTGTGCGTGGGCACAACCTGAGGCAAACACACAGTTATACACACACACACAGACACACTGACAGAACACGCTGTCTCACACATCCATGCTGCATGATCAGATTCAACAGGAGCTGACAGTCTGGAAATCAAATGACAGAGAGCTCTGGGCAATGAAGAGCTGCTGTCGACACAGCAGAGTCGGACTCTGAGAGATCAGAGTTTAAACATGTTGGGACAATTTTTCCGACGGATCAGATATCAGCCTGATAAACAGGTTGTAAAGGGACAGAGTGAAGGGAGTTCCTATTAGACAACACAGAGTTGAAACACCTGCATGGTGACTTTTACAAATGATTTTCTTTTCTTTTTAATTATTATTTTATTCACTGTTTTAAGAAATGGAGTTATTTCATATTGGAGCTTTAAGTAGAGGTTAGAGGTTAAGAGAGTTCAGTAGACATCACAGTTTCCTCACACGCTTTTGGCTCAACTTTGACTTTATCTGACCACTTGTGCAATAATGGATTCTCTGCAACAACCTGGTCCCAAGTGATAACCTCCAATGTTGGTAAATCAAGGCAAACGTGGAAGTGCGCCCATGAATGTCCACTTGAGGCTGGCTGCAGAAGTCACATACACAGCCAATTAAAAATGTCACAGCAGAAATAAACTTCAAGAAACCAATTTGGTCTGAACAGCTCATGTCTCAATCGGCACACACTGCTGTGGATACAAAAAACAACAGCTTATCCGTTTTGGTTTTATAAAGGATAAGAGTTATTCGTAATAGGAGGCGTTGCTGAACTGACTGACGGGTGGGTGGCTGTTTGTCAGGAGGTTTAAGACCCGCCTCAGCTCCAGCTCTTAGCCTGGTGTTAGGTTTGGCTGGTGTAAAGATAGACTGATACAGCATTTCCAATGTGGTTACTGCCATCGACAGGCTTCACCAATGTGTGACGTCACTGAGACTATGTCCATGTTTATATAAGTCAGTGTTTGGGACACAGTTTTCCTTCCACAATGTTCACAAAGTAATGCAACCTTTGCATTTGATAATTTGATTTTTCCTGTTTCTTGTTGAATCAGCGTTACCTGCTTCCACATCTAGAGAGCCGCTAAAGCACGTACAAGACTACAATAATCAATATGAGCTGATGGCATAATGGAAACCGAAAAAAATTAAAACAATACTTCAGGACTTATTTATCAGAATAAAGACGGATGTTTCTCCCAGAGTTTAAACTTGTATGAAGAAGTTTTGGTCTCGTTGTCAAAGTCTGATTTAATACATAAGTAATCCATTAATTCTGTTTATTTTTATAGCACTTGATCAAAGATCTACAGAAAAACCAACAACAATCAGTCTAACTTAAGTCCATTCATGCATCAGTTGATGCTTCTAACACTGCATGTGAAGCGTCTTTATTCTGTGAAGCCTATGATTAGATTTGCACATCCTTGTGATGTTTGACTTGGAAACACTGGTCACTGGTTTCAAAATATCGGCTCATTATCTGTCTTCAAAAGATCCTATCAGTCAGATCCTGCGTCAGACACGTAACACAGTTGTTCACACACACGCCCTCCTACCTTCCCTCTCTCTCTCTCTCTCTCTCTCTCTTTCACACACACACACACACACACACACACACACACACACACACACACACACACACACACACACACACACACACACACACACACACACACACACACACACACACGCACACACACACACAATGCCACTGTGTGATGGTAGGAGTGTGTTTGTTCAGAGGGCTGTTTGCTGCTCGGCCTGAACGCTGTAGCTGCAGCAGAGCAGGAGGTGACGGTGTCTGGGTGGAGGTGTGAGTCCGGGCAGAGGAACGCCTCACACTCTCAGGCAGGTAGGAGCTTCCAGAGGTGCTGCTTTGTGTTTGAGAGGATTTATTGCAGATTTGTTTTTCTTCTTTACAGAAGAGTAAAGAGACATCTGTATTTATTAGTGATACATGTTGGCTTTCTGCGTTATTTCTTTGAAAAGTGGTTCAAAACATGATGTCAAGTAGATATGAATTCTGTTTTTGCAGTGAAAAAGATAAATTGAGAAAAAGGATATGGGTGAAATCCTGGCCGAGAAGTTGTGTTTATGTTCGCTGCTATGTTTGTGAGCTGTAAAAGTCTGCAACATGGGAGTATTCAGTCTGATCTTAAATGGTATTAAACATGTTTGAAGTTTGCGATTCGAGATCGGGGAGGATCAGACTGGATCGGGAGCAGTAAAATAATCGTATTGACATCTCAAACTTGAACATTATTTGGAAAAATAATTGGTTGCGGGTGGCAAGCCCCGAATCCGGCCAACCCCCCAGTCCCCCTCCAAAACTGGGGCTCAAATCATCTGTGTATATCCAGCCTTAGTGAGACTCTAAAGCGGATGTAAGAGAGTTGATTTGTAGAGAGCTTTTCTCCGGTCTCTGCAGGTTTTAGATATGATATTTTGGTATTTATACCCCTTGGGAGGCGGGGCTTTGGGAGCATCTCAGCATGGCAGAGCTGGCATTTATGTTGGAGAATTTTAATGAAGCATATTTTCTTCAGGCTGCTGCTATTTAAACTTCAACTGTACTCGAGAATTTGGGGCAGTATGGGGATCAGATGTTCAGTCACTCAGATGAAGTTTAGGCTCAGGTTATTAAAGCAACTCTTTGGGTATGTTGATGGACAATTTCTTCGAGGTTCATTTTCAAAGAGCCTGTAGTATTCAGAGAGAGACATAGTCTGCATTCCGACTGTTCCTCTCGGTTGTCTGCTGTCACACCGTGAAGGCCAGCATATGTCAGCTCCTCTAACAGCTGTTTCAGGGGTCAGAGGTAAAAGAAATGACAGCAGGGGAAGCTCTGCTGTTTCAACTCAATCAGTGACCTGAAGTCCTTCAGCCTCCTCTCACACAAACACTGGCTCGGGTCGACATGGAGCTGGAACTATAGGAGTAGAATAAGTAGTAGTTATCAAGTTTTGGAACAAAGACTAGGCAGAAACCTCGGACAAAACCAGACTCATGTTGGACAGCCATCTGCTTAGAAAGTGTGTGTTTGAAGATGAGTTCCTGGGACTTAAAGTTCGAAGAACTGTGTTTCTTGTTACTATTCTTTGAAGTTATGTTTTAGATGAGACTTTTCATATTGTTGTATTATTCAAAGACCCAACATTAATCCACCATGAGCACAGCCAGATACCTTCTACAGTAGACGCACAGAGAGAGAGCTGTAGGTCACGCTATATTTAGTCTCTGCATATTAAGTGTAATCATGTCATTAATCTTTAGTGAGCGGGACCCTCCTGACTTCAGCTCACACTGAGCCACCTTTACATAAGACTCGGTTCAGATGTGTTTGGAAACCACCCTGAGTATCTGTATCTGCACTCCTCTGGCTTTTAGGTTATATTTGAGCTGTTACACTGTCACTGTGAGTTTGTTGTAAGAACATTGTGGTGGCTTAGCCTCAGTGTGTTATAAATCTATCCTGGCTTGTAATAAATGTCATGCTTAAAGAGACTGAGCCCCTCTTTAACCTTTGTACGTACTGTAAAATGTTTTTAATTGTCCATTTCACAGTTAATTCTTGAGTTAATTGCGTTGCCTGGAGTGCAGATTTATAGTCTCATCTGGATGTAAAGTGAGAGAGCAGCGGCTGTGCCATATTGATATCTATCATGTTGTTCCTGGTGCGTTTGCTTATCGGACACATCAGTTGGTAAACTTTGATCACACTATCATTTGTGTGCAGTGACTGCTTGATGACTGGTGTATGTGGTTTACTTTGGCAGGCAAACAGGCTCATTGGATAATGGGTCACATGGGCTCTGAACAAAGCCTGTCTGCCTATCAAATCCTCCCACCGGCCAGTGACAGCTCAGCAGTCCGCTCAGGTTGCCAAGGCTGCTGTCATAGCAACTGAGTTGGCATAGGTGGTTTGCTCCTCTGTGGATCTGCTGACAAAAGTCTTTTCGGTTTGAATCCTGCTTTGACTGTGTCACCATGTGGTGGTGAGAAAGTCAAAATAGGACTTATTTGAGCTTTGCAAAGCACGACATATGAGAAGTCAGTCACTTTATGTAAAGCTGTGGTTCCATTTCCCAACACGTGTGTGTTTCTCTTTATTCTTTATGTCTGCCACACAGGTTTGTTGGTACTAATTGTTTGATGTACAGCTTTCTACCTTGTCAAATAGTTTAATCACTTATACAACTTTTGGTGGAACCAGTTATCATCATTTTCCCGACAAAACTCAACAACATTTGATTCGTCTTTGAAAACTCAACTTGTGTTATTTCTCAGTAATCACTTGTGCAGCATTTGTTATACTTGGAGCATCTTAATAGTACACTATGGCACATTTAAAGCCTTTTTTGAGATGACCTACCAAGTTTTTTACCGTCTCCAGATTGGTTTTAAAACACTGGAAACAAAACAAAAACTCACATGAAATCCAATTTCTGCAAATAAGATCCAAGCATAATAATTAGGTGGTCAAAATGTAAGCTTGTAGGGGCGGGAGTGGCTCAGTCTGCAGAGACTTGGGTTGGGAACCGGACGGTCGCCGGCTCAAATCCCAGTGTGGACCAAATCTGGAAATTGGTCTGGCAGCTGGAGAGGTGCCAGTTCACTTCCTGAGCACTGCCGAGGTGCCCTTCAACACGGCCCCATTGTTGATGTTAATGTTTTCCAAAAGTACGCTTTACCATGAGAAATTGTAACAGCTACATTTTGTTCTGCCAGATTTTGATTGATGTTCATTTCTAGCTTTGCCTTTGCTCGCTCAGGTTAAGCGTGCTTCCTCACATTATTCAGATATGCAAATTCAAATGGAAATGTTCGAGGTGTTCTGTCTAGCATCTGTGTCTGTGTGTGTCTCTCTGTGCAGATTGAGAACATCGATGCCTGCCTCAGTTTTCTGGCAGCCAAAGGAGTCAACATCCAGGGTCTGTCTGCAGAGGGTAAGCTGCCCTCCTCAACTTCTAGAGCTCGACTCAAAACTGAACAAATGTCCTTTGTGTTACAGAAAGGAAGCTAAAGAAAGGAAATACTCTACATTAAAGCATTTTTATTGGCAGTCTCTCTAACTAGGATAAATATTGGAGATGCTTTGAAAAATAGAGAGAGGTTAGAGCACAGAAAGGTTTACAGACCGGTGCAGAGCTGGCTAAACACTGAAGCTTCAGAGTCAACGACATGGCAACCTGCACGCACATCGACACTAGGCAGGAGGGGGCGAGGGGAGACAGCTCTCTACAATGTTTTACATTTTGACTGCAGTACTCATTTTAAACGCAAGGTGTTACGCTAGAGTTACATTTTGCTCCTATAAGCTAGAGCAGACTGCAGTAATGCCAGAAAGTTCACGATCAAAACCAAACATGCTCGATGGAGGCTTTTACACCCACATAGAACTCATTTACCAGAAAGCTCTCAATAGTGTCTAAAGGTCTGCATCGAAAAAAGAATATTGATGCTGGCTTACATCAGATTGTTCATATAGGCAGCCTAAAAACATTTCAATTCCCCACTCTCCCACTCCCTGATTTCTAACTCTATCCACTGTAAAGGCATACAAACATTTTAAGAGAATACCATCACAAGGGGCTTTGATTTCTTGGCATAGAAAAGCCCTGCATCTGTTTTATTATGCATGGATGAACTGACAGAACTTCACCTTAACTATCATCCTTACTTTTACCCTTATGTATCCATCCGTCATAACTTCATCTGCCTTTTCCTTTTTTTTTTCCAGAGATTCGGAATGGTAATCTGAAAGCCATCCTTGGCCTCTTCTTCAGCTTGTCTCGCTACAAACAGCAGCAGCAGCAGGCCCACCGGCAGAACTCCCAGCCTTCTCTCCCCTCCACCGCCCAGTCTCAGAGCACACACCCTCCCCTGAGCCATCAGAGCAGCGCCCCCGCACAGCTCAGCCACTCTCCGCATGGGACTCCTGCCATCACAGCCCAGAAAGCAGCACAGGCCGAGATGCAGTCCAGGTGAGCCTCACTGGGAGTTTGAAATATGAGAAATAAACCCAAGTTTTTCTTTGTATTCTTCACTTTCTTGCCGCTTCTGCTGTTCTAATCCATCATTTTGTCATCTCAATGTTCCTGTTACCACTTCCTGTCATTTATAACCGTAAACCTGACCTCTCTGTCTCTGTCCTCTTCCATATCTTCTCTCTTCTTCTTCTCCTCTAGGGATGGCTCTCAGAGTAAACTGCTCAAGTTTTCCCTTGGTCAGAAAAAGACCTCTAGGTCAGCTTCTCGTGAATTTCTGTTCTCTTGCACCTTCCTCTCTTTCCTCCTCCTTAACATTTCCTGTCCTGTTCTGTTCCTGGAAATAGGAAGGTAGATATTGCCCCTAATCAAGGATAACATTTCACTGTACCGTAATGAAACCAGTGTTGTTTTTGTCTGTGATTAAGGGCAATCTCTACCACAAGCACTATTTATTATGCATGAGTGGTAGTGTTTAGCTGATAGGAACTAAAGCTGCAGGCTCTGTTTTCGGACGGGCTGCCTGCCTGGCAGCGCGCCTCATTTGGCAAACCTGCTAAATGGGCTGTGAAAGACCTTTAGATAACCCTTAAGTAAGTGTGTGTGTATGTGTGTGTTTGTGTGTGTGTGTGTGTGTGGGGGGGGGTTTGCACATCCCCCATATAATGTGACGTTAATAATTAACACAAAAAGAATCTGTGGCTGGAGTTTGCATCTATAATATGACAATGTGGCCTTCAAACTGAGCTTCGTTGATGCTCTCGACTTTTTGCATTTAAATTCATTTTTCAGCATGCACTGTCATCTTATGAGTTAATCTGAGCAATGATCACGGATGTGGTTTTGCATGCTGTTTATCCCAGAATCTGTTTGCATTGCACCTGCCCCAAACCAGCTCCTCTCCAAAAAACAAAGCAATAACTCCCCCTACTGGTCAGCATGTGCAACTACAAGATGGAGAGGTTCAATTCTCCTTGTGCTTTGCATCCAAACACTCAGCTTTTCTCACATTTTCTCTTTAAAAAGTGCCACAATCATAAAGTATGCAGGTCACCTGAAATCAAGCAGCATTTTAAAAAGAAAAAAAAGTCAGTGTGCGGCAGTAAATGCAAATTTGCATGGATTAAATACTCTTCATTTACATCCACGTTTGTCAGCATAAATCGATGGCTTTGACACTCTCGAACGTTTTTGACACATTATCATCCATGTTCAAGTTTTGATATTCGGTATGTTTACATTTTTACAACCATTACAGTGAACTTTTCTTTAAAACACAGCTTCTCCAAAGGGGGAGGGTGGTAGACTTACTGGTACCGCCATAATTGGACGCCACATAATCTTAGGCTATTCTCGACAAAATAATGTGGTAAACCTTATTACCGTGGAATGGCTAGATAACTAACAGCCAGTCAAAGTGAATGGCACACCGGAAATTAGGGTTTATTTAATGTATGTGAACGCAGAAAGAGAGCGAGGAGAGCTGTGATCTGCTTATCAGCATCTGCCTCGCCATCCCAGGATGGTGATGATGTTGCTGCTGCTGAATTAGCATTTCATTAGCAGTCGATGTGTCACGGCCTGGTTAGATTACACCTCGGCTCACAGACCTCACCGTGGTCTCACATTAGGGAACCAAGGTGTCAAATAATTTCACCGAAGCTTATCCGTGGCCAGTATATCCAGTATAAGCCATGTGAGGAAATAAAGGAGCAGGACTTGTAATCTGAGGCTGATGAGCTCAGAGTTCCCCGGGGAGCTGCACTATGTCAGTCTGTCAGACCCACTCACACATGTCCACACTGCGGGGAGCTCATCTGTGTCCATGAGATCACTGTGGGTACAAACCAGGAGGAGGGGCAGGAAAAGCAAACAATGGCTGAGTTTATATTTGATCAACTCTGTGCATGTTCTAATCCAAGACACTGACTTTAAGACAGAGTATGAGACGAGTACAAACATCTTTCTGAAAACATTAAGAAGGTGTGGAAGTGGCGCCTGTGGCATGGTGGTTAGTTAACGCGTCCCATGTGTAAAGGCTGTAGCCCTGGAGGCGGGCGGCAGCAGGTTCGAGTCCAGCCTATGGCTCCTTTCCCGCATGTCCTTCCCTGCGCTTTCTCTCTCCTCAATTTGGACTCTGTCCACTGTGTTGTCTCTTCAATAAAAGCCCAAATAAGCCCAAAAATCTGTAAAAAGCTAAGTTCAGTATCACTGAGTGGTAAGTTCAGTCATTGATGTGAAGTAGACTCGACCTTGCAGAAGTCAAAAGCTGAAATCTGCACTTGTAAATCAATAAATTAGGTCAAACGAGGCGATTATCATGACTTGAGAAACGCCCAGGTTGTAAGCCCGTGGCCTTCTCTAGGCAGTTCATTAAAAGCTCATTCATGACGGACAACCAAAGAACAAAAGCCAGATCAGTGCTTGAGTGGGATACTAAACAACACCTTTGACTTTTTCAACATTTTTCTTGACAAACATAGAAGAACATAGAAGATATATTTTCCCCCTTTTTGACATATTTCCCTCCACCTGAGGGTATGTTAGCATTATTTCGCGCTACACATCCTACCAGACAGTAATATGTAATGCTTCAATTTGCTGCTGTTTGCGTTGTAGCAAATGCTCCGAGCAAATCCAGGGTCCATGTCATCTCAATCCAAGTTTAAAGAAACCCTCCTGTTTGTGTTTAGAAGTCGGAGACTGAATGTGTTCTTGTCCCAGAAGAAAGTGTTTCAAACCTGCGTAAACCAAATGTGTTCCTGCAGTGTGTTGGATGAGGGATTGAATATTCTCCCTCAAACTCTTTGCATCTCTATCACTGACTGTAACAAACCTAATATGTGTGCCTGTTTATGCCCCCTTTCTTTCTTCTTTTCTCCTCTCTGTCTATCTCCCTTTAAACTCTCCTTCAGACTTCCCGGCCCCTCGGCGAGGGTGTCCACTGCCGGCGGTGACATCCCTCCGAGAGGCTCGGTCAGTGCTGCTGGGAACCGACGCAGTCAGGGCTTCAGCGACAAGACCAAAGCCAACTCACACCTGAACAAAGGTAGGCCTCGTGTACAAACACACTCTCATGTTTGTTTATTTTCGTGTTGCATCATAACACTGACATCGCATTTGAATGTATGTTACAGCTGCAGATTTAAACATCTGAAGTGTGAGAGTGAGGTTAAAGAGAGAAGGATCCTCACTGCTCTTAAAGAAATATCGCAGCATTTAGGACGAATTAAAGGTGATCTGTGAATCCTCTGGGTGCTTTTTGTTATTGCGGTAGAAAGCGCAAGTGAGCTCTGTTGCTTTGAGACCAAGAGAAGAAAAGGTATTAAAAACTGTGCCAAAAAATAATGAATAGCCCCCAGCATGCAGCGTGCACTGAAACAACTTATTGTGAAAACAGCAAGGAATACATGAGCATAGAATCAAAATATTCCAGTGAGTGAACGGCCTCATTTAATGTTTAACAAGGTTAATTCATTCGACCCTGAACATTTTATATTGAAAGAAAGAAGAGAGTGTTTGTCTCTTCTTTAGTGCTTGGCTTCTTTTATAACAAACATTCAGTTGTTGGATGCTGAAGTAAATGCAGTAATTGAATGCAACCTAGATGGGGATGTACCAATATTTGTTTTCAATTATTTCAAAGGCCAGGGAAGAAAAAGGTGGAGATGTGTTTTCAGTGAATTTATTGAGTTAGTGCCTCTGATGAGGGAAGGCAATTTATTCCACAAGCAACTGAGAAGGCACTGAGTTTAAGCTGAGCTCGAGGGGACAACTGCTCAGAGGACCTAAGTGGTCGTGTTGGGGTGTAAGGGGTTTTAAACGTTCTGATAAATAAGAGGGGACTAGACCATGCAGTGACTTAAAAACAAGTAATAGCATTTACTTGAAGTCGGGGGTTGGAGGTTTGATCCCCAGTTACGAGAAAAATCTACAAAAGTTCCTCCTTAAAGTTCAGTAATCCAGCAGATTTCTCCTCTGGTTTCACATTATTTTGACCTTGATTCCGAGAACGTTTGTTGTTTTCTTCTGTCAGTTTGTTATTTTGAATTGAGCCCTAGCGCACCCTTGGGCTTCAGCTGCTATTGTTACGGAGCCGCCTGTATTTACGGGAGCAAAATTTAGAACACTTTGTTGTAAAACGTTGAATTATGGTTGTTGAATTGACCAAAAACTGACCCAGAATGTGAGCGGGAAGAGAGTGAAACAGCAGACTTTTAAATCAAATTCCTTTAAAATATCATCTTTGTCCCTTTCAATGCTGCAAGATGCAGAATTTCAAAGTTGTAGACTTGGTATAAGTTGAAGAGCTTAAGTGTTGTGTATGCATTAAGTCTTTTTTTCATTAAAAACACAGTTGTTCAGTTCTTGTGCTGAAGATTCAAAAGAGTTTTGTGTTTATTCAAAGAACAGGGTCCCTGAAATAAACGCACCCACTCTGCTGATCTGTTAATGTCTCACACAGTGTTAAAGAGATAATATCATACATTTATAATGTCCGGCAGTAGCTCAGTCTGCAGGGACTTGGGTAGGGAAACGGAGGGTCGCCGGTTCAACCTGGTGCGGACGAAATCTGGAGCTTGGTCTGTTAGCTGGAGAGGTGCCAGTTCACTTTGAGCACTGCTGAGGTGCCCCTGAGCAAGGCACCGAACCCCCCCCAGGAGCTCAGGAGCGCTCGCTATGGGCAGCCCCCTCACTCATATCCATAGGATCCTGTTTGTGCATGTGTGTGTATTTCAGCCTGTGTGTGTGTAGCATGTTCAACAACAGAGTGTAAAGCTGAATTTCGGCTCGCAGGATTAATAAAGTATATCTTATCTTATAAATGAAACAGGCAAATACAGAGAAGTAGCACAGTGTTTCACTCCCTTTTACCCTGTGAGAATCATGAACAGACCTATTATCTGTCTTATGTTTGCATTCGAGTCAGATTTGTACACTCAGGAGTTTATTCCAAATTGCTCTGACCCAGTTTAACTCCTTCTGCACAGTGTTAATGCTCTGCAGCAAACACACTGTGTGTGTTTGACAGTTTTTATTTAGTTAGAGCAGTGTTGAAATAGCTTCTGTCACAGCTCAGTGGGCCAAAGCTTTATATAGACTGTGTTAGTGTTCTCAGTCTAAACTCATTACCCTGCATGAGACAGAGAGTTCTGACCGCCCAGAGAGAGAGAGAGAGACAGAGAGACAATCATTGGCATGAAAGTGTTTGTCTGCGTGTGTGTGTGTGTGTGTGTGTGTGTGTGCGTGCGTGCGTGCGTGCGTGCGTGCGTCGAGCGTGCGTGCGTGCTTGCGTGTTCTAGTGAGTGTCTGTTGTCTGTGTTTAAACAGTGACAAATTAACAGGGACCAGCACTGTGAGCTGCACTGTGGGGAACTTATTCTAATGTGCAGCACCATTGGAGAAAGAGATCTTTTAATGGAAAGTTTAGTGTTGATGAACATGTTGGTTGGAGATAAAACTGGTAGGGTTAAAGGAATTGAGACTTATGCTTTATGCTTTTTGCTGAGAAAAAGAGGTAAAGATGGATACAACTCCCACACATGTGCATCGGTGTATAAAGTCGATGTTTCAAGGGTCCTATATGCTTTATGAAAATCCTCTTCAGAAGTCCAATTGATATACATAGAGCCTTTTTTGTACAGGTTGGGGTGGGGGGTGGCTTTTTCTTACTTTATTGTAGAGACAGGACAGTGGATAGAGTTTAAAATCAGTGGGATAGAGAGAGTGGCGAATGACATGCGGAAAAGGAGCCACAGGCTGGATTTGAACCCAGGCTGTCCGCTCCGAGGGCTACATCCTCTGCACATGGGGCATGCAAACTAACCACTAGGCCACCATCGCCCCTGTTTTAATGTTTACATTCTCTAGTTTTACCTAGTAATTACCAGTAATGCTTGGCCCAACAGCTCATACCTTACTCATTTTCACTGAACCCACCACGTAGCTGAACAGATCTTTATATAAGAGTGATAACTATCATAATGATGTAACTCTGGGGGTTGAAATGAGAATAAGTGTGATTGCATACAAGGTTCAGAAATCCTCGTATTTTATCAGCCGTAAAAGAAGAAGCAGTAATTGTAGACGTTTGTTAGCATGGGGAGTAGTACCATAATGTATAAAGAATAGATGCCCTGGAACAGAACATGAAACATATTTCAGTAGACAGCATTTAGCTGCATCAAAGTCAAGTGTCTATTTTTCACTGAATGTGTTTTACGGGAGTTTTACATCACAGCCAAGGCTGATGGCCACCCACCCTGAGTCTGTCTCTGTTTAAAGTTTCTGTTTGTTAGAGGAGTTTTTTCTCTGCCACTGTCGCCAAGTGCTTTCACATTGTTTGGTCTCATTATTTGACATTATGAAGAGATTATAAAGAGATGCAGTCTGGAGCTGCTCTGCATTAAAAACGCCTGACTGAACTTCTGTTATGTTTGGCATTATAGAAATTAAATTGACATGACTGGATTGAGTCAGCAAAGTTCCTCGAAAAGACCAAAGCTCGTTTAGAAATCAGATCCACTTAGTTAAAAAAAGGGTTTAAATGAACAGAGTAATGACCGTATAAGGTGTGTTTGTGTTTGTGTGTGTGTTTATGAATGTGTGTTAAAGACTTGTAGGCATTATAATTAAGAGCAGGTATGAGTTTCCCTTTCAACCCCCCTCCTCCTTACCCTGTTGTTGACATGCTGCTAAGCCCCTGCCCACTGCCACAGCGCTGCACTGCACCCCTCCTCCTCCTCCTCGTCCTCCTCCTCCTCCTCCTGCACTCTTTGGATGGTTGTGCCATGGTTTGGACCTCTTCCCTTCTCTCCTCTCCTCTCCTGTCCATCTCCTCCTCTCCTTCTTTCTCTCTTCCTCTCTGGACGTCTGCAGCACCCATGAGGTTTGTCAGCATGCTCCTGTACTTGTGTGTGGGTTTAAGGTTCAGATGTTTAACCTGAGCTTTAAGTGTAATACTTAGAGGTTGTTTCACTAGTTTGTTGATGGTAATGTTGTGGAAGATGTGAAAGTATTTACATTTTTGTGATGCTATATTGGAGGATTTCAGGTCAGTTAGTGTGAACATTTCTCATGAAGGATTGTAGACGCTTCACTTGGTGTGAAACTGACACTGATTCAGAATTTGTTTACAGCTTAAAGGTTTCATTAAAATGTGACAATGTCTAAAAGTTTAATTCATTACCGTAAAATTGCATATTGGGTCATATGCTAGTCATTGCTGTGTGTTATGCACGCTTGTTGTGAGACAGTGTTGCTGTATGTTCATTTGGTTAGAGAGACACCTGCAGCCTGCTTCCATTGTGGGGCCGGATCTGCTCTGTGTCAATGGCTGTGACACCAGAAAGGAGTCACGTTACTGCACGGCTGTACAGTAAGGAGACAGACCTGAATCTTCTCTTCTGCTTCGTGTTAACACAAGGTGACAGAGTCTGTGTGTCCACAAAGTGACACAGAGCAGAGAGACGCAGGCACAGAAAGCAAAGGGCACCTGTGTGTTTGTGTATGTGCACGCTTCTGCAGCCCATGCGTTTCTATGTGTGTGTGTGTGTGTGTGTGTGTGTGTGTGTGTGTGTGTTCGTATGACCACCAGTGCCTCTTCTAAATGAATAGCCTCTCTGAATCTGATGAGCTGTAGCGTCACTATTTGAGTGTATTCATGTGGAGAAACTTTAAAAAGTTTCAGTCTCGGCACAAAAGCCGGCTGTCCCTCTCACTTTTTGGAGCACAATGACTGAGGAGAGCGAGCGAAGAGGAGAGAGCGGGCTGCTGAAATCACAACGTGATGAGTAAGCAAACACCTGCGGCTTCAAACTTTGTGCCAATCTGATGTGATTTGTGCAGATTTTACAAATTAAACGTCAATGGAGGAATGAAATTAAGCTGACCGAGGAAGGAGAATCTCTCTCACAATGCTCTCTCTGTGCAGCACATGTGGGAAACTTTCTCTGCAGCTTGGCATGTTTTTCAGTCTTGCTTTATGTGATTTGTATGTAAGTAGGGCATT
Organism: Tautogolabrus adspersus; assembly: GCA_020745685.1. Taxonomy (NCBI): domain Eukaryota; kingdom Metazoa; phylum Chordata; class Actinopteri; order Labriformes; family Labridae; genus Tautogolabrus; species Tautogolabrus adspersus. The sequence continues at coordinate 31,753,075 of CM036535.1, read as the reverse complement.
TTCAGGTCAGCAATTTGGTCACTTACTGACTTAGAAGGTTTAGCTTTATGTCTTGTGACCGGTGCAAACATAAGAGCAGTCGAAGGGCTTGTGATGTCTGAACAGTGTCAGCCAATTTGACGCTACCTGTTAAGCATTTAGTGCCTGTTAGTTTGTATGTTTGCTCCGCTCACTGGAGCAAACATGCATCGAGGTTAAAGCATTTAAAGTTGTCAGGCAGAACAAACATCCCCCTCTCTCTTAAACGCGACATGCATGCACACATATGTCCACACACACACAGAAAAGTGTTGACACTTGTGTGACATTACATGCTTTTTCCAGACATGCATTAACACACAATTGCACACGCACAACAGGAGCACACACACGGACACACAAGTGTGACCATCCATGAAACGAACTTTGGGTCCTCTTCGGCTGATTTCCCAAAACACCTTGATGTTATCAGGAGGCTCAGAGAGGGGGAGACAGGTTTTTATGGTAGACAGGAACTTAAGTGGTGGTCTTTTCCCCCTTTGGCTACTCATCTACTGTCATTTTCTGCTCTGGGTTTTATTCTCTAATGACTGCTGTTATTAAGCACTTGAGTCGTAAACACTTAAATTCTTTCAACATGTTTCCTCAAGCAGACAGCTAAAGTAGTGCAGTTTAAGAGGGGCGATGTGAGGTTTTTATTTCCAGGATTCTTCCCCAAGGCTGCACGGGGTCATTAGGTCATTGACCCATTCTGTGGGGATGTTAGGACTGCAGTGCTGTGTGTTTATTTTTGAAGGAAAGTGCTTCCTCAATCGCATTAAGTGCCCTTAATTGAAAGCTGTTTCCTCAAAATGCTGCCAGATTAAGGCCAGATTAATCCAAAGTGATAATGTATGGTTATATTGATTTGTTGCAGGTCTGCATCCATGTGACAGTAGTATAGTTGTAGTTTGTTGTCTATAAATGTGAACTTTGCACTGCTTGAGGAAGTTGTACCCAAAAAGAAGACATTTTTCTTCCAAAGTGAAATCTGTGCTCCACCCTGTGGCCACCTTGCAAATTGTATTTTCACACATGCACAAAACTCCTGAAAAGTACACAAATGTGCAGGATGTGCTGCATGTGTGAAGGAAAAGACTTCAGGGGCAGAGTCTACTGTATGTGTGCCAATGGCTAATATGTAAAAAGAGCAGCTTGAAAAGAACAAGATTTATGGAGTGCTTGCAGGTTTGCCTCAGATGATTTCATAAAATCCTGGTTTCCATTCCATAAAAATGTATCTTGCTAATAACACAGTCAATTAAAAAAGAAATTAAAGGCCATTCATTTATTTTTCATGCAGTTTGTGATAAAAATATTATTCTAATGCAATGAAAATCTTGTTAAAACTTTGAAAAATAGAATTTTTCATGGTGAAGAATTGGCAACGGGAGATATTTAGAGTCTGCTGAGCTCATTAATACTTTTTGCTCTATGATCAGAAATCAAAATTAAACTTTTTTCAGCTGCTCTCCATCAGTCATCAAATGTGTTCGACCCTGCACATAGTTTAAACCAAAGTCATTGTTGTAATGGGGTCAGCTTATAAGAAGTTGTATAAACTGTAAACAGAGGCATTGACTATGTCTCAGTTGCTTGATTAGAGAGTTTCACAGGAACGTCTATTAAAGTGTCCATTGACAGTATATAATCAACATCCTCGAGCAACTCAGACTCCATCCACCCACACCATAGTATGGCAAACTTTAATCTGACTTTGGCATTTCTTTGAATCACTGACTCATGTGTTTTGGAAGCATTCAATCTTGTTAGGCATGGTTGTTTGGGGTTTTTGAGTCCACATCACTCGAGTATCACTTCTGACCCAACACGTTGAAGATTGACCACTTTCCCTCACCCATGGCAACCCAACTGGAGCGTGTCAGCCCCGGTCACTGGGTCCAGTCATGACGAGGACCAGCTCTCCCAGTGTCCAGGGCCTCTCCATGTCCTGCATTTCTCCTTCTGTTCCTTTCTGACCCCAAAATCCAAGCTGACCCCATTCACGGTTAGCACAGCACAGTCTGTCCTGCTAGCCCACATCAAAGCTTCACTCATCCCTAACCTGCAGTGCAAGTCCCCCTCTTATTCTCCCTGCCTGCTCCATAATCACAGCAGGTCCCCCCTCATTCAGCCGCCTCCAATTGGAAGCCAGCTATTAGCAACCTGACCCACTTTCCCGATTGCTAACTGCTAGCACGGCTAATTGAGCTCTAATCACTTCCTAATGGCTGCATTGTTTCTGGCTGCTCTCGCTAAATGCTAAACAGGGGGAGAGTGGAAAGGCGGCAAGCGAGGGCCTATTTCCAATTAGGGCATGAAAGGTGCCGTAAAAGTGAAATAATGTGGAGAGGCAGTGAGAGAGGGGTAAACAAGCAGGCTGAGAGTTTAATATTCAGAAGATGACTTAATGAGACCGTATGAATAACATGTGAATTTGGCATTTATCGTCAGCATAAATGAGAGAAAACATGAACATGGTGAGAGTTATATGGTGATTGTGCAATCACTGAAAGACATAACACGTTAATATATGACATCTTTCGTAACATTGACTTATTTTCAGAAGCAAAAGTCTCAGTTTCTTTAAAAAAAGGAAAGTGCATGGAGTAGGATTCTTTTTCTTTTCTTTTTTACTAACTTTTGACAAATCTTTGTGGGGGGGGCTGATGGTCAAGTGGCTGTGTTTGCGCGCCCCATGTTCGGAGGTTGTGGTCCTCGTCACAGCGGTCGTGGGTTCGGGTTCGGGTCCATTGCTGCATGTTGTCCCCCACTCTCTCTCCTCCCAACATTTCCTCTCTCTCTTCAGTTGTCCTATCAGAATCAGAATCAGAGTCATTTTTTATTGCCAAGTACATTTACACTTACACTAAATGTATCTAATGAAGGCAAAAATGTGACCTAAAGGTATCTTTTAACTTACTTCTAGTAACTTACCTTGATTTGGTTCTGTAAAGCGTTTTTCTACTCTTCTGACTACTCAAAGCACTTTAACACCGCATGTCACACCTACCATTCACACAATGATGGCAGAGGCTGCTATGTGAAGTGACCCGAAGTAACTAATCCCATTCATACACATTCATACGCCACCGAAGAAGCAGCGGGAGCAACTTGGGGTTAAGTGTCTTGCCCAAGGACACATCAGACATGTGGCTGCAGGAGCTGGGGTTCGAACCCCTGACCTGCTGGTTGAGAGGCGAGCGACTGCACCAACTGGGGGTGCTGACTACAGTGTAAGAATCCAGTGCAACAAAACAGATAAGGGATGAATAAAAGAAAGGAAAACTAAATACATTAAAGAAAATCAGATTTACTTCAATTGTTTAATAAGGTTGATTTGTACTGCAGAAATCTGTCGGGGTGCTTTGGAACTGTGCTACTCGGGGCATCAAAGAAGTGACTCAGACTTTGAAGTCTTATGAATTAACAAAAAAGGTATTGTTTAGACGAGGGGTTTTTGCAGTGTATTAACAACCTTAACTCCCACGGGTCTAATGTTTCCACAGTCGTATGAAAAGGCGCAGCAGCAGCAGCAGCAGCAGCAGTGACTGGGAATAAATATAAGTCTTTGTGTGTGTATGAAGTGAAGTCAGAGCGCTAAGTTGCAACGGATCTGTTATGGTTATTTCCACTCTTAGCACAGGCCCGCTCTCTCTCTCTCTCTCACTCTCTCTCTTTCTTGCTCTGAGTGGCTGTTGGTGTGTTTGAATATTCAAATGTTACTGGTCTGAACTCTGTGCTGCTGGGAGCACCACAATGACAAACCTCAGGATAGTCTTTAACATTGAGAACAGAGACCTGCAGCAGGGAATTCAGCTCTTTTCTTGCTCCTCCAGTTCTTGGTAAGTCTGCTTGTTGAGATGCTGCTGATTTACTTGTTGCAGGTCATTTCTCTTTGGGTGATAAACTCATCATAACAGTGATTTATGGGAGCATGTTTAGACTGCAAAACACTCTATTCTCTGCATCAGCAGGTCTAAAATGCATATGTATCTCTTGCTTGAATCTAATGTTAAAGGGAGTTCATATGACCAGACAGTGATTGTTTGTGAAGCAGAGGGACACTGACCAAAATCAGTCCATATAAGTCCAAGCCTTATAAGAGCTTCTCAGCTCGGCCTGCTTGGCAAGACTTGAAAGCACTTGAGCCTGCTCCTCATTGTTTTTATAAACAGTTAGTGATGGGCTCCTCTCATTGTTAGTGCGGAGGGCTTTATAACAGTTTTGGTGGCGAGCCCAGAGAGAAATGGTGGCACGTTTGGCTGAATCCACACAGACCACCTCCAGGCCCTTATAAGGCCACTTTGTGTGGGGTCAAAGAAGACTCAGCATCTGCCTTCTCTTCTCTCCTCCAGGTCCTCCCTCTTATTTGACTCTTCCTCCTCGTTCTCTACCTTCCAATCTTGTTGTTTAATAAATTGTCTTTTCCCTGTTACAGATTCCTCAGAGGGCTTGACCTCACAGCCTTCGGTGATGACTGAGCATGCTCTGTCGTCCGCACTGACCGTCAGCTCCTCCACCAGCATCCCAGCTGCTACCTCCGCCCTGAGTCCCCCCCCCATCTTCATCATCCTCCTCCTCCTCTTCTACAGCCATCCCCCAGCCCAACAGCAACAGCAAGCCCTGGAGGAGCAAATCCATGAGCTCTAAGAACGCCTCCTCTCCTTCCACCAGCACCTCCACGTTGTCTGCCATGCAGTCAGTAAAGCAGGAGAAGGAGTCCTCCAGTAAGGCTGCACCAGCAAGTGACGCTCCTCCTAAGGTTGTCGCTCAGAAGTCGATGCTGGAGAAACTAAAGCTCTTTAACAGTAAAGGGGGCTCCAAATCTTCCAGCTCCTCCAATGGGGTCGGTGCTCAGACTGATAATGCCGCCCCAGCTAGGCAGCTCAGTGTGGGGCAGGTGGAGAGAGCTGAGACAGGCTCCAACACCGACCCCCTGGAGGATGATGACGGCAACGTACGGCCGGGAATGAACGGTGCCAGTAATGGGACGTCTCACGGGTCTGCTCCCTCAGCAGGTATGACTGTCGCCACAACCGCCAGCAGCCCCAAAATTGCCCTCAGGGGCATTGCCCAGCGCACTTTCAGCAGAGCTTTAACTGCCAAGAAGAGCTCCGTCAAAGGCACAGAGAAAGAAAAGGACAGAGGGAAGGACAAGGAGAAAGGGAAGGAGGTGGGGAAACGTGTCTCCGTCCCTGACAGGACAGAGCTCAGGGGGGAGGAGCCTAAAGAGGAAGCAGCACCTGTAGGTGCAGACACAGACAGTTCAAACAAAAGGACCTCTAAAATCACCAGCTTCATTCCCAAGGGGGGTAAAGTGGCCAAAAAGGAGAGTTCCACCCCTGCACACAGCGGAATACCAAAGCCAGGAAGTAAAGGAGTCGGAGGGAAAGCTTCCTCAGTGAAGGAGACGGGGGAGAGGCCTCGGAGCATGCGGCTAGTAGGGGGTCTAGCCATGCACCGCAGCCCCCTGGACAGAGACAGAGACAGCAGACACTCCAGCTCCACTTCCAGCCTGGCCTCCACCGAGGGAAAAAGCAGCGCCGCCACGGTGGCGGGAGGAGGCACTACACAGAGCACAGCCAGCAACACCGTCAGCGTGCAGCTACCTCAGACTCAACAGCACCACAGCCACCCCAACACGGCCACCGTTGCACCTTTCATGTACAGGTGACACCACTTATAATTAAATTAATGTTTTTGGCATTGTGGGTAATGTAGGCTGCAGGTTTATGACAATGAAAAAGAGATTTAAGCTGGGAGTGAGATCCAGGGAAAGTAGCAAAACAAGATTCTGATGTTTTCTGCTCGGACTGCTCCACTACCCTGATCATTTTGAAGAATCTGTTTGGGAAGGAGGGCTTGTTGACCTGTTAGCATACTGGTTGGTTCATCTTTTACCACAGCTCCACCTATTTACAACCCCTCCTGGTTTAATCAGCCAGAATACTTAAAAACACCTGTGTCGATGTACAGAGGCTTTAAGCTAATATCATCCAAATTCAGAAAATGATGCCTGAAAAGTTCTCTAACAAAAATGAAAGCAACAGAATCTTACCTTTCTGCTTTCTTCTATCTTTAAGGATACTCTAAGCCAAATTATATACTGGATAACTATTAGTGCAATTAGTATGTTGTAATATCTAAATTAACTTTGTGTTGACCGAATCATTTCTCAGAGAAGATGATTTTTGACACCAAGAGGTTAAAAAAGGTAGCAGAAAAAACCCTGAGGGTTGGACCTGGCTCCCAGCCTAGATAACCCTGGTGTTGAAGCCTCTATTTAAAGCATGTTTAAACTTTCCAGTGTCTGACTGTGTTCATAATGGAGATGTTTCCTTTTGTTAACCTGTACTGATTCCAATAGCTGAATTTGCTCATTTAACTGAGACCAAGTCAAGAATGGTTAAATGTATTTCTGGTTACTTTAGTTAATCATTTTTGTGGCTATGTTTTAAGACAACTTTTGCACAAGTGCATTGAAGTGTTTGCAAATGCATGTTTTCAGTTTGAAGGCTCAGTCAGGGGCCTTTTCTCATCCTGATATCGGTATCCTATCAGTAGTGTTGTAGTCAAGACCACACTAACTGAGACCAAGACATACCCGAGATCGGAGTGCTCCGAGACCGAGACAAGACCAAGACATTTAGGGTTCGAGACCAAGTCAAGACCAAGACCAAGGCAGGGCAAGACCGAGACAAGACCAAGACCATAAATATCACTGAAAAATCATTATCTTGTGTGCAGCTGGTAAAAGTAGAAAATCTTAATCCATCCATGTGTGCATGTGCGTATGTGCAGAGTGTACTTTCTGCATGTGCGTGCACGTGTATCTGTGCAAAATATGAGCGGATGTTGTGTGCCTCTGACCTCTGTCCTGCTCCCAGTGTGATAAGGAAGGAGGTCCCCCTCGTTCTCAATGAGGCCTTTCTAGCAGAACCTCATTAGCCTGCTGACGCTTCCTGTGCTGCTGCCCTCTCTCCCTCTGTACATCCTGACCTGTAGCTAACTGACCCCACCTCTCGAAACAACCCCCCATCTTGTTGCTGTATACCTGTCAGGTAGCATTAGCAGCAGGATTACAGCACCTCCACCTGTCAGGGAGAGTATGTTTGACAGAAAATAGAAAAAAAAACACTCATATATTTAATGTTCAATTTGACTTTTTCTGACTCCTGCAAAGGACTGGATATAACAAGAAATAAAGCTAAAGGTAGAATAGACATAAAAGTCGTGAATGCATAAAAATAATCTTCATTCTTAATTGTTATTAGCTCAGAAAATCAGAATTTACAGATATTTTCGATGCTAACAATCCTTGCAGTAGTGTAAGAGGTGCTCATTGGCTCAGACTGGCTCACAGAGAGGGTGCACAGTAGCCAACAGGGCTAAAGTCTGAGATCAGGCAAAGGCTGTGTGTCACCCAGGCATTCAGACGTCATCGTCTCAAAATGCACTAGTCGGGGCAGCGGCTGTACTCTATTGATTTTATTCTTCAAAGACAAGCGTCACTGGCATTTGGGGCTTAGCATGCGTTCATTTCAGGACCCCCCACCAGTCACAAGACTTCACACAGCAGATTTAACTTTAATCAGGTTTATCCCTCTTTCGTGACAATTTCTTGAATATTAGGCCCCCGCTAAATGCACAATAATTCAGAATCGATGATATGCCCCCTCTTTGATCCCTTGCATAATTTGTTTTCCCAGATCCCAAACTGATGGCGAGGGGACGGCGAACACGGAGACCGGCCCAGGAGGAATAGGAGGGGACGTCTCCTTCACCAAGAGCGGCCAGCTCTCCATCGAGGACCTATCAGGTGGGAGATCACTTACAGACCAGGGTGAAAATATGTGTTATTGTTCTGGCTTTATTTCTAAGCTTGTTTCTTTTGTCTCTTACTCAGGGGAGGACCCAGAGACGAGGCGGTTACGTACGGTCAAAAACATCGCTGACCTGCGGCAAAACCTGGAGGAAACCATGTCCAGCTTGCGAGGAACTCAGGTCTCACACAGGTAAGAGTTGAATACCTGATATCCCCCTTCTTGTTTAAAAGACAGTGACAGGGGGTTTAACTTACACCCTTCCTGATCTGTTTTTGAAAAAGGTTTTACTGGATGATTATTCAAAATATTGTGGCTGAACTCTTTACCGTCCTTATTAACAATTAGATACTGTGATTCATTTCATTTTAAACTTTTTAACATGTAGAAAAATGAAATCTTATCTCATGTGAGTTACACATACAGTGAGTGACAGAAGAGTTTATGGTGGTGTGTGCAAACTAAAATCATCAATACAAGCTGTGTGTTGCTTGTTTTCAAAATGCTTTGTAAAGGTAAAGAGACGTAAAAAAAGGAGAAAGGGGAATTTATTAAGGATGATAAAAGTGAAAACATTTTAAAAGTGGGTGAAAGGTTTCATTTTCACCATGTCAATCCAGCATTGTTCATAAAGACGTTTATAAAACGAGCTGCAGTGGCAAACAAAACTCCACTGTTTGAGGATCATCAAAGTGTTTCGCCTTACAATAGCTGCCACGGCTGAGCGGTAAACAGGCTAAATCAGGCCAAATGTTTGGGATTTGTGTCAGCAGCTGAACTGCCTCTTGGTCAGCAGACTGTGTCTGTCCAGACTCACAGGTATTACCTTTTTTTTTTGCCGTCTCATCCTTCTTTTGAGGCATGTTTCACTTTGATCACAGTGCATGTCCTTCACGTTGGCTTGGATTCAGGTTAAGCTTTAATCTCGATCCCTCCCTTAGAATTTCGACCTCTGGTCCGGCCTCACGTCTCAGTGCTGACCCAGCTGTCTGGATTTAGTTTACCCTCTGTTGTGAAGTGAATATGTCCTTTTTTATTGTAAAGTACGCTAACAAAGGAGCTCTTCACTTTATACCTGCTTGTGCACCAGGGGAGGGTTGGCCTTGACCCATGAAGCAATCCTTCTGTTTTTTTGTTGTGATCTATATTTATGAACTCCATTATTAGACACTTCATCACACTTATCAGACAATTATTGGAGAAAACTTGTGTTTATCTGGGTTGTAGTTTTGAATCTACACTTTGAGATCTACCTCAAGGTCATAAGCGGGAATCCTTCACTGATTTTTAATCAAAGCTGATAAAAGTATAACTGAGATATCTATCAGAGATATAAAGAAGGAAAAATGAATACTGGTTATTTCAGCAGTGAGTTCTGGTGTCCGTGTGCACTCGTTTCACAAATCTATCAGGCTATGAACAGAGGGAGCAGCCAAAACAAGAGTGCCGAGTTAGTTATGGACGAGAGTACGTTTCACTGACTCAAATATTAAGCAATATTTTTTATTTGAGCTCAGTATAAGGCCAATGAAATGTTCAGTACCAAGAGCAAGGGTTATGGGATTTGTGGGGTTGATACCATTATAGATATTGGGGAGAGTTACCGATATATGGGGGGATATCTTTCTTAGATCTACACATTTATTGCGTTGATCCCTTAAAAGCAGTAACCAAACACTTGTGGATAAGATAAACATGATGTATGATGAAGACAGGATGGTGACTCTACTGGAAAGTAACTGTGCATGTACGGGCGTCACCGCTTGACACTGAGAGTGATAATGCTTGTTGTAATCCATATAGCGCCCTCTGCTGGTGAAAGAGAACTGTTAGTGTAATACAATGAAACTCAAATAAAGTGCTTTTTGACTGCTGAATAAATCTCGTAATATCTGCATATATCTACGATAAAATTACCCGATACCGACAGTCACTGGATAAACTAATATCGGCTGATATCGGCTGGCCGATTAATCGGTCGAGCTCTACCAAGAACAACGTTGGGCCTGTTATGCATACAATGAAATCACTGGCACTGAATGGAAATTAACATAAATGTGGCAAAGATGTGCTTGAAACCATCCATTACAGAACTGAAATTAGTCCATGACAGCACTGAGAGATTTCTCATCAAGTTTTTTCTTACAGCCGTGTCAGGCCTTTTCTTTTCTCTGCAACTGAAAAGAATTAGAACCTTTTCAGAAAACATCAAACATGTAAATATAACTGTTGTTCACCTTATGTGATTCTTTTGTCTCCTTCTCTGCCTGCTCAGCACCTTGGAAACCACGTTTGATGGCAACGTCACTACAGACGTCAACACCGGTGGAGGAGGCAGCAATAACAGCGCAGGGGGTCGGAGCATCCTCAGCCTCACTTCTACCCGCCCCTCCCTGTCGTCATGGCGGCTGGGCCAGTCCAGCCCTCGTCTGCAGGCGGGTGATGCCCCGTCTATGGCGAACAGTTACGGAGGCCGGGCGGCTACTGGGCAGGGAGGGCGCTACCTCTACCCCGGGCATCTCAGACGTCAGCTGGCTGGCCGGGGAGGAGCCCTCTGCAGCGTGGACCTCGGAGACAGAGCAGGAGACGACATGGACCTGGACAGCATCTCCATGGAGGTCACAGGATACATGAGCGACGGAGACGTGCTGAGCAAGAACGCAACACGCACTGATGATGTCACCAGCGGGTAAGAAGATTTTCTTGAGGATGCTTTTTAATCCTACAAACAGATTGTTATAGTTGAATCAATTAGTCAAATAATTGATGTGCGGATTGACAGGAAAAACTACTCAAACACAGTTTTGGTCATATTGAGAAGTTCCAGTTTTGCAGTATGAGAGCACGCTGTTCTCCTCTGTTTGTTTATTACCCTCATTATTAGAAAAGCTCTGTGTTTTTGCGTTGTTGGCTGCTCCAGACAAACATCTTGAATACGTCACGTTGGGCTAAGAGAGGCAAGTCACAGGCATTTTTAAAAAAAGATTTATTTTGGGCTTATTGTCTTTATTTGATGGGATGGTGTATGACAGAGTAGGAAATCGGGGAGAGAGTGTGTGGGAAAGGAGACGCAGTTCAGTCTCAAACATGGGCCACCAGCTGGGAGGCCGATAGCATCCGTACATGGGGCACGACCTAACCGCTAGGCCATCTGCGCCCCAATCCCCATTTTTTTTAACCTTCAACAATTTAAGGAAAATAAAAAGTGATGAATCATAAGTTACACCCTCAGAAAATGAAAGTGTCATGCAACATGTGCAGTCTCTTTAGTTGATCAATGGAGGAAGACACCCACTCATCATGTTTCATATGATATGAAACATGATGAGTGGGTGTCTTCATGAAGACTTGCTTACTTGATGCACTGAGCAATGATTAAGTAAACACAGACCCTGAATCTGTTTTTTATACAGCATCAAAAACCCATAGATAGACTGTGAGTTACTTCCAAGGCTCACCAGAAGAGGGCAGTAGTGTGCCCTCTTCTCTGTAACTGCCTGTAATCCCAGTGCCAGATAACATCCAACAGTGAAGCCTCATCGTGTAAGCAACATTTATTCTGCACAGCTCAGATCCCACAAGTATCCCATCTCTGTGTGTGTGTGTGTGTGTGTGTGTGTGTGTGTGTGTGTGTGTGTGTGTGTGTGTGTGTGTGTGTGTGTGTGTGTGTGTGTGTGTGTGTGTCTGTGTGTGTGTGTGTGTGTGTGTGTGTGTGTGTGTGTGTGTGTGTCTGTGTGTGTGTGCGCGCACAGTAATGCTGATACACTGATAACCTGTTTATTTGCTCCCTTAAAGCCACTGTCCGTGTTGTAACAGGCCCCCATGCATACCTTGGCTGTCACACTGTGCAATTTAAACCTCTATGCTCATCGTTATTATCAGATGAAGTTCTAAAAGGCGCCAACTCGCCCTCAGATGGCATCGCAAAGCCAGAGACACCAGGGTCTGCTTCAGGGATTGTTCAAGTTCTAATGAATGCAAATCCCCCCCAAAAAAAGAAACCTATGAGCTCATCTAAGAAAGGCGATAAGAAACCCACATCTCTTAAAAGCTTGAGTGGGAATGACTTCCTCTGGGCTCCGTGGATTTGAAGTGATTCAGCAGCCCTCAGGCAGCTGCAGCAGTCGAGGGAGCAAAGTGCTCTTGAAGTACTTGATATGTCTGAATCCGTCTGAGCAGACAAAAGGCCGAGCCACAGGCACACCTGGACAGGCGAGTGATTGAACAGGTGAGAAGAGCCTTTTGCTCGCTTGAAGACATCCAGAGACCCAGGCCGGCTAAAACTAAGAAAAAGGCAAAAACAAATATAATCAGAATCAGGAATACTTTAATAATCCCCAGAGGTGACTGTGGTTGTTACAGTTGCTCTTATTCACAGAAAAATAGGACATATAAATAGAAAGGAATAACACAAATTTAAAGCAATAGCAGAGTATTGAACAGCATAGATACTGCACAAAGTATAGCACTGTAAGATAAATGACAAAAAAACAGTTTGACATCAGATATGCACACTCAGGTTATTAAACCCTAAGATGCATAAGAGGGTCAGAAATGACCCGCTGAGTTGTTTTTCTTGCAATATTTGTGTTTTTTCCGGTTACACTCCAATGTAAAAAGTGAAAATTAAAAAAAAACAATTCAAACATGAAATCTTCTGATGGACTGAAATATAATCGTCAACCAAAATGACAAAATCGAAATGTAAACACTTTTTGAAACGTGTCTTTTTTAGCCACCTTTGGAAAAGTCTAGGGCATTCATTCTCAAACTGTGTTGGATCCCTCTTGTGGTACAGTGGGAGCCTCTTATATGGGAGTCTCAAATGGTAGACAAGCAAAGTCGTGATGGCAAGCGGAGGAAGCAAATGAAAAAAGGGAAAAACAACTTGAGTTACATCCAGTTTGGATTATTTTGGAGCGGCACAGAGAATGAGCATGAATGGTGTGCGGTCAATATTGGGGTCAGCTGTGGCTCAAATGGTAGAGTCGATCGTCTCTCAACCTGAAGGTTGGGGTTTCGATCCCCAGCTCCTGCAGCCACATGTCCGATGTGCCTTCGACAAGACACTTAACCCGCTGCTTCGTCTGTGGCATATGAATGTGTATAAATGAGATTAGCTAATACTGATTGTCACTTTACACAGCAGCCTCTGCCATCAGGGTGTGAATGTGTAGGTGTGACATGCAGCTTAAAAACACTTTGAGTAGTCAGAAGACTAGAAAAGCGCTGTACAAGCTCAAGTCCATTTATTAGAATATATGCATATCAGGAATAAAAGTCCTCTTGTGTAAACTGTATAAAGTTAAATAGCCCTTCTCTACTGTATTTCTATGTTGGCCTTAACAGTGGAGACAAATATTTTCCACGGTGGTACTCATTAGCCCCGTATCGACCGGAGGAACTTTCCCCCATAACTATGGTCTTTTTGAAGAACTACGTGTGTGTCGACCAAATCTACCAGGGTACAAATGTAATGCTGGGGTAGAAGATCTACCCCTAAAGAAGACCCTGCTAGGGGTTATGTACTTTCTAAAGGTCCAGGGACTTTTGACAACAGGGCATGCAGCCCCTGCAGTGAAACGTTTGAGAACCACTCGGTCTAGGGTCCAATAAGTTGAGCGTCTATGGGTTAAATAATCACTGACCTGTTTACATGCAGCACTGCACACATGAAAATGAATAATAGATCGATAGATTGTTTGTGCTGCATTTGAAGATTATCTTCATGTTTCCCTCCCTCCGACATATTCTAAACAGACACAGATGGATGACTCCCCCCCCCTCCACCCCCCCTCCACCCCCTCTCTTAACCCTCAGGCTGTGTAGCGGTTAGCTCCATCACAATCCTATTAGCACCCACTAAATGCTTCTCCCACACAGGGGTGGAGTGGGGATGTTAACATCATAACTCACAATACAGCTCTTTACCTTCACTTTAAAGTAACGTAAAGGAGGAGTCCACACAAATCTCCAATGAAACGTTCTTCTATCTGTAATGGTATCAAGACAGTTTTGCAGACAGTTTTGGATTATTCGTCCAGGTTACAAGATCTCCTGGTCTCTGGTCCCACAACAGTGAGAAAGTGCATGCAGGAAATTGAATGGCCACATCTTTTCTTTCAAAGGCAAAAAGAGCTGTCTCTTTAAGTCATTCAAATGTCCATAAGGAGAGAGTCATATAGAGAGAGACTAGCATGCATGCATTATTACGGTAGTTCTCTTGACTGATCCAGAACAGTATATAAAGATGATTTAGCGACTGTGTAAAATATTTGTTTGACAATTTACATGGTAAGTTTGCTGCTCCTTTTACCTGGAACAAATTAAATAAAGAGCTGAGACTTGACGAGCTGCTCTCATTGGATGCTTTTAAGAGGATGTTAAGTGACTTGGAGGTGGACACATCTGGCTGCAGATGTTCTCCCTGATGTGTTTGTGGATGATTGTGACTCTAATGTGGTGTTTACATTAGTTATTTGTGTCTTTTAATGTCTAATAATGTGGTTTTGGGGGATTTGTATGTGTGGCTGCTCGTTGTTTGTTTGAAACTCTGTAAATTGCGCTGCTGCCTGTCTGGGTCTGGAAACTCCTGATAAGGACATTTTTTATCTCAACGAGTTTCTTTCCTGGTTAAATAAATAGGTTGATTCATCCGTTCATTCACAGAAAAACTGATCCCATGGTGTTAAATGGAGCAAAACAAATCACCAAATATTCCCCGCCTCTCAGCTCCCTAAGTGTTTGTACTTCCTGCTTTTTTTTCTAATTGCAAGTACACCTTTTGTTCTCCAACAAAGCAGCCATGCCAACACTTCACCTTTTCGCAAAATGTCTGACATTTATGAATTAACTCATTAACCGATTCAACAAAAGAAATCACTAAAAAAATCAATAATATATGAAGAAAAAAATTGTTGCAGCTTAATTTATAAGCACTCTAACAAGATAACCAGATCAGCATTTATCTGCCTTGATAGTTAATTTATTTAGTCTCCTTTTAGCCCTTAAACTCAGACAACATGATTGATGACACCACATTCAGTATCTGCATCAGTTTCCTCAAATCTACAACCCCCACTTCAATTTTCCCTCTCTCAGCTTCCCTGTTCCCTCAGAGACCAGGACCCTCCTCGGCCTCGGGGGTATGTTGCCCCCTCTGCCCTCCCCCTTCACTTCACTTCCCTCCTGCCTTCCTCCCGTTCCCTCCTCCACCTCTCCCAAACAGACCCAACCTCCAGCCAGGAGGGCAAAGCATGTGGTGCAGAGCAGAGAGGCTGCATACCAACACACAGCTCCGACAGAGCAACACACACATGGACACACACACACACACTCACACACCAGGAGAGTTCAGCCACTTCTGACCTGATATCACCATGATACAACACACTCACACCTGCTGATATTATTAACCAAACAGCGGATCTCACACTCAGCTTCAGTCCTGATAACAGACAGTTAAAAAAAGGACACTTTGCGTTGGAGATTTTTATCAACAGGAACCCTCACCTGGACGTGTTTATTTTGCTTTGGACTCACAGTGTGACCATGTTTGAGGCAGAAAGGTACGTCACAGTCTTTTAGAAATCTCTTATTTGCGAGTGTTTGTTTTTTCCCCCAGAGCGTGACATTTTGAGAATTTCCTCCCGTCAGCACCACAGCGCATGCATTCTTCATAAAGCAAATATTTCTGTAGTTTCATTTACTCAAGAAGTTTAGCTTCTGTTGGTTGCACGGCTGTATAAACTCGAGCTGGCTACTCGGTTTCAGCCTATAAACTGTCTTGTTTGGACACGTTTCTGCTTCTGCTGCTGCTGCTGCAGGAGGTTACAGGTTAACAGGCATCTGGAACAGGACGACAGGGAGGCTCTGTTACTTATTAGTGTGACGGCGTAATGTGTGTGTGTGTGTGTGTGCATGGGTGAGATCGTGGTCATCGTCAAGGTGACTTTGCTTTGGGATGATGGATGCTTACCAAAAAGGGACAGCAGACCCCCCTCAGAGTCTTTCTTCTGTCTGAAGAGGATTGAAGCATTTTTCATCTGCTTTCATTGTCCCCCCTTGTTATCGTGAAAAACTGCTTCACGTGACAAATCTGATATCACGGAGGGAAACAGTGTTGTCATTGTCTGATTGATTGTGTGATTACTAAAACATGGGGAAGGATCTGTAAAACCTTGAATCTGATGATAAAGCAGAAGTGATGGTCAGGATTTAGTCAGGTTTATTGCACAATCAATAACACATGATTGACAAGATACCTTCAAACTAACAAATGCATCATTAGAGTAAAAGACAAAGACGCAAACTCAAATGCTTGACACCATGTTAGTACATGTTCATGAATATGTATGTACAGAAGATTATAAAGATGAGAACAGGAAGGTTTTCCTAATTTGAATATTTGAGGAAAGGAGAGATGTGGGGAGAACGTCTTACTCTCGTTATCTGTGCCATGTAGGGGGTAAAACTTTCAGCGTGATTCTTAGGTGTAAGAAACCACGAATAAAGAGGATGGGTCATGTTGTCTTGTCTTAAAACTGTATAATATCTCAGGTGCATGTTGCTGAGAATCTTAAAGTTTTCATCTGGATTTAAAGGTTGTTAAAATACGACATGCATGTCCTCTTCTTCCTGAAGTTTGACTCCCTCAAAGGATAGCCAAGGTCTTTATAGTGCATCAAAGTATTGATGAGAAAAAGTACAACATCTGGTACATTCACATCTGCTTCTTCAGCTCACTACAATCATGTATCACCTATAGCTGCAGTTCCCCTCACTTCATTTCAACAAGGTGTTTTTTTTAGCTTCTGGTAGCTCATTGTTTTTGATTTTCAGTCCACAAAATTATCTCAAATAAACCTCACTTCCAGTTAAGTGATAAATCTCAACCAGGAATACATCTGACTGATTGACAAGGCTAACAAGTTAGGTCACATAATGAAACATCTGGCTGCTTTAGAGCCAGGTCATTTCCTCAGGACGTTTGCAGAGACCACAGCTGAACTACAAGGAAGCGAACAAGACTTTTGGTAGTGTTGCTGTGACGTCAAAATCACTTATTTCTAAGTTGTTTTGTTGAACGAAACACCTCACAATTATTGCATCTTTTCAAAATACTACTTTATAATCAAAGTTGCAGCAGTGAACTTTAAAACATTTGGAGTTTGTTGAGCATCTGCACAAGTTCGCTCCCTCCTGGTAGCCGTTAACTTTCCGTCCTGCCGCTCAGATGCTGATTCTGTTCGACTGCAGGTCGCACAAAGGAGCTCTGTCCGTAGGACACACTGTACTGTGTGTATACTGTATATACATGTCGGTATAAATGTGTGTTTGTGTATATTAGGTTCCCTCTCTCCCTGAGATCTGCGTAGAGATAACACAGAGAGTGTTTTAGTGGTTGGGCTTATTTTTCTACTCACACAGAATCATCACTGTCCCACACAGACACCATTCACCGTCTCAAACAACCCAGCCTCCGCTTTAAGTCAGCAGGCATTTCATTAAGTTACATCTGGGCTAAATGAGTCAATATTTAGCTCCATTAGGAATCTCCTCCACGGGTAAATATTTGGGGAATTAGTCGGTGTTGTTTTAGTTTGAATGGGAATGTTTGTTTAAGTGTCCGAGGCCTCGGCATCAGCTGCAGACTGTAACGGTCAGCCTCCCACTCCCACCACCAATAAATCAAGGCTCTTAGAATTTAATTTTCCGTTATGAACTGGGGATGAACAGCCTACATGGCCTGGTCCTACATATATTTAAGCGTCTTTGAATGAATGCTCAGCCAATCAATCAATCATAATATCCTGGCCTGGAATAAATGATGGACTTTATTTGTGATATAAAAAACATCCCCTGTACACTGCCACTGTTTTATACAGTCTGCTGTTGTTCACCACTGACCACATGAGAGAAACGAGTCTTCAGCGTGACGGTTCGGTTTCTGTGAGTGTGTTTTTCTCCTCCGTTTGACCCTGATTGATGAGGGCTTTGCTTCAACCGGAAAACTCGATGAATGTGTTGCCCCTCCTGCTCTGTACAAGACAAAAGCAGCACTATGAAGAAGAACAGTGTCCTTCACTGAGCCCTTTAATTGTGCATCTCTCTATCTAACGTGCTTTGTTGTGTTTTGCAGCTACTTGACTGACGGAGGATTGGGACTGTACACGAGGCGCCTTAACCGCCTCCCCGACAGCATGGCCGCCGTCAGAGAGACGCTCCATCGGAACACGTCGTCAGGACAGGGAGATGCTGACAGGTAGGTCTGAGACAGCTTAAAGGGAAAAAAAATGTAATATCTGTTGTGAAGGTCAGTTGATTCCAGAGCGGTATTACATCATGATTGTCTACGTTTTGAAGAAACCATCTCCTCAACTGTCTTCATCTGCGTCTATTCAGCTCTCAGATTGAATTTTATTTGCAGCTTTTTTATTTTGTAACAGGAAACATGCACAAAAGTTGCTGCATCATCCTGCAAAGTTACTTTAGAGCATTTTATTTAACGGTTTTTGCAGGTTGCATTAACTTGGAGATGCAGTTTTGGCTCATCTCATTGCACCATCAGCTAGCCTAGGATGAGCATATGTTGATACCGAGAATGCCTTTACAGTGCTCACACTGACCCCGCTGCTCTTTATTTTTACGCCGTGTTGTTTCCTGGAAGTTGAAGCACTGTTGAGTCATCCGTTGGCTACACTGGCCTCGATTGAACTGCTTGTTAAGATGACAGTGAACATTTTTGTCTTGGATGTTTTTACGAGTGCTGATGGAGGGAAACGTTGTCTTGAGGCACAAACAAAGATGTGTAACATCACAGCTTTCCACATAAAATGCAGGTAAAAATATAATAAGCAAGCTTTGTAAGGAGCTTGTCTCTTGCTTATCGCCCTGATTGATAAAAGAAAATGTATCGCTCTATTTCACAGAATGCTCTTGAACAGGTTTTGCTCTGACTTGTACCACGGTGAAGTGTGATGTAACTGAGCTTTATGTGAAACACCCCACACCGCTGCTGACGAACCCACTGCTCCTAAATGTCAGAGCACTTCAGTCTGACACATGTAGGTGATATGAGGATGCGTTGGTCTCAGCGTGTAGTTCAGTGAGAAGAGAGACACCAGTGTGAGTGATTCGCTGTCGTTCTGTGCAGTCTTTGTCCTGTCACAGTGATGGAGAGGGATTTGTTCCTGTCTAATTGACAGACGGAAATGGATGAAGGCCGTGCATGGACCCCAAGCATAGAGGCATGGGGGGGTGTCAAAAGAAAGAGAGAGGGAGACAGAGGGGGAGTGAATATGCTTATAATAAAGATGGACTGCAGAATTGATGGAGGTGGTTGGAACAATAAGTGAAGGACAAACAAGCTGTAACAAAGGCCTGGCTCCAAAATACAACCACAATGATAGGTTAAACATATTTATACTCAGCTATCATCAAACTGTGGACAAATCTGGGGAAAAAAACTATTTTCTTTGTGCTTTGGTTCTTTTTAGACAATGCAAAGAAAGGTCAACTTACTTATATAGCACCTTTCATACCTAGAGCAACTCAAAGTGATTTACACAGTGAAAAAAACAGATCATTAAAGACATGAGTAAGCAAAAATAAGATATTCAAACACAAGACACCATTGCTTATTTTGAAAGCCTGATTTATAGTTTGCAGAGAACCTATTCGCAGTAGTGGCCTTCGTCATTGTGAGCACTACATACTCGACCGTTAGTGTTTCTGCGTAGCTCTGCAATCCTTTTCTATGCTAGTCGCCACTAGCTAGTTCTGCCACTTTCTCTGCTTGTTTGTGTAAAGGAAAACCATGGCGACTAAAAACCAAGCGTATAATCTTGGAGTTGAGTCTGCAGTGGCAGCAATGCGCAAATGTTGTAAATGCTGAAAATATGATGCTACCCAACGGTCCAATCACAGGGCTTGTGGTCACTGGCCTTTTGAAGTAGTTGCATTTTTGAGGAGGTGCACTTCAGGCTAAGTACGTAGGTACAGGGCTACGCGACCTTTGGTTTATTTTACGGTGTAGATTCGATGTAGTCCTCTCCTAACACCACTTTCGTACATGCAAAATATTAGAAAGGCCTTTTTTAGACAACGTGCAGATGCATTTTTTTTTTGTTCATGTAGGGCCTTACTCATTGTTGCATTCACACAGTTCTGATATGTTAACTATCTTCAAATTGTTGACTTGTTGTTTTTTCTTTAAGTCTCAAACTGATGTGTAACAAAGACGGACATGTTGAAGTGTCTTGCAGAAGTCCTGAGTACTCTAAGCAGCTTTTTCCGTAAATCCTCAGGTGTACCTAATTTCCTGTCTTCCAGACTTTCGACCTCTGCCCTCTTACTGCCTCTTTACCCTGCACGCATGCACACACACACACACACACACACACACACACACACACACACACACACACACACACACACACACACACACACACACACACACACACACACACACACACACACACACACACACAAACACTCAGCTGTCCACATTAAACTCCCCCAGCCCTTAGGTGGGACTTAACACAAACTGTCCCTCTCCTCACCTTTCATCTCTCCCCTCTCCTCACCCCCTTTCTTTCTCTCTAACCATGCAGGACTCGGCCTCTCCCTCCTCTCACCTTTCGTTTCCCTCATGCTTGTTTTGATTAGAGACTGCAGCATGAGAAGAAGAAACTGGAGAGCAATTAAATGATAAAAGTTCGGGGGGATTTTTCTTTTTTCTCTCTGTTTGATTTTGTGTTGCTTTTAAGTTTCTCTGTGAGGTTTAATTGGTCGAGGAGGCAGATGTTATGTTCCTCGACGAACTTCACTTTCAAGATCTTCACACAGCCTTCATACGATTAGAGAGAAGGGCGAGGGGGAAAATTAAGAGGGGATGAGCTGACTCCCCTCCTCCTGCCACCCAAACCTCCTCCCCCCTGAAGGAATGTCTGATAAATGTGCTTACTGCTTTCAGTTTGGGATTAATTAGGAGAGGTGGAAGCAGCAGATAAAGTGCATTAGCATAACAAACGGAAGACCGTGGAGCTGGAGGGGTGACTTTTGTAAAAGATGAAGCCAATTTAATACATGACAGGGGGGTTAATGGTGCAGTTGGTGCAGGTGGAGGGGGGTGAGAACCTTATTCTGCACATGATATTGTGGTTTGTGTGTGTCAGAGGAAGTTCTGAGCTCACGTGTGTGCAGTCAGTGTTTGCACACTGGGTGTGTGATCCATCTATAAAAACACTGCTGTAGTTTAAAAGCTTTTTACGTCCCTCATGTTTGTGATGAAGCAGAGCCTCTCAGAGCTGCTTCAGGAGTGGGGGGTTGGGGAAAGGTGTTGGGTGTCACAGTGGCATTGGGGCAAAACACCTTATGACCCTTGAATGAGGAGGTCACAAGCTTCAAAGGTTTGAGGTGCAGAGTTTGAAGCATTTCTAAAACTGTTAAGTCTGCACGGTTTAAGACCCTCCAGATCAGACCAAACCTGCACTAATGAGGAGAATGAAGGTCGAGCCAAACACAGCATCAAACGGCTTCTTCAGATAAAGAGAAAAACAATCATCATTTTATCATGTGAGATGGAGACTGATGTTAATGCTGAAACTGCAAAAACCAGTTAGGCAAACTGTCAAATGCATGCAAAACAGTGTGGTAGAGGAAGGTACTGAGTCACGGACAACATGACATGTGAGGCTCAGTAAACAAGCAGAGACAATAGAGACCAGAAACCCTGTGTGTGAGCGTGTGTGTGGATGTGTGTGTTGCTATGCTTATCCCTGTCATTTATCCCTGCAGCAGGAGGAAGAGGAAACATTCTACAACCGTCTGTCTTTTGATTTGAATTCTCTTTGTTTAAGCAGACAAAGGAGAGGTCTCTGTGGTGTGAAACCGCTGTAGCGGCGAGTGTCATAGCGACTCCCCCCCCTCCCTCACTCCCTCCCTTCTTACTGAGGCGTTGAAGATATAATTTGTCTTTTTCCAAACGAGGACGTGACACAAAGAATAGAGCACAGCGAAGAAGCCTCTCCGTTTAAGGCGGATGACGGATGCCTTCACATTAAGACGTATATAAATCTGTAAAATGAGGAGGCCGGGTGATAAAGGATCCTACTCATATTCAACACTTTTATACAAATGGTCTATTTCCTCAATCTTTACGCCCCTCTTGATGGTTTCTGTACACATGCAGCATTACTATAGAGGAAGCTAAAGAGTACTTGTCTGACTATAAACACCAAAAGAGTGCAGATCTCTGAACTAATCAATGCTTATTCAGTAAAAACAGCCTGGCACTCCTGTTCCACCGACATAAAACACCTTCAATCAGCAAATCCCTTCACTTAGATAGTTGACATTCCCTCTAATACCATGATTGTCTCGCTAATTTGTCTCCTAATACCTTCTCTAAAGTACCTTGAATTAGCCGTCTGTTTCTAAGGCACCATTAAACTTACATAAACATGCCATGCCTCGTCTTTGTGGTATACTAATCCTGTAAACACCTGTCTTTAAGTCCGTGTTTAGACCTGTGTTAACACTGCATATAAAAACCCCACCTCCTCATTTGAGTCAACTGTGCTCCAGCAGAAACAGGGTGAACCTGGTCCACTCCGCTGCATGGCGTCATTTGTCAACCCACTATATTGTGCAATGAAATGCAAAGTCTACATTCCTGGTTGACTACTTTTCAGGTTGAATTGTGTAACTCTTCTGCTCGTTGACTTGTAAAATCCCTTCTTGTCTTTTACACCATCGTGTCGTCTATTGGTATATGATAAACCGGAGCTCCTGGATCTCTTAGAAAACAGGAGATGTGTTTGTCGCTTGAGTGAAAAAAAAGTCCTCTGAAGAGTTTAGTAGGCAAACACAAGAATAACGTTATCTGCGATCTTAGATTGCTCCCGAAATTCATCATGGACTAGCTGGCTGCTGCCTTCTTACCACAAATGCTGGCGGTGCAAACATGAGCCGGCTGTGCCCGTATTTACACACAGCACAAACTTTAATGATACGTTGCTTTATATCTCAAAAGCCTGCAAAATGTTAAATTTCATGTTATGCCTTTAAACCAATCATATGCCTTCAAATGTATTTGAGTCGTGACGTTGGTGAGTGGACAGCCATAGACCGCAACTCAAGAACAGAAAAAGAGTTTCATGAACTCAATGAACAGCGGCAGGTCTTTGTGCATTTTAATTTGTTTGTACAATTCCTTTATGATAAACATACATGCATGGATGATTTGGTCTGCCCCCATTTTCTTATATGCAAAATCTGTTAAGGGTTATTGCAACCGGCTCACATTTGCAGGTACTCTATCGTGGACCAAGTGTGAGCCGCTGGAATCGCTCTTGTTTCCCTCCCTCCAAACTGGGCCTGAGTTGAGTGGCTTTTGCAGGTTTTCAAACGTTGAATCAACTACATAAAAGCACGTAAAGAGGATGTTGAGAATATGTGTGATGATGGTTCCTTGTCAGAACTACAGTTTAGGTGTTGTGTTAGCTGCATCTTTGTTGATTTCCACTTTCTCTCAGATGGGTTTTATTCCCATCTGCAACAGAACTTGCATGTTGCTCAGAGCATGTTATACTTCTTACAGACACACTGACTGTAACACACTAGCCCAAAGCAGGAGTATGTTATCTCTCCTGTCTCGACTTGAGCAGGTCCCTGCTGGCCTCAGGCAGAGGAAGAGAGAGGTTCCCCCCTCCCTTATCAACTCCTCTCCTCAGCTACCAACAACACCTGGCACTCCACCTATCTCATCCTCCACCTGTCTGTCTCTCTGCCTGTCTGCCTCACCTTCTACCTGTCTGTCTGTTGCTCTTTCTGTCAGACTGTAACTCCACCTGCTCCCCTGGGTGAGCAGAGTGAATGTTGTGGTTTGCCTCGGGGCTCTCTCTGTAATAATAATCAGTGGATCGGTCTCTCCTCCCCTCCCTCTGCTCCTGTTGTTTCATGAACCAGTGGTCTAGTTCCCTAAAGAACCAGGAGACTATTTGTATGATAATCAGAGACACACTCGAACACAGCTTCATAGACCCTTTTATACCCCAATACCATGCTTATACTCGTACTCTGCTTGTCCTGCTTGGGGACGACATCACCATGTCAGAGCTGATCACAGCTGTGGTTTCAAGACTTCTCTCCAACATTAACCCTGCAGGGTTGGCCCACAGTCTGGTGTCTGTGTCTGGCTTTGGCTCCACTATGGATCACAAGGTGTCTGTGGTTAATAACAGCAGAGGGGAGCAGGGGGTCCTGGTGTTGGGTTACCAGTACCAGTGGCACCAGTGCAAACGACAAACGTGCTTAAAAAAATCTGATGTTGTCAGTGGAGATGGAGATTTGTTTTAGGATACATGAGAGCTTTCTGTCAATGTTTGATGTGTTTTAAGGACAAACAGGAGGGTGTTGAACATTTGGTCTCAGAAACACTTCAGCCACACCTATCTTTTGTCTAATCTTCTGCACACACACATAAACCCACTTATTCTCACAACATATTTAATGCAACTACACACAATTTCAGAGAAATTTCACTCAGCCTTTGACTCCACTGGAATACTAAACAACATAAATGCCTCCCAGCTTTGTTCATGCTGCAAGCAGCGTTCCTGCTGTGTCCCAGTGGTAAGTGTGTGTTTGTGTGTGTGTGTGTGTCTGTGTGTGTGTGTGTGTGTGTCTTTGTTCATAATGAAGCTCATCCAGGGAGGCGTTCTAGGGCACGCTGCAGCAGTCTGTGGCAGTCTGACCCACAATCTGTGGTTGCATGATTCAAGTTGTAAGGTCAAATATGTTCTCAAGTTAATGATGCTCCCACACACACCCACACAGCCCAGCTGCTGCACAAAACTCCTCCACCTACACTGCAAAAACCTATAGTCTTAAATCCTTTTTAAAAATGGAAGTATAGGGACTGTGTGGAATAATTGCTATTTCACTACAAATGAAGCAGTGCTATGTAGCTTTCCTCTTTGTTTTTATTTAGCATCTTAAATGCAATGAAAGGAGCCGCAGGTCAGACTTGAACCCGGGATACCCGCTTGGAGACCTATAGCCTCCGTACATGGGGCATGACCTAACCGCTTGTCCACTGGAGCCCCTGAAATCGGTCGCATTTTTAGGTCAAATAATTTCGATGAAGTTTAGCTTCGGTGACACAGATTTGCACCGATTAGCTGGGAAAACTTCTTGATAGTACGAGCCAGAAGGACCGGCTCCTAACCTTGCCTAAAAAAGCTGTTTTAGTCAAGGACTACAGAAAAGAAGAATAACAGACTCCCTGCTTATTTGGATGTCACATAAGCATTTTTAGATCACAGTCATTCTGTGTAAATTTACATGCAATATCAAGCTACGAGCTAACTAAAGTGTGCTAACATTAGCCCGCTTACACAAGCTCGAGCAAAGCACAATTTTGATCGCATCCTGCGCAAACCTCATTTGCCGAACTCGAAGGGGAGGGGGTTGGAGGAGAGCGGAGGCTTCAGCATGCTGGAGGTGAAACCAAACAGAAGTTTGTTTTGGTTTCATGCTGATGCTCAAGGGCGACATCTACTGGATCAAAAAGTCCCACATTCTTCCTTTAAATAATTGGCAGATTTTTAGAGTGAAATTTGTAGTGTGCAAGATGTTGTTGTTTTTTTGTAGTGCAACACATTTGACAGAATTTCAGGTGGGAGAAGGATGAATAAATTATGGCTGAGAGTCTTGATTTACATGGAGGTGGACGATAGAAAGAATCGATAGGGAGAAATCAAACATTTTGTTGTGAGAAGAGATGAACAGAGGCGTCATCTTCAGACAAATTTCGCTTTAGTTGCCATAGGGACTGTATCAGCAGACTGTATCCCCCCTTGTGGTGTTCTAACAAGCACACCTGCCTCCCCCCAGGAAAACACACACACAAGCTCACTCACAGATGCACACGCTGAACAGGGAGGGGCAGTCAGTCAGGTAACTGAGGGGTTTCCTCCCACACATTCTCTTTTTTTCAAACAAACACTGCAGCTCCAACATCCACAGCTCTCGCCTGATCTTTGTACTCTCACTCTGTCGTATTATTTGTTTAAGCCTGTTTGCGTTTTCCTGTTTTTGTCCGTTTTATTTGCTTTATTGCTCAGCTGAAAGCAGTGAGATGTAGTTATGATCTACACAGAGAAAAGAGCTTGATATCTGACAATGGTTGGACTGAAAATCAGGACGTTTTTGATTGCAAAAGTATAAGAGCCTCAGCCAGCAGAAGAAGCCACAGAGCCAGCTGTTTCTGAAGGGAAGCACAGAGGTCAGAGTCAGTCTCACATCTCTGGTCCAGTCTGGAATCTGATCTTGGTCCAGCAGGAGGAAACCGTAGATGGAGAGAGTAAACCAGAGAGACAGAGCATGTTGGACTATATTTCATCCACAGTGAGTGGTCTGTGGAGCGCTCGGCACTGGGTGAGTTTTAATCCTCCCTGACTGATATTTTCCGTGCGGGTGGGAAGTCTGGCAGTCAGCATGTTTCGTGCAGGTTGCAGCTTTAAAGTAACCGGATAAAGTTGAGTATCTGAATTTCACCATGTGAGCTGCAGGAAGAGCTCGGGGACAGAAGTCTGCATGCAAGACCTTTCATGTCACGGACTCTTGAACTATAACAGACTGCACACCTTCAAATTGTTAAGATTTTATTTCCTGAGCTTCAAATGTTCTCTCTCACATGGAGGCAGTTTCAGTTTGCAATCATTTTCTGATGCTGATGCAGAGGCAGACTTTGTGTTTCATTATAGCAGTGAGGTGACAAGAGGTTGGTTTGTATGCAGTGTGAGTTTTAAGTATATCTGCACGCATGTGAGACATTCCACATGTTTTTTCCCACAGGACCTTTAAACTTTGTTGCACGAGCGGAAGCAGCACGGTCGAGTCGTGTGCCTGCGAGCAGTGATGCGTGTCACATGTGCGAAGAGTTTGGTGTGTGTTTTTTATTCAGCGGATCCGGGTCAGTCGGTCGAATATAAAGGAGCGTGTGTTTACACATCAAACAGAGAGCGAGAGAGAAAGAGACGAGTCAAAGGAAGTGTGTGTGAAAGAGAGGCGGCCACAGGGATCTAAATGCTTTGATAAATGCTCCCAGTGTAGATAGCAAATGTTTTCCCAAGGCAGGAGACAATGGGAGCAGACACGGGAGAGAGAGAAACATTCCTCAGTGTGAGTCCTGTCATTTCTCGTCAGTGCAGGGACAGCTGTGTCATTTTCGCTCCACGCGGCTCCTGGTCTTCTGCCTGGAATGTGCCGGGTCCCATCACATCGGCCCCTGAGCCTCCTTCACCCTAAAACTGTCCACATTTAGTGCTGACGATGGTTGCATTTCACAGCATGTCTGATTTCCTTCTATGCAATCATTTAGAAGTGGTGACACTGCCTCCTCAGTGTATGTTTGCAACAATTTCCTTTTTTTATGTGAAATGTACAAGTATGATATCTTACACATTACATGAATCGATCCAGATATTCAAGATCTAAATAGACCACACCTTTCTTCACATTTTAAGCCTTCAAACACTGACATAACATTTTCCGGACCCTCCGGCACAGAGCAGCTGCAAGTACAGATATTAAAGTGATAACTCTTAATGTTTGTCGATACAATAAAACTGACTGAACAACTTTCTGGTACCCAGGGAAACGTCTGCATTCGTATTTATTTGCACATGATCGTTGCCTGTCTGAACATGTGTAGGTCTGATTTTATATATCACTCCATCTGTTCTTTGTTCTCTGTGTCTTAAGTCAGTGGTAACAGAGCAGTGATTGAAAAGCAATCAGTTGTGTCATCTTTGTAAAAGTTGCTTGTGTTCATTTTTTGGTTCTTCACCTATGAAAAGTAATGCGTTATCATTTTGAATATAACCCTAATGAGCCAATCTGGACATCTCACCTGAGGCAGAGAGATGTGCTGCAGGAAAAAGACGGATAAAGTCCACTTGACATGGCGGTTTAGGGCACCAGCTAGGTCAATAAACTCTTGACTTTCACCAAGGTTTCTGGTGTTCATGACCCACGTTAATCAAAAAGTCAACATTGGGTCATAGGTTTTGCTAATATTATGTTTGTGTGTCCAAAACAGACTGTTAAATTTTAACAATGTGTTTAAAAAGTAAAGAAAATAGTTGCTTAGAGTTACTTAAGTACAAGTTAGACACAGATTTCAAAGGGTGGCTGTGACACCCCAAAATTCGGACCTACGAGTGGCCGTTTGCTGAGTGAGAGGCGGGACTTATGTTAAATCAACTTCTTGGACTTTGTTGCAAAAGGCTGCTCGGAAAACAATTAAGCTTAAAAAATGTATTTGTTGCACCTCTGTTGTGTTACTTTTGAAAAATAACAATATATACACAGGAATATAACATTTAGATACTTCAATGTTAGGAGTTAAAGTAGATATTAGAAGTAGAGCTGGGAATCTTTGGCTGTCTCACGATTCGATTCGATTTCGATTCTTGGGGTCACGATTCGATTGAGAATCTATTTTCAATTCAAAATGATTCTGGATTCATGATTCAAAGTCTATTTTTGAGTAAGTACATACTTCAGGATCTACTCCAGTCATCTGTGAGACTGGCTGAATTTCTCGCTGCTCCATTTGGCGTTCTCCTGAGTTAAAGAGCTAGCCTTAGCACTTAGCAGGGAGAGACTGATTAGCCAAAAAATACTGATTCTTGGAAGTTATGAACAGTGTTGTCACTAACGCGTTACAAATTAACGCGTTATTGTAATCTGATTACTTTCTTTCAGTAACGAGCAATCTAACGCGTTCATTTTTCCAAACCAGTAATCTGATTAAAGTTAGTTTCCTAAGTGGCTGTGCGTTACTATTTTGTTATTGCCTCATAATGTAGGCCTATGTAGAATGCAGAATTTTGTTGTCATTTTCGAAGAGAATGAGCGGAGCTGATACGTTTCACTTTATTCATTGTGTATGCTTCCACTGGGTCCGCTGCGCTGCGTCTCAGCTCCGTCTCAGCTCCGGCAGTCCGGAGCCCTCCGGAGCTGATACGTTTCACTTTATTTAATGTGTATGCTTCCACTGGGTCCGCTGCGCTGCGTCTCAGCTCCGGCAGTCCGGAGCCCTCCGGAGCTGATACGTTTCACTTTATTTAATGTGTGTGCTTCCACTGGGTCCGCTGCGCTGCGTCTCAGCTCCGGCAGTCCGGAGCCCTCCGGAGCTGATACGTTTCACTTTATTTAATGTGTGTGCTTCCACTGGGTCCGCTGCGCTGCGTCTCAGCTCCGTCTCAGCTCCGGCAGTCCGGAGCTGAGACGCAAGGCTTCTATTTTTGCCGGATACCGGAGCACGACGCATCAATTCAGCACAGAAAATAACAAGCGGGACGGGAAGTCAGACACCGATACAACATTAAAACATCCGGTTTATTTTCAGAATAAAAGACTCCTTTTTAACGGTTCAGAAAAACGACTGTATGTGTGTTTGTTTATGTGTTTATAAGGTTTATATAGAGTTTAATACCATGTACATCGTATTATCTCGTGCTGTCACGAGTTAATCTTTAAAATACCGCGGGAATTCCTTTGTCTCTGCACCCCAGCTGACCGGCTGTGCTCTGCGTGCTGGGGACGGAGCACGCAGCCGGTGGGTATTGAAGGACGGGGGTGCATGGAGCCGTCATGCACCGGAGCGGACACGCAATGCACACTGATCTGGTGGAAATTCGGCGTTATGTTGAGGCAGCGAAGGGAGGAAATCGGTAAAAAGTAACTAATAAGTTACTTTTAAAGTAACTTAGTTACTTTGATGATAAAGTAATCAGTAAAGTAACTAGATTACTTTTTTGAGGAGTAATCAGTAATCAGTAATCGGATTACTTTTTCAAGTAATCTGTGACAACACTGGTTATGAATCTATTTAAAATCTCAGAAAATAAGAATCTTGATTTTTACATAAACTGATTTTTTTCTCCACCTCTAATTATAAGTGAAGATAGAAAGGGTAAATAAATTCTGTTTATTTGTTCGTGTCTGTCACACAAACTTCATGCCCTGCATAACTCAGTGCTCTGGTTGGGTCACCAGTTTAAAACGTCTGAATCCACCCTCATGACAAAAACTTGTTTTTCATGTTTTGCCACTATGCAAACCACATTTCCTGATAAGATCAAGTGTTTTGCATGATGCTGATCGTACTGATAGAGTCTGCATGAAGTCATAAAATAACTACCTTTTACTGGTTTTGCATGTGTACAACATACACAGACAACAACTGTCATCTTGTCCTTGCTGTCCTCAGTATCCCCGACAACCCTGAGGGTTTAGACATTTAAAATCCTCCTCGTCCGTCTGTCTTTGAGGACAGACACGGAGATTTGGGGTTATATGATCCAGCTGCAGGAGGAGGACCAGTAGTCGCCCCTCAAACACAGGAAATCCCCTTACTTCTGCTTCACAGCTCTGTTGTGGCTGCATGTCTGTGTGTATGTTTCTGCGGCACAGATCCTGTGTGCATGTGCCAGAGTCGGACGGAGTTTATTCAGCAGGGGGGGTTACAGTACCGCAAGGCTAACCAGGCCGTGGACAGACCTCAATCCCCCGGGGACGCACCAAAGAAAAGTTAAACAAACACAACACAGCCTTTTTTCTCAGGACACGTACAGACACTCCTATTGGCTGACCCACAAGGCTGCTCTTTCTTTTTCATGGCTCCGCGTCCTCCCCCACTCTGCTCTTCTCTTTAGGGGAGATTTGGAGACTTGGCCTCTGATCTCTGACCCCTTTGAGAAAGCAGAAAGCTTTTTAAGGAACCCGCTGAGAGACGAGGTTCCTCCGAGGAATGTCTTGATTTGGGTCACTTTTCTCTCTTCATTACTGTCCTCTCTGACTGCTTTATTGGCCTTTTAGCCTTTTTAGCAAGTGAGTAAGTGCAATCTTCCTGTCATCCTGTTGAACTAAAAGCTTGTCGAGTTTTAATTGAACACTCCAGCTTATTCAAAGGGTCACAAAAAACCCACACATATTTCATTGCTCTGAGAACCGGAAAGAAAAGGAAATCCCCAAAATTGTAGCATTGCATCAGATAATTGAAGAGGAACTGATATTTTTCTTACTAATGTAAACAATGCACACACTACAAGAAAAGAAAATCTCTGCATATCACTCTCTACAAGATATTGTGAATAGTATCATAATGTGTGCAAGAGAAGGAAATGCAAAAACTAACTTGGTCTGGTGACACAAGATATCATAAATTATAGTTGTTGTTTTTTTAAATAGAGACTGCTTTCTGAAGTGATGGTTTGCACTGAAACAAAAAAACAGAGGAAGGCTGTAGAAGTCTGGGGAAAAGAGATGTTGGGAGGATGTTGACAGCATTGGTTATCTGTTCCCCAACAAGAACTAGATTTGAAGATGAGGCTTTTCGCTTCTTTCAACATAAGTGTACAAGCTAATAACAGATATTAGCGTCGGGGCCAGAGTGACTGTGAGCTGGGAAACAGCATCAGCCACTCTCTTCTTCTTTTAATTAATCTTTCAATCCATGTTGTGATCCAGCTTGGACAGTACTCACCTAAAACACCAGGTTTAAAATCCTGAAAGTCACATATCCGGAGGGTAAGGTCTGGATTAGGGAACCTCTCATATATCTAGGCAACATGGACTGAACATCAATACTTGTCAGGGGCCAAAACAAGGATCAATTATTCAATCGATCCGTTTTATTTATACAGCACCAAACTGTAATAAAAGTTATCCCACGACACTTTCCAAA